>BSBM01002043.1:0-721005 GCA_027924585.1 Larix kaempferi
AGTCATGTTTAAATAAATGACTAATAAATTGAGAATTATATATTATTAAAACAAGTAGTTGCATCATAGCGATAGTACAATTATAAGCATATTAGACTCATTGTTTTTTTTTCCTTAGGAAATCCACGGAAAAAATCGTAATTTTATTATTAGAAGATACAAAATTACATTCTGCAGATATATCGAGAGCGTAAACTGCTCCATACATTGTCACATATAGGTGGATACAGAAAAAGAGCTCGGGAACAAACCCTCATTGCCCAGAAAAAAGAAGATGCAGAAATAACAGAAAACAGAAAACTTCCGTCAAGACGGCTAACCACAAACTCCAGAGTATGGGTGCCCCACACACGTCAGCCTCCAAGAACCCTAGGCATCAGGATCCTCAGCAAAAACACAGCGTCCATGCCTCCACCGAAAGAAAGGATCCGTCAAAGCCAAACCCTCATCAGGGGAAGCAACAGCGCCCAACAAACCCCAGATGAAAACGCAGCCAGCCAAGATCCCCCAAAAAAAACTAGGAGCAGGCCGCCATAGCACGTCGAGATTCCCAGGTTCCAAAAAGACTCATACGCCTCCACCGAAAGCACCCACCAGCCTTCACGAACCCTAAGCAGCAGTAACCTCAGCAAAAACAGCTGTGCCTGTGACCAACAACAACTCAGAACCTTTGCAGCAAGCCTGCAACAGAAAATGAAGATCCGCCAGAACAGAGACTCTTTTGAATTTTAAAGCATTTTGATTGGCTAATACATGATGACATGGAACATGAATTAGGGTATGGAGGCTAATTTTTCATCCAAATTTCATCTAATAGTGGATTGTTGTCCAAATAATTTGGGAATCTCAATAATTTATTTAGAAAATTAAGAATTGAGAAGATTTAAGAATTCTACTCTCATAAGAGTGATGAAAAAAATGATGGAGTACTTGCAATATTCATTTCCATATAGATTGTACCAAATATACCCCTATCGACGTATTCAAACACATTAAGATTGTTAATGTGGTTGTTGCTAGTAACCGATGGACACATAGACATATCTTCAAAGCATTAATAAAATAATATTATTTAATTAATTATAATAATAGTGTTATATTATATTCATTAATATAATATCATTCAAATGTAATATAATATTATAACTTAGTTTAAACAATTAATATATTAGTATATTGATGATACATCTAAAGTATTAATAAAGTAATATTGTTGAATTAATTATAATAGAATAATTAATTAAAATCAATATCATTTAATTATAATATTATATTATACTCTTATATGGGAATTTGTAAAGAAGAGAAGCTACTTACATAATAAGTTTTCATTTTAGGTTTTGTTGCAATTATTGATATTGTAGCATTAAGAAGGGGCATTAGAATATTATAATACTCCAATAGTGGTTATAATTAATGTAAAAGTCATGTTTAAATAAATGACTAATAAATTGAGAATTATATATTATTAAAACAAGTAGTTGCATCATAGCGATAGTACAATTATAAGCATATTAGACTCATTGTTTTTTTTTCCTTAGGAAATCCACGGAAAAAATCGTAATTTTATTATTAGAAGATACAAAATTACATTCTGCAGATATATCGAGAGCGTAAACTGCTCCATACATTGTCACATATAGGTGGATACAGAAAAAGAGCTCGGGAACAAACCCTCATTGCCCAGAAAAAAGAAGATGCAGAAATAACAGAAAACAGAAAACTTCCGTCAAGACGGCTAACCACAAACTCCAGAGTATGGGTGCCCCACACACGTCAGCCTCCAAGAACCCTAGGCATCAGGATCCTCAGCAAAAACACAGCGTCCATGCCTCCACCGAAAGAAAGGATCCGTCAAAGCCAAACCCTCATCAGGGGAAGCAACAGCGCCCAACAAACCCCAGATGAAAACGCAGCCAGCCAAGATCCCCCAAAAAAAACTAGGAGCAGGCCGCCATAGCACGTCGAGATTCCCAGGTTCCAAAAAGACTCATACGCCTCCACCGAAAGCACCCACCAGCCTTCACGAACCCTAAGCAGCAGTAACCTCAGCAAAAACAGCTGTGCCTGTGACCAACAACAACTCAGAACCTTTGCAGCAAGCCTGCAACAGAAAATGAAGATCCGCCAGAACAGAGACTCTTTTGAATTTTAAAGCATTTTGATTGGCTAATACATGATGACATGGAACATGAATTAGGGTATGGAGGCTAATTTTTCATCCAAATTTCATCTAATAGTGGATTGTTGTCCAAATAATTTGGGAATCTCAATAATTTATTTAGAAAATTAAGAATTGAGAAGATTTAAGAATTCTACTCTCATAAGAGTGATGAAAAAAATGATGGAGTACTTGCAATATTCATTTCCATATAGATTGTACCAAATATACCCCTATCGACGTATTCAAACACATTAAGATTGTTAATGTGGTTGTTGCTAGTAACCGATGGACACATAGACATATCTTCAAAGCATTAATAAAATAATATTATTTAATTAATTATAATAATAGTGTTATATTATATTCATTAATATAATATCATTCAAATGTAATATAATATTATAACTTAGTTTAAACAATTAATATATTAGTATATTGATGATACATCTAAAGTATTAATAAAGTAATATTGTTGAATTAATTATAATAGAATAATTAATTAAAATCAATATCATTTAATTATAATATTATATTATACTCTTATATGGGAATTTGTAAAGAAGAGAAGCTACTTACATAATAAGTTTTCATTTTAGGTTTTGTTGCAATTATTGATATTGTAGCATTAAGAAGGGGCATTAGAATATTATAATACTCCAATAGTGGTTATAATTAATGTAAAAGTCATGTTTAAATAAATGACTAATAAATTGAGAATTATATATTATTAAAACAAGTAGTTGCATCATAGCGATAGTACAATTATAAGCATATTAGACTCATTGTTTTTTTTTCCTTAGGAAATCCACGGAAAAAATCGTAATTTTATTATTAGAAGATACAAAATTACATTCTGCAGATATATCGAGAGCGTAAACTGCTCCATACATTGTCACATATAGGTGGATACAGAAAAAGAGCTCGGGAACAAACCCTCATTGCCCAGAAAAAAGAAGATGCAGAAATAACAGAAAACAGAAAACTTCCGTCAAGACGGCTAACCACAAACTCCAGAGTATGGGTGCCCCACACACGTCAGCCTCCAAGAACCCTAGGCATCAGGATCCTCAGCAAAAACACAGCGTCCATGCCTCCACCGAAAGAAAGGATCCGTCAAAGCCAAACCCTCATCAGGGGAAGCAACAGCGCCCAACAAACCCCAGATGAAAACGCAGCCAGCCAAGATCCCCCAAAAAAAACTAGGAGCAGGCCGCCATAGCACGTCGAGATTCCCAGGTTCCAAAAAGACTCATACGCCTCCACCGAAAGCACCCACCAGCCTTCACGAACCCTAAGCAGCAGTAACCTCAGCAAAAACAGCTGTGCCTGTGACCAACAACAACTCAGAACCTTTGCAGCAAGCCTGCAACAGAAAATGAAGATCCGCCAGAACAGAGACTCTTTTGAATTTTAAAGCATTTTGATTGGCTAATACATGATGACATGGAACATGAATTAGGGTATGGAGGCTAATTTTTCATCCAAATTTCATCTAATAGTGGATTGTTGTCCAAATAATTTGGGAATCTCAATAATTTATTTAGAAAATTAAGAATTGAGAAGATTTAAGAATTCTACTCTCATAAGAGTGATGAAAAAAATGATGGAGTACTTGCAATATTCATTTCCATATAGATTGTACCAAATATACCCCTATCGACGTATTCAAACACATTAAGATTGTTAATGTGGTTGTTGCTAGTAACCGATGGACACATAGACATATCTTCAAAGCATTAATAAAATAATATTATTTAATTAATTATAATAATAGTGTTATATTATATTCATTAATATAATATCATTCAAATGTAATATAATATTATAACTTAGTTTAAACAATTAATATATTAGTATATTGATGATACATCTAAAGTATTAATAAAGTAATATTGTTGAATTAATTATAATAGAATAATTAATTAAAATCAATATCATTTAATTATAATATTATATTATACTCTTATATGGGAATTTGTAAAGAAGAGAAGCTACTTACATAATAAGTTTTCATTTTAGGTTTTGTTGCAATTATTGATATTGTAGCATTAAGAAGGGGCATTAGAATATTATAATACTCCAATAGTGGTTATAATTAATGTAAAAGTCATGTTTAAATAAATGACTAATAAATTGAGAATTATATATTATTAAAACAAGTAGTTGCATCATAGCGATAGTACAATTATAAGCATATTAGACTCATTGTTTTTTTTTCCTTAGGAAATCCACGGAAAAAATCGTAATTTTATTATTAGAAGATACAAAATTACATTCTGCAGATATATCGAGAGCGTAAACTGCTCCATACATTGTCACATATAGGTGGATACAGAAAAAGAGCTCGGGAACAAACCCTCATTGCCCAGAAAAAAGAAGATGCAGAAATAACAGAAAACAGAAAACTTCCGTCAAGACGGCTAACCACAAACTCCAGAGTATGGGTGCCCCACACACGTCAGCCTCCAAGAACCCTAGGCATCAGGATCCTCAGCAAAAACACAGCGTCCATGCCTCCACCGAAAGAAAGGATCCGTCAAAGCCAAACCCTCATCAGGGAAGCAACAGCGCCCAACAAACCCCAGATGAAAACGCAGCCAGCCAAGATCCCCCAAAAAAAACTAGGAGCAGGCCGCCATAGCACGTCGAGATTCCCAGGTTCCAAAAAGACTCATACGCCTCCACCGAAAGCACCCACCAGCCTTCACGAACCCTAAGCAGCAGTAACCTCAGCAAAAACAGCTGTGCCTGTGACCAACAACAACTCAGAACCTTTGCAGCAAGCCTGCAACAGAAAATGAAGATCCGCCAGAACAGAGACTCTTTTGAATTTTAAAGCATTTTGATTGGCTAATACATGATGACATGGAACATGAATTAGGGTATGGAGGCTAATTTTTCATCCAAATTTCATCTAATAGTGGATTGTTGTCCAAATAATTTGGGAATCTCAATAATTTATTTAGAAAATTAAGAATTGAGAAGATTTAAGAATTCTACTCTCATAAGAGTGATGAAAAAAATGATGGAGTACTTGCAATATTCATTTCCATATAGATTGTACCAAATATACCCCTATCGACGTATTCAAACACATTAAGATTGTTAATGTGGTTGTTGCTAGTAACCGATGGACACATAGACATATCTTCAAAGCATTAATAAAATAATATTATTTAATTAATTATAATAATAGTGTTATATTATATTCATTAATATAATATCATTCAAATGTAATATAATATTATAACTTAGTTTAAACAATTAATATATTAGTATATTGATGATACATCTAAAGTATTAATAAAGTAATATTGTTGAATTAATTATAATAGAATAATTAATTAAAATCAATATCATTTAATTATAATATTATATTATACTCTTATATGGGAATTTGTAAAGAAGAGAAGCTACTTACATAATAAGTTTTCATTTTAGGTTTTGTTGCAATTATTGATATTGTAGCATTAAGAAGGGGCATTAGAATATTATAATACTCCAATAGTGGTTATAATTAATGTAAAAGTCATGTTTAAATAAATGACTAATAAATTGAGAATTATATATTATTAAAACAAGTAGTTGCATCATAGCGATAGTACAATTATAAGCATATTAGACTCATTGTTTTTTTTTCCTTAGGAAATCCACGGAAAAAATCGTAATTTTATTATTAGAAGATACAAAATTACATTCTGCAGATATATCGAGAGCGTAAACTGCTCCATACATTGTCACATATAGGTGGATACAGAAAAAGAGCTCGGGAACAAACCCTCATTGCCCAGAAAAAAGAAGATGCAGAAATAACAGAAAACAGAAAACTTCCGTCAAGACGGCTAACCACAAACTCCAGAGTATGGGTGCCCCACATACGTCAGCCTCCAAGAACCCTAGGCATCAGGATCCTCAGCAAAAACACAGCGTCCATGCCTCCACCGAAAGAAAGGATCCGTCAAAGCCAAACCCTCATCAGGGGAAGCAACAGCGCCCAACAAACCCCAGATGAAAACGCAGCCAGCCAAGATCCCCCAAAAAAAAACTAGGAGCAGGCCGCCATAGCACGTCGAGATTCCCAGGTTCCAAAAAGACTCATACGCCTCCACCGAAAGCACCCACCAGCCTTCACGAACCCTAAGCAGCAGTAACCTCAGCAAAAACAGCTGTGCCTGTGACCAACAACAACTCAGAACCTTTGCAGCAAGCCTGCAACAGAAAATGAAGATCCGCCAGAACAGAGACTCTTTTGAATTTTAAAGCATTTTGATTGGCTAATACATGATGACATGGAACATGAATTAGGGTATGGAGGCTAATTTTTCATCCAAATTTCATCTAATAGTGGATTGTTGTCCAAATAATTTGGGAATCTCAATAATTTATTTAGAAAATTAAGAATTGAGAAGATTTAAGAATTCTACTCTCATAAGAGTGATGAAAAAAATGATGGAGTACTTGCAATATTCATTTCCATATAGATTGTACCAAATATACCCCTATCGACGTATTCAAACACATTAAGATTGTTAATGTGGTTGTTGCTAGTAACCGATGGACACATAGACATATCTTCAAAGCATTAATAAAATAATATTATTTAATTAATTATAATAATAGTGTTATATTATATTCATTAATATAATATCATTCAAATGTAATATAATATTATAACTTAGTTTAAACAATTAATATATTAGTATATTGATGATACATCTAAAGTATTAATAAAGTAATATTGTTGAATTAATTATAATAGAATAATTAATTAAAATCAATATCATTTAATTATAATATTATATTATACTCTTATATGGGAATTTGTAAAGAAGAGAAGCTACTTACATAATAAGTTTTCATTTTAGGTTTTGTTGCAATTATTGATATTGTAGCATTAAGAAGGGGCATTAGAATATTATAATACTCCAATAGTGGTTATAATTAATGTAAAAGTCATGTTTAAATAAATGACTAATAAATTGAGAATTATATATTATTAAAACAAGTAGTTGCATCATAGCGATAGTACAATTATAAGCATATTAGACTCATTGTTTTTTTTTCCTTAGGAAATCCACGGAAAAAATCGTAATTTTATTATTAGAAGATACAAAATTACATTCTGCAGATATATCGAGAGCGTAAACTGCTCCATACATTGTCACATATAGGTGGATACAGAAAAAGAGCTCGGGAACAAACCCTCATTGCCCAGAAAAAAGAAGATGCAGAAATAACAGAAAACAGAAAACTTCCGTCAAGACGGCTAACCACAAACTCCAGAGTATGGGTGCCCCACACACGTCAGCCTCCAAGAACCCTAGGCATCAGGATCCTCAGCAAAAACACAGCGTCCATGCCTCCACCGAAAGAAAGGATCCGTCAAAGCCAAACCCTCATCAGGGGAAGCAACAGCGCCCAACAAACCCCAGATGAAAACGCAGCCAGCCAAGATCCCCCAAAAAAAACTAGGAGCAGGCCGCCATAGCACGTCGAGATTCCCAGGTTCCAAAAAGACTCATACGCCTCCACCGAAAGCACCCACCAGCCTTCACGAACCCTAAGCAGCAGTAACCTCAGCAAAAACAGCTGTGCCTGTGACCAACAACAACTCAGAACCTTTGCAGCAAGCCTGCAACAGAAAATGAAGATCCGCCAGAACAGAGACTCTTTTGAATTTTAAAGCATTTTGATTGGCTAATACATGATGACATGGAACATGAATTAGGGTATGGAGGCTAATTTTTCATCCAAATTTCATCTAATAGTGGATTGTTGTCCAAATAATTTGGGAATCTCAATAATTTATTTAGAAAATTAAGAATTGAGAAGATTTAAGAATTCTACTCTCATAAGAGTGATGAAAAAAATGATGGAGTACTTGCAATATTCATTTCCATATAGATTGTACCAAATATACCCCTATCGACGTATTCAAACACATTAAGATTGTTAATGTGGTTGTTGCTAGTAACCGATGGACACATAGACATATCTTCAAAGCATTAATAAAATAATATTATTTAATTAATTATAATAATAGTGTTATATTATATTCATTAATATAATATCATTCAAATGTAATATAATATTATAACTTAGTTTAAACAATTAATATATTAGTATATTGATGATACATCTAAAGTATTAATAAAGTAATATTGTTGAATTAATTATAATAGAATAATTAATTAAAATCAATATCATTTAATTATAATATTATATTATACTCTTATATGGGAATCTGTAAAGAAGAGAAGCTACTTACATAATAAGTTTTCATTTTAGGTTTTGTTGCAATTATTGATATTGTAGCATTAAGAAGGGGCATTAGAATATTATAATACTCTAATAGTGGTTATAATTAATGTAAAAGTCATGTTTAAATAAATGACTAATAAATTGAGAATTATATATTATTAAAACAAGTAGTTGCATCATAGCGATAGTACAATTATAAGCATATTAGACTCATTGTTTTTTTTTTTCCTTAGGAAATCCACGGAAAAAATCGTAATTTTATTATTAGAAGATACAAAATTACATTCTGCAGATATATCGAGAGCGTAAACTGCTCCATACATTGTCACATATAGGTGGATACAGAAAAAGAGCTCGGGAACAAACCCTCATTGCCCAGAAAAAAGAAGATGCAGAAATAACAGAAAACAGAAAACTTCCGTCAAGACGGCTAACCACAAACTCCAGAGTATGGGTGCCCCACACACGTCAGCCTCCAAGAACCCTAGGCATCAGGATCCTCAGCAAAACCACAGCGTCCATGCCTCCACCGAAAGAAAGGATCCGTCAAAGCCAAACCCTCATCAGGGGAAGCAACAGCGCCCAACAAACCCCAGATGAAAACGCAGCCAGCCAAGATCCCAAAAAAAAAACTAGGAGCAGGCCGCCATAGCACGCCGAGATTCCCAGGTGCCAAAAAGACTCATACACCTCCACCGAAAGCACCCACCAGCCTTCACGAACCCTAAGCAGCAGTAACCTCAGCAAAAACAGCTGTGCCTGTGACCAACAACAACTCAGAACCTTTGCAGCAAGCCTGCAACAGAAAATGAAGATCCGCCAATGCCGAAACCCTCATCAAAGGAAGTAGGAGATCCATGTTTGTGGACAGAGCAGCAGACTCTGGAGACCTCCCAAGCCGGCCAAAACAGCCTGCATACAACCCCCAGTGAGGAAGCAAAAGACAGACCCTGCGTCGATCCTAGAGCAGACCGCCCAAGCAACTGCCGAGAGTCCCTGAAGCCAAAAGCCCCGAGAAGCCACCTCCGTAAGAAAGGACACCACCCTTCAGAAAGCCTGCAAGAAAACCAGCAAAGCTAGGAACAGAGGAGGGGGGGCGGCTGGGCAAGCCCTGGCCGCCTAGGCTAAAAAAAAAAACCATATTAGACTCATTGTATCAAATGAGTTCATTGTAATAAAAGAATATTATACATGAATCCGTTTTTACCATGTCTTGATTTTTTTTGGTTTGTTTAAATTTTTTCTTGTGAACCCTAATGCATCATCCTAAAATACTGAGAGCTAAGAATAAGATACAAATTATATTGTGAAGTTTTTGTTTGAAAGCACCCTCTCCTTGCTCTATTTATATGACACAAGGGAGACCAACAATATAACACATGTGAACCTATCCCTAGAAGCAATCTAGTAATACTCAAGTAAACCACACACAAGTGAGGTGATCCACTCCAAGTGAACACATGTCAATCTCCTATGTGATGTTGTATACAATAAATCCTATAAAGGCTAGGGCACATCTTAAACAAGGTCTAGCGCTCCTCCTCCATGCTTCATTTACTCCAATGTCATAATCCATGCGCCAATCCTCTAGGTTCCAATCACCCACAAGAACCATTATCGCAACCTAGTAGTCCCAAGTCAACTCCTGGTCTCCAAGTAAGGAACCAAGTACACCCATGTTGTCCAGGGTTCCAAGCCCTCCTCTAGATTTCCTATAGGGCATTCTTCACCAAGTGAATCCTCCATGTGACCATAATGGAGGGTGCTTACCATCAAAGCAAGAGATCTCCAACATCTAAGGAAGAACACCGATCTAGTATCTTTGTGATTGTATTCCCTATAAATATGTGCAAATGTGTCTTCTTCAAATTGAGTTTTTTCTCCAAACAAATTTCCATGATTGGTCTCCAAGACAAATTTGAAATTTGACTTTTCTAATTTTCCCCATTCATTAATAACTTGATAGTCTCCAATACTTGCATCCTACTTACATTATCTCAATAACAACTTTCATGAAGATCCAAATCCCAATAACAAGTTTCATAGTAAAATAGTGTGCATTATTTTGAAAAATAAGAAAAATTGCACAACACAATCAAATTGAGAGTGTTTGACATGTATCATAAAAAAAAACCAAGGTGTTATGAAATCAATGCATGGTTCTTATAATATCTCTAGGCCTTTTTGTTTAGAAGGTTTCCAACCTTTTCTACAAGAAAGTTTAATTTGATGATTTAAACAACCTAATTGTTCCTCCCTTCCCTCAAAATCATCTTATTTATGGCTAACCACACTCCCCATACAACATAGCAGGGAAGAAATTTACGAAAATTGACAAGTTTATCTATTAACCAAGACTCTAAACATTCCATCGCTTATGGCTAACCACACTCCCCATAGAACATAGCAGGGAAGAAATTTACGAAAATTGACAAGTTTATCTATTAACCAAGACTCTAAACATTCCATTAACGATAGTTTATCCCAAAGATTAGATTTGAGTTTTAAGATTTGTAAAACCTCCTTCCAAACTACTTTATTAAATAAACAATTAACAAAGACATGATGTGTACTACTTTATTAAATAAACAATTAACAAAGAGATTATGTGTAGTATCTTTATGACATAGTATGAACCATCTACGCCCTCTCTAGTTTTTTAAATTAATACATAATACATAATTATATTATAATATAATTGTATAATAATATATAATATATAATTGAAATACAATATATTATATAATATTATAATAATATATAGTAATATTTGAATATACAATAATAATATAATGATGGTCGCTTTCTTTTATTTTTCAACAAAAAAACAATATGTTCTATTCATAAGTGAGTGAAATGCGTTTTGCAAGTGTGAAAATAACATATACAACATGTCTTTATCGTATATTGAAATTAGTGTACAAATATAGAGAATATCACTATTTTATATGAAAGTGCCTTCAACTATATAAACCCAAGTAATAAGGGTTGACAGTCATAAAATTTAGATTTTATTACAAAAAAATATTAATATTCAAGATAGGCCAATACATTCCAAATTTTTTGATAAACAAAAATAAATATTATACAGTTATCTAGGTCCAAGAACATCCAAAATTCATCTAAATAGATAGCCTCCCATAAGTAATTGACAAAACAAATATGGAATTATAAATCCCAATTAAATTCAAAGGAAGATCATGCTTTAGAGTCCTTGATATGAAGTAGATCAATTGACATATTCATGTCTTTATAGATACGATAAATGTGATCTTAGTGAACTGTAGAAAGTGTGAGAATTCTAAATAGGGTCAATACCATGAAAGAATTCTAATAGACAAAGATCTCGAAGCAAATAAGTCCTCACAAGAATTTATTTAGAGATATGCAAGAATAAGTGTAATGTTCCCAATCATAAATTAGGAATATTATCTCCAAGGTTCCAACTTTAATTATGTTGATTTTCAACTTTTTCCCAAACAGTGGCTTATGAAGGCTTATGAGATGCTCTCGTTCAACAATAGTGGAGTGTATGTATATTTATGATTTCTATTAAAGGTGTGAAGCTCATCAACGTGTTTAGAGTCCACTGATATGTGTCCCAAATCAGATTTGATATAAAATTGGAAGCTCGTAAATAAACTAGGAACACTAGTTCAATTTACGCCACATTGAACATGAGGTTTCCAACTCTTCCCAAACACTGCCAGAGCAACTCGAATTATCCCAATATCAATTTAATGGAATCAAATAGACTCAAATGAAACTGTATGACCCACTTATATACTCCAGAGAACTTACAAAGAAGTATGAAAGACACCCTTTCAAGACTAGTGAGAAATTAGCTCGATTTCCCCCACATTGGAATACTAGTTTTTCAACTTGACCCAAACACTTCCCAATCAGCCCAAGTCTTCCCAAATAGATCCAATTCAACCATGACACTCCCAAATCAACAAAAATAACTTAATAACAAACTTTAGGGTGGGGTGGAAGGAGGGGGAGGGATAATCCTTTGTCCCGATGAAACAATAAAACTCTAGTACTCTTGGGGCTTAGGCACCGCAACCAACAATCAAGTTGAGGCTTTGGATCTTCTTCAGGGCCTTCATCATCTCAATAAAAAGGGCATCATGCAGGCAAGAATTATTGGAGATTACCAAAGTCTAATCAATCTCATAATCAAGAACTCAAATACGATTGAAATCTGGTTGAAACAAATCATCACCAGAATCCATGATCTGGTCTCCCTCTCCCAAAACCTGCAGTTTTTCCACGTACTCCGTCAGTACAACATGGAGGTTGACTGGGATTCTAACAGGGAAGGTTCACTGGCACCAAGTGCTCTACTGCTCAATGACCATACCTTCGAAGTGAACCTGCTCCCCTAGGTTGAGCAGCGCTGTCCTATTGTCAGTTGGCACCTTTACGAGCTCATAGGACATGTGGGGGATCACCTTTAATAGGAAGAGCAGGTGGAGGACTATGGACGCAGGAGCTCGCACGTGGAACATTAAATAAAATAGGAAAATTTATATCATCTCATTCTCTTCATACTAGGAAATACCTCTCGCTCGTGGGAAGAAATCTGTTGATATGGAATCGCACATGGATTGGTATGCCCCCCGTCTGCAAATTGACGCATGCATTCATGCGGTTAACTTCTGGGATCTGAGTGAGTACGAGGCCCCTAGTTTTTTAATGAAATACCAAGTCTGGATGCTATATTTCACAGAAGACGACACTCAACTCCTGGCCATCCCCTGTTTTGTGGTTAATCGCCCCTCCATTGTGTTCTTGTGAAGCCTCTTTGGTGTGAGCACAATGATTTAAAATGGGAAAGGGAACAAGGTCATGGAATCAAGTGATGAAAGTCATGATTGTTCCCTGGAACATGAATTCATGACCATGGGGAGACATCTGCAAACAATCAAATATTCCCTAAAAGCTCAGAAAAGGAGCACAAAAAGGTTTAAGCAGAATGTGGAGGTAAAGATGGAGCAAACCGAGGAGAGGATGGAGAAATTGGAGGAACTTGAACACGAGACCCGTGTAATCCATAATGATCATGTTACAATTATTGAGGCCAAGAAGCATGAGCATCACCAGGTGAATCAGGCTCTGTCGGACATACTTATCTAGGTGGAATCTCAGTTGGGTATCATGGCCTTTGAAGCCCATTCCCGTTAGGATTCCCATTCCCGTCAGGATTTCGAAGCCTACCCGAGGCAAGATGATCAAAACAACTCAGAAATTACATAGGGAATCTCCTCCATTTATCTCAAGCAACAACAGACTCACATTAAAAATATGGAAACCAAAATCACGGACCTGGAAACACACCAACTGCATCTAAAGCTGCAGGACAAAGAAAAGGGGGATGGCTCCTCATCCTACTAGCATAGAGGAAAGATGGAAGACCAGGTTCCCTGTCAATTATGATTTTGCATGTTTTTCAAATGTATTTTGCTTTTAGTCCATTTTATCAAGATTTACATTAACCATTTTGAATGTAATAGGAGTAGAATTCGTAAATTCCATTATGAGGCACACCTCTTTTTGAACATCTTTGTTTTAAATTTTTAGACAGCCATGAACCTTTTTGAAGGCTGAAGCTATATAATTTTGAGGTTACACCTTATTTTTTATCACAAAAATCCTATCCGTTACTGTAAAAAAAAAACAGACTTTAGGGAGCTGATATGAAAATTTAATACACATCGTCTTAAGATTGCTTAACCATATTAGCAGATTTGCACATAAATCAGCCATAAGCTTGAACATTGAACACCATATGATGAAAAGCTCTATAAATATTTATTATGAATGTATGGAGACAATAAATATATTGATTACAACGATATATGGTTCTTACTGAAGCTCAAAATCCAAGAAATATAGAGAGAGAAAAGTAGTGGTGCGCCCCTCCCCCAGAAGAGATACCGAATATAGTAGATTTAGTAAAATGATGATATCTCAGGCATACATAAACATTTTTGAGTGAAAAAAAAGTGTTTCCCACTGTAATTGATGCTATGAATGCAATGGAATATGTATCATATCCCATAAATCCCTAGAAGTATGGAAATTAGAACCTCCATTTCGGCCCACCAACACTGGTCCAAGCTCTAAATCAATAGAAGAAACTCCAAATGATAGGAATTCGACCCCACTACTGTATATGAACATATAAAATACAATAAATATCTATATAAAAATCTGAAAGTGATTTCTCCCCTCAATAATCAGCTGCAAGGAAGCACAATGAAAATATTTGGATGATCTCCTCCTCTCTACTAGCTTGGGTAGAATCTTTCACCACCGAAACTAGATTCAATGAAAGGGAAGGTAAACACCCACCATGAAATGGAAAACCTAAGCTCTCTAATAGTGAAAAACAACAACAATGATCCAAAAGCTCTTTCACTTGTGTCTTCCTCCCTTTTATAAATCTTCATGGAGCATTTCCCCCTCATTCTAGAATTTTCTCACAAATATTTAATAAAATATTAATAAATGTTATTTGTATGAGATAATGACACATTGGGACCCATTTAATTTCTCTCTAATGTTATTTGGCCAAACAACAAATCCATCTACCTTGGAAATTCGAAGTTGAGAGGCTTAGCTTGATTTTGGGGAAGTTACATTAGCATGTGGGCCCACCCTTCTCCTCTAGTTTCCTACTTGGATAAATTTAGGACTTGAAATATGTCATAGGTTGTCATAAGTTGTCATAAGCTTCCATAGGACCTGATTCTTGTCATAATTTGTCATACATGTCATAGGTTGTCATAGAATCTGTCGTTGACTAAAAATAGCCCCATGACTCTTCACCTTCCACATGGGAGTTAATTATCCTTCCAAATTCGAATTTGAGGATGGTTCCATGTGTAAAGGAGGAATATTCCCTCATGCTGACCCCACATATCCACTTATGTGCCCCCAAGTCCAACTAGTACCCCATGCCACTTCATTTTGGAGCAATTAATGATTTTTCCATAATTTATTGGCATATTTTCCACCATCAATTTTGAATTTTGAATTTCCATGAGAAACTATAGGCCTTGGGGTTAAATATAAATATTTTAATTTTCCCACATAGCCCTTAGGAATTGGATAGGACAACTTAATTATTGATCTAAAAATTATTTAATTGGGGACATTACAATAAGAAGAAATATTGAAGCATAAACATAAGAGAGATGACTCAATTGATGTAAATATCATCTCTATATTATTCATCAATATGAATACAATATATAATACATCTCAGGAGAGAAAATAGAATGCCTTGAAGGCAAGTTGTAAAGCACAAAAAATGATGGCTTACTAAAAGCTAAAAAACCCCCAAGGTAGCAAAAGCACCTTCCAAATCAGTCACGAGGCTCACAAATTAGCTAAATATGGTACGGAAGCTAGTGAGTGTTGAAAGTGGAATGTGATGATGATTTTTGGAGAGAAGAAAGAGGTGGAGGTCGAATTAGCCAAGTAGAGATAGTTTCCAAGTCAAACTAGCTTTACCTTATCCACTAGAAACCATAAAAAGAAGGATAAAGCTATCTAAAGTAGGAAGGCGCCTTTATAATATAGGAATATAATAAAATCAGACATAATCTTAGGAAATATTATCCATAATCTATCCAAATTAACCCTAGTGACTCAGGATGGCATATGGAGGCATAAAAGACAAAATCTAGGACAACTACATAGTCAAGACCTAGGAAAATTAATCTAGATGACTAATAAAATATATCGTAAGTATGGAATGGGTTTTTAAATGTTCCAATAGAGAGGATGTGTTTATTTCAAAAACTAAAGACAGATGAGAGATATTAATAATGTCCTGTTCACTATTCATCCAATTTACGATTAGAGAAGAACCACCATAAACTTGCAAATGAAAAATATTCAAGTGCAATGCCAACCTCGAGAGAGATTGAAGAGATAGAAACTCAACATGAATTCTTATGTCATGATCCATGTTAGTAGAAAAATGAAAGTAGTGCTGGCCTTTAAGAAATAATCCCACTAATGCCACATATATCGTCTACTCCATGGAAAGATCAATAAAGAAAGGCCTTGATGAGAGGCTTGTCTACACCTAATTCCCTAATTTTTCGAGTCTTTGTAATTTTACCTTGAGTTTTATAGAACTGTGCAATAAGACAAATCTGAGCAAAAATATGATTATGGAGAAATTTATCCTTAAAAAGAAAAGAGTTGTGCACCACCTAGATGCTCTAGATAGTGGTAAAAGGGACAATTGGGAAATCTTTTAGCTCTCGACATTGAAAGCAAAGTATCAAACCTTTGTCTATGGTAGATGGTAGTTTTTAAATATATATATGTATATATTTTGTAAGTAAGTACCCACAGGGATTTGAACTTGTGACCTTCCATTTACAAATTCTCAACTTAATTACTCATTACCAATTGATCTATCACCCCTGGGATATATTTAAATATAACATTAGATATAATATAGTAATAATATAATGATAATCGTCTTTAACTCACATTTTACCCATTTTTACCATGTATCATATTTGTCAAAATATTCCTAAATTTTTCTTTTGCAAATTTGAAAAAAAGAGTAGGGAATCTTGGAAAATGTATAAAAACAAAATTGTAGACTTTGATTAGAGCTTTCCAATGGTACCCAAAATGGAGGAGTGAATCAAAAGTTATGAGAAATGATTTTTTATTTTCATATGAAAAGATACCTTACAATAGAGAAATTGACATGCTAAAAAATCCCTATGGAATATGAAAATATGTATTACAGAAAAGTTGTAGATACATTCTCAAGAATTTCCACTACAACAAGTATCCAAATTCAAGTTCATGATCAAAAGTTATGACTAATTTTTTTTTTTACATATTACGTTGAAATATACATGATTATTACTATATAATAATAATGGAAATACAATAAATAATTGATAATAGATATGATATAATAAATAATCGGAGTAATAAAAAGAGGTACACATGGTTAAATGTTGCTAAACATAAACATGTAACATAACCATCCTTGTTTTTTATATGCTCACCTCAATGACTATTGCTGATTTAATTATTTGAAATTCTATTGGTCATTGAATTTACAACTCAACAATCAAAAATTTTGTTATTTGATTCATTTTAGATTCAAATTTATTCTAATTCTTTGAACATACTTAAAACAAATCCAAGGACATATTTTCCCAAAGTCTCTTCGATATGCGAAGTGACATGTGCAACCCAAGTTTTCTATTGTTAGGCTTGCTAGTGCTGCGAAAAAAAGTCTAACAAAAATCACCACTGTAAGGCCCGCCTTAGTAAATTGATTGATTGGACTATTGAGGGCACTGATATTGAAGTGACCCGGTGTAATACCCCAAGTTTGGACTTTGAACCCCTATTATATTTTCTGCTAAGTATTATTTCATTTTACTTAGGTGATTTTAGAAATATGATAATTGATTTCTAATGACCATGTGGACCAGCACATTAATGAGATGGGAGTCACAGTCCCCTAAGGTTTGGAGGGAAAATACCACATATTAATAATAATAAGAAATTATTATTGGAGAGAAATGGAAAACCCTAAAGAAGAGATTTGAGAAACTAATGAATTAAAAGAATTCATAAAATGAAGAATTTCCTACCTAAGTGAATAAAAAGTGAAATTCATTGAAACACTCATTCATTCATAATTATCACTATTCACATTCTCATGATCAAAGGAGGATGGTTTTATTACTATTGCAAATTATTTATGGAATCCATTTGATATTGCTTTGGGTATATCGGCTATAGCACTTTTTTCTTTAAATATTAAGGTGTTAAAAAAGGCCACTTCAGACTGGGCCTACAAAAAATGACTAAGAGACAAGGAAGATCTCGGAACTCTGGAGAATGATCTCCAGGCCATCTATGAGACAGAAGGTAGTGGTTATGAATCACAAGGATATCGTAAGACACTTGTTGAATTGGAAAGGGTGAAGAAAATTTTGGATGAAAAGGAAGCAACCTAGAGACTAAAAAGAAGGGAAATTTGGTTGCAGTGTGGGGATGAAAACACATGTTTTTTCCAGGCCTTTGCAAAAGGTTGAAGGCTCAATAACACTATTTGGAGCATAAATGATCCCCAGGGTAACTCGGTGTCCTCGTTTGAAGGGATGGCATAGTTGTTCAAAGCATACCTAAGGATCTCCATTGCTGAAGTGGTTCGCTTGGACTAATTTTTTTGTAGCTTTGTAAATGAAGAAGATAATAGATCTCTTATGGAGGAAGTCACAGAAGATGAGCTAAAGGAGGTTCTCCATAGTTTTCAAAAGGATAAAATACTAGGGCCAGATGGGCGGCCCATTGAATTTTTCACTAGGATATATGACCTTATTGGTGTGGATTTACTAGTAATGGAAGAATCCATAGCTTAAGTGTGGATGCATGGCCCTTTCAATTCAACCTTCATTGCACTATTTCTCAAATCTGAAAATCCTCTCTCCCTTGAGGATTTTAGACCAATATCGTTATGCAATTGTATCTACAAAATTATATCCAAGGTCATAGCATAGAGATAAAGAAGTATTATCCATCTCAATTTCAAATGAACAATTCGATTTTTCTGGAGGGAAGAAAAATCCATGAAGCCATTGGGGTGGATCAAGAACTTTTACATGACATAAAGATGAGGAACTTGAAGGGGTCAATTTTCAAGCTCGATCTGTCAAATACATGACAGGGCAAGTTGGCTCTACCTTAGACTCATGTTAACTCACCTTGGTTTTGGTGCTCCTTTCATTAACTAGACTATGAGTTGTATATCTTTAATGTCTTTTATTTTCTTGGTTAATGGGGCGGCCTCACCTTTTATCCATGCGGAAAGGGATTTGAGGCAAGGAGGCCAACTTTCTCCTTTTGAAATATTGTAACTTCGAAGAATATTCTATGTAATTTATTCAGAGATGTTTTATTCCTCCATCGGGATGTTATTATTGTATTTGGTCATCATAGAGTCATGAGGTAAAACCTCCTTTGTAATTCAGGTCGATAGAACCCTCCAGAAAGTAATATTATATTTTTTTTAGTCTTCCTAGGTAAGTCGGCACAGTTAAGTTTGTTGGGGCCAACCTAGTTAGTGAAAAATTCAAGTGGAAGATAAAGTATAAATAGGTGTGATGTGCTCCTCATTTGGACACACACACTCACTTGTGTAATTCGCATAAGAGAGAGAGAGAGATACACAAGGAGAAGGAGCACTTGTTTTGGGTTTTATCTTTGTACTTTTGATAATCTATATTGAGGAAGTATTTGTTGGGTTTTCTTCCCCTGGAGGGTTTCCCAGGATAAATCTGTGTTTATCTTGTGATTGTGTTTCTTTCAGTGATCCTGTATATGTTATTGTTGTGAAATTGAATTGAATACTGATGTTATATATCTTATCATATTGAATCTTAGCATGGTTTCAGAGCTATCCTGAATAGTACAGCTTTCACAAGGTGAAACTCTCTCTCTTCTCCCTCCGACAAGAAATTAGGGTTTCTGTCAAAGTTGGAATTTTGGAAATTTGATTGCATAGAAATTTGTGCCTCCCTAAGGCGCATCTATTGAGCCCTATATCAAATTTTTTGAGTGGGTAGATCTCCGGGAAAGTCAAACCCTAGTTTGACTCTAGACCAAAAAAACCAAAAAACCAAAAAAAGCCAAAAACTACAGATATGAAATTCGTAAGTCAATTTTGAGAGGTGAAAATTTGGAATCTCCAGAAACCAAGTGTACCAGTCAATCCGTCTTAGTCAAGCGCATCTCCTGGTAATGCCAATTTTTCATTTTGAGAAATTTCATTTTTTGGTGACCTCCTGGATAAGATGGCCCCAAGCACTAATATTGAGGATAAGCTAGAAGGCATAGAGAATTTCCGAGCATGGAAATATAGGACTGGCCTCATTCTTGAAGAGAATGATCTTTCCAAATACATCAAGGATGAAGTAGCAGAACCTAAAGAGGATGAAGCTAAGGAGAAGCACAAGACGAACCTGATTAGGGAAAAGAGGATCATTATTGATTCTATCAAACACCACTTGATTCCTCAAGTGTCATCCAAGAAGACCCCGAAGGATATGTATGATTCCCTAGCCAGAATTTATGAATGAAAGAACATCAATAGGAAGATGAATTTGAGAAATCAATTGAAGAGTACCAAGATGAGCCAAGGAGAATCCATTCAAGAATACTTTACAAGGGTTTTCCAATTCAAGGAACAACTGAGAAAGTATTGGAGACACCCTTGAAGAAGATGAGTTGGTAATGACTGATCTCATGTTAGAAAAATAGGATCACATACCAATAACAATAAACATAAATGCAAATATAATCAGACACTCATTACAAGAGAGACAAAGATATATCGTGGTTCACCCCAAGATGGGCTACGTCCACACTGAAGTTTCCATTCCTTATTATTATACTGTCCAGCAAAGTGAAGGGATACAACCTATAGCATAGCCACTGCACTTCCTCTTCACTGTCTCACAGTCTCTCAACTTGATCTCAAAGATCTTTACAATGCATAAAACCTAACACATCAACCTTAGCCGTATTACAATGTCTTTCTTTTATAAGGGAAATACAATGGGAAAATACCATGGGTTGCCCAAAACCATGGGCCTGAAAACTATTGGCGAAAAAAACCCCAAATTTTTTTCTTGGGGGCGTTTCCCTCGAACGCCCATTCGCGGGGGCTCCGCCCCCGCACCCCTATAACTCAGGGGTGTTTCCTCGAACCCCAAGGTAGGGGAATGAGTGTATAATCCTCTGAGGTGCACGACTGAGACGATATCATCTATGACACAGGAAGATCTGGCTCCACAACCAACATCTCAATGGTCTCACTAGACCTTGGGATTCGTTCATCTAGACTAAGTGTGCCAG
Source organism: Larix kaempferi (assembly GCA_027924585.1). Classification (NCBI taxonomy): domain Eukaryota; kingdom Viridiplantae; phylum Streptophyta; class Pinopsida; order Pinales; family Pinaceae; genus Larix; species Larix kaempferi. The sequence goes on from BSBM01002043.1 coordinate 21,347, forward strand.
AAAGGAAAGCAAGAAATTTGACATTGTATTGGAAGATTGCATCCAAGAGGAGGCTAGAGTAGCCAATAGAGATGCTTTTCTTAAATAATATGATCAAGCCCTAGACACCCATACCAAGAGAGGAATAAGTCAATATAACTTCAAGAAGGAAATCCACAAGGAGTGTCAACCTCCCAAGAAGTTCCAAAGGACAAGAGGAAACAATCCAAGAAGAAACTACTCCAACTTTCAATGTTTCAATTGTAACAAGCTAAGACACATTGCCAAAAATTATCCATTGAAGAAAGAAGAATACAAGAAGAGGAACAACAAAAAATACATAATGCACACCTAACTAAAGATGAAGATGAAGAAGAAGAGGAAGAAGGACATCGAAGAAAACAAGCAAAGGAAGAAGATGCAGAAGAGTATGTATTATTCCATGCACTCTCTAGGTATGTGACACATGGAGAAGATACATGGCTTATTGATAGTGGTGCTTCAAAGCACATGATGGGACAAAAGAAAACTATGTCAAAACTTGAAGAATATAAATCTCCTCAAAATGTATCATTAGGAGATGACTATCAATATCCTATCAAAGGAATTGGTTAAGCAAGCTACAAGCTTGATTATGGAACCCCCATGAAGATGAAGGAAGTCTTATATGTACCAGGTTTGAAGAAGAACCTACTTTATATCTCAGCATTAGATAAGAAAGGATATAGGGTTACATTCATAGATGGACAAGTACTTATGTGGCCCAAAGGAAAATCAATTGAAGATGCAGTTGTCATTGGTGAAGAAGAAGGAGGCTTATATAAACTCAAGGCACATTCAGACACAACCCTTGTTCGTGAGACCACTCACCCAAGTGAATTATGGCATAGGAGGATTTCTCACATCAAATACAAAGCACTACCCCATGTGAGCAAAGTAGTGGTGGGATTACCAGATTTGAAGATCGTTCATTAAGGCATTTACAAAGGATGTGCAAAAGGAAATAATATCAAGAATCCATTTTCGAAGAGTGAGACAAAGACTAAAGGTGCATTGGAATTAATCCATTCAGATGTATGTGGTCCAAGTCCCTCCACATATTTGAGTGGTTATGAATATTATGTTACATTTACTGATGACTATTCAAGAAAGACATGGATATATTTCTTGAAAGCAAAGGATGAAGTATTTGAAAAATTCAAGGAATTCAAATCCTTGATAGAGAATCATTTAGAAAGAAGAATCAAGACACTCAGAACATACAATGGGGGAGAATACACTTCAAAATATTTTGAAGCCTTTTGTAAAGAAGCTGGAATCAAGAGGGAACTAACTACTCCCTACAATCCTCAATAGAATGGTGGTGTGGAAAGAAAGAATAGGACCATTATGGAAGTAGTGAAGACAATGATACATGATCAAGATCTTCCAATGCATTTATGGGATGGAGTAGCAAGGGCGACAGTTTATTTACAAAATAGATTATCCCACAGTGCCCTTGGATTCAAGATTCCAGAATAAATGTTCACAAGAAAGAAGCCTAAAGTGAGCCACATCAAGATATTTGGTTGCCCAGTATATGTTCACATACCAAAAGAAAAGAGAACCAAGTTGGACCCTTCCAGAAAGAAGGGAATATTTGTTGGATACTGTGAAGTATCCAAAGCCTTCAGAATATACATTCTAGGATTCCATCACATGGAGATTAGTAGAGATGTAACATTTGACGAAGAAGCAATTCTCAAGAGATCCAGAAAGTGCCAGCATGAAGAAGTATATGAAGAAGATGTACCTCCCAAGAATGTAGAAGCTACACCCTCCCCCAAAGATGAAATACCAGAAGACCATGATATGCTAGAACTTCAAGAACCTCCTACTATGAATATGTCACGAAAGAGAAATCCTGCTTGGGCAAGAGAAATTATACAAGAAGCAGAGAAGTATGGAGCTGAAGAAGGCTCCACAAGAGCATGCAAGAAGCCAAAGCCATTTTCCAGTTATGTGGATTTGATGTGTGATCTTGTAGATTAAGAACCTACCAGTTATGAAGAAGTTATACAGAAGAAAGAATGGGTAGAAGCAATGACCGAAGAATACCAATCAATAATGAATAATGATGTTTGGGATATAGTTCCCAAACCAGAAGGAAAAAGTGTGGTATCTTCCAAGTGGATCTACAAGATAAAGCATGCAGCTGATGGAAGTATTGATAAATACAAAGCAAGGTTTGTGGCTAGAGGATTCTCTCAGAAAGAGGGAATTGATTATGAAGAGACATTTATGCCAGTAGCAAGGTACACTTACATTAGAACCATCATGGCACGTGCATCCATGATGAAGTGGATTTTACACCAGATTGATGTGAAGACAAATTTCCTGAATGGTGTGATCGAGGAAAAAGTGTACATAGAACAACCACTGGGATTTGAATTTGAATATAGACGGACTCACGTATGCAAGTTGAAGAAGGCTTTGTCTGGATTGAAGCAAGCTCCTAGAGCTTGGCACGGAAGGATAGATAGCTTTTTGATGAGCTTGGGATTTACCAAAAGTAAAGTTGACCCTAACCTTTACTTTAAGATTATGGATGATGAACCTGTCATATTATTGTTGTATGTGGATGATTGATTTCTAATAGGAAATGAGAAACAGATTGTAGAGTGAAAGAAGAAGCTCGCTGAAGAAGTTGAGATGAAAGACCTTAGATTGATGCACTATTTTCTAGGTTTGGAAGAGCCCGGAAGGAATCTTTGTAAACCAGGGAAAATATTCTATGGAAATCCTAAAAATATTTGATATGTTGGAATGTAAAGCCATGGCCACACCGATGGATACCAACCTGAAGTTATTGGATGATGAATCATCAGAGTTAGTGGATGTGACTCAGTACAAACAGATTATTGGGTCGTTGATGTATCTAACGAATACCAGGCCAAATATATGCTTTGTTGTGAACACCCTGAGTCAGTATCTAGGTGATCCTAGATGTGTTCACTTGGTAGCTTCAAAGCATGTGATGAGTTACCTGAAAGGTACGATAGAATTGGGTATATACTATGTTGGAGATCATGACTACAGATTGTATGGTTATACAGATGCATATTGGGTTGGAAGTGTATCAGACAGGAAGAGCACCTTAGGTGGAAGTTATTGTCTAGGATCCATCATGATCTCATGGTTTAGTAGGAAGCAGTCTAGTGTTTCTCTCATCACAGCTAAAGCAAAGTATATAGAAGCTTGTTCTGCTAGTTGTGAAGCCATATGGCTTCGAAATTTGATTTCAGGTCTATTTGACCTAGATTTGGATACCACGGTGATTCTATGTGACAACCAGATTTGTATAAAGATGATGGAGAACCCAGTGTTCCATGACAAGTCAAAGCACATAGAAATCCGGTATTTTTACATAAAAAATATGGTACAGAAGGGAGCTATAAAGATCCAGTATGTGAGCACCGATGAGCAAGTTGCTGATGTGTTGACTAAGCCTCTGTCTCGAGTGAAGTTTGAGTATTTATGTGACAAGCTTGGTGTGGTTCGAAAGTACCTTCCCCGAAAGGGGGAGTAGTGATGATGATGTTGCAGTGGGATTGTATCATACCTGGACATTAGTCCTAAAGTGATCCACAGACTTTTGTCTCCATGGTGTAGTTGCAGTGATGATCATGTTGTAGTGGGATTGTATCATCCCTGGACATTAGTCCTAAAGTGATCCGCAGACTTTTCTCTATGTGATGTGGTTGGGATTGTATCATCCCTAGACATTAGTCGTAAAGTGATCCGCAGAATTTTGTCTCCTTGATGTGGTTGGGATTGTATCATCCCTGGACATTAGTCCTAAAGTGATCCGCACAATTTTGTCTCCGTGATGTGGTTGGGATTGTATCATCCCCGGACATTAGTCCTAAAGTGATCCGCAATTTTGTCTCAGTGATGTGGTTGGGATTGTATCATCTCTGGACATTAGTCCTAAAGTGATCCACAGACGTTTTTCTTCATGATGTGGTTGGGATTGTATCATCCCTGGACATTAGTCCTAAAGTGATCCTCAGACTTTTGTCTCAATGATGTGGTTAGGATTTCATCATCCTTGGACTTATGTCCTAAAGTGAGAGGGATTGATCATCCCGTAATTGGATCATGTGTGTTGTAGGTTATGTTGTTGCAGATGATGTTATTGCTGATCGGAATATAAAGTGTTGCTATAGATGATCGAGTGATCGAGTGCTGAAGAAGATGAAGATTAAAGATGAAGACTCAGTGATGTAGAAGATGATGCTCCAGTAATGAATATGTTGAGGATGTTCCAGTTGCTGATATTGTTGAAGAAATACTTCTGATGATTTATATATGTATCACCTTGATGTTGTTGATGATGCTCTCTCTCCTTGCTCCTAGAGTTGATGTTGTTGTTGTCAGTAGCATACACTTCTCATTAAGGGGGAGTGTTGAGATATTCTAACTTTGAAGAATATTCTATTGTATTTTATTATTGTAATTTATTCGCAGATGTTTTATTCCTCCCCCAGGATGTTATTATTGTATTTGGTCATCATAGAGTCATGAGGTAAAACCTCCTTTGTAAGTCAGGTTGATAGATTTCTCCAGAAAGTAATATTATATTGTTTTGAGTCTTCCTAGGTAAGTTGGCCTAGTTAAGTTTGTTGGGGCTGACCTATTTAGTGAAAAATTCAAGTGGAAGATAAAGTATAAATAGGAGTGATGTGCTCCTCATCTGGACACACACACACACACACACTCACTTGTGTAATTCACATAAGAGAGAGAGAGAGAGAGAGAGAGAGAGAGAGAGAGAGATCTGCAAGGAGAAGGAGCACTTGTTTTGGGTTTTATCTTTGTACTTTTGATCATCTATATTGAGGAAGTATTTGCTGGGTTTTCTTCCCCTAGAGGGTTTCCTGGGATAAATCCGTGTCTATCTTGTGATTGTGTTTCTTTCAGTGATCCTGTATATGCTATTGTTGTGAAATTGAATTAAATACTGATGTTATCTATCTTAGCATATTGAATATTAACATCTCCTTTCTTGTTTCCCTTGTGGTCGAAGGTTTAAGATGGGATATAGTTGATGCTTGTCGAATTGAAACTTTTCACAGAATTAGAGTGGCTCCTTCTCTAAAGATCACTCACCTTTTATTTGTAGAAGACATCCTAATCTTCTGCAATGGACCCATCAGAGAAGCGAAATAGTTGTATGAGATTTTGCATTTATTTAGTCTTTCTACTGGTATTATCATTAATGAGAGAAAATCTTTGCTCTCTTTCAAACCTGGAGGAGGAGGAATTACATCGTTATTTAAATATTATTCCTTTTGAAATGAAACCTTTTGAAGAGGGCCTGAAATATATGGGCTTATATCTAAAGCCAAATTGTTACTCGAAAGAATATTGGTCTTGGATTATTGCAAAGCTGGACAAGAGACTGAAAGTTTGGAGCTTCAAATGGCTCTCTTGAGCAAGCAGGCTTGTGTTGGTTAAGTCATTATTGGAAGCCATTCAATTATATTGGATGGGATAAAATTGTGTGGTGGTTGGTGTTGAAGGATGGACTATGGACATATGTTATCTACCAAAAATATATTAGACCAAAATCTATTGAGGACTAGATCAGGAATCAGATAAAAAAGGAAAATTCAATGCTACTTGTCACTATCCAATGCTACCTGTTGGTACTCAAATTTACTACCTATAATTTCCACACTTACCTGAGCTAAATCCTTTTTAGGGTGGTCTTCTTAAAACCTTATTCTTGTTGACCCTTTTTCTAGGCTAACTCTTGACCTTTGATTATCTGATTTGTTTGTTAATTGCTAATTCTTGCTTGAGTTTAACTGTTTTGGAAAGTTGATTGATTGCATGATTTATGGAAGTTTCATAGTCTATAGAGATGTTTTGCTATGTTTTGATCATATGTAGAAGGTGTCTCTCAAAATCATTTTGGTTCTTACAATGTCCAAGAATCATGATCCTGCAGTAAAATATTGAAGTTTCATATGTGCCGGCGCCATAGAATGAGCTCTTATTCTTCAGCATGTTACAAAATTAAATGTAATTTTGTAGCAATAGGCAATTTTAGTAATAATTCGGAGCTGAAGAATTACATCCAGTTATGCATCAAAAGTGCAATCCCGTCAATATTAAGTCACTACAGAATCATGTTAGTTGGCCTGATACATTTTGTAATGAAATGTGCCACCGCATTAAGTTAGTTATTCCCATCTGTCAAATCAACCGTATGAAGAGATTGCTATCATTAAGCATGATTGTGCAAAGGAAGACTTGGTACGAATAAGATCATCATGTTATACAAGTCCTCTGTTGAGGAGATCCATGCATAGATGTTAGTTGCACTACTGGCGCCACTTGTCCCTGACTAAAGATCGCGACCTAGATGACCAAAGATATGTGATGATGACATTGCAGTCCATGAAAAGATCATTATTTCTTTTCTTGAAAAAAGGAAATTTCTTATTTTGTAAATTCAATTGTCTTTTTATAATCATTTCATGTTCTGCAACTCTTTATCAAATTCACATTCTTCAATCATTACATTGCAAACTTTGTTATGGCACCTCACAAGGGAGGGAACTTAGTTCACCATGAACCTGATGGGATATTATTAGATTTGTATCTGAAATATAAAATAAAATTTCAAGAGGCCAACTGCTATGGATTCTATCAACATCTTGAAGGGCATAACCAGTAGGAAACCCGTTCCTTTGTTGAAGTCTTCGATGGTCACCAAGCAGTCCTGGGAGGTTTAACTATCAGAGTTTCTGAAGAATCGATTGCACACATTTCTCTTCTTAATTTATAAGGAGAAATGTGTTTCAAGCAACAATAGGTGAAAGTATCAAACTGTAATCAATTTTTGATAGATCAATGTCAAAATCCCGAGTGGAAAAGGGGCATCCCCAGAGCCTGGTTAAAGAAAGAATGGGCATAAATTTTGGTTTTAATTCATAAACTTATAAACAATGAAGGAAGGTAAACCATTGCATTCCTTTATTACATATGTTTACTTTTTCGTTTTATTGGAGAATGCAAGCTCAATTTACCCTACTTCTTTCTGAAAATCCTGACCAAAATGTCCAAGAAAATACAGAAAACCCTAAAATCCAACAGAGCATAATTCATCATACATTAATCAAATTGATTATACAATATGAATTGAAAAGGGTTGAAAGAAAATGGGATCATTTTCTTTTCTTTGCTGGTTTAAATACATAAATTACTCCACCACAGCAAGGTGAATCTTTACCTTTGAGCAAAAAATCTAGATCAAACAGGAGGTCAGCAAATTCAAGTGGAAATAATTCAAACCCACAACAAGTAATACCACCTTCTTCTATAAATATTTCAAACAAAACAGATGAAGGATTAAACACATTAAATAAAGACTCAAGAATAAGGTTGTACTTTGCAGCAGAAGAAGGTGAAGGGAGCTTAGGAATAAGTAAGGTTTATACCTGAAAAAGGAAGAAGGAAGCAGTAAATCCAGAAAATGAAGTTTAAGAAACTCCACCCGAGTTAGGAGTTTTTCCTCCTGATATAGATAAAAATCATCTCCTATTAAAACCCTTGATAATAAAAAATCAATGAAAAACAAAGGTTCACCTGTTAAATCTTCAGGAGATGAATAAGTAGAACTCTTTGATATCTAGACTAAACAACAACAATCAAGAAATTATAAAAAAGATAAGCAGAAAGTCCCTTTCCCTTTTATAAGGAGGAGGCCTCCTAAGTCTGACTAACAAATTAAGGATGAACTCTAAGGCTATGTTTCATCCATCCTTAAAAAATAAGGTAGTTATCAATATGGATGACTCTCCTTTAGCTGAAAAAATAAGAAGCAACCTAAGGCTAAATCATCCAAGAAAACTCAAAAAGAAAAAAGAAAGCAAACAGTATCAAAGAGTAATGATGTTTAAAAAACAAAGGTACTAGAACTTGTGTTTGAGGTAGAGTTAGGACGAGAATTGGAACAAATGGAGTTGGAAAGTGTTAGAAAAAGGATCACAGAGCAATAACAATAAACATAAATGCAAATATAATCACACATACACATTACAAGAGAGACACAGATATATCGTGGTTCACCCAACTTGGGATACGTCCACACTAAAGTTGCCAGTCCTTATTATTATTTCTTCTAGCAAAGTGAAGGAATACAACCTGCAGCACAACCGCTGCACTTCCTCTTCTCTGTCTCTCTCACAGTCTCTCTTCCGATCTCATAGATATTTACAATGCATAATACCTAATACATCAACCCTAGTCGTATTACAATGTCTTTCTTTTATAAGGAGAATACAATGGGAAAATACCACGGTGTACCCAACCCCTAAAAATATAGAATGGGTGTACAGTCTTCCGGGGTGCACGGCTAAGACAATATCATCTATGATATTGGAAGATTTGGCTCCACAACCAACAATCTCCCACTTGGAGACTGATCACAGCAACTCCACCGCTGCTGCACTTGCTGGACTTGGACTTGGAAAATTTCTCCTCTTCACCTTCATGCTAGAAGGCCAATTGAAACCGAGCAAGAACTCAGTTTCTCTCTGGTCACTACCTTTGTGAACATGTCTGCAGGATTCTAGCTAGTATGTATCTTTTCCAGCTTAAACAATTCATCTTCTAGAACAGAGCGTATGAAATGGTACTTGAGTTGTATATGTTTAGTCCTGGAATGGAATGCTGAGTTCTTTGCAAGATGAAAGGAACTCTGGCTGTCACTATACAACCTGCTATCCTTCTGCTTCTTACCCACTTCCTCCATAAACCTCTGCATCCAAATCATCTCTTTACTAGCCTCTGTAATAGCAACATACTCTACTTCCGTTGTTGAAAGTGCAACAACCTTCTGCAGTTTCAAAATCTAGCTTACTACTGTTCCACCTATAGTAAACACATACCCTGTGGTGCTCCTCCTGCTATCCTTGTCACCTGCCATATCTGCATCAACATATCCCTGTAGAATAGTGTATGAACCTCCAAAACATAATGCCTGAGTGGTAGTATCTCTCAAATACCTGAGAATACACTGTACTGCCTTCCAATGTTCTTTACCTAGATTACTCATATATCTGCTCACAACTCCCACTGCATGTGCAATATCTGGTCTTGTGCACACCATAGCATGCATCAAGCTGCCAATTGCTGATTGATAGGGAATCTTGGACATGTAATCAGTCTCTTCCTGTGTCTTGGGACACATTTCTTTACTTAGACTTAAATGGCTGGCCAAAGGTGTACTTACTGGTTTTGCATTCTACATTCTGAACCTCTCCAACACCTTTTGTATGTACTCACTCTGAGACAATGTCAATTTGCGATTTTTACTGTCTCTTGTTATTCTCATACCAAGGATTTGCTTTGCAGCACCCAAATCCTTCATCGCAAATGAATTAGCTAGCTTCCTTTTGAGTGCATTTAAATCCTACATGTTAGACCCTGCAACAAGCATGTCATCCACATACAATAACAAGATAATATATCTTTCATTGTCTAGCTTCTTGAAATAAACACAATGGTCAGAATAACATCTACTATAACCTTGTTTTGTCATAAACATGTCAAATTTTAGATACCACTGCCTTGTAGCTTGCTTCAAGCCATACAAGCTCTTTTTCAACCTGCATACCAAATCCTCCTTCCCTTTGACCTCATACCCTTTTGGCTGCTACATATATATCTCTTCCTCCAAATCCCCATGGAGAAAGGTTGTTTTTACATCTAACTGTTCAAGATGAAAATCTTCTATCGCCACTAGACTTAAAATAGTCCTTATTGAAGTCATCTTAACAACAGGAGAAAATATTTCATCAAAGCCTATACCTTTCTTCTGTGAAAACCCCTTTACAACAAGTCTGGCCTTATACCACTTCTTACCTCCTTCTTCTTCCTTCAACCTGTAAATCCATTTTTTCTGCAATGCTCTTTTACTAGCAGGCAACTGAACCAGATCCCAAGTCTAGTTTCCTACCAATGAGTCCATCTCCTCATTCATGCCTTGCTCCCACTTCTTTGTAGTTTCCACTTGCATTGCTTCTTCATAACATTCTGGTTCACCAGAATCAATCATCAATAAATAATACATTGAGGGAGAGTATCGTTTAGGGAGTCTACTTAACCTGGTAGATCTTCTTACACTTGCAGGAGTTTTAGGTACTTTCTATTGTTCTTGATTTTCTGGCACCTTTGGAGCTTCATTTTCTTTAATTTCATCAAGTACTGTGTAGTCTGTGTTTTCCTTTTCCTGTTTCTTTCCCTGCAACTGATCTTTATACATGACCTTTTCATTGAATATGACATCTCTACTTCTAATTATTTTGTGATTTTCATAATCCCATAATTGATAACCAAAATCATCAACCCCATATCCAATAAAGGTACATTTCTTGGATTTAGCTTCAAGCTTTGTTCTATTTTCTTTATCAATATGGACAAATGCTTCACAACTAAACGTTCTCAGAAATGAGTAGTTTACCTTTTTATATGTCCATGCCTCATCTGGAATACCACCATCCAAAGCACTTGAAGGTCCTCTGTTTATTAAATAAACAACAGGATTTACAACATCGACCCAAAACTATAAGGGCAACCCTGCATGCAGTCTCATACACCTTGCACGCTCCATGATCGTTCTGTTCATCCTTTCTGACAAACCATTTTCTTGTGGTGTTCCTGGGACTTTCTTCTCTCTACGAATCCCATGGTATGAACAGTAACTATCAAACTCCTTGCCGCAGTACTCACCTCCATTATCATATCTGAGACACTTCAACCTTTTTCCTGTCTCATTCTCAACCAAATCTTTCCACTTCTTAAAAGTAGCAAACACATCAGATTTTTTTCTAATGCAGTAAACCCAAGTTTTCCTAGTTGCATTATCAATGAATGTAACATAATAATGAGAGCCACCAAGAGATTGTACCTGAGCTGGTCCCCATACATCCATATGCACAAGCTCTAACTTTTCATTCTTCTTCTGTTTCCCAACCCTGAGAAATATGACTCTCTTCTGTTTTCCATAAACACAGTTTTCACAAAATTTCAAACTTACCTGCTTCAAATCTGGTAGCGACTTCCTTGAGTGGAGAATCTGCATCCCCTTCTCACTCATGTGGCCAAGCCTATGATGCCACAATGCTGTATCTGCTCCTGCGGAAGCTAAAGAGATAGAATGGTCAGTATTATGAGGACATAAATACAACGTACCTACCCTGTCTCCTTTTTCTATCACCATTGATCATTTAGTGATCTTCCACCACTTTTCTCCAAATGTAGATAGACAGCCGCAATCTCCCAACTGCCCTGTTGAGATCAGATTTCTTTTCATAGTAGGAATATTCCTAACATCTTTTAACAACCAATCAGTTCCATTCTTAACTTTTATCCATACCTTACCCATTCCAACAATTTTACATGGCTCATCATCACCCAATAAAACATGTCCAAAATCGCCTGGAACATAATCATGAAAATATTTCCTATGGGGTGTAGCATGACATGAACTCCCTGAATCTACTACCCAATAATCACTTGTATTATCTAATGCAAGAATCAAAGCATCTTGTAACACATCACCTGCTACATTTTCTTCTTGGGTAGTTTCCTTCTGTGCATCTCCTTTCTTCTTTAGAGATCTACAATATTTCTTCAGATGTCCTTTCTTTCCACAGTTCCAACACTCTATCTTTCCTAGTCTAGACTTGGATCTTCCCTTTTTAGAGTTGCTACGATTACCTTGGCTCTTTCCTCTCTCCTTTTGTCTTCCCCTGGTCTCCATGGTCAAATCATTACCTGGTGTCTCACCTGTGCTTTTTCTTCGCATTTCTTCGTTAAAAATAACACCAATAACATCATCAAATTTCAAGGTGTTTGAACCAGAGACAGAGTTGCTTATAGCCATGACCAAGCTATTCCAGCTTTCTAACAATGAACACACGATTAGAAGAGCCCTAACCTCATCATCAAAGTTCACACTTATAGAAATTAGTTGATTTGTAACCGTATTAAACTCATTTAAATGATCAGTAACAGATCCACCTTCAGACATATTCATATTAAATAAACGCTTCATTAGAAATACCCTATTGGAGGCCGAGGGTTTTTCATACAGCTTACCCAATGCTCTCATCAAACCACCTGTTGTTGTTTCTTTTGAGATATTTAAAGCCACTGATGAAGCCAGGCTCAACCGTATTGTTCCCAGAGCCTTTCTATCAAGAACCTCCCATTTTTCATCCTTCATAACCGCCGACTACTTTGCTCTTCCTCCCAACGGTAGGAATATATCCTCCTGGTACAGATATTCCTCCATTTGCATCTTCCATAACTAGAAGTTTTGGCCGTTAAACTTCTTGACCTTAAACATTCCTTCTTCTGCCATTGCTCCCACATGAACCAGAAAACCTAGCTTCCTGCGGGTTTATCTGCCAAATAGACCTTTGGCTATGATACCAATTGTTAGAAAAACAGGATCACAAAGCAATAACAATAAACATAAATGCAAATATAATCACACATACACATTACAAGAGATACACATATATATCTTGGTTCACCCACCTTGTGCTACGTCCACACTAAAGTTGTCAGTGCTTATTATTATTTCTTCGAGCAAAGTGAAGGGATACAATCTGCAGCACAACCGCTGCACTTCCTCTTCTCTGTCTCTCTCACAGTCTCTCTTCCGATCTCACAGATCTTTACAATGCATAATACCTAATACATCAACCCTAGACATATTACAATGTCTTTCTTTTATAAGGGGAATATAATGGGAAAATACCACGGTATACCCAAAACCATGGGCCCGCAAAACAGCTGACGAAAACTGAACCCCCATTTCTTAGGGGCGCTGTCCCCGAACCCCTAAAAATGCAGAATGTATGTACAGTCCTCCGGGGTGCACGGCTAAGACAATATCATCTATGATACTGGAAGATCTAGCTCCACAACCAACAGGAAAGACCCGTTTCACCTTTACAAATAGAGTTAGAGAACCTAGAAGTAATTGTTTCTAGTGCTAAACCAAAATTTAAGAACATCTAAACTTGCCTTACTCTGATAGCATTGAAGAGATAAACATAGAAGAAAATACATAGGATATGGAACAACATCCTGCAGAGCTCACTCAGCAACAACAATAGCATGGACCAGAGGCTCTGAAGCTGGACATTTTGGCAGAAATTGCATTAAAGGGATGATATTGAAAAATGGAGATTCTGCAGCACCAATAGTTACGATAAATCAATTCAGCGCTGAAGAATGGTTCTCAGGGTTCTATTTTTCATTTTTCCTCATGTATTTGGGATTTTGTAAGTACTTTCATATGCAAAATATCCTCAAGTAATTTTGATGGATATATAGACTCTTGTAATGTGTTCATCATTTAGGATTCGAGTCCTAAGTCAAAGTTTTATTAGTTGTGATATCCCTATAAAGCTCGATCTAATCCATGTTGTAATTAATGTAAACATCCTAATGATTTAGGTCAGAGTTCGATCCCAGTTTCTAGGATATTGTATCCTATTATGTTGTAATTGAATTTCTATAAAATCAGAGAAGAATATGTAAACATGGGTTCGAGAGGGGAGACTAGAAGGGAGACTTTACTTATGTATATTTTGTTCTTAATCTAATACAAATGGTGAAAATTTATGCTTTATGATCATTTGCATATTCTACAGACTGTGATTTTCATATTCATTGCTTCAATCTCTTGTTTAAATACATAAAATAGTCTTGCAATGCAATTAGTGACCTTTTCTTGTTCAGATCAAAGCACAGTTACAATTTTCTGTTGAGTACCTGAACTTGAAAGTTGTATTTGAACATTTATTTTCCAGATCTATGAAGGATACATTAAACTAGGTTTTAATTTCCAAATATATATCTACCTTCCTATGTGTTCATGTAAATTAATCTTCATCTGTATCCCAATAGTCAGTCTGTTCCTTGATTAAAATGCCTATGAGTTTTGAAATTTCATCCCGAGTATTAGTCACTTGTAAACCATTAGACCTAAAACCTTACATCCATGTAACCTTTCCTACCATTGCTCAAAGCATCCACCACTAGGAGAAAAAGGAAGGGTGACAGTGGACAACCTTCTCTTTACCCTTGTGATGAGCGAAAAAAGGAAGAGGGAGTGCCATTGATGAGTACATCAAAGGAGAAATACTGAAAACATCCCATGATCCAATTAACTACCTCCAAATAAACTTCGATCTAAATAAACAAAAGATGGAGGAAGGTCCATCTTATCTGATCATATGCCTTTGACAGATCCAATTTTAGAGCAAAAGCAGAAAGCTTATTTTTGTTAATGGAATGTATAGCTTCCTGAAACAATGAAACTACATCATGGATTTGTCACTTGTATAAAAAACCAAGCTACTCTTCTGAAATAATTTAACTCATAATTGGTTTGAGCCTTTGTGTTATAATTTTGGCAATAAGCTTATATATCACATTGCAGCAAGAAATGGGCCTAAAGTCGTTGAATGAGGCACACTTATATTTATTTGGAATCACAACTAGGAAATTTGATTTGATAGCACCCAAAACCTTACCCAAACGCTGATATTCACAGACAACTTCAAGCAAGTATTCTTTTATTATGTTGAAGAAACCTATGTATAATTCCATAGTGAAGCCATCTGGGCTTGAAATTTTACCTTTTTGAAAAGATTGTATGATATGGTTCAATTACTCAGTAGAGACTTCCTTAGTTAAGGATTCATTCATTTCATCTTTGAGAAGCCTTGGAAAGAGCTATAAGACTTGCAAAATTTCCTGAATAGGACACCCCTCTGATCCAAAGAACAATGAATGAAAATGAGCCACCTCGACCTCTTTTCATAGAGCCTAGAATTTCCACACTTAACTGAGCTAAAGCCATTTTAGGGTGGTATTCTTAAAACCTTATACTTGTTGGCCCTTTTTCTAGGCCAACTCTTGACCTTTGATTATCTGATTTGTTTGTTATTTGCTAATTCTTGCTTGAGTTTAACTGTATTGGAAAGTTGATTGATTGCATGATTTATGGAAGTTTCACAGTTTGTAGAGATGTTTTTCTATGTTTTGATCATACGCAGATGGTGGTTCTCAATATCATTTTGGTTCTTACAATGTCCAATAATTTCATGATTCTGTCACAAAATATTGAAGTTTTATATGTGTTGGCACTACAGAATGAGCTCTTATTCTTCAACATGCTACAAAATTAAATGTAATTCTGTAACAATAGGAAATTTTAGTAATAATTCCACGCTGAAGAATTACACCCAAGTTGCAGCAAAAGTGAAATCTCGTCAATATTAAGTCGCTGCAGAATCACGTTAGTTGGCCAGATACGTGTTGTAATGAAACCTGCCACCGCCTTATGTTTTAAGTTGGTTATTCCCATTTGTCAAATCAGCCGTATGAAGAGCCTGCTATCATTAAGCATGATCGTGCAAAGGAAGACTCGGTATGAATATGATCATCATGTTATACAAGTCCTCTGTTGAGGAGATCCATACATACATGTTAGTTTCACTACCAGCGCTACTTGGTCCTGTTAAAGATCATGAACTGGATGACCACATTTATGTGATGATGACGTTGCAGTCCGTGAAAAGATCATTATTTCTTTTCTTGAAAAAAGGAAATTGATTATTTTGTAAATTTAATTGGTTTTTTATAATCATTTCGTGTTCTGCAACTCTTTATCAAATTCACATTCTTCAACTATTACATTCCAGACTTTGTTATGGCGCCTCACATGGGAGGGCACATAGCTCGCCATGAACCTGATGGGATATTATTAGATTTGTATCCCAAATCTAAATTAAAATTTCAAGAGGCTGATTGCTATGAATTATGTCAGCATATTGAAGGGCATAACCAGTAGGTAGCCCATGCATTTGCTGAAGTCTTTGATGGTCACCAAGAAGTCATGGGAGGTTTAAATATCAGAGTCTCTGAAAAATCCATTGCGCGCATTTGTCTTCTTCATTTAGAAGGATAAAGGTGGTTCAAAAAACAATAGGTGAAAGTATTAGACTATAATCAGTTTCTGACGGATCAACATCAAAATCATGAGTGGTAAAAGGGGCATCCCCAGAGATTGGTTAAAGAAGGAATGTGAAGAGATTTTGGTTTTAATTCATAAATTCCTAACCAATGAAGGAAGGTACAACATTGTATTCCTTTATCACATGCGTTTCCTTCTGCATTTTATTGGAGAATGAAAGCTCAATTTACCCTACTTCTTTATGAAAATCTTGACCATAATGTCCAAGAAAATACAAAAAAACCCTAAAATCCAACATAGCGTAATTCATCAAGAATTAGTCAAATTGATTATACAATATGAATTGAAAAGGATTGAAAGAAAATGGGATCATTTTATTTTATTTTTTGGTTTAAATACATAAATCACTCCACCACAGCAAGGTGAATCTTTACCTTCAAGCAAAAAGTCTAGATCAAATAGGAGGTCAAAATATTCAAGTGGAAATACTTCAAACCCACAATTGGTAATACCACCTTATTTTATAAATATTTAAAACAAAACAGATGAAGGATTAAACACATTAAATAAAGACTCAAGAATAAGGTTTTACTTTGTAGCAGAAGAAGGTGAAGGAAGCTCATGAATAAGTAAGGTTTATAACAGAAAAAGGAAGAAAGAAGCAGTAAATCAAGACAATGAAGTTCAAGAAACTCCACCTGAGTTAGGAGTTTTGCCTCCTGATATAGATAACACTTCATCTCCTTGTTCGGATATCCACATCATCTTTTTCAGGATCTTGCATGCAATTAGGGTTTGCATGCAAAATATAGGGTTTGCATGCACCTGCATGCACTTGCATGCATCCCAGTCACCAGTTTGATGCCTCCAACACCTTATCCACCTTATTCTAGCACCCAGGAGCCACTTACTATAGATTTTTAGCCCTCCTAGGCTGAAAGGCGCCCACTTCTCACCTACTTCCAGAGAAGGGCGCACTTGTTGACCTACCACTGCAGTTCCACTTCAGTTACATTCAGTTAGCTCCGATTCTCCCTGATTTGAGGCTAGTTTCACTCCCGACTGACTGTTTCACTTCCGTTGGACCTCCAGTTTGACTAGATGACTTGTTATGACTTCAGTTAGTCTCCCATGCGCCCCCCACTGAGCCTCCTTCCCTTAATCAGTGCTACACACTTCAGTAACACATGACACACTCAGTTAGAATCAGATTGACACCTGGATGACTGGTTCTTGTGCATTGATGACCACCACTGATTGATGATGAGGACTCCTAGTTGGAGTCAAGCTACTCCATTCAGTGATTCGAATGGCCTACTTAGTCAATTCGAATTGCTCATTGACAGATATTGTATTCTATTGTAATTCATTCACCCTTATTGGGATATTGAGCACTGCTGCATGTTTTGCACAGTTTTGCACCATATTTTCTATGTTCATCTGTTGTGATTGATTTACTTGTTCATTAGATCTGCTGTGACTAATTTTACACTCCTATTAAAACCATTGATAATAAAAAACAAATAAAAACAAAGGTTCACCTGTTAAATCTTTAGGAGATGAAGAAGTAGAACTATTTGATATCTGGACTAAACAACAACAGTCAAGAAATTATAAAAAATATAAGCAAAAAGTTCCATGCCCTTTTATAAGGAGGAGGCCTCATACTAGGCTGAATAACAAATTAAGGATGAAATCTAAGGCTATGTTTGACCCATCCTTAAAAAATAAGGCAGTAGTTGGACAAATATCCTTTAGTTGAAAACAAGAAGCAACCTAAGGTTAACTCATCCAAGAAAACTCAAAAAGAAAAAAAGAAAGCAGGAAATATCAAAGAGAAAGGATGTTAAAAAAAATACTAGAACTTGTGTTTGAGGTAGAGTTAGGACCCAAATTGGAACAAATGGAATTGGAAATACCCATTTCACCTTTACAATTAGAGTTAGAGAATCCAAAAGTAATTGTTTCCAGTGCTAAGCCAAAATTTAAGAACATTCTAAACTTGCATTACTTTGATAGCGATGAAGAGATAGAAAGAGAAGAAAATCCATAGGAGATGGAAGAACAACTTGTAGAGCCCACTCAACAACAACAACAGCATGGACCAGAGGCTCTGAAGCTGGACATTTTGGTAGAAATTGCATTAAAGGGATGATGTTGAAAAATGGAGATTCCACAGTGCCAATAGTTACATTAAATCAATTCAGCGCTGTGTTGAGGCCTCAGATGTGCAGGGTAGGTGCAAGGTGCTATAATGGGTTCCAAGGCTCCCAATAGAGGGGAAAAACCCAGACTGAAAGGATTCAAAAGATCCTACACAAGGACAGTTCTATCCCCAGCCTGTTTGGTATAGTAATCTCCCACGGATATTCGGCCTCCACTGGCAATCTATGAGTTCATGAAAAATTAATAATAGATCAGTCTTCCAATGAAGGAAAACAAGGGTGTAAAATTCTATAAAACAAATCTACCTAAGAAAGGGAACATATTGTTTATATGCAGGTCTGCTTGATGTAAAAATAGATAAGCATGTTCATCCACTTAACAAAAATGTTACTAGATTTATCACTTATCTGCTCAAATTATCATTAATCAATTAAAATTAACCAACAGCAAATTAAGGGTTCAATGCATCCAAGATTAACCTGTAACTGATTTGTTAATTTAAAAATTAACATCAATTATAATTTTATGAGAAAACCATTTGCAGAAATCGATAATGTTTTAATTAAACAAACTCTTTCAAAACATCATGAACACACAAATCATTAGTAAAGATAAACCATAACTATAGGTCACCGTGCTTAATAAATTGCAAAAGACTTAAACAACATTGATAAGCAATCTGGAGTAAAATCAACATTCATCAAATAAACTTGATCAATAGACAAAAGAAAATCTGGGAATAACTTTACTGTATAATGTAAGTTTGTAAGAAATTACAAGATTTGTATCAAATAGGGTATCTCCAATCTCTCCTGCTGATTTTCTCCTCCAAATTCCATCATCCCTTCTCAATGATAAAACAACCCTTTAAATAAGAGTTACAAAATAATACAATAGGAAATTCCCACAGAATAGTGATTACACAATTCGATTGGACTAATGGTCAAGAAAATCTTGCCACTTGTCCCATATTCATAACAACTCATCTACATTCAGATAGTTAGCTGATTCAAGCCCTAGTTGGGCATTACATGTGAATGTTTCCATCTCATTTTTCGCTAACTTATGCCAAATATGGATGAAAATGTGGATTTTTCCTTCCATGGTGATCGGTTTCCTAATTAATAGATCCAAGTCATCAATCTTGAGCTCCTCAAGGCGCTGAATTTTCTGCTTGGATTCCTCACACCTGCGTTCGGATTATTCAACCATCAAATTAGGTGGGAAAGCATCTTCAATGAGCTCCATGGAAGAGAACTGTAGAATTTCCATGATATTATCCACTGCATACCATCGTCTGCTACACATAGTTTGTGTTTTCTGAATAATGTCTTCAACTGACTCATTAAGATCAAGCCAAGTGTTCAATGCAGCTCTGCTTTTCTTGAACTGAAAACTATTAAGAATGGGGATGTCTTTTGGTATGTTCTTGATATACCCCTGCCACTCACCAATGTCTTGACTTGCCTTAGATGCTTGTAGCCTTTTGGCTTTCTTTTCTTCAAGGAAAACAACCATATTACCAAAAGTCATATGAGTTTACCTAATCTCATCTAGGGTGTTAAACAGTTTCTCCAGTAATTTATGATGTTCTTCATTAACCTGGAGGGCCAAATCCTTAAATTTCTGGGGTGAAAACTTAGAGAAACGAGAAGAGGCTGCACTTGCAGTTGCATCCTCGCATTTCTTTTCCACCATAGCTATCCTCTGTGTATTAGCAGAGTTCTCCTTGTGCATTACCAAGTTTAGTTTGAAGAGAGGTGTTGCTTCACTCAAAATGCTCTAACCTATCTCCCCATATATTCCTGAGATTAGCAACATAAACCTCATGTTGCTCCTTGGTCTTAACTAACTCTTCTTCAATCCTTTTCAATTCTTCCTTCTTCTGATCAATCTCCCTATTCAGTACCTGAACTGAATCAAAATTTGCACCAGCAAATGCCCCTAATGCTGCAACTGTCTCAATTGCTTCTGCTTGAGGGTCATTAGTTTGCTGAGCCCAGATTATTTGATTAGGGATAGGTGCTTCCAATCCCCCATGATCCCTACTTATTTTCTTTCCTTTCCTCATCACTACCCTGGATGTTTTACTGTAAAAATAATCCCCAAGAGGGACTACAACATCATCTTCATACTCAGTTACCAATTCTGCAGAAGTTGAAGTGACACTCACCGCTGAGATCAATGAAGCTATTTGGGTGTCATTGGGACTAGGTATAGACATGGTAACTTGAGGAATATTCAGAGGGGTAGAGACAATCTGAGCAAGTGATGGAACATGGGATGGAGAAGGGATTGAAGTGAAGGTTTCAGAAAGTGGAACATGATCATCATTAGCAGGTGATGATGAAGAAGGAACTGAAGGTGGCTCATCAATGGTGGGTGATAAAAAAGTAGATATGGGTGATTGCTGAGGGACAATTGAAGACTGGATCTCTAGAATAATAGATGAGGGAATGGAAAATGGAACTGACCTATCTGAAAATGGAGTGGCTCTGGAAGTCAAAGTATGAAAAAGTTGTGATATTGAAAATGGTGGCATCACCCCTAGAGACAAAGTAGAAAGATCTTGAATAGATGAAAGTAAAAGTGTTGAAGTTGTAATATCAGGTGCAGTGGTGAGTTCCAATATTTGTTGATCAGGATCAGAGTGATCCATTTCAATAGTATGTAACAAATCTGTAACTGCTTGTGAGTCTTCAATCACTTCTTCAGTCACTGACACTAGAGGGTGTGTCTCATCTTCAATATCACAGTAAATAATATTAAGAGTAGGAACCTGTGAGGTAGGAATCAGGATTTTCTGTCTCTTAGCTGGGTTTGCATTAGCTATTATTAGATCATCAAATACCTGTATATCTGCAGCAGTCACTTGAATATCCACAGTAAGCTTAGGAGGTTCAATTGTTTGGGTACCCAATACTGAAGATATCTGTGCTAACTCCTGCTTCATCTGATGAGAGGTTTCCAACAAAACTTTGACCTGTTTAGCAGTCTTTACCTGTGGAGTATTCTCCATAGGATTTTTACCTTTATCCCCATCTGGATAAGTAAACATTAAAGGGGCATTAGCTTGTTGGTTCTCCTTTTCTTCTCTATTCCTTCTCTTTTTCTCTAGCAGTTTCATTTCCATTGTTCTGTAGCTCAAAACTTTAGTTTTAAGTTCCTGTAGCTCAGAACTTTAGTTTTAAGCTCTCTCTGATATTGCATAATCTGATGTTGTTCATCTATGCTCTTGGCCCTAGCCAAGACCTCAGAAAAGGTATTCACTCCTTGGTAGATGGAGTCATCAGGAATTTCTTCATGCACATAGTCCATCTTCACATGATTTTGTTTAAAATGAGCATCATAGAACTTCTTAGGGTCATGCTTTCTTTTGGGAGCAAATCCCAGCTTCAGAGAAACCATCCTATCCCCCAATAATGTAGCCCAATTTGAAGTTGGAATGACCAATGGTCCAAGGTTTAAGGAGAATTTAGGCCAACCCTTTCTCTTGGGACCGATGAGTTTTTTGTAGACACCATCTGTAACAGCCTGATAAGAAACTTCTTCAATGACCAATCTATCAGGGACTATTCTAGGTAGAAGATGAACAGTGTGACTTCCCCAGGATCTGATATATGAAAAGGATTCATAGACATACCAATCACCAATTGTATTGATGAAGGTCCTGGAATTAGCTGAGAAGGAAAGAGCCTCTTGTTTGAATATCTTGAAATAAATAGTACTCATGAAGTGGTCACAAATGTCATAGAGTAAGGGCACAAAATTACTCTCCCATAGTGTTGCATGATAGATATGGACTGGTGGAGCTGAAGGGGTCCAATTCCATCCCATGTTGGGATATTGGAACTCTGAGCAAAAGACATCTATAATGAAGGCTGAAAAGAAAAAGTGTGGCTTCCTCAAAGAAGGTGCTTTTTGATACTCCTGGATGGCTGTCTTAAGCTCCAATGACAAAATGAACGCCCAAGGAAAAGACTCACCTGTGGTTAGGACATGATGGGCTATTGGAGCTCATTCAACCTTGAAGACTGAACAAATTGGAAGGCTGTAGAGCCTGTAGAGCATGGCTTCCAGTAAATAATAAGGCTCTCTGAACCAAGAAATCGGATAGAGGTTATCAGCCTTTGACACAAAGCTGTTAGGTTTAATAATCCATGGTTTCAACATTTCGTCGAAATTGTACCTGGTTTTAGAAGATTGAATGAATTCAGGGCTAAGGGTATGCACAACTGATTTAAGAGAAAAATCCCTAATAAAGACTTCAGGGTGGAAAGTAGTTAACTGTGACCCTGTACTGTCATTGAATGACCAGTCTTTAAGGTTGGCATGGTCTACAATCCACTTAACAGCATCAGTGTAAGGAAGGATGGCAGGCCAGGCAACAATAGCATGAAGCTGAGAAGCCCTAATTGTCTCATATGCAGGTTGGTCTTCTTTAATGTCTAAAAGGTCATCATTATAAAAATTGAATAAATTTTGGACCAGTCCATTTGATAAGTTTCAGGAACCCTCTCACTGGTATCTGAGAAGATATCGAAATTCGGGTCTTTGGTTAGGAAATCCCTGTGAATTGTCCTAGACCGAGTGTTTCGTGACATTTTTGCAAAGCTTGGAAATTCTGGTAAATAAATAAAAATGAAATCAAAACTAAATCATAAACAGTAAAACCATAAATAACAAATGCGAAAAATGACAAAAAACCCTACTTGAAAATAACTGAAAATTGGTGAGAATGACCCCTGGTAAGAAATTCACAGTAAAATCTACGTAGCAGAGTAAATTTCCGACAATGAAAATGATAAAGAAAAATATAAAAAATATTATATTTATCGATTTTTCGTCTGGTCAAATCTGGACCATAGGATTAAAAGAAATGAACGACTAAGATTAACCCCTGCGGGATGCGGGATCGGATCACAAGTCTTATTTTCAAATTTATTCATTATTACCGCAATCCGCAATCCACAATTGCGGGTTGTGGGTTGCGGGATTACAACTTTACAAAATAACAGACGAAAGGGTTTCCGCAATCCGCAATTGTGGGTTGCGGGAATTAAAAAACCCTTAAAAATTAAGATAAATTTTCAGCATCCCGCAATCCACAATTGCAAGTTACAGGTTGCGGAAACACACAATGCAATTTATTAAAATAACAACTTTCTGCAATCTGCAATCCGCAATTGCGGGTTGCGGGTTGCGGAATCGAAATTTCCCAAAAATATTAACAAAGTCTTCCTGCAATCCGCAATTGCGGGTTGTGGGATGACACAATTCTAAAAAGAAAGAACAATCAATTCCTGCAATCCGCAATTGCGGAATTGAGGGTTTGTGGGAAGAAAATAACATT
Organism: Larix kaempferi; assembly: GCA_027924585.1. Taxonomy (NCBI): domain Eukaryota; kingdom Viridiplantae; phylum Streptophyta; class Pinopsida; order Pinales; family Pinaceae; genus Larix; species Larix kaempferi. The sequence continues at coordinate 44,899 of BSBM01002043.1, forward strand.
TTGAAAGAATTGAAGGCTTTCTGCAAGTCATGAAAACAACCAAAACTTAGAAATTTTTCAAAGGAAAAAAGGTAATTACACAAACCAAAAGCAAAGGTATGAGATTATAACAAACAAGATTTAAGGACATCGTTATGATAAGGAACTTACCCAAATACCTTTTTATTTACAATTTTGGGGCTCCCATGTTCAAATGAAGCATGGGATCTGTTGCACCTACAACACGCTAAAGAATGGTTCTAAGGGTTCTATTTTTCATTTTTCCTCATGTATTTTTATTTTTGTAAGGACTTTCACATGAAAAATATCCTCATGTAATTTTGATGGATATATAGACTCTTATAATGTGTTCATCATTCAGGATTCGAATCCTAATTCAAAGTTTGATTAGTTGTGATATCCCTATAAAAATGGATTTAATCCATGTTGTAATTACTGTAAACATCCTAATGGTTCAGGTCGGAGTTCGATCCCAATTTCTAGGATCTTGTATCCTATTATGTTGTAATTGAATGTCTATAAAACCAGAGAAGAATATGTAAACATGGGTTCGAGAGGGGAGACTAGAAGGGAGACTTGAATTATGTATATTTTGTTCTTCATCTAATACAAATGGTGAAAATTTATGCTTTATGATCATTTGCTTATTCTACAGACTGTGATTTTCATATTCATTGCTTCAATATCTTGTTTAAATACATAAAAGCTTATTGCAATGAAATTAGTGACCTTTTCTTATTCAGATCAAAGCATAGTTACAATTTTCTGTTGAGTGCCTGAGCCCGAAAGTTGTATTTGAACATTTATTTTCTAGATCTATGAATGATACATTGAACTAGGTTTTGAATTTATGAATATATAGCTACCTTCCTATGTGTTCAGGCAATTTAATCTTCATCTGTATCTCAATAGTCAGTCTATTCCTTGAGTAAAATGATTATGAGTTGTGAAATTTCATCCCGAGTATTAGACACATGTAAACCATTAGACCTAAAACCTTACATCCCCATAACCTTTTCTACCAGACCTACTTTTAAATATGAAAAACATGTCCTCAACTATATCAAATCTTTAAAATGTGCTAGGCATGTCTTATTTACAGTCACAAGACATTCTCTAGAGCTAATATTGTTTGGTGCCGTTTCCATGGAACAAAGAAACGAAGTTATTTTTCCCTGGGTTGTACGATAATGAAAATAACTAGCTTTTGAGGGTGAACAAAATTTAGACACAATACTTGACTTTAATTTTTCACCTTTAAGTTTATCCTTTCATTCTGGATCCCAAGAAGATAGGGAATAGGGCTAATCTTGAATCCCTTGAAGTTTCTGTAGTATCTGATCCTGAAAGGATTTTAAGGAAAGATAAAAAAAGGAGGCTACACTTTCTAAACTTGCTAGTTTTTAGAAACCTCTTGAACTTATTGTCTCCCAGGAATCTACTTCCACTCCTTCAGATCTTCCTGAAATTCCTTTTTCTCCCTAGATTCAACAAGAAGAGGAAGTTACCTTTTTAGCTACGCCATTGAAATGTTTTCCAAAGATTTCTGAAAAATTAAACAAGAGGTGTTGACTTCACCTTTTCCCATTCCTCAGACATAAACTTTTGAACAAATAACATCTCAGTTTAATACCTTGGTTAATACTCTTTCCATTGAACAAATTTTGGATGATTTAGTCAAACAACCTCCAGAAATAAGAATCCATTCTCACATATCCATCCCTATTTTACAACCACCTTCTCCCCCTAAAGTTCAAATATCGAATTCTCCTCAATCCCATATAGTACAACAAATGGTGGGAGTAGGAGGAGGTGGAGGATGAACTCCACCTAATAGAATGGACAAGATTATTGCAGCCAAATGTGCCTTATTAGTTCTACCATCTGATCTCCATGATTTTCCAACTGGTGACTATTTATAGTATCTTCCAAGATTTAATGGAGAAGGAGAAAACACCACTGAAGAACATCTAACAACCTTCTACTGTTTTGTTGCAAATCATAACATTGAGCATGCTGATGTCTGGATGGGGGTTTTGTTCAAAGTCTCAATGGAGAGGTAAGAAAATGGTTTAGGGAGATCACACCTAGGTCCATCCCTGACATAGATGCCTTAGATGATGCTTTTATCAGAAATTGGGGGGGACAAGATTATTTGCTTTATATAAAAGAATTCAAATCTCTTAAGAGAAAGGTAGGTGAATCTGTTTCATATTTTACTAGAATATTTAATAAGATGTATAGAAAAATACCTACATGTATTAAACCCATCAAGACATCTGCCAAAATCACTTTTGCTTATGATTTTGACTTCGAATTCTCTTTGTTGATTAGAAAGAGGAGATCAGTCACCTTGAAAAACATTCAAGAAGAAACTATTGAAGTTGAGTCCAATATATTGGCATTTGAGAAACTCAAATCTAGATCTGATAGAGAAAAAAAGAAGTAGAAGGAATATTCAAAGCCTTCAACCTCAAGTTCTTAACCCCAAATATATGGGATTGTTGAAATGTATAAACTCCTGAAGGACATGTCCTATAAGTTGTCTAAATTGGATATTGAAAGCAGAAATTCACTTAAACCTGCACAACAAGGAGGGATTAATATAAAATTTAACCAATGTAAATGAAACCATCCTCCACAAATTTTGGAAAGAGAAATGAAAGACTATCATGATCAAAAGATTCAACCACATTTCCTTAATAATTATGTGGTAGATGAAGTTGATGAAACAAAGATTGAAGAAGATCAAGATCATGAAATAAATTTGATTGAGGAAGAACCCCCAACTTTGTTGTTAACCAAACAACAATGTAATGAATTCATGGTTTTGAATGAATTTTATTTTGAAGATGATGATAATTATTTTAATTGTGTTCAAGCTCAGGTTCAAAACAAATATAATCTCAGATCAAAGTCTTCCTCGGTAGCTCAAAATACGCATCCTCAAATAAAAACGCTTTTGTACCCATTAAGCAAGTTGCCTCAAAGGAACAAAAGAATAAACTAGATCAACAAGATAAATCAAGAAGTTTAGAATTGAAAGATATAGAAAAATATTTATTATCTTACACTTTGGAGAATGAAATTAACAAAATTAAAGTGCCTATTCCTTTAATTGAGCTAATGAAGAATCAACAATACAAAAAGTCAATTATGAAGTGTTTACAACCAACTGATAAAATTGATGCATTCCTCCAAGATACAATTAATATTCAAGATTTAAAACCAGCTATCATGTTTGGCCCCCATGTAGAAGAAATAGGTGACTCCACCTCTCCTTTTTATGTTTCTCTCGATATTCTTGACTTTTTTTTGCATAATTGTCTCCTAGACTCTTGGGATTTGCACAATCTCATGCCTAAGGTAGTAATGGAGGAGTTAGGCTTGGAAATCACTAAACCCTATAAGGATTTGTATTCTTTTGATTCTAAATAGGTGAAATGCTTGGGTGTGATCAAAGTCCTAGTGGAAACCCTAACTCAACTACCTATGAAGAGCATAATGATGGATGTAGTGGTTGCAGGCATTCCTCCAAGGTTTGGTATGTTGCTATCACGCTCATGGGAAAATAAGTTAGGTAGTACCATGCAGTTAGACATGTCATTTTCTTCTATACCTATTTTTGGTGGAGAAGATAGGAGGTTATACAGGGAAGTACATTTGGATTTCATTGTTAGTGATCCTCAAAATCCCACTAATCATCCACTTTACACTGTACAAGAGGATATTGGAGATTTTATGTTGCAGGTCAGTGATGAATTTACACCATTCACAGTTGATAAAAATATACTTTCAAATGAGCAAGCAGATGATAGAGGTGAAAGAATTTGGAAAATGTACTTTGATGGATCACCAACAAAGCAAGGTTCAGGAGCTGGTATAATATTCATTTCCCCTTCAAATGAAGTAATTCCTTTGATGCAGAAGTTAGATTTTGAAACTAGTAAGAATATTGCTGAGTACGAGCTTTAGCTATTGGATCCAGAGCAATTAAAGATATGAATATACATCAGTTGATGGTTTTCAGTGATTCATAGATAGTTATTTAATAGGTGAGAAATATTTTCCAGACAAAGCAACAAAGGTTGAAGAAATATCGAAATGAGGTATGGGATCTAATTGATAACTTATTTAGGGCCTTTAATATTTCTTTTGTTCCAATGTTTGAAAATCAAAGAACAAATTCCTTATCCCTAGCCACTGCCAGTGGTTTCAAGCTTCCTTTGAATCCACAATTGAAGTATGAGATTGAAGTCATATGTAGGCCTGCTATCCCAGATAATATCAAACATTGGAAAGTGTTCTCAAATTATCAGGAATTAATGTTTTTTTGGAATGTATTGATGATTTTTTTGCTTCTCTTATTGACCAAGATAATGATGATGTATCACATGATCTATCCAACACAACTTTTGAAAAAAAGTACCTAATCATCCCATAATCGAATTGAAGACTAATTATTTTCCAAAAGGATCGGTTCCTTTGGAGAGATTCTTTTATAACAATGATGTTTTAATTAAACCTTCAATTCAAACCCAAGAATCTGATTCAGTTAATATTGGAATTGATGATGATCCAAAGTTTGTTAGATTGTCTAGCTCTTTACCTAATTTGTAGAGGTAGAAATATATCGGTCTTATGAAGGAATATCAAGATATTTTTGCATAGAGTTATCAAGATTTGAAGTCTTATGATACTGATATAATTCAGGACAAATTTCCTCTAAAAAAGAATACCAAACCATTTAGACATCATCTTAGACATATCAATCCCTTGTTGCTACCTACTATTGAGAAAGAATTGAAAAATTTCCCAGATGCCAAAATCATTGTTCCTCTCAGGTATTCTGATTGGGTTTCTAATTTGGTGCATGTCAGGAAAAATAACTATGAAATTAGGCTCTACGTGGATTTTAGTAACTTGAATCGATGTTCCTTAAAAGACAATTATCCACTACCAAATATTGATCATATCATGCAGAAAGTTGTAGGTGCACCGAGGCTTTTAATGATTGATGGTTTTTCTAGTTATAACCATATTCTTGTTGCCGAGGAAGACATGGAAACAACTGCTTTTACTATGCCATGGGGGACCTTTTTGTATGACAATATGCCTTTTGGGTTAATGAATGCAGGTGCTACCTTTCAGAGAGATATGTATATATCATTCGTTAGAGAAAAATATAAGTTCATAGTGGTTTATCTGGATGATATCACTGTCTTTTCACAGTATGATGAACCAAATCTTCAACATCTTAGACAGACTTTCCAAAAATCTAGAAGGCATGGAATATATTTGAATCCTAAGAAATCAATATTTTCTTAGGTCATATTGTATCTTCTGAAGGTATAATAATAGATCTAGAAAGAGTGAATGCCATTCAGAAAATTGAAATTCCCAGAAATAAAAAGGCTATTCAATCTTTTCTTGGGAAAATTAATTTCTTGAAGAGATTTATTCATAATTTTGCAGAGATTGTAAAACATATCACATGCATGTTAATAAAATATGCTAAAATTAAATGGACAAATGATGTTAGACAATGTTTTCAAAGAATTAAACAAGCCTTGGTTGAAGCACTTGTACTTGTCAGTCCTGATTACTCAAAGGAATTATTGATTTTTTCATTTGCTTCCGAAGACACTCTTGTTGTTGTTTTATTGCAGAAAAGATTTCAAGGTTATGAAAAACATAAATCATTCTTCAATAAGGTTATTAGAGATGAAAAAATAATATATAACATAATGGAGAAACAAGCTTATGCTTTAGTCAAAGCTTTAAAATATTTTAGAGTATATGTCTTGCAGTAGAAAATCATAGCATATGTTCCTAGTAGCATAATGAAGGATGTTTTGGTACAACCAAATAGTGAAGCGAAAATATGTAGGTGGTTAACAAATCTTATTAAATATCATGTTGAAATTAAGCCTGCAAAATTGATTAAAAGACAAGGTTTGAATAAACTGTTGGCTGATTCAAACTGTAAGGCTCTTGGAATAAATCATGTTGTAATGAATCAACAGAAGATCAAGCAGAACAACAAAATGCAGACTTGCAGGTATTGGATAAATTTCTCTCCTCACCATGGTATAAATACAGTTTATTTTTTGCAGAATTTGAAATATCCACCAGGTTTTGATAAATCCAAATCTAGATATTTAAAGTTGAAAGCAATCGAATTTTGCATCATAGATTCAAATTTTTATGCAACAAATTTTCTAAAAGAGCATGAAAAGAACATAAATAGATCAGAAAGAGTACTCCACAAATTTAATGAAGAAAATAGATGAATAACAAGCCTCTTCGAGGGGGAAACCTCCTTATACAATGTACTAAGTGCACAAGACAAGATACAAAAAGACAAGATAATCAAATGAAAATATCTCCTTCCTATATATAGGAGGTTAAGAGGAACAATTACAACTCACTGACCCAAGTCGACATAAATAATATAACCATACTAATGACAATTACCACTAATGGACCAAAGACGACCTCAAAAATAATGTAATTCACCACAATAGAGGGGGAAATGTACCCCTATTTAGGGATTAACATTCCCCTCCCCTTCATATAAGTGTTTTCCTCAACGCTTGATTAATTTTGGATGGTTTTGTATGAAGGAATCATCTTCCCATGTCGAATCTTCCACGGGTAGGTTCTTCCACTTGACGAAGTACTCAGTAATAGCCCGATTTTGGTAGTTGTTTGGTCCTCGTTTTAGTGACTTGTTTAGGTTCCAATATGGATTTTAATTCTTCATCAATCTCGAGAAATATTGTTTGTATCGGGATCTTGTCTTCTATTACCTTCTTTAATCAAGAAACATGGAAAACTGGATGCACTTTCGAAGATGAAGGGAGCTCCAATTTGTAATCCATACTACCAATATTCTGTAACACTTTATAAGGACCATAATACTCGGGTGATAATATATTGTCCTTATTTAGTTACTTGAGGGACATCTTCTTATAAGTTTGTATCCTAAAAAATATCCAGTCCCCTTCTTCGAAACTCCTTTCACTGCGATGTTGATCAACTTGTTGTTTCATCCTGTTTTGTGACATATCCAGGTTGTCCTTAAATATCTGTAGAACTTATTACTGGTGCTCTATGCAATCTTCCACAACTTGAAACTTAGATTTTCCTTTTAAGGGATATGTGATAGATGGAGGATGGTACTCATAAAGTGCCATAAATGGAGACATTTTTGATGAGGTATGGAAGGCAGTATTGTACCACCATTTTGCCAAAGATAACCATTTCACCCACTGTGTTTGTTTATCATATGCAAAGAAACGAAGATAGCATTACAGAAAATTGTTCACTATCTCATTTCCCATTATATTGAGGATGATAAGATGAGCCGTGAGCCAATTCGGTACCCAAATAAGAAAACAATTCAACCCAAAAATTTCAAGTGAAAATTGGATCTCTATCACTTACAATAATATTCATATTTCCATGTAACTTATGAACTGTTTCCATAAAGGTTGTAGCTACTGTACTTGCATTAAAAGGGTGAGAGAGAGAAAACAAATGTGCATACTTCATGATTCTATCAACAACCACCATAATAACATTCTTTCCTTCTGACTTGGGTAGACCTATGATAAAATCCATTGAGACTTCTTCCCAATGTTGGCAAGGTATTTATAATGGTTGTAGAAGTCCCGGGGTCTTAACTGTTTCAACCTTATTATGTTGGAAAACCAAACATTCAACCACAAAACTTTCAACATCATATTTAATACCTTCCCAAAAAAATTCCTTCTTGGCCCTGTCATAAGTTTTCAGGAATCCAGAGTGCCCACCTATAGGAGATGTATGTAATTCTAAGAGGACCTTTTGTTGGAGTTGGTAGTTTTTCATGAATAGAAACGATCCTTATACCATAGTGAATAATTTTTCCACACAAAAGTATCTGATGCACTAGGATCATTTTGTAGCTTTTGAATGAGCGTCCACACAGATAGGTCATTTTTCCATTCTTCCCTTGCTGCTACTACCCAATCGGGTTGTAGAATGAAAATTGCACAAAGTAATGCCCCAACAACTTCATATTTTATGGAAAGTGCATCTTCCACCACATTCTGTTTCCATTTTCGATAGATGATTTCAAATTCACATCCCAACACATTGGTTACCCATTTTTGTTGCTCTTCCGAAGATAGTATTTTTTCCAAGAAGTATTTAAGACTATCATGATCTGTTTTGACCTTGAAGTGCCTACCTATTAGGTAAGGACACTTTTTCTTAAGAGCATGTAGTATTGCCAACATTTCCTTCTAAAAAATGGGCTTCTGTAAGTGCTTTCCCTTGATTGGGTGACTTGTGAAAGCAAGCGGGTGTCCTTCTTGCATTAGAAAAGCACCAATGCCATTTCCTGAAGCATCACATTCCATAATAAATATTTTTGTGAATTCTGGTGTGGCCAATATAGGAGCTTTGCACATTGAATTTTTAAGTTGTTCAAAAGCTTGAGTTTCCTCTAGAGTCCAAGAAAATGCATCTTTCTTCAATAATGCTGTTAGAGGTGCTATTATTCTTTCATAGTTCGGAACAAAATTGTGGTAGTACCCTGTTTGACCTAGAAATCCTCGAATATTATTTAGGGTTTTGGGAATTGGCCAGTCCATCATGGCTTTAAATTTTTTGGGGTCTACCATGACACCTTCATGAGATACAATATGACCCAAATACTCTACCTCCTTTACCCCAAAGAATCATTTGGAAGGTTTTGCATATAGTTGTTTCTCCTTTAGTAGTTGAGTAGTACCTTGTCAACATGTTGAACATGTTCTTCCCAAGACTTACTATAGATTAATATATCATCAAAGAACATTAACACAAATTTTATAAGGAAAGGCACGAAAATGGAATTCATCAAACCTTGAAATGTGGAAGGTGCATTTGTGAGTCCAAATGACATGACCAAAAATTTCATAATGACCTTCATGCGTTCTGAATGCTGTTTTTGGGATGTCTTCATCCTTCATTCTAATCTGATGATACCCGGAATGGAGATCCAACTTTGTGAAGAAAACTGCTCCATGTAATTCATCTAACAATTCATCAATGACAAGAATGGAAAACTTATCTTTAATGGTAATGTTGTTGAGCTCTCTATAATCTGGACACATATGCCATGATCCATCTGACTTGTGTACCATTACCACTGGTGCAGAGTAAGAACTTTGGCTAGGCTTAATTATGTCATCCTCTAACATTTCTTCAACCATACGCTCAATATCACTCTTCTGGCCATAAGGTTATCTATAAGGTCTGATGTTAGGGGGAACACTTCCTAGAATTAATTGAATAGCATGATAAAAATATTGAACAGGTGGAATACCTTTTGGAATATCTTCAAATACCTTGGAATGCTTATTAATGACCTTTTGGAGATTTGGGGAAATAGGAGACTTAGATGTTTGAACATCTAATGAGCATAATTTTGCAATTACACCTTGATATCCATTTTTCATTAGTTTTTTCATACCATTAGAGCTTATCACCTTGCTTGGTTTCCATGTGATACCATTTAACTCATATTCTTTTCCTTCCCATTAAAAATTCATGAAATTTTTTTGAAAATTAAAAGCCACTGTTCCCAATGATTGTAACCATTGAACTGCTAAGACAACATCAACACCCCCCACTGGAATAGAAATCATTGGACTATTCAATACATATTCCCCCATAGTAAGATTGATATTATGGAATTTCCATGAGCAATTGATAGTTCCTCCATTTGCAATCATTACTTGAAACTACGGTGCTGGATATACAAAGCAATTGAGAGCTTTGGCTAATTTACATTGAATGAAATTATGAGTACTACCAGAATCAATCAACATTGTTACCTTTTTATTTTGATAAATCCTTTAGTCTTGAGAGTTTGAGGAGTGCTAGTACCAACCAATGTATGATAGGATATGGTGGGAGTAATTTTTTCAGAAGTAGTATCTTCTATTTCTGCATCTTGATATGGTTCCTGTTCTTTTGGTTCTTCCTCTTCACAATCTATGTAGAATAATTTCTTCTCACCACACTTATGTCCCTTACTATACTTACTGTCACAATTGAAGCATAGGCCTTTTTCTCTTCTTTCCTCTAGTTGTTGATGTTGAATATTGTAACTTCTAAGAATATTACATTTGTACATTATTATTCCGGAGATGTTTCATCCCTCCGAGGTAACCCTATTATGTATCCAGAGATGATTATTCCTCCGATGGTTTATGGTAACTAGGGTTATTAGACCCACCATGTGGGGGTCGGCCCTGATCTTATATTTTAGGGGTTATTAGACTTCTCCAGGAGAGGTCGGCCCCATTAGGGATTTTGGTCATTCGGGAACTAGTATAAATAGAGGAGGTGAGATCCTCATTAGATACACTTGTACAACTCAGTAAAGTAGCGCACTTGTCCGGGAGGTCTGCTAAGGAGGTAGAGAAGGAGATCAAATCTTGGAGCACATCTTGTATTTTGGTTGATCATCTTATTGAGGAAAGCTTTGCCGGGTTTTCTACCCCATGAGGGTTTCCCAGGGTAAATTCTCTGTCTATCTTGTGATTATGCTTCTTTCAGTGATCTTGCTAGTCTATTTGGTTTAAACTTAACAGTTGAGGTGTCAACCTTTGAGGTGGGTTACAAGAAGGAACATTATTATCTTGGTATGTGTTGGAGGTGGTATTTCTAGTAGCCATTGTCATATTTTTACTTTTAACCTTCCTTTCCATCATGAAGGCCTTCTCCAAGGATGGTGGTTCAAAGAGACGCACCTCATGTTGAATGTTATCCTTCAAGGTGCCAATAAAGAGACCCAAGATATTATCTTCTAAAATGTTCTTCACTCTAAGACTTTTATTTTGAAAATGCTTGATGTGCTTTGTAACTGGACCTTTTTGCTTCAGATATATTAACTAGCTGAAGAATGTGTTGCTATTAATATCCCCATAACGTGCAATCAATTCTTTGGTGAATATAGACCAATATATAATAAAGTCTTTTTTTTTTTCAGTCACAAAGCCATTAGTACCATACAAATTGATTAGGCTCTAAATATAATGATGCAATAGTTACCTTTCTCAAAGTTAGAACATGGTGTAGATCAAAGAATTGCTCTATATGGGATATCATGCTATTGGATCATTCCCATCAAATTTTCTCATGTCAATCTTGGGAAGTTGGGTACCCCTTGGTGACCATCCCTGATGACTTCCATTACTAGAATAATTTCTTCTAGGAATATTCTTATTCCTGGAATGTTTCTCAACATGAAAATTATCTTTATCCTCCTAAGTATGTTGCAACACATCATCACCTATAGGGAGAGTATTCCTTGAATTTTGTATGAGATTAGCAATATTTTTCATATTTCCCATCAAATTCTCCTCTAAATTGAGTAAATCAACTGTTCTCAATGAAAAATTTCATATTTTCCTCCATTTTATTCAACTTCTACTCTAAAATAACTAAATCAACTTTTTTCATGGACCCTTTAATCATATCTTCCAATTGGGACACTCGAAAATATAGGTCTTCCCTTTCATTGTACGTCGAGGATGGATCCTCTGGTGGTTTGAGTGGAGTGTGAGTTTTTACACTTTTTTTGGTGGCATTGTGAACAATATAAATAGATATCACTCCCTAGGTTTCATCACAATTAGATCGTTCTTCTCAAAGTTATTCAAATTTAAAGTGGCATACCTTTTTCAAACCCTGATTGGAAGACTGTTTTATGGACGACTTGAAACTGAGGTCAATTTTTAATTTATGCTTCTCTGGGTCTGAAACTTCGACTTGCTGTATCTTGATATGTCCCTTTTACAATGCTGTAGGTATGACCTGATTCTGATCTACCAATAAGAATTTATTGTGAATCTCCCAACACTTCTTATTTTTGGTATTTCCAGAAGAGCGAACCTGTACGGTCTGCCACATGTCCATTATTTAATATTTGAGGTTGAAAAACTTACCATATATACCATGGTCCATATTCTTTCTGATGCACTAGGTACCACTCAATTTGGATCTTGCATGCCCTGGATATGACCATTTTTCCCATAACACCTGTTTTAGACTAGTTTTTGGACTAGTCAGAAACCCTAGCTTCCACAACGAATATATCTGAACCTGTAATATCCCAGGATCTGAAAATTGGACCCCAGATAGATAGACCTTTTTTCTAGGTGGGTTTTTAGTCTTGTTGTCTGCAACCTTGTATAAAAAAACTTATAGTAGCTTATCCAAATTAATGAGGCAATATCATATAAATATCATATGGGATTAAGAAGTAGATCCATATTTGGGATAACCGGATTATCCAAAGAGCTACCCTTGGATGGGGAACCATTATCTCATTAGAATGGTTTTTAGGGTTACTCACATTAATGCCCTTATATAAATACAGAGGAAATCATTAGTGAGGAAGAGGAAACGACCGAGATGGTTAGCCCCCACTTCAAACACAGACCTATTCGGCATATCTAGAGGGAACCTTGGGAGGATGACCCAGATGTGTCTAAAATTAACCATGGTGGTTGCATAGGGAGTTGGGACCATACTAGCTTATTTACATTAGAGATTCATTGTTATGGGACATGTCTAGCACAGGGAGTAATATGTGAATATAACATATGTCCAAATAAAGCATAAGTTGGGTCATTAACAGTTGAATCAATTTTTTGTCTGGTGATGGTTGTAATAGATCACAACCTAGCTTGGTAGCATTCCATCTTGGGGTGATTGAGGTTATGGGTTCAGATCTCGATACTCTGAAAGAGAATAAGGAAATAGTCACATCCGTTATTCAAACAAATAATATCTTTCAATTTTTGCCCACAATGAAAAAAATAAAAAAATCTAAATTCCAAACAATAAAGAGAGATACATGGTTATCTCAACACTTTCCAATCTTTTTGATTTGACAATTTGATCATATACATATATAAAACAAAACTATGTTTTTATCCATGATTTCCCCTATGATTATTTACCCATATCTCACTGGACTTTTCAATTTTAGAGGATACATCCAAATATATTAATAGATACAAACTTAAATTACTATATACATGTTTCTGATTAATTAATTAATATTATTTTGAAGCACACAGATGTAGAAAAGGAATTTATTAATAGAATAAAATGTTACACTAGATTACACACCTATGTTTTGATCAACTTTTTTAATACATCTCTAGCAAATTAATTTGGACATAATATACTATATATATAATTGTTTATGCATTTATTGCCAACTCTTTCAGTTATTTTATCCGTGCGATGTAGAACAGTTGGTGGTGGGGTATGGTTAAGACACCCACTAAGCGGAAAGGTTGTTGGTTCTAATCCCATGGATACCAAAAAATCCAACCATGTTAAGGGTTGGTGCGACCCAGGCCGGGTGCAATCCCCGGGTGATTTTGACGGCTTAGATGCCCCTGGTTCGTGGTAACTTAGCCAAAGGTAAACTTGCTAGTCAAGGAAGTTCCACCACTTTACCAACAAAAAAAAAAACTCTTTCAGTTATTTTAATAATATCTAAAAAGAACTATATTTTTTTTCTACTATAATCATATATCAACATCAAATAAAAGTAATTTATTTATTCCTAAAAAAAATATCAACTTAATATTTTAATATTTTTTAAATTATTTAATTATAATTAAAATTATCATAAGTTTTGAAAGTATATTAAACTTTTCTAAAGCTAATGATATTTAATCTGTTTTATTCTACATGATAATAATCGAACAGAGAGACAATGCTAAATCATTTCAAATAATAACTTTAAAACATTACAAAATAAAATATAAAAAATAACCATGATTAAACAATTTTTTATTATCTCTTATAAAGTGTTTGGAATAACATTTTATTTTATAAATGTAGGAGATGTCATATCCATAATAATAATAAATAATGTTTATTTAACCATGTTTAAAAAAATCCATGTCTTATTAAATCTTTTCAATAATTAAATTTGCTTTAGTTTTTTGTTTTGATCATTATGTAACATATGAGAAATATAACATTAATAATTTATAATTTATTAGCAAAATGGAAATTAATAATTTCATTTTAAATTTCCATATTAATAAATGTACACTTAATTATTTTATTTTTATAATATCCCATCTCCAGTAAGATACTCGTGTTTCATTGGCACATATTGCTACACAGAGAGTACATATGGTTGAAAAGAGAAAAACTGCACCAAAAAGAACATGCCTCAAACATAAGTACTAGAAGAACTATTGATGCTAGCGATCCACATAAAAGAGTTGCATATAATACTTGCATGCATCATTGACGAATGATATTGTAGTGTGGCTACTAACATTATGGATTGTTGCATTTCCTTTGAAAGACCTAAAGAAGCAAAAACATGAGTTAACATAGCACTTGGTGTGGTGATTGCACCAAACCACCAATCATCTCTACTCTGTACTTCTAGAACTATATGTGTCACGACCCAAGAATTTTGGTAGCCTTGGTAGCCCACTGTTGGTTGGAGCCTCAGTTGGATGGATGGTGTACTAGCATGTTTGATCGCTAGGAGGACCAAGGATCATGTCAAGTCAAGTAGGACGAGGCAAGTGCTGTCTCGGGGGAATGAACATGCAAGTGAAGGAATGGTCTAACGTTGGGTGACAGTGATGTTGTTGGCATATCATCTACGGTGAAATGAGCACTTACATTCCGCACAACTAGATGGTGTCTGACGTAGGTTGGTCAGGCTGGTTTCGGTAAGGCATAGTCTGGGTGATACTTGTGGTTGATGGCCAAGCCCAACTAGCAATATCACGTCAGTGTCGCGCGTGTCTAGGCTTTCAGACAGTATGGGACGCTCGAGAGGGATAGAAAAAGCCTAGGACTGTGACAAATGGTATCAGATCCCACGTTCGGTTTCGGAAAACATGGAAGTGTCTCTTCACCACCAATGACCTTTTATACTGGAGAACCTAGTTGAGCTGCATTATGTTGACGAGGACGTCAACATCTTTAAGTGGGGGAGAATGTCACAACCCAAGAATTTTGGTAGCCTTGGCGGCAAGCTATTGGTTGGAGCCTGAGTTGGACGGATGGTGTACTAGCGTGTTTGATCGCTAGGAGGACCAAGGATCATGTCAAGTCAAGTAGGACGAGGCAAGTGCTAGCTTGGGGGAACGAAAATGAGAGTGAAGGCATGGTCTAAGGTTGTGTGATGGTGATGTTGTTGGCATATCATCTACGGTGAAACGAGCACTTACATTCCGCACAACTCGGTGGTGTTTGACGTAGGTTGGTCAAGCTAGTTTCGGTAAGGCGTAGTACGAGTGATACTTGTGGTTGATGGCCAAGCCCAACTAGCAATATCACGTCGGTGCCGCGCATGTCTAGGATTTAGGACGGTATGGGATGCTCGAGAGGGATAGAAAAATACTAGGCCCATGAAATATGGAGCATGGAGGAACTCCAGGAAAGGTACACAAATGATTCATACAAATTACTCAATAGTAAATGTCCTGAATTGAGCCTAGTAATTAATAATACCATTGTACAAACAAAAGTAAATGGCATGCCCTTTCCTCCCGAACTACTTAGTCTTTCAATTCGCTAAACTAAGGTTCCCCAATAAATGAGAGTGATGACCAACATGAGAGAAAAAGATATGTGAGACAATATATGTTCTAAAGTTATGGATATCATAATAAACCCATTTATTCATTTTATTACCAAATGAGATCTATGATGGAAAGATAGGATTGGTTTATCACAATGGAAATAGATTGAACAAATATTGCTACATAGGAAGTAGTGATTGATGAGAGTTTCTTGGAAAAATTTCATTACTAGGATTTGAACCGAAATTCTCTCGCACTAATTCCCAAGAGCACTTCTACCAAATTCACCATGTTGGATTCGTAGAAACCATACTAACTTATTTACACCAGAAATTCAATGTTATGAAACATGTCTAGGAGAAGGAGTAATCTATGAATATAACATATCTCCAAATACAATATAAGTTGTGGCATTGAGAGTTGAATCAATTTTGTGTTGGTTGACGGTTATAATAGAGCATGGCCTATCTTGGTAGCATGCCATCTTGGGGTAATGGAGGTTGTGGGTTCAAATCCTACTACTTTGAAAGAGAATGGGAAAATAGGCACATGTATTATCCAGAAAAATAATATCTTTCAATTTTTGCTCATGATGGAAAAGAGCTTTCCAATATCCTCTTAGAATTTTCAATTTTATGGGAGACATCCAAATATATTTCAAGCTTTCCAATATCCTCTTAGAATTTTAAATTTTATGGGATACATCCAAATATATTTCAATAGTTCAAAATAATATTACATATGGACTTATATTACTATATACACATTGTTAATTAATCAATTGATCTTATTTTGAGCTGCTTAGATGTAGAAATGGGTTTCATTAACAAGATCAAAGGTTACACTAATGAAACACCTATATTTTGGTAAAGACTTTTTATGTACCTGTGCCACCTGTGCCACAATAGTTTATCCATAATTTACAACTAAACATTTTATTTTTATACATTTTTAATTTTATATATATATATAATTGATTATTAACTTTTTCAATGATTTTAACAAGTATATATCTATCTTAAACCTTACTTAGAGGGATCCAATTTCTTTAGGTGTAAATTCTTTTTTTAATCTTAAACTTGAGAAATTTGATCTCTCTCTTCCTTAATCAATAGTTTTATTTTTTTATTTAATAGACAGATGTGGATCTTTTAGATAGTTTTCAGAATTTTTTTATTATATGAGCCGACGTGTATTTTTTAATTACTTTCTATTTTTGGTAATGTAACTTTATGTTATGTTACCTTAAATGACAACATATCCCCCATGTACTAGGTTGTAGAGCACCTAACTCTTCTCAGTGGAATAATATCTAAAAGTAATTGTATATTTGTTGACCAATGCGACCTCAGTCGACAGGGGTTCACCTCACTGTCGATGCATACCACAGTCTCCCTGGGCACCGGCCCAGGAAGGATTGAGCCCACCTAGCAACACCCAGAGAGCGGATGAGGTCTCACCCGAGGAATCCAGGAAGAGCAGACGAAACCATGTTTCCACCAAGGGAGGAGGAGAGTTGTGGCTGTGCAGACTAGCTCTATTGCAGTACTTAAACATAACTCAAAGCAAGGAATTATAACATTTTAACTAAGCACAGCATTCATATTCCACATGAAACAGATCATTTAATTGCATCATTCATCATTCCAGCAATAATAAGCATATATTACATCAAACAACATTTATATATCGCACCATTGCACAGAGATTGCACCAAAACATCATTGTATTACTATTGCGGTCAAAATACCAGAGGCAAAACATACATCTTCTTATCTCTCGCCCGTTATTCTCCTGTCTTCTATCTTGATCTCTCGCTATCTCTATCCACCATGATATCTAACACCTATGACTCTCATATATTTATAGGCTTCTTCCATTACAATATTTTTCCACTTACAACTAACTTCCTAACCGACACGATAGACAATTGACCCAATAACCCAAAAAACTGCATATCGCGGTACAAATGACTCACTATTACATAATATGTGGTCCAAGTGACCCAAAACCCGCCAACTGCGGTATTCTTTAGCCCTAAATACTCCTTTCGCGCCCTCTTCTGGTATTTCGCGGTGTCGGCGGTACCGCGATCTTTCCCCATCAAACCGCCTGCCAACAGGCCCCCAACACAATCTTGTGGCTTGCCCTCGAGCCATGTCAATTGCTGGACAAATTGCAGTTCGAACTATGTTCCGGTAACTGTTCTTGCTGTCTGGATCAAGCGGTGTTTTTCGACGCCTTCTGCTACACTGATCGTCAACGCATGGTCAGGTCTGTCTAATAATCATCACCTGACTTGCTGTCATGTACTTCTCAAACTCATCCTCCAGTCTCTTGGAATGGTACCAACGGGAAGGAAAAGAGGACGAACAGTACTTAGATGCGAACTCAAATGACTCTGGCACATCTGTTTCGCACCGGCAACCGGCTTTTTTTATGGTCGGGGAGCTTCGGTACCAACCACCTCATTGGTCGAGAAAAGCACGATCCTTTGAACAACTACTACGTACTGAAACATGCTGAACTGGCCCTCGGTTCAGGCATAACACAGTGTAAGTACACCCACCATATCAAGGCGCCCAGGGACACTCGTCGTTCGGGCTCGTAGGGCCCCTAGGGTGCAGCCACAGGAAACAAAGTGAAGCATTTCCACAGCCTCCTTGAAATTCCTCACAACTCAACTCCCAAATTGATCAACCAACATAACCACTCTAGTTTGGAATAACTTCATTGTAGCAAGCTACCAGCTACCTCAACTACTTATAGCCGGACCGTTCCCAGGTTACGACAGTGGGAATGATGTCCCACTATCTCTCATCTATGTGTGTGACCCCATCAACTGACGCAACCGGAGGGGTAGCCATACTGTCACCGAAGATCCTACATGCCAACGTGTGAACAATCTCCTCACAGTGTGCTGATCGTATCGGCCCCGCGTCCCATGTGCAAAACATGCCGTCGTCTTGTGGTAATCCGTTCGAATCTATTAGGTGCAATCATGTATAGTGATGGTGGGCAGCGGTGATGAGATATGAGTGGAAAAGTAGTTACAAAGCTGCCCCATTCCTCCCAAGTCCTCCGTAATCATTACAAAAATCTTGCAACAATAACTACCATCGATCCTGGTCATAAGACTGCCATGAGTCTCCAAAGTGGCGGCACAAGCCTCTCTGCATTCGTGTACCATCTTCTGTTGGTGCGCCATCTGCCACCAAGCAACCTGCAACAATCATCATCATCATTTTATTTATTTATTTATTTATTTTTTTAATTTTTTTTTACCAATGCGACTTAGACATCGCACTACTCCAAGGCCGAGTGATAGGGCTTCAACCTGTGACCATTTACCAGCTTGGGGAGCATTTCCCCATCCAATTGCTGCAACTGAACCGCTACTCTTGAAGTAATACTATTGATGCGATAGGGACCCAACCAATGCATCTGCAACTTTCCTAGATGTTTCATAAACTTGCTATCGTATAGTAGCACTAGGTCGCCTTGATGAAACTGCTTACTTTTAATGTGGTGATCATGCCATGCCTTCTGGAGGTCCTTCTCCACTCCTTGGTGAAAGCCAGCGATAAATTGATCCTCTTCCAGCTCCACCAATTGTGCTAGACGTTCGTCCAATGCTGCAACATCATCCATGCTTGTAACAACCGCAATTCGTAGACTTGGAACAATGTACTCCATAGGCATAATTGCTTCCTTCCCATATACTAGCTTGAAAGGTGTCTGACCAGTCAACTTTTTACATGTGGTGCGATAGGCCCACAATACCGTTGGAACTTTCAAATCCCAGTCATCTCGGTTCACATTGCACACCTTTGTCAATGCATGCTCCAATACTTTTTTAAATGCCTCTACCATTCCATCCGCCTGTGGGTGATAGGGTGTACTCTTCTTATGCTATATCTTCAATTCTTCCGTCAATGTGCTGATAGTGCGATTGAGAAAATGGCTGCCTTGATCACTCAACAATATTTTGGGGCAGCCAAAACGAGTGATAATGTGGTCAAACAAAAATCGAGCAGCCGTTGCGGTGGAGCAATCAACTACAGGTGCTTCCTTAGCCCATCGGGTCAAGTATTCTGTCGCCGTGATAATATATCGTGCACTTGTGCGTTTCCCTGGTGGATGGATCGGTCCTACAAAATCCACAGCCCATTTTTCAAACGGTTGGTTACTTGAGGTAGCAGCAACATCGCTTCCCGTCTGGATGGCTTTCCAGTTCGTTGATAAACATCACAAGACCGGACGTACTCTGTCGCATCATTATTTAATGTGGGACACCAAATCCCTGCACACAGTAATTTTCGGGCAGTCACCCAGCCACCATAGTGTCCTCCTACTACTCCACCATGTGCCTCAGCCAATATCTGCGCTTGCTCATACGACAAGACAAATTTGCGCAATATCTCATCGGCACCCAATTTATACAACTCTCCCACAATCAGTTGAAAGTCAGCAGCCTTGACGACCAATTGCTTCTTCTAAGTAGGGGTAAAGTCATCGGGCGCGGTGCCGATCACCAGAAGCTGAAGGATGTCATCAAAATATTGATCAGCAGCAGCAACATGAAATAGTTGGGCATCCGGAAACCCGTCTTCGATATTAGTCAGTTCCTCTCCTGTATCAATCCGTGACAAATGATTTGGTCCAGCATTCAACTACCCCAGTTTCACAATGACTTCGAAATCAAACTCCTGAAACAAAAGTAGTCACCGACAGATCTTCCCCCCCAACACAAGCTTATTGACCAAGTATTTCAATGCAGAATGATCAGTAAACATTTTAAAGTGGCCACCCAACAAATAATGCCTGAATTTCTGCAGCGCGTAGACCATGGCCAGACCTTCGCGTTCTGTGGTAGTGTAATTGCGTTCTGTAGAGGATAGCTTCCGACTGGAAAAAGAAATGGGATGATCAATGTCGCCTTCTCCTGGTTGAGCCAATACAACCCCTAGTGCAACCAATGAAGCATCAACATGGACCTGGAATTCCTTACTCTAGTCCGGAAAGACCAAGATTGGGGTCGACGGCATCTTTGCTTTGACCGTTTCAAAACTATCCTGACATTCCGGGTTCCATTGGAATGCCGCATCCTTTTTCAGCAACTTTTCCATAGGGGTAGTAATCGCAACATATCCCCTAATGAACTTGCGATAGTATCCTGTATGACCCAAGGTGGCACGCAACTGCTTAACGGTGGTTGGCGGTTGCAACCCCAAAATAAGCACAATTTTGGATGGATCAACCAGCAATCCCTGGTTACACACAATATGACCTAGCAATATCCCAAACGGTGCACAGAAAATACATTTCTTCAAGTTCAGCAATATCTGGTGCTGGCGGCATCGCTCAAGCATTAACTGTAGATTGGCCAGATGATCGCGAATCAACCCATAAACTGTCCAATGATCCATATATACCTGCAGAAAATTCTGAATAAAATCTTTGAATGCGGCAACAATGACCCCGGAGAATATTGCAGGTGCATTCTTCAAACCAAACGGCATGACCGTGTACTAAAAGCAACCCCATTCAATAACGAAAGTTCTCTTATGGAGATCTTCCTTGGCAATGCGAATCTGATGGTAGCCAGAGAATCCATTAGTGAAAGAGTACATCTCCTAGCCACCCACTCCTTCAAGTACTTCATCAGTAAACGGGGTCGGAAAAGGGTCATGCAAGTAGGAATTGGTCAACTTCCGCAAGTCAACACAAATGCGCACTTCACCTGTTTTCTAGTCCTGCACCACCATAGGACTGATCCATTCTGACTCTTCCAAAGGTTCGATAATACTAGCATCCAACATCTGATCAAGTTCCGCCTGGACCTTTTCTTTATGTCGCGGATTTAGCCGATAAGGTCGCTGTTATACTGGCTTAGCATCTGGTTTCAATGGAATCTTCATCTCTCCTAAATCACCCAGTATTCCCTTCATTTCGGAAAACTTCATTGGAAATACGTCTTGAAATTCATGTAGTAACTCGATAACCTTACTCATCACCTCATCATCCCAATAATCCCCAACATTAACAAACTTGGGAGTAGCTTCGGTGCTGATATTCATCTTGCGAAGATGCAATGGTTGACTGAACGGATTACTTGGCGCAACAGGTGGGACCACATCGCGACTTCCTTCAAATTCAAAAATGTCAACATTCCGGGGATCATCATCGTCCTCTAGGCCACCATTAATGTTGAAGCACTCCATGAGATACTGCATCTGACAGTGGGTGTGTGGATCGACAGGGTAGGCCACCGGAACAACTTGAAATATCAAGTCGCGGATGAGCTACAAGGCGTTATGAACATCAGGGTTGGCATCCACAAACATGAACGTATGAGTGAAATAGATCGTCAAATCCCCCCATGTTGTAATGTCACAGCACAACTCGGCTGCAGTGTACCAAGAGCGTGGTATCTCCTCCAAAGTATGGACAAAAGCATGAACCCACTCATCTCTGGGTCACGCTACCCACAATCGTTGGAACTCCATCACATGATCACTAGGATCAGTCAGGCCATCATACTTGCCAGTGTGATAAACTTCAGTATCACCAAACCGAACCATCATCAACCTTCGACACTGTGACCAATCTTTAATGAATTTCTTATGTGTCGCCCACTGTCATGCTGGAGCAGCCTTTAGTGCTTCCTCCAAAGCCAGCAATTGCTGTGGTTCTGGGATGTGGTCTTCAAACTATGTGACAAAGGTGTTTAGGCCAGGAAACCCCTCATAGACAAGCAATGTGATCTTTTTTGTCGCAACACGACACAAGGATTGCATAACAAAACCACATTTTCAGACTGATACTTCATGTATGCGATTCTTCCAGTGTTCCAATGCATCATCAGAGTCAGAAGACGCAGATCTCTCGCTATGCCACTCCAACTCACCATGGACAGTGGGATGAATATAATCTTCTGAAATGTTGAATGCGTGGTCCCATCGAACGGTGTCATCAGCTCTTACTGGTTCAACATATCGGCGTCCTTTAGCCGGATCTAATGGGGCTATGACTTTGAAATCACGATTATCAAAGGCCATCATGCGCTTCTTAAAGTTGATTACAGCTCCATTGTCGTTAGCCCATCCGATCCCCAAGAGCGCTAGATAAGAGCTTCCTCCCTCAACCACTTCGATAACATCAAAATCAGCATAAGTCTTCATGCCCTCAATATCAATCGTGAGCCACGAAACTCGCCCAATGGGTGTTACCTTCGCATGGTTAGCCAACCAGAGATGTACATGAGACCAGCTCAATGGGGGACTCCCCATCTTCTGCCATACCTGATTGGTTAAGATGTCAACATCCGAACCAAGGTTAAGAATCATAAAGTCAACATCATAGTCACCAATCTGAATATTCATTCGCATTTCCTTGCTAGTATTCCATCGCTGTAAGGAGTTTACTTCCGACTCCTGTCGTCGTTTCGAAAATCGCTACAACCATCCCTCAATCTGAACCAGGGCAGCTGGGTCTCGTGCCAATGACAGACAGCTTTCAAGGAACTTTTGCAATGTCCCTGGGTGTGGTCGATCGGCATCTTATGTGGCATATCACAAACAACATCCTTACCAAGGTCTTTCTCCAACGTGCGACGTGCCTCCATGAATGTCTCTCATTCCGTATCAATGTTGAAGGGTACTGCCTTCTGACCAGCTAACCGAATCAGTGGTCACAAACCATCTTCCCCAGTCTTCTTGCCACCACGCATGACAACAACCACTGAAGCATCTTGTGGTCGCGGTTCTGTAGAAATGGTCGCAATATTTGCACCCTACGTCTAGTTCTGCAATAGATTCCCTGGTTGATTGATATTTTGATTGGTGTTTGGTGGTGGTTGCAGGGACTGGTTTTGTACTGGTTGCTGTGGCTGGGCTTGATTCTGTAGCTGCGGAGCGTTCCCAGCCTGCCATCGTGCAATCAACTGTGGAATATTTTCAACTGTATGATCATTACCAAAACAAAACATACACTGATTCTGTAGCAGTGGGCAGTCGCATTGATAATGCCCCCATACTGCACAGTGGTAACATTGAATAGGTCCACGACCACCTCAGTCTCCTCCTCCATGGCCAAATCCGCCACCGCGTCCGCCCCTGTAGCCTCCCCGGTAGCCAACCTGCTACTGGTATTGTTGCTACATTGGTGCTATTGGAATCCCTTGCCCTTGTGGTGCATACTACGGTTGCTGTATGTATTGTGGCTGTGGGCGAGTCATCTACATCAGGGTGTATTGCGGCATGAAATGCTGTGGTTTTTGTTGTTGTGGTGCAAACTGCATCTGCGGCTGTGGTAGCGGCTGGGCTACCTGCGGTTGCATTTTTGGTTGTTGCACTTCACGCTGATCATCCTTGACGTAGAATGCATCGCACATCCTCTCTTGTAGCAACCCATATGCACGAAAATCCTTGTCATCGTGACCCACTGACTTGCAAAATGTGCAGTAAAGGTTTCGCGGGGTTGTGACCATTTTCTGCATATATGGGAAATTATCGTGACTGTGCCCAAACACCTAGAAAACGTGACACCATGGCATATTGCCGCCGTTCAACGGGTTTGGTGCACTTGACACCAAATAATTATGGAAATCGGGACAATTATCCTTCGTATGCCCTTCTCTTTGGCATCGCATACACCATACTTCATCACGTTGTTGCTTGTTCTTCTTCAAATCTTGCAACTGTATAGTCAAGTTAGCGAGCTGTGTCTGTATCTACGACATCCCAACTGCATTATCTCCAATCGGTGATGCTTCCAATCGCATTACAATCTCTAGAGCTTCACTAGGCGTCGATATGTTTTACTGCATTAGCGGCAGCCGAATGTGGGGTAACAGTGCTGCAATGAACCATTCTTTATGTTGGACATCACTCATATCGAAACTAACCTTTTCCATCAACATCTTGAATCGTTGATCGAAATCCCATACCGTCTCATTGGGATATTGCTTAATTTCCTTTAATTTAGTAATATATTGAGCCTCCGACTTAGGCCGTCTAAATTCAACAATCAGTCCATCCCAAATCTCATCAAGTGACTTCTCTGGGGCCCCCATAGGGACTAGAATAAATTTCATGAACCAATATAATGCATGACCTTGCAGAGTCGTGGCTAACTGTCCTTTCTTAGCATCGGCATCAGTGATCTGTTTCATGGTCCAGACCGCTTCACACAAAAACCAGTACTGTTCTGGGTTGTCTATCACACTTCCATGGAACAATGGTAACTTAGCATCATCGCCCTCCATTTTGGGCTTCCTTCCTCCTGTCACTGTTCTACTACCAATTAACTTCTGCGGAATTGATGAACTTGGCAGTGTCAAAGTAGTATTCCTTGCTAGTTGAGAGTCAGTGAGAGGAGGTGTGGGTACGCTGGTGCCGGGGTTTTGTCCTGCCTCTATCCTGGGCGTAGCCTGGTTATCCCTATCAGGCCTGTGAGGTCGCTTTGTCCCGTGTGGTCTTCCTTCACAGTTTTGTGGTTCGATCGCAGTAGGACCTTCTCCCATCCTCTTCCTCTTCTCCTGTCAAAACCTCGCTCCTCCTCTTGTAAGACCACTTTCTTCCTCGGCTTCGCTCACAGTCTCCTCATGGTCTGCACCCATCTACCCCTTACCATTCCATGTACCATTCCCCAGCAGTCGTAGTACCCACGGCCTCCGCCCACCAGGCTATCTACTGATCAAGGTGCATCTTTAATATACCTTTTTCCTAGATTAGCATCTTAATCGATAGTTGGAGTGACAACAGAAACCTTCCCCTTGGTCCTCGGAAGAAGTATCTTTCAGCTTCACTATAGTATTTCTTTGTGTTGACCGCAAATTTAGTGATATATCCCTCCAGGATGCTATCAAGCCAAACTTCGATAGCCCGCGATGCCTTATTATCGACTTCCTGCAGCTCCTGAATCAATTCCGGGGTCCAAACTGTTGGTTCACCACCCTGGAAGTTCCTCTTTTGGAAGGTCAGCTTCGACAACCATTCATATAGAATAACTGGGAACTCACAGAAAAACCATTCGTGCGGATCGTCGTGAATATATCTTCCCAGCCAGTGATCTACTGTCAGTCGCGTGTTCCGACTTTCTTCTTCAGCAAACTCTTGCAACTTTTGATCAAACCATTTTTGTATCTCCGGCTTTGTCGGATGCCACAACATGACCTCCTTCTACTCTGCACACTGTCCCGACAACGGAACCATTTGTTGAACAACGCGAACTTAGTTGACAGGGGTTCACCTCATTGTCGATGCATACCGCAGTCTCCCTAGGCACCGACCTGGGCAGGTTTGAGCCCACCCAGCAACACCCGCAGAGCAGACGAGGTCTCACCCGAGGCATCCAGGAAGAGCAGACAGAACCATGTTTCCGCTAAGGGAGGAGGAGAGTTGTGGCTGTGCAGACTAGCTCTATTGCAGCACTTAAACATAACTCAAAGCAAGGAATTATAACATTTTAACTAATCGCAACATTCATATTCCACATGAAACAGATCATTTAATCGCATCATTCATCATTCCAGCAATAATAAGCAGATATTACATCAAACAACATTTATATATCGCACCATTGCACAGAGATTGCACCAAAACATCATTGTATTACTATTGTGGTCAAAATACCATAGGAAAAACATGCATCTTCTTATCTCTCGCCTGTTATTCTCCTATCTTCTATCTTGCTCTCTCGCTATCTCTATCCACCATGATATCTAACACCTACGACTCTCATATATTTATAGGCTTCAGCCATTACAATATTTGTCCACTTACAACTAACTTCCTAACTGACACTATAAACAATTGACCCAATAACCCAAAAACCCGCATACTGCGGTACAACTGACTCACTATTACATAATATGTGGTCCAAGTGACCCAAAACCCGCCAACTCCGGTATTCTTTAGCCCCAAATACTCCTTTCGCGCCCTCCTCTGGTATGTCGCGGCATCGGCGGTACCATGATCTTTCCCCATCAAACGACCTGCCAACAATATTTTTTCAATCATAATCATATATTAACACCAAATAAAAGTAATTGTTTATTCCTTAAAAAAATATATCTCAACTTAATTTCTTACGTTTCTTAAATTATCTAATTATAATTAAAATGATCATAAATCTTGAAAGTATATTAAACTTTGTCAATTCCAGCTAACTCAACTCATTTGATTAAGGTGACCAGTTCAATTCCTCTTGGGGATGATATAGTTGGTAAGAGACACCAAAAATCCAAGTCAGGGAGATTCTAGCAAAGAAAAAAATGAAAGTATATTAAAATTTTCAAAAACTAGCAATATTTAATCTATTTTACTCTACATGATGGGGAAACATATCTATTATTGTACATTAATATATAGAAAACAATATGCCATATATACATGAAAAATGATCTATTATTATATGTAGACTAATATATAGAAAACAATATACCATAAATATGTATATAGGAATAAAACTAAAAATTGTAATTGTAATTATAATATATAATGAATTAATGTTGAAATAAAATTTGAAAAATGATATATAATTTTTATAACAAATTATGAAATAAAATTTAAATTTTTATTGATGATGATGATGATAATGATGGTCATTAATGTCTACTGAGACCAGTCTTGGTCTATCAACCTTAAGAAGATATAGGTTAATTGGTTTTCTTTAAAATATTAAATTACTTAAGAAGATATAGGTTAATTGGGATCTAGAAAAATACTTAATTTCTATATTTAAATTACATTTAATATATTGAAAATTGTTGGTGTGTATAGCTTCATGAGGTATCCTCACAAGTAGGCCTAGCAAAAGAAATAATATTTAAATCTACATTAATAATAATATTATTAATATTTAATAATAATATTTATTATGAAATGACATTTAGGAAAGCAACATAGGGATGTGTCATTTCACTTCGTTCACTATAAAGTAAAAGTCATAAACTTGCAATTTAACCAAGCTATAAATTGATCCATCTCTCTACTAAAGCAAAGTGATAACGATGCATCTCTAATCTCATGATAAATATCATGTTTCTTGTGCTTGCCTATATTTATGTTATCCTATTGCATATGTGGTTGATATTTTCAGTGTATAGTTATTCTATGATATGTTATATCATAAGGTAGTAATCATCAATATCTGAAAATAATAATAAAAATATAGTTATTCTATGATATGTTATATCATAAGGTAGTAATCTCAAGAAGAGACTTGAAGTGATAACATTAGTTATGTCAACATAGAGCTGATTCTCCAGTTGGTCTTTTAAGGAGAAGCTCCAGGTAGAGTCTCGAGAAGAGACTTGAAGTGTTGACATTGTGTATGTTAGCATAGATATGATTCTTTGGTTGGTATTTTGACTAATAAAAATCTCTAGGTAGAGTCTTGAGAAGAGACTTGAAGTGCTAACATTGTGCATGTTAGCATAGAGTTGATTCTCTGGTTGGCCTTTTGGCTAAGGAGAAGCTCCAGGTAGAGTCTCGAGAAGAGACTTGAAGTGATAACAATGTGTATGTCAACATAGAGTTGATTCTCTGGTTGGTCTTTTAACTAAGGAGATGATCAAGGTAGAGTCTCGAGAAGAGATTTGAAGTGCTAACATTTTGTGTGTCAGCATAGATCCAATTCTCTAGTTGTTATTTCTTTTTACTAAGGAGAAGACCCCTTTATGGAGTGTATCCCTATGTGGAGAGTGATCTCGTGTGGAGGATGGTCCCAGAGGGGTGGACTAGCTGCAGTCATCGCCACCTTCCAATTGTAATGACTGGTAATTTGGAAGAAGAGTCTTCCTGAGGAGTGCATCCTCCTTTCAGTTTTAGACAGATAAAGTGCATGAGGAACTAAATCATGTGTGGTCTAGGATGACCAATTTGATCAAATAGATCATATATTATCATTGGAAAGATGATATGGTTCCAGTGGGAACAGTTGTTATGATCAAAAGACTTGATCAGAAGAGACCTTTCTTATGATGATGAGATGTACGAGACAAGTCATAATGATTAGGCGATATACAAATGTGCTTCAGTGTGATGATACCTCCCTAGTTAAGAGGGGGTGTTGGTGTTTATAGCTACGTGAGGTGTCCTCACAAGTCGGCCCAACAAAAAAAAATATTTAAAGACATTAATAATATTATTATTAATATTTAATAATAGTATTTAGTATGAAATGACATTTCGTCCAACAACCAAAGGGATGTGTCCTTTCACTTCATTCACCATAAAGTAAAAGTAATGAACTTGCAATTTAACCAAGCTATAAATTCATCTATCCTATTGCATATGTGGTTGATATTTTCAATGTATGTTTATTATATAATCTATATGTTATATCATATGGTAGTAATAATCAATATTTGAAAATAATTATAAAATCAACAAAAATAGTTTATATTAATCATAATAATTTGAATTGTGTATAAAATTAGGAGTTATAAATTTATGTGATTAAATAAGAAAAGTAGTTTTAAAACCTTAAAACAACTAATAATATCATCTAATTTTAAGTGTATGCATATTTTAAATAAAATGTTATATCTTAATATCAAGAAATTTGAAACAAAGTTTCAATTTATAAGTTCTTTATGTTATATATATATCACTGTGCATAGTGTTTTTTACTATCTATATTTATGTTTATAAAAAATTTAAATTTGAAATTTATAAATAATTATGAAAATTCATTATAACAAATTAATTTCTTTTTTTTAACAATCTCATCAAAACAAATTACTTTCTTACATTTTTTAACAATATGATAAAAAAAAATTAGTGCAAAATTAATAATGAAATACTTCTTATTAATAATAATAATTTCTTTAACTTGTATCATTTGCTTCTCTCAATTAATGTTTGTTATAAATTATGTAAGTTTATTCTTCACCAACATGAAATTATTTCATTTTATTTCTTCTTTTGAAACTATGTTTTGATTTTCTTAATTTCATTTTCTTTCTTTTACTTTTTTTAATATATTAAATTTCTACCACATTAATCCTTTAGAAGAGCTCAATCATCAAAAAATAAAATCATAAGAGCTTAATCATCTACAAAAACAAGACTTCACAAGAGCTTAGATCCCATGTTTGACTAACGTGGGATATTTTACAAAGATTGATCATTTGAGAAACCACTCACACAAATAGATCACAGATCAACACACCATGTTTTTACATGATTAAAACCCCCGAAGAGGGAAATAGTCCATGGGCCCAATTAAATAGC
Organism: Larix kaempferi; assembly: GCA_027924585.1. Lineage (NCBI taxonomy): Eukaryota > Viridiplantae > Streptophyta > Pinopsida > Pinales > Pinaceae > Larix > Larix kaempferi. Next base: position 74,762 of record BSBM01002043.1, read on the forward strand.
TACTTGAGACAGTACATTCTGCAAAAGGAAAATAATTGTTACAATGAGTTTATCACTATAGATAATCAAGAAATTGACCCTCCATGCTCTTTATATAGAGATCATAGACAAATTGGGTGTTGATCCATGGATCAATGACCATTAAGACCGAGGTGAGGATGAATCGTTGATTTCTTTCCAGCATCCTAGCTCCAAGAAACCTTTTGGTTTCTTATCCCTCTATGCCTATGACTCCCAAAATAGTGGTGCACCTCTATGTATGACTAAATAATATGCTTTCTCTTCTTGAGTTTCCTCATACCCCTTCCAACACTTCTCTTATTTTATCCATAAAAATATCTCCTACTCTTCGCTTCATTACTCTATTATCCCAAAAACATCAAAATTCCTCACTGCCTCATTCAAATAAAGTACTATGTATATTAAAATTGTTATTACTTTTCATGAAATTCAAGTTTATTAAAGCAATACAACAACATTCTATCTAATCGTTATCACATTGATATCTGCCATGTACATTTAATTTATAAAAGCAATAAACATATTAAAATAATCATGTGTAGTAATACAAGTCATGTTTGTTAAAGCAACACAATCAAACATATTTACAAAATCCAATCAACACATTCACATTAACATCTTGCATTTATGGAAATCCTATTCACCCATTAATGCGTTACTATCCTCCCTTATAAAACTTTACGAAGATATTTCACATATGCCATATTATATTAAGTATATGTGAACATATAATGGTAACACATCAATAACGTATTGAATATATTTAACTCTTAAATGTTTTCAATCAATGAACAAATATTACAAGATATACACAGCTATAGCTTTATATCAATAACCCATGGAATATATTTAATGCTTAAATATGTTCAATTTGTCAAACAAAATATTACATTTTATATATCACATATATACCTATTACATTTTATATATCACATATACACCTATTAGGTAACACTTCATTATTCCATTATATATATATATATATAACACTTCAATAACCATTTAAATTTCAACAGATGGATAATAATTCATCAATCAACAAGTAGGTTATTATGCTAATGTGGTCATACTAATATATTCATCAACCAACCAATCATAGTAATGCACTCACGAATTGGTGTATACATGATCAGTGCACATAGTAATGCACTCACGAATGATCAGTAAACCATAGTAATGCACTCACGAATTGGTGTATATATCACATATACACCTATTAGGTAACACTTCATTAATCCCTTATATATATATATATATAACACTTCAATAACCATTTAAATTTCAACACATGGATAATAATTCATCAATCAACAAGTAGGTTATTATGCTAATGTACTCATACTAATATATTCATCAACCAACCAATCATAGTAATGCACTCATGAATTGGTGTATACATGATTAGTGCACATGCTTTAAGCATGCATAATAATAATCACTTTTAATGCCCCTAATGTGTCATTATTATATGCTTTCAAACAACATATAGAATCTAACAACTTAAACAATGTATCATTCACCGTTCATAATTATTCATACAAAAGAAATAAAATTGAATTATATAAGTATAATGAAGGAATCAATCATATATTGATAATGGTTTATAACATTGAATGACACCATCCAATTCCATCGTCGTTCCCATCCATCCTTATTAGTACTTTGACCACCTAATCACCACTATTTCCATCACCTAACCTTACCGTCATGTCCTCTGCTAGAATATGTTGTGGCGTCGACTATACTAACCTAAGCATAAATAGAACCTGTAAGCAGAAGTGTCGACTACATCGACCAAGATTCCCCAACAAGAAATTGCTAGTCATCATCACACATCTGGGGAGCATACTTAGCACAACCCTCCCATGACTCTAGGTTTTGGAGGATAAATGGTGGGAAATTCCTCCACCCCCCCTTATAGTAGTATGATCAACACTTTACATCAACCATACCATGATATATCACTGTTTTAGGAGTCACATCATTGAACAACCACTTTGAGAAATCTACGGTTCCTGTCAAAACTCACACTTACCAACAAGTCATAGCAATATTGGAATTTACAATTAACTCACCATGAAAGATGATATCACATCATTATCATCTTCATTTACTATATATCTTGTTCCCCCTTGGAACTTTTAGGGATCTGACTATCTTGTATCGAATCAACAGGTGGGTTAGTTATCCATTAACATGCAAATCAAATATAATCATATCCAACTCTCTTTCAGGTGATAATCTATATCACTAAAATGACATTTAAATATTCATTTAAATTCATTTCCATCATACATTATAAGTTCATTTTATATCTAAAATAGAAATTAAATTGGCATCCACATATCAATATTCCACACTCAATTTTCATGCTCAAAATGAAATAACATATTCATCACTATTATTAAAGTAAAATGGTAAATTCTAGTACTATCCATACATAAGGGATCCATATGTTTACATAAGACAATTTTAAACAATCTAATCGAGTTCAACCAAATAATAGGAATTTAAAATGCTAAGTTACATTGATTCATATTAGAGTTTTAATTACCGGGGGTCAAACTATAGGGATTACATACACCCACCCTTCAAGAAACTTAGTCCCGAAGTTCTGGTCATTCACAATCATACGGAAAATCTCGATGCAATATTTCTACACCTTCTCGTGAAAAGACACTTGGCCTTACGTGATCCATTGCCAGATGCTATCTAAATTTTACTTCTTTTATTGTATGGGATGTGTTTTTATGTCACATTCTATCTGATATGCTAGTAACGGTTATGACCTCCTTGAGGATCACCAATTGTAACCCCATTGTATCACCCTTCAAGGTTCATAATGGAATCCCTCCCAAAATCTCCATTAAACACCCTCCAAAATATGAAACTAGAAACAAACAATCGTTATAATAATATGAATTCATGTCCCTGAAAATCCCAATGAATATTAGTAGGAACTACCCACAACACCAATAGTGGAAAGCTTGACACTACAACCTTATTGAATCAAGGCTCTTACCCATGTGCACTCAAGTGCAAAGGCCATCCCAACACGTAAAATATTGTCCTAAGATAACTATCTTTTCATAACAGACCATACAACATCCCCGTAATATGTCAATAGTAGTTCATCCTCTTCCCAGTCTCTTTCTATAGAATACTATTGTACTACAGGGTCATATATCTTGTCACCTACACAATATATAATACACAAGGGCTATTAGTGGAACCTGGCATTGGTCGCATCTCATAACACAAACACGATGAGGACTTTAACTCTTCAACCTACTCACGAATTTGACCTCTCGATGACTCACAACTTATTTCTACTTCTCTCACAATATTGATGCATCCTTTTACTAAGAAATGCCATGGGTTGGTAATCCTGGTGATTTTAATCGAGTCAATCATACAATATCGACTATCCAAACTCAAACTCATGATTATACCTTGCAAATATTAGCGTCATATTTAGATAAAACGCAATTACGATCTTATCCCATGGTAGAGTTACAAATATAAATATTTTCATTTACTAATTATCTTTCTTCGATATAGCAAGTTTTAAATATGAAATTTAGATGTTATTATTATTAATTGGAGAAAAAAAATACTGAGATTTTTTTTGTTAACATCTAAATTTTGTCAAATAAAAATAATCTTAAAGTCCGAAATTTTTAAATTCCAAAATTTCAAAATAAAATATTACATAAAAATACCACTCACCCTTATAATTACTTTCACTAACCATAAAATCATAAATTCATAACACATTCATACTTGAATGGTATTTGAAAAATACTCCCATATTAACTATACTCTTCATCATAAACCACAACCCCATCCCTAATATATATATCCCTATTTTCCATTAATGATATTCTCCATCCTTAATGCTATATCTCTATTTTCCTTAACTAAATTTAATGTATGTGAAAATTAAACATCGAAAACATTTACTTACAATTGATTTGTTATAAACCATCTTTGTCTATATTTGTTTATCTTTCACTTTATCGTTGTGTAAATATATATATATATTTATAAATTAATTTTATTTTATTTTTTTTAAATTATAAAATAATTTATAATATATTATAAACTATTTCACCTTTACAAGGGTTAAGTATTTATCAATTAAATGAACATTTTGAAGATCTCAACACCAAAGTTGAATGTGTATATAAACATTATCATCTCTTACACCCAAGAATTCACTTTTAGTATGAGAGAGAAGAAAAACAATACCCTTAATGGAATGAACAATTATATTGTGTAATTAGAAGAAACAATTATATGGTGTAATTAGAAGATGAAGGGTGCACTCCTTAGGGTTTCATAACATTTTGAACGTTTTGAAGATCTCAACACTAAAGTTGAATGTGTATAAACATTATCATCTCTTACACTCCAAGAATTCACTTTTAGTATGAGAGAAAAGAAAAGCAAGGCCCTTAATGGAATGAACAATTATATGATTTAATTAGAAGATGAAGGGTGCACTCCTTAGGGTTTCATAACATTTGTGTTGGAAGCATAAGTGAGAGGAGGATGACAATTGTTTGTTAATAATACACAAGCAAAGTATGCACTTTATATCTTCCCTTACCCTATATATATATATAGGGAAGAGGGAATATTACCACAACCTATGTATTTTCTAGGAAATATTTTATTTTATTATTTTTTTTTTTCTTTTAAAAATATATTAGCCTTTCCACCTAATATCAAGAATACTTATATACTAACATATTTTCGTTAAACAAGTTTCACTTATAGTTATCTACATATTAATCCTTGAGTGTTTTTACAAAGGATGGGATTTGAATATTCATTTAATGAAAAGGATGGTTGATGTTTGATATTAAAACTTACTTCGAAACCAGTAAAAAGGCGATCAAGGTAATTTATTAAACTCCTGTCAAAACCATGACAATGATCCTACCTACGATCTGCCCATGTAAATTGACATAATCTACGTCCTAACTTTAAGAAGTTCCGTCCCCAACCTCCAATACACCAACTAGGTAAAAAGGTTGAAAGTCAAACTATATGGAAGGGTAAAATTGCAGCCACATGTCTTGTCTAGAGAGCTTAAGTGATATGAAATGAGTTTTAAACAAAGGTTGTGACCCTCTACCAAATCTCGAGACTCGTCGGTGGTTAAGTTGTGGACCATAACACTTAGTGCAACAACTATCTTCCAACTTACACATCTCCCCATGCATTACGTTGTTCATTACAATCTACTATCTTACCACGTATTCGACATGTCACATGCCCCAATCATTGAACCGAGGCACAGCTGGAGTATAGGTTCCTGTTTGGACCATTTCTCTCTATAGCTTCATTGACCTAGGGTTACACGGATATGTATATTCAAAGTATATATATATAAATATAATATAATATAATATAATATAATATATATATATATATATATATATAAATATAATATAATATAATATAATATATATATATATATAAATATAATATAATATAATATAATATAATATATATATATATATATATATATATGTTTTCTTTATATAAAAATATGTAAATTTTGATTTTTAACTTTGCATAAAGAGACTCTGACTATTCATAAACTCTGACGATTCATAGGCTTACTATGGGAAACCCTACCTAGAGTATGTACAACGTCCCTATTCAAGGGTGTTATTATGAGATTTTAATATTTCAGTTTGGATTGTAATATACACTTCTTCTCCAATGTCTACAAACAATTTTGTAATGCCCATGTATCTCTCAAAAATGTTTTAACATATAAACTGCTTATTGGAGTTTTCCATTGTGATTAATCGTTGGGCCTAAAATTTTATTGTAAATTCTGTTAGTGTCTTTCTTATTTTACTATACTATCGTGAGACCATCTTTACCTTACCTTTCTTTGCATCTTCAATCGTTGGGCGTTCATATTCACAAAATTAAATAGATACCTGGGAAGCACGTCTGCATTGTTACTTGTGTGTATGTAGTTAATGATGACACTTTGCATCCTTTTTAGTGGAATTTTGGACCGTTTATACTTTGTTTCTTCCATTATATCTAAATACAGTTTCATGGTTTTGTCAGCCATCCAAAGGTTGATGGTTTAGCAAACAATCTATTCCCGATCTAATTATCTGTTAAGTTTGGTTGGGAGCTTCTGATTTCCGTTCCAATGGGGATAGGGTCCTGCAAGTCGAGCTACCTTTGAAACGTAATAACTTGGCCAGACAACTTGGAAGATGTATAAAAAACCATTCTTGTTTAGCTGTTCAAATGTAATTTATATCGCTCAATATGAGTCTTAGGAAAATTGCACCCACTCTATCACTCATTTCTGCTTCTAAAGTGAAGCAGGGTTTTAAAATTTAATTATTGTGGATTCCACTGGGAGAAACTAGTATATGTTTACAAAGAGAAAAAAAGATATTGATACACATCTGTGAACATGAATATATTGATACTTTCATTTATATATAAATGTTTTATCAGGCACTGAATTGATTTCATGCCGAATCTTAAACACATGACATCTAAGAAGATGGATATAAATATACTGAAAAGATGTGTCGTTCAAACAAATCTATAATTTAATACAGGCTCAGTCGCTCAATAAAAAGTTTCAGCCACGGAAAGTTTCACCCATTTCCCATAGCTGGGAATTCCGGCATGCACGACGAACAGAAGATAATAACCGGGAGGAGCCAATGCTGCATGGGGCGGAGCCATTACCGTGATCCCATACAAGCCGAAGTCAACAATATACTTCAGAACGTGAACAATCTGCAGCCTCAGCAGCCTCTGATTCATTGAATTACTGTGAGTGTTAAAAGAGGGCGCCAGAAGTGTAACAGACAAGCTTTCATCATCTTTACCGACCAAGGTTTCCACGAGAAAGCTGAAGGTGAACAAATGGCCATAACCCATGACATTAGACACCAGGTAGGCGATTAAGGGCCGATGCTCGTCGTTCTCGGCCGCCAGATACGGGGGAGAAAAGGCCTCCAGGCTGAGGTCTGTGGGATAGAGCACGTCCGTAAAGTTGTAGTAGAGGTTGGGATTACTCCCGCCCACGAGAACACGGCCATCCGGGAGCACATGGCAAGTGGACTGGTAGAGCCTGGGGTTGACCGAGGGGTTGAGCACCTCAAACCGATCTGGACCAGATTTAGATCTGGGCTTGTAAAGAAGAGGATGCAGAACGGGATCGCGGGCATTGCCCAAACCGGCGGAGCCCTTAGAAGCTCCGTTGATGATGAGCACGTCTCCGGTTGCCAGAAGTACCATGTCCCCCATTACCCTAGGCATCGGCATGTCCTCCATCTGCCACTGGGGATCATCGGGCTCGGTGAATCTCAGACGCCCGCAGGTGTTGGAAGCGTTGAGGAAATTTCCCCGTTTCGCCTCCGAATAGGCAGACGCAGCTCCCCCGCCGCCGCAGATCAGCACTTCCGCGCCTACGCCTCCTGGATCAAGCGGGAGGAGAACGGAGGAGCCAGAGTTGGGGTAGTTCCTGGAGTTGCCGGGCATGTCCGGGTAACGCCGCAACACGCGGTTGTTGGCATAGTCGAAGAGAATCGATTTCTTGTTGGCGAAAATGAAAAGATTACCATCCGGCGAGAGGTGGACGAACGGATACAGATTGTTCTCGTCCGAATCCAACGATTCTTGCAGGAATGGGAAGTCGTAGAACGAGTTGCCTTGGTTCCTTGGGACAAACTCGTAGTTAAACTGCCGCCGCCCGCCGAAGATGATTATTCTCCCGTCTGGCAGAATCTGATCCGTGGCACGCCATCGCCTCTTAGCGAGGGCATCTAGGTCTTCGGCCCAATCGCAGAAATCGCAGGGGATGAATGTTCTTATCGCTTGATCTCCGTCGTTGATGCCACCGGTCTGGATCAGGTGCCCGTCGGGCGACATCGCCCCGGAGGAAAACCATGTGTCCGTCTCAAGTTTCAGAGGGCGGACCTTGTTCTTATCGACATCATACTCGATCGAATGACCCCAGCAGTCCCTCAAACGGCATTTCCCAAACGGTAAAGAGACGTTGGATGGGCCGAAATGAAAGCGGTCAAAGATGATGATCTTGCTGTTGGGGAGGAGGGCCATGTGCATGGCGGAGACACCCGAGTTCTTTATCTGAACCGCCCATTGCCCACCTCGTTCTTTATCAGCAGCTGCCTTTGCGTTCTTTATCATAAGCTCCCGTTCTGCATCATAAGCTGCGCTTGCGTTCTTGAACAGAAGCTCCCACTCTGCTTCTGTTAGAAGCTTCCGTTGCGTTTCTGCCGCTGCGGGCAGTGAATTAATGAAGAAAAACAATAACAATATTGCAGCTGGCACCATCAGAAAACCCAAATGACGTTCTGTCATGTCTTGGCAAGAAAGAGATCTTGTTGCGTGCTCACCGCTGTGGAAGTTCAACCAATCTTAATCTCCCAAAATAAAATAAAAACCGTAGGAGAACGATTCAGATCAAACGCTTCTAACGCTTACTTTACTTGAATGTAAGTAAGAATTCTTCGCTTGGAACAATTGAACTCAATTCTCAGCATACACAGCGAATTTATAATCTTACCACGAGTTTAGAATACCGTTTATTTCACCACGTGTTGCATGTATGTGCTTTCTGTTTCCATTTACTAGGGATCTGATCAATGCTGAAAGTGAAAACTAACTATATTTCCAAGCGGCTGATGAAGGTGGAACTGGAAACTAATATATTTTTGTTGTTTTTAGATAATTTAAATTAACGGTCTATTTATGCTGTTATAAAAGATAGTAATAAAATCGTTGTATCCTAATATGCTATAGGTGAAGTTCATAAATAGGGATGCCATCCTATTGGAGACTCTCTAATAGCCAAGATGAATTATATACATATCAAAAGGAGTTTTATGCACATATCTCAACATTAAAATAATGGTAACATTATATCTTGCGGAAAGAAACAATAATATTGCATACATACCATTATACACTCATATTTATAAACTCCCAATCTAAGATCTAGGAACAACAGCCTTTCAAATGGGCTTAATGTATCCGACAATTCCACTTGGTCATCACATACAAAAGGGTTCTTGGAAACTTGTTCATATTGTTATTCCATGTTGCCTATGCTTTTGTTTTTTTGGTTGGTTTAGGTTTTGCAATATGCTTTAAAACATAGCATAAGATAGCTATAATATATATATATATATATACATATTTTTTAATTTGAATTTGTTTTTACTATTATTTTTTAAAATTTGAGTAGCTTAAAGGTAAATTTAATAATGTTTGGTCTTTTGAGATAAATGATTTTATAATAATAATAAAAAAATTTTAAGGTCATGGCCTTGCCAAATATCAAATTGGTGTATGAGAGCCATTTATTTATGGCATAAGGCACCCTCTCTGTATAATTATTTGACGCATGTAAGTCAGGAGGTCTACAAATCGTATGGTGAGGATGTAAGTTTCACTCTCTCCCCACTTGGGTTCAAATCCCCAATGAGACATTGGCATGTTGTAATGAGGCTAGAAGGGTAGGAACCCCCTAGAATAGGACCCCACATTATGTGTGTCTATAGGCATGTCAACCATTACTAAGTCATGAGTTATTGGTATATATGCCTTGCGGTTTGTTGGATATACTCTTGGGTTCCAGTGGAAGTTGTTATTTTTTGAAGCTAGGCCTCACCGTGCATGCAATCTTGGTGAGTTACCAATTCTCATGGTTTTAAAAAAAAATGGATTATATAGAAAATGTTGAAAATGAAAGCATAAATATGATACATTGAAAGTCAAGTTCTATTAATTACAAAAATAAGAAAAGATTGTAATGTGCAAAGCCATACAAACTGGTTATAATGGTGGTAGCTTATCTATGTAAAGAGAGGTATGCAAATTATGCTCATTCACAATAAGACCATTAGAAGAGACCAAAATTGTCTCCTTTAACATAAATTGTTAAACAAATATTCGAAGGCCTCTACCTCACTACTTTGAACAACCTCCATTAAACTTGAAGATGGACATGAAACTTGGAATACGACCCATGAAATGAATCCATAACTTTATAATTGTAGATGACCAAGAAAAAGACAAAATTTGTATCTCAAACTCCAGCTTAGGAGAAGGGGTGACCTGCAAATGGAAAGAACCCTAGACGCATGACGAAAAGACACATGAGCTCCATTCAATTTTTCATTTTCAATACTATTGAATAACCTATGTCATTGCGATTTCATAATCAATGGCTTTGTCATTATCATCATCACCATCCTACTCATCAACATTTTCATCATCACCATCATATAATCACAACATCCTCATTGTCTTCATTGTCACATCATCATCATTGTCATCATCATCTTAACCATCATCGTATTCTTCATCATCATCATCTTCATTTACATCACCATCATCACCATTATCATTGTCATCATCTTCATTTTCATCATCATCATCGTCATTATCATTGACATCATCATCACCCACATCATGATATGCTATGTGCAGAACTAGAAAAAAAAACTAGGTGCAACAACTAGCAAAAAGCCCTAGGCACAAAAGTAGAGACAAAAGTGAGCACAAATCAAGGTTCCAATTATGGCACAACAAACTGTGCAATTTTTGGTGCAAACGATGGCACAAAGCTAGGTACAAAAAGTTGCATGTCAAAATGGCACAAATGGCACATAAGTTGGTGCAAAAAGAGGAACCCCTGCTAGGTTGAACTGAGTTGAGAGGGTTAGGGTTTGAGAGTTTGCCGCTCAGAACTTCGATGGCCATGGCTCCTTCCATGGCTGCCTCTACATTTTCCTCCTGCGTTGCTTTTTGTCGGTGACACATTGGAGTTATGATGGTTATTTAGGAGCTTGGTGTGAGGGTGGGGCCTTTGCGCGGTGACCCATTGGATCTACGAGCACAGAGATCCAGTGGCGGCGGCGACGGTTTGTTTTCACGATGGTGGAGGTGTTTGGCACGCCAAGAATGGGTTTGGCATGGCATCGAGTGCGACGTGATGCCAGTGGGCCTAGCGGCATCGAGCGTGGCGAGCTCAGATCCAGTGGCGGCAAGCTTGGCCTGTTGGCAGTGGGCGGAGAGCTGAGCGCGACGGCAGTGGGCTTGGCTTGGCATCGAGCGCGGTGAGCTTTGCGCGTTGGCAGTGGGCAGCGAGCTTGGCGTGATGGCATCGAGCGCGGCGTTTCAGTGGTGACGAGCTTAGATGGGGTTTTCGTCGACAGTGTGCAGTATTGGCTACGGTGGTAGTGGGGCGACTATATCTACGGGCCCAGCTACCCTCTGTCGGCGAAGGCTATCGTCTTTCAGAACCAGTGGCCCTATTCACACCAGTGTTTTTCCTGATTAATCGTTTTTCTTCCTTCTGCGAAGGTTTTTTTGGCCTCTCTTCCTTCCTTTTTAGCACATTATGAGTGGGTTTTTTTAATGTTTTCGTGCCAATGTTTGGTTGATCTGATTAGGGCTTCGCCATTCATGGCTGGTCTGAATATATGTATGTTTTTGAGCCATTCATGGTTGTCTGGTTTGTGGCTTTTAGATGTAGTTATTTCTGAGGTGGCTTAGATCCTTCCTTTTATTTTTTTGGAGCTGAAAGGCTTGTAGTAGATCTTGCAATTATTGTTACTGCTTAACAGCATATACATTCTTCAAGAGTGTCGAAGATCCAATGTAATTTTGTACTCGCAAGATGAAATAAAATTACACTTTTTTTTTGGGAAAAAAAAAGTTGGTGCAAAAAAATAATTCTAAAATAAAATAAATCAATATTTTATGTAATAAATCTTAATATTAAAAATAAAATAAAAAATTGTAAATTTAAAAATTTAAAAACAATTAATATATTAAAATAATTATATTTTATATAATAAATCTTAATATTAAAAATAAAAAAATTTGTAAATTTAAAAATTTAAAAACAATTAATATATTAAAATTATTTTTTTTTCCACAAAAAAAAAGCATACTATTGCTATTCATTAACTGAATCAAATAGTACATGATTTTAACAGTGTAAAAAATTGTCCTTCCAAATAACCAAGAAAACATGGTTTCCCTCTACTCTCCCAATTACAAGGAAATAGGCTGACAGCAACCTCCATAAGCCAAAATAGTAAAGCTAACAGGTATATAATCCAAAAAGTACATGGATCCATAGTCTAATAATAAGTCCTCACAAAATTATTCCCAAAATAAGTAGCCTTCATCTCCCTCCAAAGCCTGCTTTGATAACAGATCAGCCCGAGAATTAAATTCTTTGTATATATGTTCAAGTGATAGAGAGAGAAAGGATCTCAATTCAAGCTGAACTCTATTGCACTAGTTGACCAAGTTTATGACCTTCAAATCAAATTCGGCCCTTGCCCATTTGAGGGTGACCCATGAGTCACCAAATATTTTAACCTTTGGCAAAAACCAAAGGGATTAGCCACTCGAGTGACACAGCAAAGTGCTAACAACTCGGCCTTCATGTTTGTCCCTTTGCCACAATTCAGTCGCATAGTATAATAGTGACCTGAGTTGAGAAAGAGAACCCCACCTGCACCACAATTCCCCAAATTTGAAGCCCCATCAAAAAATAGAACAAGATCATCAATAGTGAGGTGAAACTCCCCAATATTTTTCCCAGTAGGTTTAGCTTTAGCATTTAGGTATTTTAAATATAAACATAATGCTGAATTGTAAATACTATCCATATTTGGACTAACATTTTCAAATGTAGCCTTATTCCTTCCCCCCCAAATAGCCCAACAAATGAAGATCGGTAGGGTAGAATGTGTTTTACAATTTTTTGTCCACAATTGAAGACCAGATTCCAAATTGTTACCACTCCATTTCACAAAAATATCCAAATGCTGATAGAACTTCTCTCACAATCTCAAAGTGAAGGAACAATGTATAAAAGGATGAACAGAAGTTTCAAGGCCATTTTTACAAAAGATACATTGACTTGGCCCTATCCAACCCAACAATGATAGGTTATCCCATGTCTTTATTCTGTTATGAAGCAGAGACCATAAAAAACATTTCAGTAATTATATAGAGACCAACACCCAAAAAAATTAATATTTTAAGTGTTTTATGTTAAAGTTTAGAAATTTGAATGATTTAAAACTACTTGTAGGTGAAGTTTAATATCGAAACTTGCATTCTAAAATTTTAATTTTAATTTTTTTATATTTTAAAATGAGATAAATAAATAAATAATATTTTATATTACAAATTTTAATATTAAAAACTTAAAAATTTAAGAAAAAAAAATTATATATATAAAAAAACATTAATATTTTAAATGCTAGATGTAAAATAATCATAATTAATCATAATCATACAAGTTATTAAGATCCAATTACCATCAATTATAAAAGTTAAAAGTTATTGTCATTGCCTTGCATTTTATAAAAGTTAGAAATTATTGTCATTGCCTTGCATTTTATAAAAGTTAGAAATTATTGTCATTGCCTTGCATTTTATACTCGGTGTGAAAAAAACTTATTTTCACTAAACTACACAAGTTTGTTGAATAAGTAGTATGCACGCGCTCTTTTACAACAAGATTGGTGGGCTAAAGATAATTAGCATACATTGCTAATTGCATGGAGTGTATGTCTTTTGTGTTGTTTAGTGAGAAAACTAATTGATTATTAGTCTTCTACCAAAGTGATTAGTTTAGAATTCATTTATTGCAAAAATAATTCATTTAAATATATAAAGGAGTAGTTTTGATCCTTGTGGAAGATAATTTATACAACAATGTTAATTTAAATCGTTTAATTATAATGATATATTTAACAAAATATAAATAAATATAGTAGAATAGATAATTTTATTGATTTAAAAACTTATTTATTAAATAATGAATCAGAAGATTCAAAATGGTTAAGTTATCTTTGTTTTAATAATAAAAAGTGATTGCATATGATGTTGGTGAAGACAATTTCCGCGCTTTCAGACGAAGCTCTGCAACTTGATTATCGTTCTCGACCCTATGATATGGATCCCCTCAATCTTGAACTGGACCCAAGCCTGGACGAGGTCTTTAATATTCTTGCATCTGAATTGAAGAAAAATAAATCATCATAAACCTCTGCTCACTTTGTGAAGGGAACAAATGCCCCTAAAATCAAGATCTCCTGCAACTCAACAAAGAAGAAAGCCATTGGGTTGTCTCAGAGAGGTTTGGTTAGTTTTTTTATAGGACTCTTTCCCTCCCCAAAAATGGAGATATGGATCACTAAAATTGGCAACCTCTTTTAACCAGTATAATGCAGTGTTATTTATGTGGGAAAGGTTACTATGCCTTTCTTTTTGAATTTAAAGTTGATCGAGATCTGATTTTCCGTAATGGGGCTTATTTAATGGGACCTAGAGGTATGTATCTAAATAGTTGTAATTTATCATTTGATCCAAAGAAAGATATACCTTCGGCAATTCTAGTTTGAGTAAAGTCACCACACCTTCCATTAAGTTGTTGGTCTGATGAAGTTCTAGCCTCTATTGGGAACACCCTTGGCCGATATATTGACAAAGATGAGCATAAATCTCCTATGTTCTCTTCTTCCAGAATTTGTGTTGAAGTACATATGGATAAGTGCCTTCCGGAGGTGGTAAATCTTGTAATGGATAGTTGGAATCATGAGCAAAAAGTGGATTATGATCAATTTCCTTTTAAGTGTAAGAATTTCCATGAATATGGACATTTTGCCAGAAACTGTCCAAAAAATGAAGGTAAGGAAGCTAATAAAGAATGGAAGAAGGTACAAAAGAAAGGTAAGGCTCAGGAAACCTCGATGGTTCCTACACCTCCAGAAATGTGCAATAAGTTTCAATCCTTGTTGAATGTCACTCCAGGTGAATCTGAGGTTCAGGAAGTACCAACAGAAAATGCAAGAATTTAGATGAATCCTTCACCCATTTTAGAAGAAATCGGAGTAGACGGATGTAACATAGGACTACCAGATTGTCCCATCATATAAATTAACCCTCATTAAGCAAACGATCCTCAGGGTGGTTCGAATGATGAGACATGCCATCCTTCTTCTTTTTCCCAAGGAGAATCTTATGAGGAAATAGAGGAGAACATAGAAACAAACAGAAAAGTAGGAAGAAGGTAAAAAAACTATGAGGGAAGATGAAGAAGATAGAGAAGAACAACTAGGTAAACAAGCTTCCTTGGATTCCATCCTGAAAGGTGTTGTTTCTAGTAAAAAAGGGCAAAAAGGAGATGCTGGAAATAAATCTAGATCACAATAAAAAAAATAATGAAATAGTCTCATGGAATTGTAGGGGTTTAGGAAGAGAAAGGATAACTGAATCACTGAAGCAAATGATTTATAAATATCACCTTTCTGTTATGCTACTCTAGGAGACCAAAATGATTCCATCAAAGTAATTCAGATTTTTCAATATTTTTGGAAGAATGGGGTTGGCTTGGCCAAAATCTCTATGGGAGCTTCTAGAGTTTAGTTGTTTTTGTGACAGTGGAAAATTCAATCTAATCAATCAGAAAGAGGAGCGACATTGGATCATGGCCGAATTGGAATCAAAGGAGCATAAATATAGGATCAATATTTGGAATGTATGTGGTCCTGTCATTTACAACCTTAAACAAGAATTCTAGAGATCTCTGAGCTCTCTTGGAGGTAATAGTTGTTTGATTGGGGGAGGATTTTAATGCCACTATATCCATCAAAGAAAAAAGAGGGGTGTATCTAGTCAAAGATTCATATGGAGAATATATGGAATATTTAATTAATGACCTAGATCTGGTGGACATTAATCCAAAAAGAGGTCTCTATACCTGGTCCAATAGGCGATTCGGTCTGGGGCACATACCATCTTGTCTAGATTGGTTTTTAATACATAACTCTTTTTTGTCTAATTTTTCTTCAAGTTATTTTATTCTTCCTTATGCAACTTTGGATCATAGACCCATTTGTCTAAAAATGGAGGAAATAGAGAATCAAGGTCCAATTATCTTTCGATTTAACCCCCTGAGGTTATCTCATGAAGAGACTCTTCATATCATATATTCAACTTGGAACATCCCGATTTCTTTCTCTCCTTCTTTTGTATTTGAATCAAATCTTCGGGCTATGAAGTTGGCCTTAAAATATGGGCTCAATCCAATTATAATTCTCCAACCTCAAAAAGAAAATGCTATCAAAAGGAGTTGGAACTACTTCAGGAACAAATGGACCAGATTGAGATAACAGTAGCAGTCATGTCTCGTGAACAACAAATTAGTGAATATTTGAATGAAGCTTTTCATTAAGAAGAAGAGACTTGGCGTTTAAAATCCCGATCTTTGTGGTTGAAATCACAGGATAGGAATACTACTTTTTTTCATAATCAGTCAAAGATGTGAAATCATAGAAACTCTATCAATGAAATTATTTCTGCTGAGGGTCTGAGACTTTCAGATCAGGAAGAATTTAAACAGGAAGTGGTAAGCCACTTCAAATAGTTGTATGCTGAACATGGAATGGAATACAGGGTCTCAAAAGATGAATTGCTGGACTGTATCCCTTCTATGATTTATGTGGAAGAAAATGAAATTGAACATGTACATAAGTGAAGTAGAGGTTATTGCAATGGTTCGTGGATTAAGGGACGATAAATATCCTGGTGCTGATGGTTTTACAATTCACTTTTATAAATCTTGTTGGATGATAATAAAGTCGGATTTATGCAAAATGATGAACTAGACAAAAGGAAAAGATAAAATTGGTGGAGCCATAAATTCTTCCTTCCTGGCCTTGATTCCTAAAGAAGTACACCCTTTTTCCTTCTCTAGTTTCAGACCCATCTCTTTATGTAATTATTCTTAAAAAAAAATTAAAAAAAATTAGAAAACATAATCAAACCTCTTCTTCCTAGGTTGATTTCATAAGGCCAAGGTGGTTTTGTCAAGCATAGACAAACTTTAGATAACAATATTCTGATAGAAGAGGCAATTCATTCAAGTTTTTGTAGAAAAGAGAAGGGTATGGCTATTAAGTTGGATATGGCTAATGCTTTTGATAGAGTTCGACATAGCTTTCTTTTTGAATTTTTGGAAAGGTTTGGATTCTCTCCTTCCTTTTTAAAATGGATAAAAGCTTGTATCTCCCTCCCTTGGAACTCTCCTTTGATTAATGGATGACCAGTTGGTTTCTTTCAAGCTCGTCATGGTCTTCGATAGGGTTGTCCTATGTCTCCCTTTTCATATATTTTAATGGATAAATCTTTCGGACAAAAATTAGTTAAAGAAAGAGATGAAGGGAGGCTCAATGGCATCCGAATAACAAGAGGAATTAAATAAGCGAACAATGCACAATTTGTTGATGACACTATTCTTTTGGGTGAAGCATCTGTTACCAATGCTAAAGGATTTAAACAGGTTTTTGATAAGTATTTACATGCTTCAGTAGGTATGGTAAACAATGGGAAATGAAAAATTTATGGTTGGAATAATTCTACTAATCTATTGCACCATATTTCTCATACTTTTGGATATGTTTCAAGTTCTAGATGGATGTCATTTAAATTCTTAGGAATTCCTATTACTTTAAACCAAATAAATAATGTGGAATGGGAGCCTATTCTTAAAAAATTAAAAGACAAAATGCAAAGTTGGGTCCTGTGGTGGCTAAATCTGTCTGGAAAAGTTGTTTTAATCAGGTTTGTTCTTTCCTCTCTTCCCTTATTTCAGTGCTCCTCTCCATTGGCTCCAAAAGGTATTATGCAAAAATTAGATCAATATTCACGGAATTTATTATGGGAAGGAGGTAAATCCAACAAACAAAAAAATTCATTTGGTTAAATCTCCAAAATGTTTTGGAGGATTGGGTATATGTGATCCTCAGATTATGAATCATGCTATGGGGGCTAAATTAGTCCAGAATCTGGTCTCTGGGGAAACATCCTGGTGGAAATATATAACTTGGAAAAAGTATCTATCTCACTCCAGGCTTATATGCTTGGATATCTATTATTGGGATAAAGAGGGATCGAATATTTGGCGATTGTGTGAAGCCTCTAGAAGGATAATACAGGAAGGTTTGTACTGGATTCCTGGAAATGATAAATGTATTGACCTTTGGAAGGACTCAATCCTTGGTCTTCCTCCTCTTTCAGAAAATGTTGATCTATTGGAATTAGTATGATGGATGAGTCATAATGGAATAAGAACAATGCAAGATTTATCTAAATGGGATTTAGCAGGAAATTGGATGAATTGGAAAAAATTGGATACTCCATAGCACTTGATTGATCCTCTTACGATCCTTTATCAAAATATCCATGGAGAAGCTCCGATAAGTTTAACTTCTAAGGTTTCAAGAGGATGGGGATAAAAGGGGACTTACATAGTGAAAGAGGGATACTCTCTACTCTTCCAAGAGAGACAACATCAACCTTTTTCTAGACTCTGGAAAATAATTTGGCAGCAGGATGGTTTACCTAAAATCAATATATTTTGTTGGATTATGATTCAAGGAAAAAGTTGAACTTCAGAAAATTTGAAAGAGAGAAATATCGTAGGAATTTCCATTTATGTTTTGTGTAGATAACATGAAGAAACTATTGTTCATTTTTTTTCATTGTCATTACACCAAAAATATGTGGAACCTATTGTTGAAAGATTTGGTCAATTCTTTTGTACTCCGAGGTAATTGGAATGGTTTTTTCATTAGTTGGAATTCCTTTTTTCCATTCTCTCTTAAAGTGAAGCCTATTTTGTCAAGGATATGGTCTTCTCTCCCAAAGTATGCCTACTAGAAAGTGTGGGCAGCAAGAAATTACAGTATTTTCCAAGACAAAACAATTAAAGCAAAATATTCTACAATAGCAACCAGAACACTCTTGCGTGAATATCTCTAGCATAATATTAGTATGAGTAAGTGTTTTTATCTTTGGAAAGATACTGAAGAAACTTGGGAAAAAAAATTCTTAAACCCCAATTATGTCCCTTCAAAATTGGGGAGAAAAGAGAGCAAGTCGGCATGGAAACTTGAGATGTGTTTGGGAGAATTTTAGAAGTGGAAGCATAATTATTTATCCTATTCTTTATTCTTTGACGGATCTTCGAAAGGTAACCCCAGGGAGGCAGGTTCAGGAGGGGTGATCTTTGAACCTGGTGGAAATATAGTGAAAAAATTTGCTTGGGGACTTGGAATATGTACAAATAACCAAGCTGGGCATTACACCTTGTTTCTAGGTTTAAAACTAGATTTAGATGAAGAAGTTCACCCTCTAATTGTTATTGGGGATTCCATGATTATCTTGTATCAAAAAAGAAAGGGTCATTTCATTTCAGACACTCTAGTTTGTTGTCTTCACAACCGTATTTTGGGTGTCCTCCCAAGGTTTCAGTGAATAAAATTTTATCATGTCCAGTGGTCCTTCAACTCTATAGCAGATAAATTTGAAAATTGAGCATCCCTCATTCCATAAGGGGGATAATGTTAGATGGAGGTCCAATTCAAAAGTATTGGATTCTTTAAGGTATTGTTGATGGTATTATTCCTTAATCATTTCCACATGTGGAGGGCTTCCTTGAGCCTCCACATCAATGTTTTCTCAGACAGACTGAATGGGGAGGTGTCCCCTCCTCACGTCGGTTGTATGTGCATTTATTATGGTACCTTGAGCATTAAGGAGGTCTATCTTGTTAAATTTTCAGAATTTACTTCAATCTAATCTAGGATCTTAACTGAGAGAACAACATGTACAGCAAATCTACAACATATCGATCATGGACACAATAATGCAAGCACACAAGAGACACAGAGTTTACTTTGGGAAAACCATAAAGGTGAAAAACCCCAATAACTTCCTCAGAGATAGATAGAGCAATGATACAACCAGAATACAAAAGATAGTCTTCTCCTAGCAGCAGAGCCTCCTCCTCATAAGTGCGCCACTTTCTGAATGAGAGAAGTGTGTGAATGAATGATCAAATAGAGATCTCCCGATCTCTATTTATACTTGTTCTGTCCTGCCCAATAAACTAATGGGGCCTACATGTCTAGCTTAACCCATGGTTAACTTAAATCTGGGACGACCCCACACTTGGTGGTCTAATAACCCTTTGACCCATATGGCCAACCCCCAATAGGGTGGTCTAATAACCCTTTGACCCACATGACTTATACAGGGCCGACCCCAACAAGGTGGTCTAATAACCCATCAAGTATAAGTTACGACACTTACAATATAAATGATGACACTTCCGTATAGAGGAATAATAACATCTCTATAGGAGTACAAAATACATATATGAAATACATGGGTGAAATACATTCCGAAGTTACATATACATCAACACTCTCTCTTAACTAGGAAGGTATTTCTTGACACAAGTCTTCTAGTACAAGTCTTCTTCTCTAGATCATCATCAACGAATCATCATTATCATCACTGCTGCTGCTATCTCAATCAATCTCTGAATCTACTCGTCATAGGAAGTTCTACAGAGCCAATCCTTTTTCATACTGGATGTAGGCCCACCACCTACAGGTCTTCATCATCACTGGCCATACTGTGGAAATATTAGGACTTATTACGCGCATTACAAAACCTTGCAAGAGCATCCAGGATGTTATGAGCACATAGCTCTACCTATCGGATCTCCCAGGGACATATTATATGTGATTGTCACAAAACCTTAAAATTGTTTCTTGACTAGCAAGAACCCTAAAGAGCATCTGAGGCCTTTTTCATCCTGTCCAGATCTCCAGGACTTATTACATGTGACACCTACCACAAAACCTTGCAAGAGCATCCTAGGACTTATTACGGGCACATAACCCAACCTATCAAATCTCCCAGGGCCATATTACATGTGGTCAAGGCAAAACCTTGCAAGAGCATCCTAGGACTTATTACGAGCACACAGCTCAACCTATCGGATCTCCCAAGGCCAAATTAGATGCCATAGGACAAAACCTCGAAAGAGCATCTGCCAGATATCCCAAGGCCAAATTATATGCCATTGGAAAAACCTTGCAAGACTATCTGCAGATCTCCCAGGGCCAAATTATATGTCCTTCCAAAGCAAAACCTCGAAAGAACGTTTGCCAAATATCCCATGGCCACATTACATTCCATAGGCAAAACCTTGCAAGACTATCTGCAAACCTCCCAGGGCCAAATTATATGCTTATCTGCACAACCTGTTCCACAGCCACAAAGTATCAACCCGATACTCACAATACATCATCCTGATGTACACATGATCATCCTGATCATACAATGCATCCACCTGATGCATACCAAGTATCTACCTAATACATATCATCATACATGATCCACCTGATCATACAATGTATCCACCTGATACATACATAGATACATGATCGACCTGATCACACAAAGTATCGACCTGATCACACAAAGTATCCACCTGATATATATCAACATACATGATCTACCTGATCATACAAAGTGTCCACCTGATACATATACAGATACATGGTCCAAGCATCCAACATGATGCATATACAAATACATATAAATGATCCAACTGATCATATCTAGCATCCAACATGATGCATACATACATATACACATAAATGATCCAACTGATCATATCCAACATCCAACATGATGCGTACATACAAAATGATCCAATTGATCATATCCATCATCCAACATGATGCGTACATGCAAAATGATCCAATTGATCATATCCAGCATCCTCCTGATGCATATACAGAGCAGTAACTGGAGCATCATCCTGATGCTCATCATCCAACGATTACATCCACAGCCATGTGAAGGATCCTCCTTCCAACATGCTTGGAATGGCTTCTACAAATGTGTCCATCACTTCTTCCTCGAAGTGTCAACAATTCGAAGAACACAAAGCCTCTCTCTAAAGTACTCGAACTTCACTCTGGCTAGTGGTTTTGTCAGCACATCCGCAATCTGATTGTCTGTCACAACATACAGTAGCTTCACTGCTCCTCTCTGCACCATATCCTTGATATAGTGATATTTGATCTCTATGTGTTTTGACCTGTCGTGAAACACTGGGTTCTCAGACAGCTTCACACAACTCTGGTTATCACAGAAGATACCAGTAGCATCCAACGGGATATCAAATAACTTAGGCAGTAGCTTCTGAAGCCATACTGCCTCACAACTAGCCAAACAGGCTGCAACATACTCTGCTTCGACTGTACTCAATGCTATGCAAGACTGCTTCCTGCTAAACCAAGAGATCACACCTGATCCCATACTGAAGCAGCACCCAGATGTGCTCTTCTTATTTGCAGCACTGCCTGCCTAATCTGAATCAACATAACCTTGCATGTTAAACTTTAGATTCGCTTCATACCTGAGCCCATAATCAACTGTACCCTTCAGACCTCAGAATATGCTTTATAGCAACCAGGTGAACACTCCTCGGATCCGTTAGGAACTGGCTCAATGTGTTCACCGCAAAGCAAATATCTGGTCTCATGTTCGTCAGGTACATCAAGGACCCAATCATCTGACGATACATGGAGACATCGACCGGCTCAGATGAAGCATCACATATAAGCTTCAGATTTGATGCCATAGGTGTGGCCATGGCCTTGCAATCCATCATCCTGAACCTCTTCAGGATATATACAGTATACTTGCCTTGTCCAAGGAAGATCCCATCTGTACTCTGCCACACCTCCATACCTAGGAAATAGTGCATCATCCCTAAGTCCTTCATATCGAACTCGAAAGCAAGCTTCTGCTGTGTGTCAGAAATCAATCTATCTTCACCTGTAATAAACAGGCCATCCATATACAAAAGTAGTATCACTGGATTTCTTTCCTCAACCTTGTAGTAAAGGTTGGAATCCGCTTTACTCTTGGTAAAGCACAAACTGGATAGAAAGCTGTCTATCCTACCATACCAAGTTTTGCACATATATGACTCCTTGTCATGTGTCTTAGAACCAAGTGGGTGCTCCACATATACTTCCTTGACTACACCATTCAAGAAAGCTGTCTTGAAATCTATCTGGTGTATCTTCTACTTCATCACTCGCTTTGTATTTTTCTATGCTGCCATCTGCAGCATGCTTGATCTTGTAGATCCACTTGGAAGTCACTACAGACTCCCCTTCAGGTCTTGGGACTGCATCCCAAACATCTTCATGATCGACTGATACTCCTCGATCATGGCATTCTTCCCAGATCCTGAGAACTTCAATATTTTCAATCGATAACTTTGTTGCTGAACAAATGTTGCAGTCCTTCTTTTGTAGGTGATGGTATACGATCTTTCCTACACAACAAGTTAAATTGCATGATTAGAAAACATCTTATAGTTTTTAGAACAAATTCTTACACATAAAGAAATATGTCATACAGTCATGCAATTGTCTTAGCCAATGCTTCAATACAACATTTATCCATATTCCGTAACTTTCTAGATGCCTTCCAATCTCTACCAGAAAATTGTTAAGAGTGTGCACAACTCCTAACATGTCAGCAAAGAGGTTTCATTCTAGATAAGTAGCAATGGAATGTTGTACAGTGCCATAGGCCACTTACCCATGTATATTAGTAGTATATTGTTCATCAATGCAACTATGCATAATACACAACCTAATTCTAGGAACATAAGCATATACATCATTGAATAACATTATGTCAGAAATGACAATTCAAATACTTATCTTTGTTTGGTTGCTGGGTGGACTCCCTTCGAATCTTTGCAAATCCATTCTGATGTGGATTGTGAGAAGTGGTCAACTCCCTCTGAATATCCGCATCCTTGCAGAAACTACTGAAGTGTGCTCCTTCTTGATCTTTGCTTCCTTGCAGGAACAACTAGAGTGTCCTCCCTCTTGATCTTTGCTTCCTTGCAGGAACAACTAGAGTGTCCTCCCTCTTGATCTTTGCTTCCTAGATTTCTTGTCCTTGAACTTATATCCATCATTAATCACTATGCATGCTTATTAGTATCATCATTGTGTTATCATTGAGGTCTCATACATAATCATACATTCATTAGTATATTCTTAACATAATAATCTTAAGCATGTATAGTCATGATCATTTCAAACAGAAATAATAAGCATTTCAAGGTTTATATAGGACTCTTATGGTTAGTCATCATAAATTAAAGTAAGAAACATAATATGCCTAAACCCGTGATTACTCAAACCTACACCTTCATGATTCTTCTGGTTATTCATATCATCAATTATGGTAAGAAGCATAATAGGCACACATCCATGACTATTCAAACCTATGACTTCATGAATAATCATTATCAACAACACAATAGTATAAGATCCTAACACAAGGTAGGATTCTAGCTTGATATAGGAAAAACATACCTGGATTAGCATGCTTAGCTAGTTATGTCTAACATACCCGCATAATGTCTTCTGGTTCTCTTCAATGACTTGTGCTAGTAACCTATATGTCTCATAAGTTATCCATTGTAGAACCAAATTATACATACCTCGTAAGTAGATTTTCTAAGTGATCCATGACAATGGATGAATCTTTGTCTTCATGTCATCATGATCATATGTTCTTGAACTAGAACATGATTTGTCTTTCTTGGTGTACCTTTCATGTTAGCGGAAAACATAAACCTCATACAACACCATAATGCATTAGTACAATCATAAGTGTCAACACCCTAATGCATGGATTCATAATTTTGTTAAGGTGATACGACAAGTCTAAAATCAAGATTGTTCTAACCGTAATAACATGAAGACAAACATATCATAAACTTAATCATGAACAAATCTCGAGACATACCTGTCGAGATTGCTTGTAATCTTCTTATGTAAGGCCTTGGCCTCATCTCCCTCTGAAACTGGAACTTCTTCACTTATGCAGGTGACCAATCCATCCTCTTCTAGGATTAAACCAATCCACTTGATTTGCAGGAACTGGATCTGGAGCTGTATTAGAGTTTGTCAGAGAAATCCCAAAAATTCAAACTTCCTAAAGGATAGAAATATGCACCTTGATGAGCTGATCAAGTTGGTATATTCATAATTTGAAAACTGCAAAGTTTCACTCCTCAATTTTGCCTTTGAAACTTCTGGATTCACTGGACGTGACCCTGAACTGGGGTTTGATGAAGCCCACTCTTCTTCCCAATCAAAAGGTTTGATCCAAAGCTCTAATTTTCTATTTTTCTGAGGATCTTCCAGCCGTGGTCACAGATTTAAAAAAAATTCCCATTTTTACAGAAGCCCTAATTTTCCACTTTTCTTATCAAAGTCCCGAACTAGGGTCTGATCAAGCCCGGCCTTCTTCCCAACCAAAAATTCTGATCTTGGTATCTAAATATTGATTTTGATGAGTAGCATTCAGCTGTAGTCTTCGATTACAAAAATTCCAACTTTCTCTGAAACCCTAAATTCCGGAAGCCATGAATGAAGGTGCTAAAAAATAATTCTGTTATGACATAAATATGTACCTGATTGTTTCTAGTGTAACTCCAAACTTTTCAATCCACAGGGTCTGAAAATTGTTTCTAATATATCATGACCTATCATCTTTGCATCCCGATAGGTCTGACCTCAATTGGATTCTCTGAGAGAGAGTTATGCCAAGTGTTGCAACGTGACCTGTTTATGGGATAAAACAGGAGAGCGAACTTGTATGGAGTTCCACATGTCACTGGTTCAACTTCAACCTCTGAAAATGTTTCCTGAGATAGTACAGTCTGTGTACTACCTGTGCATTTTTACGAAATTTCATTTGGAGCTTCCTAGCCCAAGTTATGACCTTTTTTCCAAGGTCACCTATTTATGACTGAGATCTGGAAGAGGCAAAAACCCTATATTGTACAGATCATAAATCACAAATTACAATGAATTAGAAGTTGTTCTTTGGATAAAAGGTACATGGGGATCTGATCTTTGACCTGTAAAAGTTTCAGATCCGAAAACTTTTCCAAAATGGATTTATAGCGAAAGTACTACGATGACTGGTTTTTGCTATATCAAGCCCTAGCATCGTAAGTGCAACAAGTGTCATACATGCCATATCATGCATTCTTTCAGGCTAGCTCTGATACCATGTTAAATTTTTAGAATTTACTTCAATCTGATCTAGGATCTTAACTGAGAGAACAACATGTACAGCAAATCTACAGCATATCAATCATGGACACAATAATGCAAGCACACAAGAGACACAGAGTTTACTTGGGGAAAACCATAAAGGTGAAAAACCCCAATAACTTCCTCAGAGATAGATAGAGAAATGATACAACCATAACACAAGAGATAGTCTTCTCCTAGCAGCAGAGCCTCCTCCTCATAATTGCACCACTTTCTGAATGAGAGAAGTGTGTGAATGAATGATCAAATATAGATCTCCCGATCTCTATTTATACTTGTTCTGTCCCGCTCAATAAACTAATGGGGCCTACATGTCTAGCTTAACCCATGGTTAACTTAATCTAGGCCGACCCCACACTTGGTGGTCTAATAAACCTTTGACCTACATGGTCGACCCCCAATAGGGTGGTCTAATAACCCTTTGACCCACATGACTTATACAGGGCCGACCCCAACAAGGTGGTCTAATAACCCATCAAGTATAAGTTACGACACTTACAATATAAATGATGACACTTCCGTATAGAGGAATAATAACATCTCTATAGGAGTACAAAATACATATATGAAATACATGGGTGAAATACATTCCGAAGTTACATATACATCAACATATCTCCCTTATTTCGGCACTCTTTCCTTCCCATCGCTTGAATTCCCTATGTTAATGCTTTGCTTCTCCGATTAGAACTCAACCCTAAAGGATTTTTTTGGTGCAATGTTTTGGGATTTTTCATCTGGAATGGTGGCAGGGAATGCAGTTTCCTCATCCTTCTCCTCCTCATCCCAAGGAGTAAGGTTTCCTTGTTTGGTCTCTTTTCCTTACCAAGTATTTCATCTTGGCTCTTGTTTGGATTTAATTTGGGAGGTTTGGGATACTGGACTGGACTTGTATTATGATGCCTTTGAGTCTGGGTCAAACTGTGGTTGGAATATCATATGCATTGGTGAAAGGGAAGGTTTTGGTCTGCTCTATTCTAGTTCTGTTAATGTTTTTGTTGAATTCGTCAATTGTTGGTTGCATTTTATTGGGTTTGTTAGAGCATATGGTATTGAAAATATCTCATCTATGGACTTAGAGAATAAGGTCGAGCATCTAGAAGACCAAGTAAATGCTACTACTGCTAGAAAAAATGATTTCAAAACCTATCTTAAGTGTATGTAGGATTGTATGGAAGGTATGTTTGCAACGGTCCATTAGTTGCTTTCCCATTCCCCGGTGTTGGATAACTGCTTGGACCAAATTGATAAAATGTATCAGGATCTCAATAGGAATATAGAAGCTCGTTTTAATAGTTTGCAAGAAGAGGTGAAGAAATGTGATGAGAAGGTTATAGACATGGCGGTTTTAGTTTATAAACATGAAGACGAGATTCATGGGTGTTTTTCTAAAATTGATGAGAACTGTGTAGCTTGTAACGGTGATGGAACCTCAATATTTCAGTTAGTAAGAGAGGGATCTGAAAAGGATGGATAAAATTATTCGCTACGAACAATTAAACTCAATTCTCAGCATACACAACAAATTTATAATTTCACCACGATTTTAGAATACCTTTTATTTCACCATGTGTTGCATGTATGTGCTTTCTGTTTCCATTTTCTAGGGATATGATCAATGCTGAAAGTGAAAACTAACTATATTTCCAAGCGGATGATGAAAGTGGAACTGGAAACTAATATATTTTTGTTGGTTTTAGATAATTACAATTAAAGTCTATATATGCTGTTTTAAGATAATAATAAAAGAGTACTACTGAAAATTGTATCCTAATATGCTATAGGTGAAGTTCATAAATAGTGATTCCATCCTATCGAAGACTCTCTAATAGCCAAGATGAATTATAATACATACGAAAAGGAGTTTTATGCACATATCCAAAAATTTAAATAATGTTGAAATTATATCTTGTGGAAATAAACAATAATATTGCATACATACCATTATCCACTCATATTTATAAACTCCCAATCCAAGATCTAGGAACAACACAATTTCAAATGGGCTTAATGTATCCAACAATTCCAATTGGTCATCAAATACAAAAGGGGTTCTTGGAAACTTTCTCATATTGTTATTCCATGTGGCCTATGATTTTGTTTTTTTGCATTGGTTTAGGTTTTACAATATACTTGAAAACATAGCATAAGATAGCTAATATATTTATATATTAATTCGAAATTGTTTTTACTATGATTTTTTAAGCATAGTTACCTTTCATTCTCATCCCAATCATAAGCATTGAGATCATGTGCCTTGAGGATGGACTCACTTTCATGCAGTCCGAAACATCGGTTTTCATAAACTTCACACAGGTTTCCAGTTCTATACAATATTTGATTAGCTGGAAGGTAATTTCGATAATGTTTGGTCCTTTGAGAGAAATGATTTTATAATAATAATAATAAAAAATTAAGGTCATGGCCTTGCCAAGCATCAAATTGGTGTATGAGAGCCCTTTATTTATGGCATAAGGGGACCCCTCTACATAATGATTTGACGTATGTAAGTCGGGGGGTGAACAAATCGTATGGTGAGGATGTAAGTTTCACTCTCTCCCCACTTGGGCTCAAATCCCCAATGAGACATTGGCATGTTGTAATGAGGCTAGAAGGGTAGGAACCCCCTAGAATGGGACCTCACATTATGTGTGTTTGTAGGCATCTCAACCATTACTAAGTCATGATTTATTGGTATATATGCCTTTCGGTTTGTTGGATATACTCTTGGGTTCGAGTGGAAGTTTCTAAGTTTGAAGCTAGGCCTCACCTTGCATGCAGTCTTGGTGAGTTACCAATTCTCACGGTTTAAAAAAAAGGGATTATATAGAAAATGAAATGAAAGCATAAATATGATACATTGAAATTTAAGTTCTATTAATTAAAAAAATAAGAAAAGATTGTAATGTGCAAAGCCATACAAATTGGTTATAATGGTGGTAGTTTATCTATGAAAAGAGAGGTGCAAATTATGCTCATTCACAATAAGACCATTAGAAGAGACCAAAAACGTCTCCTTTAGCATAAAGTGTTAAACAAATATTCGAAGGCCTCTACCTCAATACTTTGAATAACCTCCATTAAACTTGAAGATGGACATGAAACTTGGAATACGACCCATGAAATGAATCCATAACTTTATAATTGTAGATGACCAAGAAAAAGACAAAATCTGTATCTCAAACTACAACTTAGGAGAAGGGGTGACCTACAAATGGAAAGAACCCTAGATGCATGATGAAAAGACACATGAGCTCCATTCAATTTTCCTTTTTAAATAATCTTGGATAACCTATGTCATTGTGATTTCATAATCAATGGCATTGTCATTATCATCATCACCATCCTACTCATCAACATTTTCATCATCACCACCATATAATCACAACATCCTCATTTCCTTGATTTCCACATCATCATCATCTTAACCATCATCGTCATCATCTTCATTTTCATCACCATCATCGCCATTATCATTGTCATCATCTTCATTTTCATCATCATCGTCATCATTGTCACTGACATCATCATCACCCTCATCATGATATGCTATGTGCAAAACTAGGAAAAAAAACTAGGTGCAACAACTAGCAAAAAGCCCTAGGCACAAAAGTAGACACAAAAGTGAGCACAAATCAAGGTTCCAATTATGGCGCAAGAAACGGTGCAATTTTTAGTGCAAACAATGACACAAAGCTTGGTACAAAAATTTGCATGGTAAAATGGCACAAAATGACACATAAGTTGGTGAAAAAAAGATGCATCTTCTGTACAAAACTAGGAGCACCAACATGGCACAAAAGTAGATGTAAAAGTTGGCACAAAGTTGGGTGCTACTTTTGGTGCAACATTTAGTGCAAAAAATGGCATAACACTTGGTGCAAAAACATAATTCTAAAATAAAATAAATCAATATTTTATGTAATAAATCTTAATATTAAAAATAATTTTTTTTGTAAATTTAAAAATTTAAAAACAATTAATATATTAAAATAATAATTATATATAGACCAACACCAAAAATAATTAATATTTTAAGTGTTTTATGTTAAAGTTTAGAAATTTGAATGATTTAAAACTACTTGTAGGTAAAGTTTAATATGGAAACTTCCATTCTAATTTTTTTTTAATATTTTAAAATGAATAAATAAAAAATAAATTTTATATTATAAATTTTAATATTAAAAAATAAAAAGAATTTTAAATTTATAAATTTAAAAAAAAATATATCTAAAAAAATTATATAAAAATCAAGACAAAAGAAAATTATTCTTTAGTATTTTAAATGCTACATATAAAATATTCATAATTAATCATAATCATACACATTATTAAGATCCCATTACCATCAATTATAAAAGTTAGAAATTATTGTTATTGCTTTGCATTTTATAAAAGTTAGAAATTATTGTTATTGTCTTGCATTTTATACTTGGTTTGAAAAAAAATTATTTTCACACTCTACACAAGTTTGTTGAATAAGTACTATGCACGTGCTCTTTAACAATATGATTGTTGGGCTAAAGATAATTAGCATACATTGCTAATTGCATGTGTTTTGTGTTGTTTAGTTAGCAAACTAATTGATTATTAGTCTTCTACCAAAGTGATTTGTTTAGAATTCATTTATTTCAAAAATAATTCATTTAAATATATAAGGGAGTAGTTCTGATTTTTGTGGAAGATAATTTATACAACAATGTTAATTTAAATCTTTTAATTATAATGATACATTTAACAATATAACTAAATATAGTAGAACAGATAATTCTATTGCTTTAAAAGCTTATTTATTAAATAGTGAATTAGAAGATTCGAAATGGTTAAGTTATCTTTGTTTTAATAATAAAAAATGATTACATATGATGTTGGTGAAGAAACTTTTCGCGTTCTGAGATGAAGCTCTGCAACTTTATTATCGTTCTCGACCCTGTGATATGGATCCCCTCAATCCTGACCTGGACCCAAGACTGGGCGAGGTATTTCATCTTCTTGCGGCTGGATTGAAGGAAAATAAATCCTCATAACCCTCTGGTCGCTTTGTGAAGGGAACAGATCACCCCTAAAATCAAGATCTCTTGCAACTCAGCAAAGAAGAAAGCCATTGGGTTGTTTGAGAGAGGTTTGGTCGGTTTTTTTTAGGAATCTGGCCCTCCCCAAGGGAAATGGAGATATGGATCAATAAAAATTGGAAAGCTCTTTTAACCGGTAGAATGTAGTGTTATTTATGTGGGAAAGGTTACTATGTATTTCTTTTTGAATTTAAAGCTGATCGATATCTGATTTTCTGTAATGGGGCTTATTTAATGGGACATAGAGGTATGTATCTGAATAGATGGAATTTATCATTTGATCCAAATAAATATATACCTTCAGCAATTCTAGTTTGAGTAAAGTTACCACACCTTCCATTATGTTGTTGGTCTGATGAAGTTCTAGCCTCTATTGGGACCACCCTTGGACGATATATTGACAAAGATGGGCCTAAATCTCTTGTGTTCTATTGTTCCAGAATTTGTGTTGAATTCGATATGGAGAAGTGCCTTCCAGAGGTGGTAAATATTGTAATGGATAGTTGGAATCATGAGCAAAAAGTGGATTATGATCAATTTCATTTTAAGTGTAAAAAGTGCCATGAATATGGACATTTTGCCAGAAACTGTCCAAAAAATGAAGGCAAGGAAACAAAGAAGGTATCTAATAAAGAATGGAAGAAGGTACAAAAGAAAGGTAAGGCTCAGGCAACCTCGATGGTTCCTACACCTCCAGAAACATGCAATAATTTTCAAGCCCTATTGAATGTCACTCCAGGTGAATCTGAGGTTCAAGAAGTACCAGCAGCAACTACAAGAATTCAGATGAATCCTTCCCCCATTTTAGAAGAACTCAGAGTAGAAGGATGTAACATAGGACTACCAGATTGTCTCATCACAGAAATTAACTCTCATCAAGTAAATGATCCTCAGGGTGGTTCGTATCATGAGACATGCCAGCCTTCTTCTTTTGCCCAAGGAGAATCTTCTGAGGAAATAGAGGAGGACAAAGCAACAAACAAAAAAGTAGGAAGAAGACAAAAAAAACTATGAGGGAAGATGAAGAAGATAGAGAAAAAAACTAGGTAAACAAGATTCCTTGGATTCCATCCTGCAATGGGTTGTTTCTAATAAAAAGGGGAAAAAAGGAGATGCTGGAAATAAATATGGCCCACAATCGAAAAAATAATGAAAATAATCTCTTGGAATTGTGGGGGTTTAGGAGGGAAAAGGATAATTGAATCAATGAAGCAAATGATTTATAAAGATCACCTTTCTATTCTGCTACTCTAGGAGACCAAAATGGATTCCATCGAAGTAATTCATATTTTTCAATCTATTTGGAAGAATGGGATTGGCATGGAAAAAATATTGTTGGGAGCTTCTGGAGGATTAGTTATGTTTTGGGACAGTGGAAAATTCAATCTAATCAATCAGAAATAGGGGCGGCATTGGATCATGGCCAAATTGGAATCAAATGAGCATAAAGATAGGATCAGTATTTGTAATGTATATGGTCCTGTCATTTCCCGCGTTAAACAAGAATTCTGGAGATCTATGAGCTCTCTTGGAGGTAGTAGTTGTTTTATTGTTGGTGGGGGGGGATTTTAATGCCACTATATCCATCAAAGACAAAAGAGGGGGGTGTTGGTACCAGATTTATCCCATAAAATCCTCATATGCTAGCAGCATGCCTGTAAAGAGAGACTTCAATTTTCACTGCCATAATAGTCAAATTTCAAATGTCTACGTCATTCCTAGTTATTTGCTCTTCATTTCAACACGGCTTTGTAAATGAAAATTGTAAATATTGAGAAGACCGCCAACTATCAGGGAGATAATCATAAAATGAAGATCCCATAATATCTCACATGAATTCTAGCAAGCCTTCAAATAACATCTTTTAGAAAGAATGTTAACAAGTTGTTTTTCAAAAAGAGGATTCATGCATTAAAAGCATGAGATCGAAAAGGTCTAGACCATCAAGTTTGCCAAATTCCTGCCTAGAGAAATGTATACTATCAGATTGCATTTGATCTCAAATGGAAAACACAGCTTATGAAGGAGATGAGTTGGCATTCAAAAGGAATCTATTTTGCTTAAGTTTGAGGTTTACTTGTTCCTTTTCAAAGGAAATTTCTCGATCGGAAACCAACATCCATGCAAATGAAAACAACGAGTACTTTGTGCAAGTTTCTTATTTTCTATTTTCTAGGAAAGAACGTTCTAAACAGAATTTCCAGCAAAATGGTAATTCCAAGTGGCAATAGAATGATGTTCATCCCAAAGAATGACTTGCGCAATGGTTGAGGTTTCAAATTCTTCAAAGTCTTCTCAAAGAATAGGGATCTCTCCTAAATCAAACACCAAATCAGAATATCCTTCCCAAGTGTTTACACTGAGAGTTGGATGCCCAAATGCATTCTGCATCTAAAATACATGTCCCAAATTAAATGCCCAAGTGTCATATATCAAGAAGAAGTGTTATCATCTCCATATTTTTAGATCTAAATCAAGGGTGGCAGATTACCCTGTTATTTTCAAATTCACATCCATATCCAAAAAATATCAAAGAGTATCTTCACCAGCCTTTGAAATTTCAGCACAAAATAGAATATTTGGCAATCAAGGTGTCAAGCCACTTCATCCTTTGTAGTTAATTCAAGGGTTTTTAGTTTGTTGATAGAATTTCATTCCAAAATGTATTGTAATAGCTCAGGTCCTGTAATTGTTATATATTGCATGAGTTTGTAATGAAAAGGAGGGAGGTTCCAGCCAAGGGGGTTGTGAAGAGAGACTTATGAGGGTCGAGAACACAAATGTTATCATTTTACAGTCTGGTTTATATTAGTATACTTATGTGAGGATACCTTATGCTTATGAATGGTCTTGATAGTTGGGAGCTAGAGTCAAATTATTTATTGTTTTGATATTTAGTATTTTTGTTTGAAATGTTATTTGCATTTTTATTTTATATGGATGTTTTTTGTATATGTGTCAATGCAAGTATATGAATGCCACTGCAAAACTGATGTTTGAAATGTCCTTTTAAACATTTGATTTCCATACGATGTTACAAGACAAGAACTATCCGTTGTCTTACACTAGTAGATTTGAACCCAAAATCCGACGAGCAAATCCGACGACCTCCGATGAAATGGACTGTGTCGTCGGATTTTTCTTTCAAAATCACTTTTTTTGTTTTTTGTTTTATAAATTTTGAGAGGCGTCCGTCAGATATCCGACGTAATTTTGAATATCCGACAAGGCTCGTAGGATATCCGACGGATCTGCGAATATCTGACGCCTATTCGGGCATTCGACACTTTGGATGTCGGATAACCGACTCCATTTCGAACCTGAGGAAGTCGGATATCTGACGGATTTTTCCCAATGGTAACTATATTAGTGTCGTTGGATATCCAACATAGGTTTGAATTTTTGACTTTTAAAATTTATAAATATCTAACCATTACGACATGTTTGCCATACCAGTGACAGTTTGCGGATGTTTTTTTTGTTCGGCGGACTGTTTTTCGTTGTTTTTGTTATTCAAGTGAGAAAAGTACTGTGGAGCTTCATTTTCTAAGATCGATAATCTTCATTTAAGCTCTTTACGAGAAAATGTCAACAACGAATATTCCTGATCCAAATGAAAAAAATCGACAATTGCTTGCTAGATTGTGGGAAGGAGTTGAAAGAAGGGGTGATGGTAAATGCTATTGTCCATGTAATCAATGCAGGGGCTTTAAGAGGAGAAGAATTTTGATTACAACAACCACAAAACATTGTAGGGAGCATAGGCATGCCAAGGGGGGACATGAATACCATCAATTTGTAAGTTTTGCATTATATATGTTTTTATTTTGATTGCTTTTGTAAATTTATGTATTATTATAATATTTCTTATGTATTATTATAATATTTATTATTTTTGACCAACAGTACAATTGGTCATTGTTCTTTTCATCCCAACCGTACAAAATTTGTTAAATTTTTAATGTGTCACATAAATTTTTACATTTTGCGTTTGAATTTCTTATATTAACTTTTATCTATTGATTGTTTGATGTAATTATAAAGGAAAGACATCCTACGGCATATCATCCGGATCAGCAAGTGCTTCCAGAACAAGTACGGGAGGAACATGGAGCTATGAATATTAATGGAGAACAAGTTAATGATCACATTGAAGAAGATGATGATACTGATAACATAGTTGAAGATGATGTTACAAATACTTTGATCCATGATTCATTTAATGTTGGAATGGATGATGACGATGATCATGATGATGATGAACATTTTGATGATATTCATGATACACCTCTTCTTGCAAGGCATACGAACCTCTTTATGACGGCTCCAAGACAAATCTTCTCTCTGCTATATCGTTGGTAATGAACTTGAAGGTTATGAATGGTCTTTCAAACATATCAGTCACACGGATGTTAAGGTATGTAATATATTCCATCACAAAATATATATGATTGTCATGTATTTTATTGTTAATTCATATATAAGTCAAATTACTACGGATGAAATTTGTTTCATTAATATTATTTCTATATTATATTAACTAGATTTTTATTTTAATTTGTTGTAGCATGATAGGTGAATATTTGTTACCACCGTCAAATATTTTACCTCGCACATATTGAGATTTATCTTCCATCATGAAAGAAATTGGAATGCAATATGAAGCAATTCATGCATGCCCCGATGATCATGTTCTTTATTACAACCAGCATGAATTTGCAACAGAATGTCCTGAATGTCATATCGGCAGATATCGCATAGATCAAGTAACTAAAAAGGTGCCTCGCAAGGTTCTACATTATATTACCATTATTCCCCGTTTGCAACTATTGTTCAGGTGCAAAAACATAACGCAGTTTATGGATTACCATGCACGGAACATAAGTCAAGATGACATTATTTGGATGCCTACAGATGGGTCTGCATTTAGAGATATGGAGGAAAAATGGCCTCACTTTAAAGATGAACCTCGTAATCTTAGGATTTCTTTGGTAGCAGATGGTGTCAATCCTTTTGCAGAGATGAGATCTATTTACTCGGTGTGGCCTATTTTTGTTATCAACAACAAATTTCCTCCATGGTTGACAATAAAGAGGGAGCACATAATGTTGTCGATGATTATTCCAGGTACGGACACTGCAGTTTTTTTTTATTGCAGTGGTATATTCTCATTTGTCGTTTTTGTCTCATAATGTTATATATATATTTAAAGTTCTTCTATTGCGAAATATGGTTTATATATCTAAATGGTATGTCTCATAATCAGAACATTTATTTTATATGTTCAAATCAATCAGGTAAGTACCAAGTCAAAGATATGAATGTATATATCGAACCTCTTATTGACGAGCTACTGAAGTTATGGAATGGCATCACTATGTATGACTTATCTAGACCAATACGACAAAGGCAATTCCAATTCCATGCAATGCTTGTATGGACAATACATGATGCCCCAGGGTTAACCCATTTCTGTGGTATGTAATTATAAGTTCCACTTTAGTTGCATTTAATTTTACGAACTACTAGTTAATATAATACGCATGCATGCTTTTCTAAATAATCTAGTCATTTTTTATATAATTATAATAGACAATATTGATATTCCATCTTTTTATTTAGGTCTTCAGACAAAGGGGAAATTTGCATGTCTAGTTTGTGGTCCTAAGTTCAAATCTCGTCGTTCAAAAATCTTAGGAAAGGAGGTGTTTGATGAGTATAGGCACTTCCTCTCCAAGAATCACAGGTATCGAACTACCGAAAAACATCTTTTCAATGGCAAGCAAGAGACTGCATTAAAACCAAAGAGAATGACACCTCAGCTATGGAAGTTGCAATATAATAGAAATCGTCAAGGTACGTATAATCAATCATTGTATATGATCATATTGTATTTTATTATATTATGTGCTGTTTAGTGTAATTGACATTGATTTAATATTTAATTTCATCATTGTCGTTCATGTGATCATCATGAAGGCATTAGTGGGCTTCCACGAGGAATGAAAAGTTATCTTAGACAATTTAGTAGGTTTCCCTACTATGAGCACCTACTAATTGCTCATCTATTTGATACAATGCATATCGGAAACAATGTGACTGAAACATTATGGCGAATATCATCATGATCATCATCGTCATCATCATTGTCCCCATCTTGATCATCATCATCGCCATTGTCATGATCATCGTAATCATCTTCGTCTTCATCATCATTGTCGTTGTCATCACCACCAACATCATCATCATCATCATCATCATCATCACCATCATATTCATCATCGTCATCATCATCATCATCATCATCACATTCATCATGATCATGATCATCGTCATCATCAATCTGCATCATGATCATCTTCATCATCATGATCATCATCATCTTCGTCTTCATCATTGTCACCATTCTTCGTCATCATGATCATCATCGTCATTTGAAATCTTCATCTTCATCATCGTCATCATCATCATCGTCATCGTCGTCTTCATCATCATCATCATCATCATCATCATCCCCATCTTGATCATCATCATCGTCATCATCATGATCATCGTAATCATCTTAAGATTATTGGCAACAGAGGGAGTATGCCAATCCTTATAAACCTTGATTTCTCTTCATTTTATCTTACAACTTATGGAAATGGAGGAGGTCCAAAATTGTTTAAACATGCTAGAAATGATCTATCAATGTCCCATTTGAAACCAAAATGTACTTATCGATATGTGGGTTAACCTTGTGCATGGATACAAACAATACATCTTGTTACCCATGTGACCCATATTGCAGGCATTCTTATCACATCCCTAGTGCCAAGAAGATTTTTTAGTTAGAGATACAACATAATGAAAAAAAATATAAATTCATAACTCACACACTAAGTTTAACTGATGTAACTAACATATGCACCTTAACTATCATGCACATAAGTAATGTGCCTAACTAACAAAAATCATGCGTATAAGCAATGCAAATAAGAGATGCACCTAGTCCACAAATCTCATTGGTAAACATTATCCTTTTAATAAAAGGTTAGTTCATGCATTAGTCAAATGGGCAAGGCATATTCCATATGTAGCCTAGTGTGGTTATTTGAGGCACTATATACAAGACATGATTCCCATAGGTAGTTGTATGGTTTAACATCCTAGTTTTTGACCTCAAACCATTGTATGGTTCTAAATAACCTTCCATGGCGTTCTAAATAGAAAAATGGACAACATAACCTACTCATAGGCCAAAGATTCCTTATGTAGTCCCATGATCCCTAGAGGCAATTGTACTTTCCTAAGACTGTATATTTTAACCTAGGACCATATGTCTTTTCCAAAACCTCAAAATAGATGCCCCCAATAAATGATTCTGAAAAGGGTGATGTCAAATACATCTATCATATTTACATCGAGTGATACCGATGATATTGTACTTTAAGGATGGCATGCTCTTCTGACAATGACCTGATCATGGAAATGTCTTTGGCAATGGTAGGGAGGAAAGATTTCATCCTTGCCAATTGTAGTGCCCTTGGTGTAATGGACATAAGATAAGGAGATGTTGTTGTTTTTGAAGAAGAAGATGATGATGATGATAATGATGATCATCTCTATGACGAAGATGATGGTCGTGATGACAACAATGATGATGATGATCTAGTTATCAACATCATCATCATCATCTTCGTCACTGATATTGTCATTGTCATTAGTACTGACATTGGCATCATCGTTATCACTGACTTCATCATTAAAATTTTAATTTATTTTTTTTAATAAAAAAATATTTTTAAACTTTAAACCTTATTTTTATTTTTATATTAAATCTTTTTATATTTTATTTTTTTATATGAAAAAAATACATACATAAATATTAAAAATAATAAATAAAAATTATACAAATTAATAAATAAAAATTACAAATTAATAAATATCAAAATATATATTAAAATTAAATATATAAAATTAAAATTAAATATATAAAATTAAAATTAAATATATAAAATTAAAATTAAAATTAAATATATAAAAATTAAATTAAATATATAAAATTAAAATTAAATATAAAAAATATAAAAAAACATGAAAAACACATAAAAAAACTACAAATATAACATGGAAAAACTTAAAAAAAAACAAAACTTACCAATTTACGCCCGCTCCTCTCGATCATGAGCTCGAACCCTCCGGCTGATGAGCACGAACTTGCATTAGTACATGACCAACAAACCATTACGGCCAGTGTTGATAGCCAGTGTCGGTTGAGGAGCTGAGGTTGAGGTGTTGAGCCAGTGCTGGTTGAGGAGCTGAGCCTAGTGTTGATAGCCAGTGCCTGTTGAGGAGGTTGAGGAGCTGAGCGTTGCAATGCCTACCAAATCGACCAAATCGGTAAGATTGGGCATCCGAATGTGCTTCTGCATTTCCCTTTTTAAACGATGGATGACTAGTGTAATGGTTGCTATTCTAATGTTTTAATGGTTTTGTAAACTTCTTATGCACGAGATGATTGCATTTCCCTTTTATGATGACTGCATTTCCGTTTTAGCACTGAAATCGTTAATGGTTGTGTAAACTTCTTATACATGAGATGATCGGGGTTTATGAGACTCGAACCCTGCATGGAAATCGTATTTGAACATGGTTTATGGGACTCGAACCCTGCATGGAAATCATATTTGAACAGGGTTTATGAGACTTGAACCAATTTATAAAAATCTATTGAAAGAGGTAAATCTAGAAGCCGCCCATCCTGAAGAGCTTTTGCCATAACTTGTCTGAGAAGACGGAAATATTTTATTACCTTGGAAAATTGACTTCCATTAGGTGGACATGGGCGAGGAAATAACCCCTGAGGAGCCTGCACAAACTCTTCAGTTTCAACTGTAGGGATTGTACTGACTTTGTTTGTATGCAAAAATACTCCATGGTGTTCAACATCCTGCATCTCAACATTTTCTGCCACGACAACTTCATTAGAACAAGAACCTGACCTCCACATTCCAAGCACTTTCTTTTGTAATTCACGGT
Organism: Larix kaempferi; assembly: GCA_027924585.1. Taxonomy (NCBI): domain Eukaryota; kingdom Viridiplantae; phylum Streptophyta; class Pinopsida; order Pinales; family Pinaceae; genus Larix; species Larix kaempferi. Next base: position 114,963 of record BSBM01002043.1, read on the forward strand.
TAAGAAGAGTATAGAACTCCAAAGTTGGACCTAGACAATTAGCTTATGACGGGTAGTGAAATTTAGCATACATCACACTAAATTAAACATGATAAGAGTGTTGCAGTTCTGCTGGTCAAATGTTATTTTTATCTTGTTGTTAATACTAGAAAGGGGTGCTGTTCTCATGACAAACACATCCCTGATCAGCATGGTGAGAAGGTTGTTTCCTTAGCCTAATTTCAACATACTGAAAAGATATGGATTCCATTGCTTGTGGCTTGAATGGTATACTATGTAAGGATCCTCTTCTATTTTTGAAAGGCATATAGCTGCTATAATCGGATGAGGATTGATATTTTTAGAAAAGTAAGTTGCTGATATTTTTAGATGTCGACATTTTGGAAAAGCACTGAAAACCTTCATGAAGCATGAGCACAAATGCATGTTGAGGTAAGAGAATCAGATTGTTGATGCATTTCTCCCTTCTTCTCTCTATCATCTATGGTTCCCTTCCTTCCTTCTAAGCTTCAGGTCGTTTAGAAAAACACAATGTAGTATTTCAACAACTATGGGCCTGTAGGTACACTTGAACAAAAAATATATGCTTCTATACAAGAATGGAGGCCCTTTCATAGGCAAAGGCCTCGATTGGACAAACGTCACCTTCTTTAGCCAATAAAGGAATCTCTAGAGGGGTTACAACCTACAGGTGACACCTAGATGGGAGTCACATTCCACTAAAAATGAAATCCCTTAAGATAAAGCATACTATAAAACAGAATTACCAAGGACAAAACTCAGATTTGCAACATATGATAAGCACTTTAACCCCATAGTGATCATCATTTCCTCCCTGCTTAAGAAGAAATTATCCCCAGTTTCTATTGTAGATGGAAAAATTGTTGCTTGAATGTGTACTGGGACTTGGGAGATCCATTTATCTTGCAAAGGCAGGTTTCCTTTTCTTTCAATAGAATATGGCTTTTAAAGGAGCCACTTTTGCACTCCCACATTGTATCAACACCTTTGTACATAGGGGTCCCATTGACCTAATTTTGTAATTAACTATCTTACCTTCCAGCTTTGAATTTTCTGTTTTGCAGATGCATGTTTGACTGTGGACCCTAGCAATCATGATCCCTTTTGTTGTACTTATGTTGACTGTGAATGTAAAAGAATGAATTTTTAATGAGTTCAAGTATGATTACTAACAGTTCCCGCCACGTTTTTTTCAACTCATCCCAAAAAATTTCAACATTTTGGAAAAATCCCTAATAAATCATAACATGATGGTTTCTAATGAGTTTCTGAAATTAATCTTTTTGAATGTAGATTTGACTAGTACCTTAAAGTATTAATAAAATGGGGTTGAAAAAAAGAGAGAAAGTTGATAAGAGGAGCAATATATTAAATCTTATCAACTCAACAACTATCATTATAACAAATGAAAGGGTACCCATGAAACATCAATTGGCTACTAAGAGAGTATTCTTCATTAACATAGCTGTAGACAAGTACAAGGTAATTTGTAGGTAGAACAACATTACTCTAAGAGAGCTTGAGGGGATTTGTCCCAACACTACCCAAGACTCTCTTGATCCAACTATTTAGAAGTCAATACAAACCATGTCGATAGCAAGGGAGGTGATGGGAAATAGGACAACACCCATTTTTTCTAGGTGATCCTGGTAGCTCATATATGTGAATGTTGGTAGCAACCATGTTTAGGGATTATGTTGGCATGCAATGTCTCACAACTTAACACTATCTTCATTTTCCTTTCGAGGAATTTGAGAGCAAAGGTTTTAGTTCTTAATTTGACATGGCCCATCCATTGAAACGCTTGTCATTTCGTGCTCGACATGGATATCTAATTGAATCTGATTGCTTCGCTTATAGTAAAAATTATGAACAGATTTGCAACAAGAGGTCTATTACTATTAGAATCACTATTTTTCATTGTGATTTTTTACTATTATATCAAATCCACTTTTACCATGTCAAAATAAACCATCACATTAGAATTCAATGTCAAGGTCAGTCTTGGAAAACACTCGTTATGCATACTCACAATTACATTCAATTTTGGGAAAATTTGGTTGAGTAGAAGCCTTCTCTTTTGACATCTATCTACAGTCATAGACATGTGCCACTTGAATATTTTCCACCTTTTGTCCTCCATTACTCAACTTAAATCCTTTTACCAAACCTTTCCAGTGGATTATAATGTCTTGCAAATGCCTTTTTTTTATTGCATGGCTTCCAATTGTTGATGGTTTCTTTGAACAACTCTTTCATGGTTTGTAATTTTTGGGTGAATCAGAGATGGTTTGGATATTTGTATACACCACATAACTTGAGCTATAGTAGAAGTGATTTGAATTTGGTGAATAGATTTTGGATTGTGACAAATATTCTTGGGCTTATTTTTTTTTTTTTTTTCCATGTGGTTCACTTTAATCGACTGCGTCGACCGCTACATCCACGAAATAATTTCTAACGGACCCACCCGAAGGGGCCTCACGCCTGCGGCCGCTGCGAGCCTAACCCCAAGAGGGTCTATGAGGATGGATCCCGTGACCTCGCATGCTGGGAGGCCTAACTTCCGGGAACACAACCGATCGAGCTAACTCTTGGGGCTTAAATATTCTTGGGCTTATACTTATGAGATCATTCTATAATTTAAGTCTCCTAGCGTACATTACATGGGTTTTAAATTGAAATAATGTGTCCTAGCATAAAGGATTATTCACAATATCACAATGTCATGCTTATGCTTGCTAATTAGGTTTAAACATTGTCATGCATTTTAGTCATTAGAAGTAGAAGAAAGTTATTGTTCGATTCATTTAATTTGAAAGAGTAGTTATAGTTTGAAAGAACTCTCTCCTTACCTTAGCTAGCATTCATTGAATGGAAAGGATTATTTTATTCATATGCATTTGCATGGTTTGAGTCAGTCATCACACCACGAGTTTCACGTCCATTTACCCGATTGAGTAATAGAACCACTAAAATCAATCTCCCTAACTAAACCAACATTAACCTCACTTGAGGAAATCAAAAGAATTTGGTAGTTAGGTAGGACACCAGGGATAGGAATCCAAATAATTCCCCCTTGTCATTATCATCTGAGACATAGTTGTTGTCCTCTAGGGAACAAAAATCCTCTAGTATTTGTTGACACGGTCATACACCAGTTTGTGGAGGGGCCTCCTGTTGTTTCAGGGGTTAAACCGCCGCGAGATTGAGAACCAGATGGACTATGTGGAATGCCGCACTCCACTTAGCCCTAAGGCAACATCGATCATTGTCTTCCTTGTATTCTCCGGCCACCATACTGGTGATACAGGGGTGATAAGACATAAGTGCCAAAAAACTTTTTCCAACGTGTCATGAATGAGGTAGCTTAGTGACTTTTCTACTAGGGATCTTTTACCCAGGATCCCTTTTGGTAGAGGGATATCCTTCAAATTCGGTCTCTCACTTCATATTGTTCGACTTGGATTTCATCACCTTGCGAAGGATACGATTTGTCGAGGTCTCCAACTCCTAGTTAGAAAGTTTGCCTGCATTTTAACCTTTTTAGAGGGTCTTTTTCTTTTTAGTGCTACTTGTTGGCATTCTGACCACTTTTGTTTCAGCTCGTTTACTGTGATATCGGTCTTAGTATAGTTTTTTGAGCTTGTTTTTTTGGCCTGCGAGCCTTGTCTTTTCATAGCTCCCCTTCTATACGCTCGGTTTCTTTAGGGTTTTTGAGTTCATACACGGTAGTTACCAATACTTATTTGATGATGTGTGGTGTCCTCGCCTCCCAGGTCTTCGGGATGGTTGAGTTAGATGGTCTTCTGAAGGGACTGAACACCCCTTCATGGAGCCACTAACGCTTGACCGCAGGAGTAGTCTAGAGGAGCACGTGATCACATCACCCACGTGGACTTTTCCATTTACTATGATGATGGTCTTTTAAGTTATATGGAACAAAAGTACATTTGAGAGAGAGATGAATGGTTGTACCCCACCTTGGTCGATTGTCTTATGGTCCTTTCATTTTGTCGATAATATTTTTGTGGTACCTTGCCTTTTACCTTTTGGGTGTTTTACTGATATTGGGATATCTTGTGATTTGTACCACCTTTTATGTTTTAGGTCTTATGGGTACTATGGTAGTTTGTCCACATTTGAGGTACACTCACTTTCTCCAAATTGTTATGTGTCTTTATACCCACTTCGTACCACCCTCCTGACCTTAGTTAGAAAGATTGAATGCTATCATACCTTTTGGTGGTACTATTTGAGTTACAAGAGGTAGTTACAAGGAGCTATTGCATATATGAGGTAGTTACAAGGAGATATTGCATATATGAGGTCGTTACAAGGAGATATTGCATAGTTACAAGGAGATATTGCATATATGAGGTAGTTACAAGGGGATATTGCATATATTGATTTGTTCCGCCTTTTATGTTTTTGGTCTTGTGGTTATAACTATGGTAGTTTGTCCACGTTTGAGGTAGTGTACACCCCCTTAGTCCCAAGGGTTATGAGTCTTTATACCCATTCTTTTTTTTTTGACTCGTACCTTACTGGTTGGTCTTTGTATTGAACCTTTTTACTATCACTGAATTTATTTGATTGGCCGTACCATAGCCCAATCATCTCTGTCTCTCTGGTTTGTACTAGCCCTATCATAGGGTCACTTGGTTCCTAGAGTTGACTTGCCTCTAAGAGGCACAGTCATTTCTGAACGTAACTCTTCTGAGTATATTACAGGAAACATCTACACTAAGGTAATCAAATATGTGGTAAATAGTTTTCATTAAGTAGCCAGGACTTGTAGCATTAGAGGAGATCCTATAATGTGTATGTGTAGTGTTTCATGTGTGATGTAGCATTAAATCAAATAGTAAAAAACAACTCATAAATATTGCATGACTTTCTACTCTTAAGAAAGATAAATTGTTTGTCTTCCGATCATCACTTGAATTCCTACATGTTGACAAAGGGAATGAGGATCAAGTAAAATTATAAAAGGAGATACACGTCAACTTTTAAGAGGGGCTATGCCTTGCAGTCGAATCTAAATTTTTTTCCAATGGTGCAGGTAGAACCAAACAGGTATTTGTCTGATCTGTCTTCCTCGAGCGAGGGGAGTTTAGGAAGTCTAGAGGAAAGTGAGACATCTAGTAGGTCTAGAAGAATGGTATCAACTAGATGTCAAAAAACCAAAAGAAGATTCGATAGATGCAATGAATTTTTTCATGGTCAAGGGGGGGCATGTTCCTATGGTGATGAGACAAAATACGACGAAGAGGTTCCCTTGAGGTACAAACATTTAGTGAAACAATGGGTATCGAAGGATCTTCCTCCACCGAACACTGATTTTTGTGTGAACGAGAGGAGATATCGAATTGCACCGTCGTCGATACATGGTTTCGGGTTGTTTTCCATGGATTGCATCTTGGTTGGTTACGGGACATGTACATAATTGATGGAGTATGTTGGACCCATATACAACTACAACGATTGGATGCGCCTTCTCTGATATACAAAAAGTATGCATAGCTATGGATTGTCAACAAACTATTTACAATTGAGAGACAAAAATCAAAATAAAGGAGGAACGTTGTACATGGACGGAAGGCCAAAGTCCACATGGAATATTGCGGGGTTTATAAACAGTTCACAACCAAGGTCTACAATTAAGCAACCAAACTGTGAGTTTGAGGGGCGTGAAGGAAACCGTGTTTTTGTAGTTGCTATTAAAACAATATCTGCAAGGGATGAGTTGCTTATTAATTAACCTATGAACTGAGTAGATACAAACAAGGTTACTATAAAACATTTTACCCAACCTTTTAGTAATAAATTAAACATCATAAGGATTTTTTGTTAGTTTATTTCATTTAAATTTCCCATATTTACTTTGCAAGCCAGTCATCGGGATAAATCCCTGCCAACAGATGGTCAGAGGAGTACTTCTTCCTCGACGGAGTAGGTATACATCTTTCTAATAGTACAAATATAATAAGAAAAAAGAGTTTTTATTTGCTTTTTTTTTTTCCATTATTAATAACTTGGTTTGTTTTATATAATGTTATTTATATTTGATGCAGAACATTGATTGGGAAATACACCCGTCGAATGTTGATCAGATGACAACACCCTTGGGGCAACAGGTAGACCTGATTTGAATTGTACAATTAAAATATGTCAAAATGTTTTAGCATTATATTAATGTTTCAATGAATATTTTGGTTTTGTTTACGTAATTTTCTAGTCTATGTTTTTGATGCAGGCCGGTTCCGTAAGGTCGGCCACACTAGGGTCCGCGCAACGGGTATACATCTTTGTAAATTAAAAATATAATACGAATAATAATTTTTTTGATGTGTTTTCTCATGAATAGTTTTGGAATCGTTTAGGTGACTTTCACTATTTTTTTTATTAGGGTGTTGTTAGGGGCAACTCCTAGATATTAGCAGATCGGGGCAAGTCTCCTATGACCATTGATCCAATGAGTGGATCGCGATCCTCGAGGTCGCAGGTATAATTCATTTCAATTGTACCAATATAATATGTAGCATAATGTTAATTTTGTTATGTATTTTTCGTGTGTATACTGGTTTCGTTATGATAATGTAAACCGTGTTGTAATTTTACAAATCTATCATGATAGATATGTTACGTTAATATAAAATTTGGAATCTATCAATAGAGAACTCAGTAGTGCTTTATATATGTTTGTTGCATCCCACTAGTGAATCGCAGTATGAATCAGCATCGCAAGATTTTTCGTTAGAACCTGAAGTGGCAGAGGTGCTTCACGATTGCGAAAAAATTGGTGAAGCCACACACCCACTAAAGATGGAAGAGAAATTGTTGAATAGATATACTGTGGAAATCCTTTCTCTACTAATCTAGGTTCTGCAGACAAGCGCAATTACAGAAAGGATTGCATTGTTGGAACATAGATCTAATAACTTGCGAGTAAGTTGAGGAATCTTGAATCATAGAATAATTCGTTTAAATCTTTATAATGTTCTCTTTTATATTTTAGTATTGAACGTATAAGACATGGCATGTATTTACATAATTATAAGGGACCACATAATAGTGGTCAAGGTGGTGTTGGCCCCAGCGAGGCTTGTGGAGAGACTTTGCATCACGACCAAACGACTCCACGTAGTTCGAATCCTTCACCATTGTTGTCGACTGAACAGTCGGCAACACGTTTCGAAACACCACGAACCCTTGCTGTGAGCGCAGCAGCCGCTACTGACCAACACACAACGGATCATCCACAAGAAGGGGTCGACACCGATTCCCCTATCAATTTTGATGTCGAAGAAGCTACATTTCTAGGATCTTCCCGTGTCAAAAGCACGGGAAAACTGGAGACAACATTTTTGGTGGACGAAGATCTCATCCCAATAAAGATAGTGAGGATCCTAGGTAATTAATCATAGTTGATCAGGTTAATTAGTGTTTATAATTTCATTGTAATATACCGATAAAACATTTTTTATCAACTAATTATGATCATGGCATGATCGTTGTGCAGGAAACAATGTTTTCTATAAACATATGAATGAATTTTGCTTGGATATCTTCGGGCCCAGCATCCAAACAAGGTGGGATCGACAACCGAAACATTTAAAAGATGAACTCACTAATCGGTTGGTTGGCCTGTTCGGGGACAAAACCTTCAGTCATGCCAATGTCTTGAAAAAGGCTTGTCAACATGTGAGGGTTGTCCAAGACCAATATAGGACACACCTCAAAAAAAACCAGAGGTATGAGTTCCCACCAATGATTCCAGCAATGAAGTGGAGAGCTCTAGTGGAAGATGAAAAGGAGAAGGCTCTGAAAAGAGAAGGCAAGCTAACACCAGGCACAAGGAGGTATGCAATACTTTCCGCAATGTAATTCTAAACCTTTTTATCCTTGATTTCTATATAGAACTTGGAACATCTAATGTATTTCAACACTTGCATAGGCTATCAGACACATCAAAGGCCACAAAGGAAAGACTAGAAAAAATAGGTTAGCACAAGCTTGGACCTGGTGGTTATTCGAATTTGGCGGCACGGATTGTAAGTTTCGAGAAACCAACAATGAATACAAATAATAAATTTAAAATTATTTTTCATTTTATTGCACCGTAAAATGTTAATTAACGATGATAAGCAAATATGCAGGCCGATCGATTCAATGAAGTACCCACAGAGGAAGACATGAAGCTTGGCTTCCAGGAAGGCTTTGGAGCTATTTTTGAACGTCGAAGACGCTTATCTGGGAAAACATAGTCTTGTGGTACCAATCCATCCGGTGCACAGGTATATAGAATATATATAGTTTAATGAAGATTTGTCGCTTGTGGAATATTTTCGTTACAAATACTTGATTTAAAATATTGACTTTGTTTTTAACAAGAAAGCAATGATCCCATTAGTGTCGAGGAGGGACAACAACAAATCGATGATCAAGCTTCGAATCCTGGTAATGAATTTATTCATATGCTACAATTTTATGTATAGCATTGCAAATGGTGACCATTAATTGTAGTTCACCGTATTTCAACTGCAAAGCATGTAGAGGGTGAAACTGTACAGGTTGAGACTGGACAAGAACATCAACAACATGATTTGGTCATACCAGGTAAAAAAACACCTTCGTAATGAATTTTTTTAAATGAAAAAGTTGTCATTACAATAGCAAAATATAACGATGTAACATTTTCACATCGTTGCAGCAAATCCAAACCCCTTGCCGCAAAATCCACGTCTAGAACAACAATCAGCTAGGATATTGCAAACATCACCAAAAGCGCCTGCTAAAGAACCAAGAACTGGAAGAGAAAGTCCAGATGATGTAGATGGTCCTCTTATATATTATGTACCACTGAAGAGAAGAAAAACTTATAAAAAGGATGGGAAAAACAACGTCTAAATATTTTTGATAACAATATCATCCACGATTTTTGGTCTAATGAATGAATGAATGGTTTAATGAATGTTCTAATGTTTTAATGATTCAGTGTAGTAAACTGTTACCTTCATTGAATTTCAACTTTTATTGAATGAATGTGTTGACTGAATGATTAATGAATGGTTTATTGAATGAATGCATTGATCGACTGAAACGATGGTTTAGTGAATGTTAGCATTTATTAAATGAATAATGGATGAAATTTCATGATGAAATATGGATGAATTTGCACATATTTGTTTTTTTCAAGTACATGCATTGGGTATGGGGAATTGAGAGTGATGTGAGGGGGGGGGGGGGCATAAGAGCTTCCACCTTCACGTGGTTGGAACCGTTCAGTAGAGAATATGAAATTATTCTCGAAACAAAGAGGAGCTCGATGAATGGCTACGATGCCGGCTTTCTACAACCCACTCGTGTGTCATCTAAAATTTGTCAATTTCTTGGAGTTTGTTGTGATTTTTGGTTGCTCCTCATAACCAATTTTGAGTTTCCACATGATGAAATATGGATGAATTTGCACATATATGGATGAAAGTTCATGATGAAATATGGATGAATTTGCACATATTTGTTTTTTTCAAGTGCATGCATTGGGTATGGGGAATTGAGAGTGATGTGAGGGGGGGAAGGGGACATAAGAGCTTCCACCTTCACATGGTTGGCCCTGTTCAGTAGAGAATATGAAATTATTCTTGAAATAGAGAGGAACTCAATGAATGGATACGATGCTGGCTTTCTACAACCCACTTGCGTGTTGTCTAAATTTTGACAATTTCTTGGAGCTTGTTGTGATTTTTGGTTGCTCCTCATAACCAATTTCCAGTTTCCACAAATTCAAAGGTTGAGTAAATGATGCACTGGAATCAATATCCTTAACCTTCTCTTTAATTTCCTTGGAATCAATATCCTTAACCTCACATTAAACCCTTCCAAATTGGTATATTTACCATTCAAGGTTGGCTTCTTCTGAAGCATGATATTTGCAACTAAGCTAACATACAATGACAACAATTAGAGACATGCTGCTTGTTGTCAATGTTCATCTTGTTTTTAGGAATGCAACTTGACCATAATGGCTCCTCCTACGCTAGGGAATTAAAGTCAACATCAAATTAAAGAAAACATATAGTTTGCATCGAAAAAATAACAAGGTACGAACTGAACTGAGGAGATTCAAACCTGTGACCTATGTCTAAAGGCTACCACCTTCAAGCTTGAAGTGAAGCTGACAAGGGAGACCACCTTCAAGCTCGATTCATTCTACATGCATTTCACAATGGGAGATGTTGGTCTACCACATTCAACCTTGATTTATTCTGTATGCATTTCACTATGCAATCGTATCAGATTCTCATTGAGTTTTCCCTCTATTAGTTTATCAATTCGGTATGACCCACGCCCGCCGTCCGAGGAGTGTTTACATGGTCTTGAGTTCCATCCTGACAACGGTGACGATTCATTCTATATTTACGTTTCCCTTAAGCTGCAATATGGAAAACTCATAGTTCACTATCAAGATTTCTCTGACCGTCACATTTGTCAGACAAACCTTCATAGTGAACTATGAGTTTGTCATTTGCAGCCGAAGGGAAACATAATACCATGAATCGTCAACCGTTACCAGGCTGAAACTGAAGACTATGGAAACACTCATTGGACGGCGGACGTGGGTCATACTGAATTGATAAACTAATTGATGGAAAACACAATGGGAATTTGAGACGGTTGCATAGTGAAATGCATGCAGAATAAATGAAGAGTGGGTGTCGAGAGAAATGGTTTTGGGACGTCGTATGAGAGGAAATGGCGATGGGAATTGATTGATAAGGTCAAGCTTGAAGGTGGTATCCTTGGGACTAGACATAGGTTGCAGTTTCAAATCTTGTCTAAATATTTTTGATAACAATATATTGTCCACGATTTTTATCCTAATTAATGAATTAATGAATTTTCTAATGTTTTAATGATTCAGTGTAGTAAAATGTTACCTTTATTGAATTTCAGCTTTTATTGAATGAATGTTGACTGAATGATTAATGAATGGTTTATTAAATGTTATCTTTTATTGAATGAATGTGTGGATCGACAGAAACAATGGTTTAGTGAATGTTAGCATTTATTGAATGAATGATGGATGAAAGTTCATGATAAAATATGGATGAATTTGCGCATATTTGTTTTTTTCAAGTGCATGCATTGGGTATGGGGAATTGAGAGTGATGTGAGGGGCCATAATAGCTTCCACCTTCACGTGGTTGGCCCTGTTCAGTAGAGAATATGAAATTATTCTCGAAATAGAGAGGAGCTCAATGAATGGCTATGATGCTGGCTTTCTACAACCCACTCGCATGTCGTTTAAATTTTGACAATTTCTTGGAGCTTGTTGTGATTTGTGGTTTCTCCTCATAACCAATTTTGAGTTTCCATAACTTCAATGGTTGATTAAATGATGCACTAGAATCGATATCCTTAACCTTCTCTTTAATTTCCTTGGAATCAATATCCAACTTAACCTCAAATAAATATAAGTGAACAAAAGAAAATGCAAGAAAGAGATTAAACTTGCAAAATATAACACTTGTATTAATAAATTCAAAAAGAGAGAGTAATGTTCATGGGCCTCTTTGAGAGGATGACATCCTTTGAGAAAAGCTTCAATACAATACCAATCTTTGACAAAACAATATACATCCTTCTAGCTCTATAAATAGTTTCTTAATAACTACCAAAACCATAACTACATGCAATCTCAAAATTAATGACTACCAACCACCTACTAGTTCTTATTTAATAAAAATGAGCCTTTTACATTAAGTAACTACCCATTAACTATCTAATGAGCCTTATTCAAAGAATATGATCTCATACATGAATATACAAACTCCTTAGTATACCAAATTAGAGAAGTTACGTAAGAGTACCTTGACACAATGGAAGCACATTGCCAACCATCTCTTTGTGACGAATATGCCACAATGTTACATAAGCATAGGGATTAGAGAACATGTATTCTATATGAAAAGTTTTATTTCAAAAATGTTATTTAAAAAAAATAAAAATGTATTGGGTAGTCGCTTAACCGACGAACTAATTCCGATGACCGGAGGGTAATATCCGACGGTTTTTCCATACTTCCGATGGCTCGGAACATCGGATCCGCCTTTTTTTTGTATGGAATACACGTTGCTTAACCGACGACCTATCTGACGATCGTAGGGTAATATCCGATGCTTGTGCCATACTTCCGACGGTTCGGAACGTTGGATCCGCCCTTTTTTTATGGCATACATGTCGCTTAACCGACGACCTATTTGACGATCGTAGGGTAATATCCGACGCTTGTGCCATACTTCCGACGGCTCGGAACATCGGATCCGCCCTTTTTTATGGCATACACGTCGCTTAACCGACACATATTCGATGGCAAAAGGATGGTATCCAACCAATATTGGAAGTTAACATTGTCTCTTATCCAACTACCTGTGAAGCTGGAGGAAGTCGGTTAACCGATGAGGTAGGGTAGTCGAATATCCGATGTCTTCAACTATGTCAGATTTTAGCCGATATCCCACCGATGGTAAAAAAAGACTGAAATTGTCGGATAGGCGACCATAGGTTGTAGCAAATTTGACTTTTTTGCCGTCAGATTTTGGGTCAAAAAAACTTAGTGTTAGCCTTGAGCATTCTATGATTTGAACATGTTTTCTACCTATATCATTTATTTTATCTTTCAAATTATATCCTTATATATCCTTTATATCTGATGTTTTCAGATTAAAAACCAGATTGTTTATGATTTTTATAATTCCATTTGTGATCCCTTATTGTCATCCAAACGAACAAAATTCTACTTTCTTTTGAGGTGCCTAAACTTTTCCTTCTTGTAGTCAAGCAAACTTTAGGGCTAACATCTTTTGGCGACCATACTGGGGACAAAATTGAAAATTTTCCTCGGATATTATGTATTTTCTTCGAATTTTGACAATGAAAAAAGTTGGGAAATATTTGTAGACTACAGTCATTCACTGAGTTTCAAGAAAAGCATTTCTGGATCCAAAGCAGATAGGGACCAGAGCGAATCATTTCTCTCCATTGCTCATAGGGGTTCCAGATCCATCTCTTGATGGTAGACAGGGGCATGACATTAGTTTGACTGAAATTTTCTACTTGGCGACTCCAACTTCATTACAGATGAATCTATGGGTGAATCCATTGGGTCCATAATGGTGAGTTCAGCTGCTAATCCAGTTACTTCATCAATCGAGATAGCAGATTTCATGGCAAACCCTGCTTTTCTTAAAAATTTCAAAGAATGGATTTATTCTTATGATGATGAATGGAAAGAAGGTTTATCTTCTTATTTAGACTCTTATAACATCTTTAGTGAAGAAGATAAATTTTGTTTCTTGAAGAAGTTTCTTAAAACACTCAAGTCAGAATATGAAATTTTGTTGACCCAAGAAAAATTCCCAAATTTTTTCTGATGAGATTAAAGATATGTGCGAGACCTTGAATAAATAATTAAATCAGCATATCTTGGAAAGTAAAAAGTCATTTTCAGATGATTGTATTGCTTTTATGGAAACAATAAGGTCAGAGCTTATCCAAAGGAAGTTCATTTACCTTGAAAAAGAAACGGAGGTATCTATTTGTTTTTATGATCCAATAGTTGCTTATCTGGAGGATTTTATCAACTCAAGTCATTCATTTTTGTTCAGCTGTGAATATGGGTTTCAGATTCATATGAGTTTCCTATAAGCGCTTCAATCTTTATTTTACAGAAGTATATTATGGGAGTTCAATTCCTAAGTTAGTTTTTAACTTGGTTTCATTGGAAATGGAATTACACTTGATCATCCATAATTCAGCTAATTAGATTAGTACCTATTTACAAATACACTCAATGAATGAGCAGCGGGGTTTAAGTTGTTTTCGCAGTGCATGAACTAGTTTCCAGCATGCAGTTGTTTCCATCAGTTTTCTTCTTTAGTTTGTTATAATGTGCAGAAGTTTATATGCTAATAAGACTCCAGCCTAATGGAGTATGGGTATGGATTACTTTTCACTTTGTTGGTTTGCAGCATCATGAAGACTCTAGCCCAATGGATAGGAGGCACATGGTCTTCTAGTTCTTGGAAGCTTGCAGGGAGCATGCCATCCCCAGAGGGAGTCGATGTTGGTACCAGATTTATCCCATAAAATCCTCATATTCTAGCAGCATGCCTATAAAGAGAGACTTCAATTTTCGCTACCAGAATAGTCAAATTTCAAATGTATGTGTCATTCCTAGTTATTTTCTCTTGATTTCAACACGGCTTTGGAAATGAAAATTGTAAATATTGAGAAGACCACTAATTGTCAGGGAGATAATCATAAAACGAAGATCCCATAATATCTCACATGAATTCCAGCAAGCCTTCAGATAACATCTTTTAGAAAGAATGTTAACCAGTGGTTTGTCAAAAAGAGGATCCATGCATTAAAAGCACGAGATCGAAATTATGGTCTAGATCGTCAAGTTTGCCAAATTCCTACCTAGAGAAATGTATACTGTGAGATTGCATTTGATCTCAAATGGAAAACGCAGCTTATGAAGGAGATGAGCTGGCATTCAAAAGGAATCTATTCTTCTTAAGTTTCAGGTTTACTTGTTCTTTTTCAAAGGAAATTTCTCAATGGGAAACCAACATCCATGCAAATGAAAACAACGAGTACTTTGTGCAAGTTTCTTATTTGCTATTTTCTAGCAAAGAACATTCTAAATAGAATTTCCGGCAAATGGTAATTCCAAGTGGAAATAGAATGATGTTCATCCCAAAGAATGACTTGTGTAATGGTTGAGGTTTCAAATGCTTCAAAGTCTTCTCAAAGAATAGGGATCTCTACTAAATCAAACACGAAATCAAAATATCCTTCCCAAGTGTTTACACCGATATTTAGATGCCTGAATGAATTCTGCATCTAAAATACATATCCCAAATTAAATGCCCAGGTGTCATATATCAAGCATTAGTGTTATCATCTCCATATTTTTAGATATAAATCAAAGGTGACAAAGTACCCTGTTATTTTCAAAATCACATCCATATCCAAAAAAGATCAAAGAGTATCTTCACCGGCCTTTGAAAGTTCAGCACAAAATAGAACATTTGGCAGTCAAGGTGTCAAGCCACTTCATCCTTTGCAGTTAATTCGAGGGTTTTTAGTTTGTTGATAGAATTTCATTCCAAAATGTATTGTAATAGCTCAGGTCCTATACTTGTTATATATTGCATGAGTTTGTAATGAAAAGGAGGGAGGTTCCAACCAAGGGGGATGTGAAGAGAGACTTAGGAGGGTCGAGAACACATATGTTATTATTTTACAGTCTGGTTTATATTAATATACTTATGTGAGGATAACTTATGCTTATGAATGGTCTTGATAGTTGGGAGCTAGATTCAATTTTTTTTTTTTTTGAGATTCAGTATTTCTGTTTGAAATGTTATTTGCATTTTTATTTTATATGGATTTTTTCTGTATATGTGTCTATGCAAGTATATGAACGTCACTGCAAAACTAATGTTTGAAATGTCTTTTTAAACATTTGATTTCCATATGATGTTACAAGACAAGAACTGTTTGTTGTCTTAGCCTTGAGCATTCTATGATTTGAACCTATTTTCTACCTATATGATTTATTTTATCTTTCAAATTATATTCTTATATATCCTTTATATCTGATGTTTTCATATTAAAAACCAGATTGTTTATGATTTTTATAATTTCATTTTTGATCCCTTATTGTTATCCAAACAAACAAAATTCTACTTTCTTTTGAGGTGCCTAAACTTTTCCTTCTTGTAGTCAAACAAACTTTAGGGCTAACAGGGGGTATCTAGTCAAAGATGCATATGGAGAATATATGGAAGATTTAATTAATGACCTGGATCTGGTGGACATTAATAAAAAAATAGGTCTTTTTGGTACATACCAGCTTGTCTAGATAGGTTTTTAATGCATAACTCTTTTTTTTTAAGTTTTCTTCAAGTTCTTTTATTCTTCCTTATGCAAATTTGGATCATAGACCTATTTTTCTAAAAATGGAGGAAATAGAGAATCAAGGTCCAATTCTCTTTCGATTTAACCCCCCGTGGTTATCTCATGAAGAGGCTCTTCATATCATATATTCAACTTGGAGCATCTCGATTTATGGATCTCCTTATTTTGTATTTGAATCAAAGCTTTGGGATATGAAGTTGGCCTTAAAAAATGGAAATCCAATTATAATTCTCCAAGCTAAAAAATAATAGGCTGTCAAAAGGAGTTGGAACTACTTCAGGAACAAATGGACCAAATTGAGATAACACTAATAGTCTTGTCTCATGAAAAACAAATTAGTGAAGATTTGAATGAAGCTTTTCATCAAGAAGAAGAGACTTGGCATCTAAAATATTGATCTTTGTGGTTGAAATATGGGGATAGATATACTAATTTTTTTCATAATCAGTCAAAGATGTGAAATCATAGAAAATCTATCAATGAAATTCTTTCTTCTGAGGGTATGAGACTTTCAGATTAGGAAGAATTTAAATAGGAAGTGGTAAGCGACTTCAAAGAGCTATATACTGAACATGGAATGGAATACAGGGTCTCAAAATATGAATTGTTGGACTGCATCCCTTCTATGATTTATGTGGAATAAAATCCTGCTGGGCTCAACCCAAGTAAGGAATTTTTGTTCAATATAGTTTTGGAGCTACAAAGTTACAACGCAACACAGCAAGGTAAGAATAACTGTGCGACGAAGATGCAACACCGCAAAGTGCTAGTTCTGCGAAGATCCGGCATGGCATAGTTTTGGACAGAAAACAACATAAGTTCCAGTAAGATCGGTCAGCAATCTATTTTGGGGAAGATGCTACGAGATTCCCAAGAGGCGGGTAAGGAGTGGCGAAAGAGGAAAGCGACCGGTCGCACGGGAAAAGGTAGCACTACGTGAACCGGGTGCACGAAACCGTTAGAGAAGGAACAATAGATGAAAGTAACTAGTCGGCATGTGCTCGATAGAGGGGATGAAAGAGACGTGACCACGCGTAGACAAAAGATGTCAGAAGCTAGAGATGGCACGGAAGGGTGGCCATGACAGTGAATTCGCTATCATAGATCAATATATTTTGGTTAGCAGGGTAACCACACCAGTTTTGGGTAACCTTAGGGTTTTGGCCCACATGCATTGTAACAGACATGACCTAAGGGCGCGATCTAGATAAGGGGCATATTTTGTAAGGGAAAGGGTTAAGTTGTTGATTGTATATGAGTATTGATCTCTGTTGAGAGAATTATTATAAAAAGGCTCGACAGCTTCATGCACAATGACCTACTGAAGAGAGAAAAGAGTCTGCATCTGAGTGCATAGACTGGAACTATTGTACCCTTCCCATTGATAATATAACAACAGTTCCTATGGAGGTAGCTCCCATCCTGTGGGTGAACCACGTTAAATCCTTGTGTTATGTGATTAAATGTGCATTTAATTCTTTTGAATGGTTAAGTTTCTGTTTATAAGTAAGTGTATATTTTCTTTCATACATATTATCCAAAAGAATGAAAGATAGGAATAATATGCTAAGTGTTGAATGCCTATGAATGAATGTTGAATGTGGAAGAACTTTTGAAGATGGTGAATGCATGAGTATTGGGTACACACTTAAGTCGGCAAAGTTTGTATAGTGTGATTCCCTGAAGTGCAGCACTAGAAGTGCGCAGTGCATTGTAGTTCATCATATTGCATAAGTTCATGAAATAAGCAACCTAAGGTACTTGTTGAATGAATAAGTTACACTAATTAAAAGCATGTCGAAGTTGGTTAAATTCCAAAGAGGAAGCGCAATATTCAGTTGTGTTGTCCCATGTCGAATATCCTTTTCGAGTCGCGCAGTCCTTGGATGCGCTTATGTATAAGTAATAGCCACGAAGTAGGAGAACTTCGCACAGTCCACCATTTTATTGAAGTGCACATCACCCAGTTGTGGAAACCTGATTCCACAACATCTCCATAACTTCGCCTCGGGTGAGACCTCAGTCTGGTCACAGACTATTACCGAAAGGGCCAATGAAAAGGGATTTTGTTGGTTCCTTGAACCGCGCAGAACCTGGGTCTATCTTGAAAAAACTAAAGAATAGTTTATAAGCCAAAAAATGGTTCCATTGTCATTCTTGAACTAGGTGATGAGCACCAAAAATTGGCATCTAGAAAAAAGAGAAATATGGAACTGGGTCGACAAGACAGAAAGGGATTTTGCAAGAAAAGAGAATAGGAATCCACGTCTCTCTGACGTAGATTGGTTACAGAAATACCTATGGGAGAATATTTACAAAATTTTCTTCACGTCATTTGGAAATGAGTTGCATGAGTGGTTATCAAGACTCGTAGAGCGAAAGAACTGTTTCCAAGAAGAAGTACCTACCGAGTGGACCCCAGCAAAGACTTAAAGTAGTAGATAGTCCACTCGTGCAAGCAGTCGAATTCTGGCTTGAAAGCATAATGCAAGTCTTCGTGATAGAGTTCGTTGTGGACACCCTGAATTCCTATAGCACAGCAGAGGAAGATTTATTCAAAGGATTCAGAGGTAAGTATCTGAGCAATATGATTTTATATATTAAAATGATTTTAGTTGAGAAATGTGTTTTAAGAATGCAGTAAGATTCCTAGAAGTTTTTGAATCTGTAATGATTGATAACACATACAACGATTCTGAAGAAGATACACACAATTTAAGAAGTGGAAAAGATATAAGTATACCACCGAGAAGAACCCTAGCAAACATGAAATCTGCATAAACACCGAGTTTCAAGTTGATCCTGATAGCCAGACAACACCTCCATCAGCTACCTATCATCCTATTACTCTCCAGAACTCTCCAATTCAGAATACTGTGCCTCATATTACACAGAACATCAGTAGTAGTAACACCGCAGGCGTGAGTATTCAAAACATCTTGACTCAGAACATTTTGACTCAGAACATTCCACACAGTGGTATCCCTACCACGGCATAGAACACTGTGCCACCCAGAAGGAGAATGATTGATGATATTAAACTGTCGATATTGAAAGGAACGGGTCTAGAAGACCCTAAGAAACACTAGTTTCTGTGTGAAGCCGTGTGGAACGTCAAGCAAGTCCAAGATGATGCTATTAAGCAAGCATAGCTCATCACTACATTCAGGGATAGAGCCTTGAACTGGTTTATGAACTATTCTCAGGGACATAATAGAACTTTGGTGGATATCAAGGATTCTCTCTTAATAGAGTTCAAGAAACCTGAGTCAGAATCACAATGCATAACTGTTATACCTTTATATTCCACAGTGTCGCATCTCCACCACAAATAGAGTTGACGGAACTTCCCCTACTGTTTGAACCACCCAGAAGATGTGTAATCTTGGAAGGCAAATCCACCTTGACAAGTTTTCACCCAACTGATACTTTATTTACCCACACTACCGCGCCTTGCTCAGTTATAGGTGCGCGGTAGTCCACACTACCGCGCTATGCTATGTCCCCAGAGCACGGTACTACTGCGTTATGCTCAGACCACAGGGCGCAGTACTCTTTTTATAGTCTTTTTTCCATGGCTTGTGGGATTTTGGATTTTCGAGAGATATTGGAGGATTGGGATCCCTGATTCGATCTCAACCCATTTTCTGTGATTAGAAACCTTGATCCACTTACCTCTCCTTAGATCCACCCATCTCTCTTGTTGGCTAACCCTACCATACATTATAAAAGAGGGGCATTCCATGGGAAAAAGGGAGGACTCTTGAAGTACCAAACTTATGATCTTGCAGCATTGTGAATGTTTGGGTACATAGGGTACTACCAAAGGACCGAACACCAAGAGCAACCACTTCACACAAACAGATCACAGATCAACACACCGATGTTTTGATGTGGTTTAAACCCTCTTGAGGGAAACACTCCACGGCCCCGACCAAATAGCTTCTACGGGACAATTTATTATGCAAAGAAAGAAAGTTACAAATGAGCTTCTCATAATCGATCAACTAAACAATGACCCTCCATGCTCTTTAAATAGAGATCATGGACCAATCGGGTGTTAAGCCACGGATCAAGGTTAGGTTTGATCTAAGAGAAGTTGAGCCGTCAGATCACTCTATGTTGGAAACATATCGTGACCGTCGGATTAAGTATTTACAAATGCATACTAATGCATACTAAAGAAACACACTATCCCTAACGGATATATTACACAAGTTGATCTTAACTAACTCCTAAGTGTCTAAATATCCTAACATCCCCCCTTAAGAACAACTTGGGATAGGATTGAAGGATTTACAAAGTGACACTATTAGGAGAAGGAAGGAGGCATTAGAGCCTATCCCCCCTTAATGACAAGTTCCTGAACTCCTAACATAGATCGAAGTTTAGAAAACTTCGCTTCTGTAAGAGACTTGGTGAAGATGTCTGCAACTTGATCATCTGTAGGGCAAAAGAGCACTTCAAGAACACGATCATGAACAAGATTTCTGATGAAGTGCATATGTAACTCAATGTGTTTGCTGCGTTGATGTAGAACTAGATCTTTGGCAAGCTTGATGGCACTTTGATTGTCGCACCAAAGTGGAGTAGGCTGCTGCTGCTCGAATCCAAACTCTGAAAGGATCTGTCGAAGCCATAAAGCTTCCTGACTGGCATTAACTGCTGCTCGATATTCTGCCTCTGCTGAAGAAAGAGCAAGAGCTTGTTGTTTCTTACAAGTCTAAGTGATAGGTCCAGATCCCAGACTGAAAACATAACCTGCAGTAGACTTTCGATCATCAGGATCGCCGGCCCAATCTGAATCAGTGAAACCAACCAACAAAGGTTTCCCCCCTGTACTGTAATGAATCCCAAACTGAACTGTACCTCGAATATATCGAAGTATTCTTTTAGCTGCTTTCTAGTGACTTTCATGAGGTGTCTGCATATAACGGGCAACTCGACCAACGACAAAGGAAAGGTCAGGACGGGAATGAGTCAAGTATAAAAGACTACCAACAAGCTGACGATACAAGGTGGCATCTACTTCAGGTGAAGTACAAGTGGCAGAAAGTTTGACTCCAGACTGGAAGGGAGAAGGGGCTAGTGTACAATCTTCCATGTGAAAGCGACGAAGAAGGTCACAAGCATACTTAGATTGAGAAAGAAAGATTCCTTCTTTGGTTTGCAGAACTTGGAGACCAAGAAAATAATGCAAATGTCCTAAGTCTGACATTTCAAAAGTTTGTTTAAGACTGGATTTCACATGGGTTATAAGCTTAGGGTCACTACCAGTAAGAATAAGGTCATCAACATATAGAACAAGTATGATGAGATGGTTTCCTACTTTCTTGGTATAGACATTGGGGTTAGAATGGCATCTAGAAAAACCAGTGTCAAGGAGAAAGTTATCCATTTTGGCATACCAAGCTCTAGGATCTTGCTTAAGGCCATATAAGGATTTCTTAAGGCGGCAGACAAGGCTAGAGTTATTCTGAACATAGCCAGGAGGTTGTTCCATGTAAATTTCCTCCTGTAAATCACCATGTAAGAAGGCAGACTTGACATCCATTTGATGGAATTCCCAGTTGTGTAAGGCTGCAAGGGAAAGAACAAGGCGGATGGAGTTCATTTTGGCAACGGGAGCAAAGGTTTCATTGTAGTCAATCCCTTCAACTTGGGAAAAACCTTTGGCAACTAACCTTGCCTTAAGTCTTTCAACACTTCCATTTGATGCATACTTAGTTCTGTAGACCCATTTACATCTGACAATTTTTCTTCCTTTTGGAAGAGGTACAAGATCCCAAGTATCGTTCGCCATTAAGGAATGATATTCTTCATCCATGGCTGCATCCCAATCTGGATTCCCTGAAGCTTCTGCAAAAGTTTTTGGATCATGATTCTCGGAAACTTGAGCCAAAAGAGAAGAGGCTCGCTGAAACTGAGAACGTGTTCGACGTTGATCTCTAGGATCACCGGCAAGATCACCAACTGCTTCACATGTTAAACGGACCCATCGAGGAAGCACTTGTGCTGGTGCAACTGGAGGAACATGAGTAGGAGGAGGTGGATTTTCATCCTCACTGTCATCATCAGAAACTGGAGTTGGAAACCTGTCAAGGAAGTTGGAAGAAGAAGAAGAAGGCACAAACGTCGAATCAGGCTCGCAGGCCAAAGATGGCACACTCGTCGAGTTAGGCTCGCAGGCCAAGATATTTTCATCAAATTTAACATCTCTTCTAATGATTATAGCATGAGAATGTGGTTGAAGAAGTCTATAACCTTTTACATCTTCAGAATATCCAACAAATATGCACTTTGCACTTTTAGGCTGTAATGCTTTCCATTTTTCATCCGGAATGTGAGCCCATGCTTCACTACCAAACACACGAAAGTGACTTACATCAGGTTTAATTTTATTCCATGCTTCTTCCGGTGTTATACCTTGTAATGCTTTTGTGGGGGTGCGATTAACTATGTAATTTGCACAATTTATGGCTTCAGCCCAAAATTGAAGACTTAGTCCCTTAGATTGGATCATACAATTAGCCATTTCTTTTAAAGTGCGGTTCTTCCACTCAGCTACACCATTTTGTTGTGGTGTATATGGAACATTGTGCTGTTGTTGGATGCCTTGTTCAGTGCAGAAAGTAGTGAACTGTTTGTTAACATATTCTCCTCCATTGTCAGATCTTAACTTAATAATTTGATGACCAGATTGTTTTCAACAAGATCCTTGTAGGCCAAGAACATGTTAAATACTTCGCTCTTAAGTTTTAGGAAATAAAACCAAGTGCGTTTGGTGTAATAATCAATGAAAGTTAAGAAATACTTGAAACCAGAAAAGGAAGCAGATGGAAGAGGACCACACAAGTCACTATGCACAAGCTCCAAGGGAACCGAGGCGTGCCAAGAGGCACGCTTGTCAAAACTGTCCCGATGATGTTTTCCGAGTACACAACCGGAACAAACACTATCTCTGCAAGATACCATCGGAAGACCTGTCACCATATTTTCTTTACATAGTTGTTGCAATGAGCGATAATTTAAGTGACCAAATCGCTCATGCCAAAGTTTGCTCAAGTTATCACTATGAGCAACAAAAACTGAAGGGAAAGGTGATAACCCAAAGTTGTTAAACTTGTACAACCTAGTAATATCATCAACAATTCCAGTAGCTAGGACCTGTTGAGGATCTTTAAAATCCTTGATTACAACTTGGTGAGGTGTAAAGGTCACAGTTTTACCTTCACCAGAATGAGTGATCTGATAGACTGATAACAAATTGCAGGAAATTCTTGGAACACATAGTACATCACTAAAATGACCATTATCTACTGGAACTGTTCCAGCTCCTACAACACTTAGAGATCTATCATCACCAACAAATATTTGTTTGGTGTTACATTCATGCATAGTAGAAAAGATGGCTTGATCCTTAGCCATATGATAAGATGCTCCAGAATCAATGAGCCATTAATTTGAAGTAGAAGAAGAAGATGCATTATAAGAATAACCAGAAGCACAAAGTGCATGTCCATGAGAGGTAGATTCTGAAGGCGAATCTAGGCTGATGTGGTGCTTCTTCATTGTTGCTTCCAAGGCTGCCATCTTCTTGAAACACTTAGATTCATCATGATTATCTTTCCCGCAATAGTTGCAATGACGCTCAGTCTTCTTGCCTTTTTGCTTTGATCCTTTGTCATTTTTTAAAGAAGGAGCTGACTGAGAGGGTTTGGGACCCTTGTTTGACTTATTATTGCGAAAATTTTGTTTCTTGGGAGGCTTGGACTTTTCTTTCTGTTGGGACAATAAGGCTTTCCCAGATGTATCTGCATTGTTGATTATTCCAAGATGAATGAGTTTATCTTGTTCTCTAATCAGGGAATCACAAAAGGATTCAAGACTAGGCCCTTGATAGCTAGCTGCATTCAAGGATGCTTTCATGGAGTAAAATGTAGATACAAAAACAGAATATGCAGGTCCAAGTTTGGAAAGAATATGATAAATGCACTGTTTGTCTTCCCTCTCAATCTTACATTTTGCACATAAGAGTTTAAGAGTTTTGTACTTAGATAAATAATCTTGAATGCATGAAAAGTCACTTGGATTTAAAGAAATCAACTCATTTTCGAGTTGGTGACCTCGAATTTCATTGTGTTTACCAAACACAGTTTCCAACTTGTCCCAAGCAGCATTAGGTTCATCAATTCCAGATATGTGGAATCGCAAATTAGTAGAGATTGACATCCCAATCAATCCACGAGCTTCATCACATCTATTTGCCCATTTTATTTTCTTATCATCATCAGTGGGTTCTTTTTCTTTCCCGGTTGTAATTCTGAAAAGTCCCCTACTTCGTAGAACATCCTCCATACGAGATTTCCATGAGAAATAATTGGAACTATTAAGTAGAATATCACAAGGGGCGGCCATATTTGTAAATTAATGGATGTAAAAGAAGAAACCAATAGTCTGGATGTGAAGAGCTCGAAACAATAGGCGGTTTCAAAAAAAACGGCACTGAAAACTGACTCTGTATGATGAAGTTATGCTTGAACAAAGAAACTGTTAAAGATGTCCCCAATAGTGACGTGGCAGCTAGAGAATGTCCAGCTAAAAAAAAGAACCCCCCTCTTTCCAAAATGAACCTTTTGACAATCACTTTACAAAAAAGTTGCTTTAAGTGAACCACTTTTGTAAAATAAGTGATTTCACTTTTACAATGATATTACTTTTAAATAGTGCAACAATAAAAAAACTTAAGTGACTCACTTGTATTTTTATTTTTTATTATTTAAGTGAGATGCACTTTTATAATAAAGTAACTTGAAAATAGAAATTGTATGCACTTTTTCTTTTAAAAGTAACTTCCTAAAACTTGAACTCAAGACCTATTAAGGAATAAAGCAACTTAGAACCAAGTGAGCTAGATTAAAAGGTATGTAAAATATGGGAATGAGGAAGGGGACTTTTTTTTTTTTTTACTCTTCTTGCTCAGTTTGCGTGCTTGCCCTTTTTCCTGCAAAACAGACCACAAATCGAAACAAAAAAAACTTTTCCAAACTTGTGGAGTTAGATCTTGTTAGCTTTCCCGGAAAGTATAGGTTTTCTCTCTGTTTCTGATTTGCCGAGATCGCGCAAGGTGCACGACAAAGAGCATACGCAGCCGAGAAAAACCCTTTCCCTTTCTGTTTCTGATTTGCCGAGATCGCTCAAGGTGCACGGCAAAGAGCATACGCACATGGGAAAGCAACAATCCGAACAAAAAAAAATCTAACAATAAAAAAAAATGAAATATGGTATTTTTTATCTTTTCAAAAAACGAAATAAAAAAATGCGTCACTGTAACATTATACCTTCAGATCTAATGAAATACACGTTTATGGAGCAACCGGGAACCGTTTTCGATCAAACGAAAACTATTTTCCAATGGAAACGATGCTCCGGACGCAATGGAACACCTCCCACAGCCCAGAAATGCATAGAAATACTAGAACTAGAAACCCTTTTGAGTTTCAGCAACAACAGTTCAAGATCTAGATCATAACCGGAAGCGGCACTTCATAAAAGCTCTGATACCATGTTTGGGTACACAGGGTACTACCAAAGGACCGAACACCAAGAGCAACCACTTCACACAAACAGATCACAGATCAACACACCGATGTTTTGACGTGGTTTAAACCCTCTTGAGGGAAACACTCCACGGCCCCGGCCAAATAGCTTCTATGGGACAATTTACTATGCATAGAAAGAAAGTTACAAACGAGCTTCTCATAATCGATCAACTAAACAATGACCCTCCATGCTCTTTAAATAGAGATCATGGACCAATCGGGTGTTAAGCCATGGATCAAGGTTAGGTTTGATCTAAGAGAAGTTGAGCCGTCGGATCACTCTATGTCGGAAACATATCGTGACTGTCGGATTAAGTATTTACAAATGCATACTAATGCATACTAAATAAACACACTATCCCTAACAGATATATTATACAAGTTGATCTTAACTAACTCCTAAGTGTCTAAATATCCTAACAGTGAAGATAGCTAGAGGAGGAAGCACTTGGAGCTAGAAGATTGGCTTGGACATCAAACAACTTTTGTAAGCATTCTTCAAGTTGTAATAAGATAACTTGTCTTGTCTTTCCCATTTCATGTGTATAGCATAAGTTCATAGCATGGAATGTATCTAATCTAGATTTGAATCTAATCTTTACATTCAAGGTATTTGGAAGCTTGCATGTTTGTTCTTTGGTTGATCTTAACAGGTTCTACATTGGAGCTTTGGATCAAAGAGCTAGAAGCGGGACAAACATCAGTTTGAAAGGTGTGTCTCATCTCTTATTGTTTTTGAATACATTCAATCTTGCTGTAAAAGTTAGTTCAGGAATTTCAAGGTAGCATTTGTTTTGACTTGTTTCTTGCTTTAGAGTTAGTTGAAAATCTGCTTTAAAGTTAAGAGAATTTTGACTTATCCATAGGGAAAAATTCTACATAACAAGAATGGCGATTCCGCTGGTTTTGATTTCTATTTGATCGATTCAGTTCACTGTCATACATTTTTTGATTGTGATTTGTTTTATTGCACTTCAAACCAGTTTTGAATCTTGGTCTTTTTTGACCTTTATTCATCCCTCCTTGCTGTAATTTTTCTCCCTGTATGATCACTGAGTCCCCTGGGTTAGCAACAACCCTGAAAACTTCATTTTCTTTTCTCAAGTTGCGCTTTTTCTTTACCTTGCCACAGTACCGCGCCCTCAGAACTGCTTGAAGCGCGGTAGTACTGCGTTCTATTAATTAGTACCAGAGCGGTACTGTTACAGTGCCACGCTCCAGTCAGACCCTGACACGCGGTAGTGTCTGCAATTTTTCAAATTTTGTATACTTGCTTGGTTTCCTGAGCCTCTCTCTGCCCTAGGTAATGTTTACTGTTGCCTGTTAGCACCCTGGTAATTTTTACAGTCTGTGTGGTCTGATTATTTCCTTGTTGTGAGCTTGATTTGTTTGAATTAGTGGCATTTTTGACACATTGGGTCATTTTTCTAGTTTGATTGCATTAGCTTGATTTTTTCACAACCAACTCAACACCACTGTTCTCTGTTACTGAACCCTATAGCTTTTACAGTCACATTGTGTTCATCATTTTCAGTAATTAAAAAATTATCATTTGAGAGCAATTCTGTTGTTTGAATTGGAAAAGTCTAGTAGCATTATTTTGCATTAGGAAATGAACCATTGATTTTGCCACGTAAATTCTCATATTTGAAGCCTTGTAGATTGTAGGATCAGTGCATTAAAAGGAGTGTTTATTTCAGTTTGGATTTGTTTACAAAAAGAAAAGAAAAAATCTTTTGCTTTGATTTTTGCTTGTGAAATATTTCATGCATGTTTGATCGAAGAACTCTCTCCCTTCCTTAGCTAGATTTCATCGAAGACAAAGGCTTAGTTTTGATTCATTCTCATTTGCATGGTTTGAGTTGTCATAACACCATCAAGTTTCATGTCCACTACCTGATTGAGTAAGACAGCCACTAAAATAAATCTCCCTAATTAAACCAACACTAACCTCACTTGAGGAAATCAAAAGAATTTGGTAGTTAGGTAGGACACCGGGGATAGGCATCAAAATAATTCCCCCTTGTCATTTTCATCTGAGACATAGTCGTTGTCTTTAGGGAACTAAAATCCTCTAGTATTTATTGACACTGTCACAGCCAGTTTGTGGAGGGGCCTCCTGACTGTTTTTAATTTTCAGGGGTTAAACGACCGCGAGATTGAGAACCGAACGGACTCTGTGGAATACCGCACTCCACTTAGCCCTAAGGCAACATCGATCGCTGTCTTCTTCGGAAGGCTGAAGTGCCCAAAACCTTTTCCAATGTGTCATGAACGAGGTAGCTTAGTATCTATTCTACTAGGGCTCTTTTACCCAGGATCCCTTTCGGTAGAGGGATATCCTTCTTATATCGGTCTCTCCTGTTGTATTGTTCGACTTGGATTTCATCACCTTGCGAAGGATACAGCTTGTTGAGGTCTCCAGCTCTTAGTTAGGAGTTTGCTTGTTATCTCATCTTTGTAGAGGGTCATTTTTCTTTGTAGGGACTGCTTGTTGGCATTCTGGCCATTTTTTGTATCAGCTCGCTTATTGAGACAGCGGTCTCAGTATAGATTTTAGAGCTTGCTTTTTTGGCCTGTGAGCCTTGCTTTTTCTAGCTCCTCTTCTGCACACTCGGCTACATTAGAGTTTTTGAGTTCTTTGTTTACGATACTGCCCCCGATTTTCATTTTCCTGTCATCATGTCAGAACAACCACGAAGGTTAAGAAGAATACAGGGCCAAAGCCCTCCACCACCACCACCGCCACGGACTTTCGGTCCACCTGCATCATGCATTCCTGCTCCTCTTGGCCGCGGTGCTAGTTGAAGGAACATTCCACCGCCGATACGTACAACATCTTCAGTTCCGCCTATAACTGCCACTCACAGCACAGTCTCAGAATATATTGCTTCTTCTACAACCACTAGCATATCTGAGACTTCTACTGTCACTTCACCCACTGTCATTCTAGATTTATCTGTCACAGTGGACACCATTACAGTGACTGAACCTAGTACAGCCCAAAGTACTAGACCAAAGGTCATCCTTCTTCCTGACGTCAACACTTCCTGTCCATTAGACACTTTTCACAATGACACAGACGGATCTGTTGGCACCACAGAAGGGTCCGACCAGGACATAACTGGCTTGATTTCAGTCCCAGGCAGGTAAGTTGAAATCATTGAAGATACTTGACTTCCTGACACACCTTTTGAACCTGATTATGGCTTCATCACTTCCCAGGCAGAACTTCTGCCTGTTATTACTATGTCACCCAGTGTTCATCCTCAGGAAACAAGTTCTTCTAGCAACGTACCTCATACTATAGATCTACCCAACCTCCCTCCGGGACATGAAATCATGGCCTCCATCCAGTCTAGTATGGTTAGTCTAGCGAACTCCCCGTTAGCATCGGCACGGTTTAGACGCAGCACAGAGAAAATTCTCTCGTCAGCTTCTAGATATCCCCCTGATACTCGTCCTTCTGACTATCAGGATCCCAACATCCCGTCTAGCACAGAGTTTCGTCACTCCTTTGCAGACGGCTCCGGACCTTCGGACGTTACTATACCTAGGTTCCCACCGGATCCCCAAAACCCTTTCCAGGACATGAACTCGGACCCAGTTTTCGATGGTCCTCCTATCATTGAACATGTTATGGACGGCGCCGATACCCCTGGGTTAAATTCCCCACATTTGCTGCCATCACCCATTTTTGGCGCACATTCTATGAGGGATAACCCAGTTTTTTCTCCGTCCTCGCCTGTTAGATATGGATGACCCCCTCCGCAAATCGGTACTTTTTGCGCCGTTGGCCAATCCACACTATCATATTTGGCTACCGGCGGAAGAACACCTAGTCATACTGCTGGATCTTCCGTTTTGACCGGAGGATCACCTTCAGCCACCATTTACACTATCTCAGGAGGTGGACAACTGACTGCAGTGGTCCCTAACTCCAACATGCAAACCCCCCCTGGTGGGCCATCAACCCAACCAGCTGGGGTACAACCCTTTGTTGGGAACCCCATTGTTGGTCAACAGCCTCCTCCGATAGGGTCATCAACCCAACTAGTTGGAGGAAAACCTTTTGTTGGGAACCCCGTTCCTACTCAACAGCCTCCTCTTATAGGGCCATCCAACCCATCTGCTGGCAGAAAACCTATTGGTTCCATCCAACAACTCTCCCAACCAGCAGCATCTGCTCAGTATGGTATGTACAACACACCTGGCAGCGGGCAACCTTATTCCGTTGTTCCAACCGAACCTCACTCTCAACCTCCCCCGTCAGGTATGCTTCCTTCTTGGGACCCTCAAATCCCACAGAGTGGGGGGTACTTACTTTATGGAAACTAGAACCAAGCTGGGGGGCAATCTCAGATTTCCCCCAACTTGAATTTTGGCTTCCCTTACCCTTCAGCTGCTACAACTCCATGGAACCCATCACTTCAATTTCCACTCGCTCCTCAAGTAGGAACGAGCATTCCATGGACATCACCGCCGCAGCCACCCCCAAACCCTACTATGGGCAACACTCCACTTACTCAATACAACGGTAACATTCCTGGAACACAACAATTCCAAGGAACTTTTTACCAACAAGGAGCAGCAACCATCCCTAGATTTCAGCAACCCCAGGGTACTATACCCACTTAGCACAACACCCACCAACCGGTTACTTACAAGCAACCGGTTAACCAAATGGCTTACTATCCACAGAACTTCCAGCAGTACCCCTCGGGAAACACATATGGGTATAACACGCAGCAATATGCTATGCAGGGACCTCCAGGTTTCTCTGCACCACATGGTTATTACTCATACCCGCAGACTAACCGTCAACTTCCCTTTTTGGCCACACTTGACTTACCTGATTTGTCGAGGCTTATCAACGATCCTATATGGCATGAACCTCACTGGCCACCTATCCTAGCCAAACTACCATCGGACATTCCCAAGTTCGATGCCAAGCCCGGGGAAGACCCCGAGAACCATGTGATGAACTTCCATCTTTGGTGTTCATCCAACTCCTTGATGGATGATTCCATCCGACTTCGGATCTTCCAACGTACGCTCACCGGCACGGCAGCAAAATGGTACATCGAGCTGCCACAACACTCTTTTCATGATTTCAACACCTTGGCTATGCAGTTTCTGACTCATTTCCAGCTCCCCATCCGGTATGAGACTGGAACAGAACTGTTAACCTCACTGTGTCAAACCACTTCTACACATATTTCGGATCACATCCATGAGTGGCGACGATGCCATAGGCTAATTAAGGCACCCATTCCGGATCAGCTACTCGCTGATTGGTTCACAAAATCCTTTTTACCTCCCATAGCCAGAGACATCGCCATGCGCGGGCCGGTTACAGAAGAATAAGCCATCTCGGCAGCCCAGTACATGGATTTGGTATATACTCAATCCAATACTTTGCATGAACTTCTTCCACATGCCTCCCGCGTTCACATTGATCCAACGAAGCCTACCACTGAACCCCCCATTGATGGTATTGTCGGTTCTGTCAAGGCTCAGCCTGCTACTAACTCGATGGGACAACAAGCCTCTACTTCCCCCGCTTTTACCCAGGCTGCTTCAAAAACAACAACTACTTCTCCTATTGTTTCCTCCGAAGTGAACGCAGTTCAATCTATGTCACAACCATCCGGGGGAAATAAGAAAAACAATCGTGGCAAACCCAAGAAAAACCAGCAGGAGAACCCCAAGCCGCAACCCACCCAGAATGACCAGAAACCACGTCGAAAGGCTAAGTTTCCCTGCCTAATTTGTCAAGATGATCATTACATGCGTGATTGTCCCTACAAGGATGAGTTCAACAAGTTCGTTAAAGGATCCTCTCTCCCGGCAGTGTTAACTGACCCTTTCCCCCAACAGCAACAGCAAATGGTTTCCCAAGAAACCCCACAAGGGGGCAACCTCGTCCAATCCCACCCGCAGAGAGACGTCCACAAACCGCGAAATCCTAATGACGAGTAATGAAGAGGTTAATATCACCACTCGTTCAAAGACATACGATAACCCTCCAAGTTCAAACAAACAACCCAAGATAGCCAAAGGAAAATCTCCTGTTGAAGATCCGATTCCTATTCCCCCCCCTATCGGCCATCTCCATTTCGAGAGACCGTTGACGGACACAGTGCTACGCCCACCCAAGGGCACCATACGAAAGGCGACATTTAATCTGAATGCGCGAGCTTCCCAAAACTACAACATTGTTGAGGATTTGGCTCAAGCACCTTGCGCCATGTCGACTCTCGAGGTTCTCCAACACTGCCCCACGCAGCGTAGAACCCTACTTTCAGTACTAGGGGAAATGGACCCAGATACTTCAAACTTCATCATGTTTAATTTGGAGCACGCCAAACCTAGGATTTCTCACCAGTTAGCCTTCCAGGTGCATACAAAAATCCGTGGAAGTATCATCCATCGCACTGTGTTAGATGAAGGTGCTTCCACGTCGATCATGTCTTTGAACTGTTGGAGAGCCTTAGGCTCACCCGAAGTCACCACTTCTCCTACTACTCTCAGGGTGTTTGATGGACACGGTTTTCAACCTTATGGACCGATTCCCTCAATTGGTGTCGAACTGGGGGGAAAAACAGTATTCGTACACGTTGAATTTGTAGATGCACCATTGGATTACAATCTCCTTCTTGGACGGAATTGGTTTTACGCCATGACCGCCATAGCATCTACAGTCTTCCAGATTGTGCAATTTCCTCATGAAGTGAAAATTGTCACTATTGATCAACTGGATTACTGTATCCCAGACTCCCATCCAAACTCCGCCAACACCATCCCGTTATTGGATCAACCTCGGTACCGTTTCCAAGACATTAGTGTTGGTCTCATGAAGGATTCATCCCTTATTGGAGTTTTTCCAGAGATGGGAACCCATGTTCAACTAGTTCACATGATTTCATCGAATATCACCCCTTCCAATGATTCATGGGTGATTCCGAGTCCCTCTCAGATTGAAGACTACGACAACTCTATGCCTCTGAACAGAAACCTCGCAGCATATAACATGATCCAATCAGCCACCAATTGGGTCGACTGTTCTACTCATCATTCCGTGGCACAGCTCTTGGCTGAGACTCATCCATACCCACCACTCTTCGATCCTCTCAATTTAATTTTTTCCATGGACGAATCAATTATGGAGGTTATGTGCGGTGATGAGCCACCATGGGGAGATTTTCATCTTCGATCTTCATTCCCCACCATTCAACCACTTGAGCCTGATACAAAACCCAGCACTTCACTTGGGATGGTTGAAACCAAGTTCCCCACTTCCCTCGACAAGGTATTTTCCGAAGGAAACTTGGCCAGTCTTATGGCAACCACTCCCATCGATATTTCAGTGAAGCCTGGTATCGTGGAAAACGTACACATCGGCAAAACATGTACTCCCCTCGAAACAGAGTTCTATAGTGCCTACTTCAAAACTTTCCGCGATGTTTTCGCTTGGAGTTATGAAGAAATGCCAGGGATAGACCCCTCGATCATGGTCCACGAAATTCCAATTTTCCCTGGCGCCCAACCTGTTTGGCAAAAGCTTCGACCCGTCCATCCTCGTAAGGCAGCTGCCATTAAAGCAGAAGTTGAAAAACTTTTGCGTGCTGGTTTTATCTATCCTGTCCCATTGACAGAATGGGTATCCAACATTGTCCCCTTAGCCAAGAAACAGGGAACGATCAGAGTCTATGTTGATTACCATGATTTGAACAAAGCTTGTCCGAAGGACAACTACCCAACTCCGTTCATCGACCAGATCATCGATAATTGTGCCGGGAGTGTCATCTTTTCATTTATGGATGGCTTCTCTGGCTATAATCAGATCGATATCCTCCCATCCGACCAACACAAAATGGCCTTTATCTACCCTTGGGGGATTTTTGCATATCGAAAGTTACCTTTTGGCCTGAAAAATGTCGGGGCAACTTTCCAATGGGCAATGTCCTACGCATTTCATGACATCAAACATATTGTAGAACCATATCTTGATGACCTTCCCGCTCACTCTCGGACTCGGGAAGACCATCCAGACCACTTAAGTGCCATTTTCGAAAGGTGTCGTCACTACAATATACGTTTGAACCTGCATAAGTGTGTCTTCTGTGTAGAAGCTGGAAAACTGTTGGGCTTCATAGTCTCCAAAGACAGGATACGTTTAGATCCCGCAAAGGTAGCAGCTATCTTAGCCCTGCCTTCACCTACCAATATTCCAGAACTTCAATGTTTGCAAGGGCATGCAAAATTTCTACGTTGTTTCATCTGCAATCTGTCCGAGATAACAAAAGGATACATGCGGCTTCTCAAGAAGAATGTTCCCTTTATCTGGGATGATGAATCCCAACGCTCCTTTGACAATCTAAAGGCAGCCTTAACTAAAGATCCTGTGATTCAACCCCCCGATTACACACGGGACTACATTCTTTATCTCGTAGCCTCGACTTCCACCATCGGTATGGTGCTAGTCCAGGAAGACCAAAACTGCATAGAACATATGGTATATTATCTTAGTGAGAGTCTTCTTGACTCCGAAACTCGCTATTCACATGTTGAAAAGCTGTCTTTGGCAACAGTATTTGCTGTCCATAGATTCCGTCACTACATCTTACTCCACCGGACCACTGTTATAGCCGACTTCAACCCAATGTATTACATCCTCACACGTCGGGTGCTTGGGGGCAAATACTCTCGTTGGATTGTCATCCTTCAAGAGTTTGACTTGGAGTTTGTCAAGGCTAAGTCCAAGAAGTCTTTGGTCTTCGCGGAATTAATTTGTAACTTGCCCCGTGCTAGTGAGCAACCCGAGCCCATTGATTCTCTTCCCGACGAATCATTGTTCCTCATTAGCACGTCTGATCCATGGTATGGGGATATTCTTTTATATCTCCAAAACCAATGCTTCCATCCCGACCTCACTCGCGATGAACGACGACGCATCCAACATCACGCAAAATACTACCTCATAGTCAACGATACTCTTTATCGACGTGGTGTCGACACCGTTCTTCGACGTTGTTTGACCTTAGATGAGGCGGAATGCGTTCTTAATGACTGCGACGCTGGAGCATGTGGTGGTCATCTCTCTGGGATGGCTACGGCCCAGAAAACACTGCGAGCAGGATACTTCTGGCTCTCAATTTTCAAAGACTGCATTGAAACAGTCAAGAAGTGTCCACCATGCCAATTCTTTCATAGTAAAGCACGCTCACACCCTGCTCCACTCCATCCTGTTATTGCCATCGGCCCTTTTTCGAAATGGGGCATAGATTTCATGCACTGTAAGCCCACTTCAGCCGGGGGGCATAGCTATGTCATAGTAGCTGTCGACTATTTCACGAAATGGGCTGAAGCAATGCCTACATATGCTGAGGACGGCAAAACAACAGTGTAGTTCATATTCAATCATATCATAGCTAGATTCGGTGTCCCACAATCTATTGTGACCAATCATGGCTCCCACTTCCGGAACCATATGATGGAAGAACTAAGTGTCAAGTTGGGTTTTCGTCACAAAAACTCAACCCCGTATTACCCACAAGCTAATGGCCAAGTTGAAGCCATTAACAAAGTCTTGAAATGAATGATTCAGCGCATTGTGGGTACCCAGAAATCCAACTGGCACTCAGCTCTATTCTCAACACTGTGGGCATACCGAACCTCAGTGAAAAGTGCTACTGGTTTTACACCATTCCAACTGGTGTATGGCCTAGAATCCATTTTGCCGATTGAATGTGAAATACCATCACTCAAGATAGCCATAGAGCTACTTCCACACACCACTTCCAAAGAGGAACGGTTTCTATACCTAGCCAAGCTAGATGAAACCCGCCGCGACGCTGCTTTAGCTAATGAAGCCCACAAAAAACGCGTCAAAGCTCAATATGACAAATCCGTTCAACCTCGGATCTTCAATGAAGGCGACCTCGTACTTACATATGATCAAATGCATGATAAGCTTGGAAAAGGAAAATTAGAATCTATGTGGTATGGCCCCTTTATTGTAAAACGTGTCTTAGAAAAAGGAGCCTATGAACTAATCGATTGTGATGGTATGCCATTGGCACGTCCCCGCAATGGGCTATACCTCAAATGCTTCTACACGTAACGTTGCCCTACGTGGGTTACTTGTTGTACATAATGTACTTAGTTTGCTTTTACTTTCTTTTTGGTGTGCGCGTGGACCTCATGAATCCACTCTTACTTTGACTCGTGACTTTATGCGCAGATGTCTGCCTACTTCGGATTCGCCGACGGTGCAAGCCGACATACTCGGAATATCGCTTCCGCAGCATGGGTAGTCTATTCTCCCACTAGCGAGTTGATTTCTTTAGGAACCAATTGTTTGGGTCCTGCAACCAACAACATTGCAGAGTACCATGCGGTCATCGGTCTCTTGACGGAGGTTACTTCACTCGGTATTGACTCCCTAGCAGTCTTTTTAGACTCCCAGCTCGTGGTGTCTCATCTGAACCGTGTTTACACAGTTCGCGATCCTATACTACTTCGTTTATTTCGGAGGGTACACCTCTTGGAACGATCATTTAGTTTCATTTCATATCAACACATACTGAGAGAATTCAATTGTATAGCTGATTCATTGGCTAATTACATTTTGGATTGGCATGTTGCCCACACATAAGAATACATCATAAAAATAGAATGCACAAGTCACTGTAAATAAATAGATCATGAAAATAGGTCCATATCATTGTATATAAGAGTGTTTTCCAAATACATAAGAGTTTGTGTCAAAGACAAAATTTGGGACCAAATCCCATACAAAAATTTGGCTCTCAAAGCCTATATATCGTGTACATGCTGCAAAAGACAAAAAAGAGATCATCTATGGAGATCTGGGAGACCTATCATGTCCCTCGTCATATTCCTCTCGCTGCTGGTGATAACACACTACAGCACGAGCCACCCTACGAAGAAGTCGACCAATACGACTAGGCACACCCACAGTATGCCGCTGGAGATGTAAAGGGACGTCATCCATCCTCATAGCAGGGATACCATGAGTCAAGCCCTATAAGTTCCTCTCTATATCCCGGACTCCTCCTGCTTCATCTTCATCCTCCTCCTCCTCTTCTAGAGCGGCTTGGCGATCAACACCACCGTGACATAATGGCGAGTACCCAGCTGGTCTCTGTGGTCCACGGTCTGCGACATGCATACGAACATACATTAGAAATCTTTTACACATTCCAAAAAAGCAATAAAAATTATATATTCAAAAAATAAAAAAGAAAACATATATCCATGAAGGTCATACTTGAGTTGTCCCAATCTTCATCCTCTGGTAGTGCCAAGTCGATGTCCTTGCAGGAGTCTACCCCGGCATAGGGGTTGTCATCGATCATAACTATCTGCTCCTCGAGCCAGGAAAATAAATCCTCACCAAAGGCTAAGCGCTGAGGTCCCCCGAGACGTCCCGCATAATCACTCCATCGATCCATCCATGGCTCGATCGGTGGACGGGGGGGCATATATATCTGCGGGCGCAGTAATGGTACCCTTGCCAAAAAGAAGGTGACCAGGATACTCCCATAGCCAAATTGGGAATTCTTTCCAAGCCTACACTTTGTTGAGCCCAGAATTGGCCCTTTTTGACCATCATTTATCACCGTCCCTTACCTTGTCTTACACCAATTACCTTGGCAATTCAATTTATTATCCTCATATATTCCCCAAATTACCAAGGTATGGCCGATTATTGTTTTATTGTGTTAATACTTATGATTGTGATGATTAAAGCTGTGCATCTCTTAATCTGTGCTAACATGATGCGATTTATGAAGGTAGTAAGACAATAGACTGCAGGAAGATCGGAGCTGAACAAGTCATGAAGGAACGTTCATCGCTTGTGGAAGGTTCCTTGGGACTCAAATCGGCAATCAAGGCATAGGCGTGGCAGGGCAGCTGTAACCGAAGAACTATCTTAAGTATGTCGCTGCTCGAATCCAGCTGTGAGCTGGAAGGACCGTCACTCTTGGGACAATTAATACTTCTCTCATATTTGGATATTTCAGTTCTGCCACGCATTGTAACAGCTAGATTATTTAGGGCGCCTGAAGATCAGAGATCTTCATGGCTGCCCAATTATAGGTTTAGATGTTGCAAATTGTATGTATAAATATGGGGAATTGCCTCGACTGAGGGGGGGGACAGCAACAATTAATTCATCTTGTATTAGCAGCCAAGCCAAAACTGTGTACTCATCCTTCTGTTAATATAATGAGTTACTTCTGAGTTAAAGAGAGTGTTGTTCAACCAGCGTCTCTGTGTGAAGACTGGGCCCGTCTTCCACAGAGATTGCTGTGTTAATTTAGGATTTCCTCTTTATTGTTGTGTGATGCCTTGATCTTTCTTTTGTACGCAGCAGCAATATTCATTGTGTGGATTTCTCAGTAATTGATTATATTTTCGTGAGATTGGTGAATGGTATCGAATAACAGTCGACTGAGTCAGGTTTGTTTTACATATTTCAATTTCTGTTCACACTGCTGTGTTCATCCTACAACTGAGACGTAATCCCAGGAGTTCTTACAGTTTAGCTTTCCTGTTATGTATTGATTGAATTATATTTTGCAATTCAGTTTCTTAGAACAGTTGCTTCAATCTCTTTTATCAAAATTCTAGAGTAATGTTCAGGTCATGCTTTATGATTCCCAGCTTGATTAAATTAGACAGTTGATTATTTTAGAATGCAATTGAGATTCCCTTCCTGCAATCGTTGATTAGATCTGATATTAATTCTGCTTGATGCATAATAGTAAAGAATTGTAGTATAGCAGTTAGAAGGCGATTGGGATTGCATAGATTCTTGGGATGAACATAGATGATAGAAGATAAAAGTATTCACTTCTAATGGTTTGTGTTTAAAGCATATATTGTGCACTTGTCCTTTGAAATAAAAAGACTTTCTCGGGTTGACAATAAATTTCATACGCTCTGTGTGTTGATATTTAATTATCTGCAATTAGAGTGCTTGACATTTTGGCGCCGTTGCCGGGGAAGGATGAAAATTAAACACTAGTCATTAGTCGTATTTGATATTTGCTTTTAGTCAGTCTTTTTGGTTGTTTTTGAAATGATCTGCTTCGCATGAATACAAGGGGAGTAAAACGTGATCACCTCCCGACCCCCAAAACCCCACAAATTACTAACAGTACAGGTGGTTCGGGTCGTGGTCGAGGTCCACCGCTGGGCAGAAGAACATTCATTGACGACCTTGTTGACAAAACTGATTCAGCTGTCAGATCTCGTCAACAGGGGACTCCTATCAAAAGAGGCCCTGCTGATCCTGGAGCGTTAGCATCAGGATCTACAGTGGAAGATACAGGAGCAGCTGTGATTCCTGCATATACTCCTGCTAAAGAAGTAACAGCTGATTCAGCTGTTGCAACCGAAGAATACGCAGCTGTTGCAACCGAAGAATACGCAGCTGTTACAACCGAAGAATACGCAGCTGTTACAACTGAGGTAAAGAACAAAGGAACAAACGAAGGAGAAGATACAGAAGAAAAGATGAGTAATAGACATGAGAACGAAGAGGAAGAAGCAGTGGTACAATACCATCATGAAGATAATTCCCCGCCAGAGACTATGGCTACATTGCAATTTCCAATACAGCAGCTAGAGGGGACAGCTCCTATGAAAAACATCTCACCGTCGGTGTTACCCCGCTTCCATGGCAGGGCGGTAGAGGATCCAGATGAATTCCTTTTTGAATTCGATATCCTCTGTCGCAGCTATGATTATGTCACAGATGCTCAAAAGTTAAAACTTTTTCCTGCCACCCTGAAGGACAATGCATTACGTTGGTTCATGAGCCTTGGGGGAGGGACTGTTGCTAATTGGAACAAGATGAAGCAAGTGTTCCTGGAAAAATATCAAGAGTATTGCAACACCAGGGACAAAAGGGAGGAGTTATTCAAGATGGTACAGAAGGAGGATGAAAGCTTGGAGGATTTTGTGGAGAGGTTGCTGTACAATGTGCAGAGAGCTGGACAGACGAACATGGGACTAGATGTGCTTAAGATAATCTTGCTTCGAGGAATCAGGGACGATTGTTTAGACATGCTAAATTTATTAGGAAAGGGGGATATCTCTAAAGAATCTTTTGAGACAATTGTGGAATTATGTAAGAGATATTCCAGGGGATCTTCTAGGCATAATAAGCAGCATAAACGAAATAACCTGGAACGTGATGTATTCGACAGAACTCAGAAGTCATCCAATGGGGGAGCTACACGTGCAGAGATAGGCAATCTTCTTGAAAACTTTAAAACATAAATGATGAGCTCTATCTCTTCAGAGATTGACGTCTTGAAGGCCAAGCAAAGACAGGCAGTGGAGGATCTCACACTAGGGGTGTTTTGTCCCCGATGTAGAAAGACTCATCCACTGAAGGAATGCCCTCTTGACAAAGTACAAGTGTGTCAGCTGTGCGAGCTGAATCATGATATGAAAGAATGCCCCACGTTGCCCCAAGTAAAGGCTGTTCTGCAGGCATCAACTCCAGAGGCGGAGTCAGCCTACTTCATTGCACAGAAGAAACCCTAGCAACCCCGGAATCAAGGTATGTCTCCCGATTCATTTCCATTTTTGAATAATTTGAATAATTGGAATACTAATATGCAAAATGTGAATACACAATTCCCTTCAAATTATGCTCATTGGAATTCCCCTCAACCTGCGATGCAAGGTTATAATTCATGGAGTCCTTGGACACAGCCACCTCATCAACCTACTTCATGGTCTCCTGGATGGAGGAACTTCCATCCTGGGAACCAGTTTCCTCAACCACCTCCACCTCAACAGTTACCGTATCCTCCATATCCTCAATTTCAGCAATATCCTCAATACCTACCTCAGCAGTCACAGCTGCAGCTGCAAAATAATCCTGTGCCTAACATGCCAATACGGCCTCAGCTGCCTGCCCAACCTAACCCTAACCCAAATAATAAAACAGTCCAGCAATTGGAAACTCTCAATATGCCGGCCTACTCTCTTTCCCCTGTACCCTGTAATGACATTCGCTTACGGTCTGGAAAGATAGTAGAACGTGTAACTTCAGAAAATATTCCACCAACTGTTTATGACAAATGAGAGAGTTCCCAGTATCCATTTAATCCGGTTCCCATCACTGAAGATGCTGAGCATCCCTCAGAAGGGAGAGCTGAAACATTAAACGATGAAGTGAATAATACGCAGCCTACCCAGTTGGTAAGGCAACCACCTTACCCTGAGAGATTGATGCTGCCACAAAGAGGGGGGCAACCTCAGTTCAATCTCCTAGGAGAATTGAAGAACCTTTATGTGAAGATTCCCCTTTTACAAGCTCTTCAAGATGTACCTATCTATGCTAGAACTGTTCGGGACCTGTGCACTAAAAGACCGGGAAGGAAACCCAGAGATCCTCCTACTGTTCATGTTATAGGGAATTTATCCGCTTTGATGACTGGAAAAACCCCTATAACCAAGTATGAGGATCCCGGCAATCCTACTGTCACTGTACACATAGGACAAACGCAGATACCCAACGTACTAGTAGATTTAGGAGCTGCGATCAATGTTATAACGATGGAGACTGTAAAGAAGCTCGGATTCACCAATATTAGACCGACTCCTACTATCTTAGAATTGGCAGACAAATCCACCATCAGACCCGAAGGGGTTTTGGACGACCTTGTTATTTCAGTAGACTCATGGGAATACCCTGCCGATTTCCTGGTTTTACAACCAAAATCACAGCTGGGGGGACATCCATTGATTTTAGGGAGGCCCTGGTTGGCTACAGCTGATGCTTGTATCAGCTGTCGATCAGGATCTATGACTATATATGATGGCATGGAAACCAAAAATCTCACCCTGTACCCTCCAGCAAGGCCGAGTCTAGAAACTGAAACCTCCCTTTGGATAGAACAGGAAGAAGAGGAAGATGTTCAGCCATTACTAACAATAGGGAAGGCACTAACCTTCAAAAATGAAACAGAAGACGATGCCATTAATAATTTCATTAGCGAACCTGCTTCAGTAGACAAGGAAGTTTATCAACTTCTGAACAGTACCCTCGGTAAAGAAGAACAAGAACAGCTTACGGAGGAAGCACTAGCCAATGACACAAACATAATACCAGTATTGAAAAGCTCGAGAAGCATTCCTATTGAGGTAGAGCCTGGAAGAACTTTGAACATCAATCCTGCTCTCTCCTCAGAAGAACAAAAGCGCCTAACCAATCTCTTGAAGGAACGTAAGGGGGCATTCGCCTGGGAGTATACAGACATGAAGGGTATTCCTTCTAGTCTGTGCACTCATCATATTTATATTAAAAACGACTCCCGGCCTGTATGTCAACCCCAACGACGCATGAACCCCAATCTGAGGGATATAGTGAAGGAAGAAATCCAGAAACTCTTGGAAGCAGGATTCATCTATCCTATCTCAGACAGTGAGTGGGTTTCCCCACTTGTAATTGTACCCAAGAAAAATGGTAAATGGAGAGTCTGCGTCGATTATAGGGAGCTGAACAAGGCTACACAGAAGGATCACTTTCCTCTGCCCTTTATTGACCAGGTACTTGATAACCTATCTGGGAAGAAGTTCTTCTCCTTCCTGGATGGGTTCAGTGGGTACAATCAAATTCAGATTGCTCCAGAGGATCAGGATAAGACCACCTTCACCTGCCCTTGGGGAACGTTCTCCTACAGGGTGCTTCCCTTTGGATTGTGCAATGCACCTGCAACGTTCCAAAGAGCTGTGATTGGCATATTTTCTGAATTGGTAAATGATAGCATGGAAGTTTTTATGGATGATTTCACTCCTTATGGCAGGGATTTTGAGGAAGCACTGGAAAATTTGAAAAAGGTCTTAATTCGCTGTGAACAGGCTCGCCTCTCACTAAGTACTGAAAAATGCCACATGATGATGAGTGAGGGGGTGGTATTAGGACATTTCATCTCTACTGACGGTATTCAAGTGGATCCTTCAAAAATTAAGGTGATAAAGAATATACCAACCCCTTCAACTCAGAAAGAGGTGCGAAGTTTTCTGGGACATGCTGGGTATTACAGGAGATTCATAGAAAACTTCTCCAAACTTGCTTCTCCTTTGTTTTCATTGTTAATGAAGGACGCACAGTTTGTATGGAGTACAGCATGCCAGACAGCATTTGATGAGCTTAAAGAGAAACTGTCCACAGCCCCTATTTTAAGGGGACCTAATTGGACCATACCTTTCCACATTTCTTCAGATGCTTCTGATACCGCCATTGGAGCAGTACTAGGACAGCAGGATGGTCAAGTACCTTATGCTATTTATTATGTTAGTAAAAACTTAGCCCCTGCTGAACTAAATTATACTGTTACTGAAAAAGAATTCCTTGCTATTGTTTATTCTATTAATAAGTTTCGGCATTACATTACTGGGTATCCTACATTTGTGCATACTGATCACTCTGCCATTAAGTATTTAATGAATAAACCTGTCACTAATGCCAGAGTAACCAGGTGGATTTTATTATTACAGGAATTTGATATTACTATTATAGATAAACCTGGAAAAGAAAATGTTGTTGCTGATTTTTTATCACGATTTACTAACAGTGATGACAGTTCACCTGTTGAGGATGCTTTCCCGGATGAACATTTATTCGCACTCTCAGCTCATTCACCCTGGTATGCAGACGTTGCTAATTATTTGGCTGCAGGGAAGCTTCCGCCACATATGTCTAAACGAGAGAAAAGAAAAATTATACAGCAAAGTGCCAGGTATTGTTGGCTCAAAGGCCATCTCTTTTACATAGGACCTGATCTTGAAATTAGAAGATGTGTAAGGGAAGATGAGATCTTTCATATACTGAAGGCCTGTCACGATGAACCTTGCGGAGGACACTTTGCAGATAAAAGAATAGGGCATAAGGCGTTGCGGATGGGCTATTATTGGCCGACACTGTTCAGAGATGCTAAAAGATATGTTCAGTCCTGTGACAGCTGCCAAAGGATGGGCCAACCTAATAAGACAGATCAGATGCCTTTACAGCCCCAAGTGGTACTAGAACCGTTTGATAGATGGGCGTTGGACTTTGTTGGTCCTATCAACCCTCCTTCCAAACAGAAGGTTTACATCTTGGTATGTACAGATTACATGACTAAGTGGGTAGAAGCTGTAGCTTTGGCTAAGGCAAATGACCAGGCGGTGATTGATTTCCTGTACAGTGAAGTTTTTACCCGTTTTGGAGTACCAAAGGAAGTAGTTACCGATGGGGGACCACAATTTATTTCACACCAATTTGAATCCTTGCTCCGGAAGTATCATGTGCAGCACAAGATAGCTTCACCTTATCATCCCCAGGCCAATGGTCAGGTGGAAAGCACTAATAAAGTTATCGAAGCAATCCTTACTAAAACAGTTAAAAGCCATCGAAGGGATTGGGCTGACAGACTTCCAGAAGCACAGTGGGCATATCGCACGACTTGGCGCAACACCACGGGCTTTTCTCCCTATGATCTGGTGTATGGTAAGAGTGCCATCTTTCCAATTGAATTTGAGATCAAGACCCTGAAAACAGCCATTGAAATGAACCTGGATGTAACAGAAGCCCAGAAAAGAAGATTG
This sequence comes from Larix kaempferi, assembly GCA_027924585.1. Classification (NCBI taxonomy): domain Eukaryota; kingdom Viridiplantae; phylum Streptophyta; class Pinopsida; order Pinales; family Pinaceae; genus Larix; species Larix kaempferi. The sequence goes on from BSBM01002043.1 coordinate 159,224, forward strand.
AATCAATTGAATGAATTGGATGAGAAACGGTTAGCTGCGGTAGACCAGACTGTGCTGCTTCAGCAACAGAGATCTAATTGGCATGACCGATTCATTAAAAAGAAAATCTTCCATGAAGGAGACTGGGCACTATTATACGACTCCAGATTCAAGAAAGATTTTAAAGGTAAATTACGCACAAGATGGCTGGGTCCATATTTGGTTGACAGGGTATTTGACAACGGCACTGTTCGCCTGGTCACCATTGATGAAAACCGTATACCATTACTTGCTAATGGCCACAGATTGCGACTGTATCGGAAGCCCATTTCAAAAGATGCATTCATTTCACAGATTGCTGCTGATCCAAACTACCAATTGGCACCCGAGCAGGAACATTTTTCTACCTTTGCCAAATCTTAAAATGTAAATTATATCTGCTGTACATAAATAATTTCTTGCTGTAGCGTATAGTTGTCGTTTTCTTTTTCTTTGCATTTGATCTCTTTGCTTGTTGTTGTCTTTTACAAAAAAATTTCAGGGAAGCGCCAGGAGAACGATCAGTTTGGGCTCATAATGAAAATCTCTCGGTGCTGTCCTTGTGTTTAAAAAAAAAAAAAAAAAATAATTCCGGCAGCTGCAACATATTTTTCGGCAGCTGCAACATATTTTCCGGCGGCTGCAACATGTTTTCCGGCAGTCGTATATCCTTTTTCCCGCAACCATATTCTCCATTACCCGGTAGCCATAATGCCCTTTCCGTCGGCCGTCAATCTTTTGCGACTGCGACATTTGTGGCTGCAACATCAGCGGCTGCAACATCGGCGGCTGCGACATTTGCGGCTGCAACATCAGCGGCTGCAACATCAGCGGCTGCAACATCGGCGGCTACAACTCAAGTTTCCGCGGCTGCCACCTCATCGTCCCCATGGTTGCCACCTCATTCATCAGCTATGGCCACCTCATCTCCCACGGCTGCCATCTCATTTTCCGCAGCTGCCACTCCATTTACCAGCCACGGCCATTTCACTTCCTGGTAGCCGTAATGTTCTTTTCTTTTCCGTCCGCCGTCAAATCTTTTCCGACAGCTGCAACTCCGGCAGCTGCAATTTCGGCGGCTGTAACTTCGGTGGCTGCAATATCTTTTTCCCGCAGCCGCCACATCATTTCCCGGCTGCCACCTTATTTCTTGGCGGCTGCCACTTCATTGACCAAGTCACTTCCACATCTGCCATTTCTCTCCAGCGGCTGCGACATATTTCCCATAGTCGTAAAATCTTTTCCCGCCAGCTGTAAGTTTTTCCCGCCGCCGTAAAATTTTCCCGTGACAGCCGTAATTTTCCCTGATATCGTGAATCTTTTTCCGGCTGCCGCGAATTCTTTTCCGATGGCTGTAACTTCTTTCCTGCCAGCTGCAACAAGCTTTTTCATCGGCCGTGTGATCATTTCTTTGGCAATTTGCAGTGGCAACTCCCGTGTTAACAGAAGGATTGTTCAACCTGCTAATTATGATGCTGATTCATCCCAGTCCTGCCGGCGAACTCATCATTTTAACCCGGAGGATGCGACGCCTTGTGTTTTACCGGCGAAGAAAATCAGTGCCTTATCCGAGTCATCATGATTCCACGTCTGACTGTGCACGCGTTTGGCTCCGTGACGTCACCAACTCCATGCTCCACCAGTTTCCGCAGCCTTCCGACGCACAGTTTTATGAGGTATGGCTTTCATTTATCACGTGACTAAGTATTGATATCATGTAAACGAGATTGGCCGTACCTTCACTCGTACCACCATTTATATCTGATTAAACCTTTCCCTCGTACGACGTAATACTAATAACTGCCACCTTCCCCAATTCGGCATGAAAATTTTAAACTCTTCTCTACGCTTAATTTTCCGAATTAGTTCATTCGCTCAACGTCTCCGCTCAACGATTCGTGCATTCTCGTGCTGCAACTTCCATTCTGGGATCCTATACTCTGTCGAACAGCAGTTTCGTCTTGCAGCCAGGACCATGGGCATTCCAGTTCGCCATGAACCTTTCAATACCCGGGAACTTAGACGGAATTTGCAGGTTCTGGCCATTTTTCAAGCCGCTGGCTGGGTCGAGTTCTTCGAACGATTGGATGGATTCGATCGGGACGCAGCCCTGCAATTCGCCTTGAATCTTACCAAAACACACTCCACGGTGTGGGGGCTGTGTATAGATGTTTCGGAGGTCATTATATCCGAGGTTACAGCTATCCCGTTGGTGGGAAAACCTTGGTTTAACCGTTGAGTTCCTGCAACAGTTGCACGGGAACAATTTTTACTTCCAGGGGAGCAAGTTGAAGCATCCAGGAGAGGGATTGCATTGAAGTCACTGCCGCAGCCATGGGACCAGGTTGCTATCTTCCTCAAGAAATACATAACTTGCGAAGGTAGATACCAAACTGTGTACAACTCTGAACTTCCTTTGCTTTCTCATCTCCGTCATGGCATTCTGTTAAATATTCCATTTTATCTATTGCATGATTTGCGCCATATGGCAACATTCGTTCAATCTGCAAAGCACCCATTATCCTCCCTCACCCACCATGGCCTTATTAAGTTAATAATTATAAGAACCCTGGCCCAACATAATATAACATGGGAGCAATTCATTACCCGACCACAGCAACCTGTTCCCTTGCGGGTCATCCCATTACAGCAATTACCGGTTCAGCCACAACAGGAGGACCGGAGTTCCTCCAGTGAAGTTGGGGGGAGGGATGAAACGGAAGAAGAACAACAGGGGGCACAGGCAGGACCATCCGGGAGGGATGAAACGGAAGAAGAACAACAGGGGGCACAGGCAGGACCATCCGGGAGGGATGAAACGGAAGAAGAACAACAGGGGGCACAGGCAGGACCATCCGGGGTGGATAAAACCACAGAGGAAGAACAAACAGGGGCACAGGCAGAGCCATTTGAAGTGTATGAATCCCCAGCACAAGCAGAACCAGTGGGGGATGACACTACATTTGAAGGAGGGCGAGGGGAAGCACAAACAGAGCCGTCAGGTGACAATGTAGATGAAACCCTCGCGGAAAACCTAGATAACAGGACAGCTCCGATAGCAGAAGGTGAAATTGGAGCAGCTGCGACAATGGAACCTGACGATGACGGAGCCAGAGAAATGGAAGAAGATATTGAGCTGGTCACAATCGAGTCTTCACCGGAATGGGCAGGAGGAGCAGCTGTGATTGAAGAAGAACAGCATGGGGGGCAGGGAAATATTCCTTTTACTTCATTTTTGCCTCCCTATGTCCCAGCTCCACGAGAGGAAACACTGCAAAAAGGAAAGTCACAAAAGAAACCGCCACAGAAAAGGAAGAGGGCCACCAATGAGTTTGATTTAGTGGCACCAATCAGAAGGAAACGAACTCGGTCAATCACAGCAGCAGAGGCAGCTAGAACAAAATGGGCAACCTTAGAGACACAGGTTGAACCCCCAATCCTTACACCAAAACCGAGGGATGCTCCACAAAGGCCAGTGGAGGAAGAGCCTGGAATTGAGGGACTCTTGTATGAGAATGCAATGCTGAAAGAGGACCTTCAAGCACTTAGAAAGGAGCTGGAAACATGGAAGGAAATCTGCAGGAAGCAGGGTGGAAGAAAGATGTATACATTAATAGAGGCTGCAGACCAAGTGGAGGAATCAGCTTCTGCTGGAGCTGGAGAAAAGGATGAGCGAATACTCTGCCCCACCTGTGGGGAGATCTTTGAGGAAGCAGGCCATAAAATTTTACTTAGCACCTATTCAGCACAACAGCCTGTAGCCACAGAAGGGAAAGCAGTGGAGAAAGAAGGTGCTGTTACACAAGAACCAGCACCTTTAAACATCCTTGCTGCAGCTGCCACTTCCCATGATGCAAAAGTCATAGAACAGATGGGAGAAGAACAGGGAGTGGAGGATGCCCTGGAAATTTATGAGGAATGTATGGCAATTCCAAAATGCTCCCACGACATAGAAATCATAGAACAGCTGGGAGAAGAACGGGAGATGAAGAATGCTCTGGAGCTTATAAAAGAGTATAGTGAGACCCCAGAGTGTTCCCATGACACGGAGATCATGGAGCCAAGGGATACTCTGGAGGATAGTGAAGAATTTTGTGCTGTAACCCCAGAACGTTCCCAGGACACAATAATTTTAGAAGGAGAAACGGAAACGCAGGACAGTGATAAGTTGAAACAGGATGCTGCAACACAAGAACCAGAAATCCTGAATTTGACCGTCCAACCGACTGAGCAGACAGGAGAAGAAGCTGGGACAGAGGATATTCTGGCATTCAACGATGAACTCTGGGTGGTGACCCCAGAAAGCTCTCATGATACAGAACTCATAGAAGAGGAGCTGCAGCAAAAGAAAGATGAAGATGTAAGCCAGGATGTTGTCACACAAGAACCAACATCCTTGGATACTGCAGCAAGAACCCCTGAATTACAGTTGGGAGATAACCCGGGAGTAGACATAATTCCTGATACACAATGGAGTGATGATGAACAGGTACAGACACCCTGCTCAGGTGACACTGAAATTTTGGAGGAGGAGCTGCAAATTGAAAAGGATATCCAATCTCAGCAGCCAAATGACAAGGAAGACACTGTTACACAAGAACCAGTGTCTCCAAAAGCAATAAAGGTAGTTGCTGAAGAAGGTTTAAGGGATGTTGCTGTTACACAAGAACCAGCAACCCCCTTGATAAGATTAGATGCGCTGGAAGACACTGTCCCACAAGAACCAGTGCTTCCACCTCCTACAGGTGTCATTGAGTTGGATTCAGATTGAGTGTGTCTTTTCAACTTCCCCAGGCATAGCATAAGAGAACTGCAGAAAGGTCCCCACCACATCAAGTGCATTCTCAGATATTAGCAAGTAGCAGTGGAAGGGGAACAGTGAGGTTGGAAGATGCCGGGTTGCTCACAGAAAATTTTCAAAAAGATAGAGGGGATGCCTGATTTATCTACATTCTTTCCTCTTGCCTGGACAAGGTTCAGTGCAATATTCAGATGCAGGTTGTTGCATGAGGACATGCAACAGGATAGTTGGGGGGAGATGTTGAGCCCAGAATTGGCCCTTTTTGACCATCATTTATCACCGTCCCTTACCTTGTCTTACACCAATTACCTTGGCAATTCAATTTATTATCCTCATATATTCCCCAAATTACCAAGGTATGGCCGATTATTGTTTTATTGTGTTAATGCTTATGATTGTGATGATTAAAGCTGTGCATCTCTTAATCTGTGCTAACACGATGCGATTTATGAAGGTAGTAAGACAATAGACTGCAGGAAGATCGGAGCTGAACAAGTCATGAAGGAACGTTCATCGCTTGTGGAAGGTTCCTTGGGACTCAAATCGGCAATCAAGGCATAGGCGTGGCAGGGCAGCTGTAACCGAAGAACTATCTTAAGTATGTCGCTGCTCGAATCCAGCTGTGAGCTGGAAGGACCGTCACTCTTGGGACAATTAATACTTCTCTCATATTTGGATATTTCAGTTCTGCCACGCATTGTAACAGCTAGATTATTTAGGGCGCCTGAAGATCAGAGATCTTCATGGCTGCCCAATTATAGGTTTAGATGTTGCAAATTGTATGTATAAATATGGGGAATTGCCTCGACTGAGGGGGGGGACAGCAACAATTAATTCATCTTGTATTAGCAGCCAAGCCAAAACTGTGTACTCATCCTTCTGTTAATATAAGGAGTTACTTCTGAGTTAAAGAGAGTGTTGTTCAACCAGCGTCTCTGTGTGAAGACTGGGCCCGTATTCCACAGAGATTGCTGTGTTAATTTAGGATTTCCTCTTTATTGTTGTGTGATGCCTTGATCTTTCTTTTGTACGCAGCAGCAATATTCATTGTGTGGATTTCTCAGTAATTGATTATATTTTCGTGAGATTGGTGAATGGTATCGAATAACAGTCGACTGAGTCAGGTTTGTTTTACATATTTCAATTTCTGTTCACACTGCTGTGTTCATCCTACAGCTGAGACGTAATCCCAGGAGTTCTTACAGTTTAGCTTTCCTGTTATGTATTGATTGAATTATATTTTGCAATTCAGTTTCTTAGAACAGTTGCTTCAATCTCTTTTATCAAAATTCTAGAGTAATGTTCAGGTCATGCTTTATGATTCCCATCTTGATTAAATTAGACAGTTGATTATTTTAGAATGCAATTGAGATTCCCTTCCTGCAATTGTTGATTAGATCTGATATTAATTCTGCTTGATGCATAATAGTAAAGAATTGTAGTATATCAGTTAGAAGGCGATTGGGATTGCATAGATTCTTGGGATGAACATAGATGATAGAAGATAAAAGTATTCACTTCTAATGGTTTGTGTTTAAAGCATATATTGTGCACTTGTCCTTTGAAATAAAAAGACTTTCTCGGGTTGACAATAAATTTCATACGCTATGTGTGTTGATATTTAATTATCTGCAATTAGAGTGCTTGACACACTTGTGCACTTGTTCTTTGAGATTGGCCAACACTGCCTCACACCAGTTAAATACTGTTCCCCCCATACACTCCGCTGTGAGATTCACTTGTGTACGGGATGCCTGATGCGGACCCACACTTCCTGCTGCACACGTGATGGTGAATAGTACGGTTTTTACAGGAAGTTCTATAACATCCTTTATGGCCACCTTCCTGCTTTTCTTACTCGAACCCTGACGACAATACCGAGCAATCAAGTCATCTGTACTCATTTCCGAGGCTGTGTATCCAGTAAAGTTCACCCGGGCCCCTCTTTTCGATAGGCCCGTGAGGAAATAAATATCCTCGAGTTGAATTTCGAGAACATGCTCTCCCACTCGGAAAGCTTGAATGTCAGGATCCCATAATTGAATAAGATGAGTGAGAAGCTTGGGTTGCTGACGAATCCCTTTGGTCTTAAAGAACTTCAACAAACCACATTCTCGCAATGCGGTCACAGTTGGTAAATGATTTTCAGCTGCCAAATCATCTACTTCATGCTCTCTTTCTTTCCAGCTGACCATTTTTATCCAAACAAGTTGCAAACTCCTGCAAAAGGTCAGGGGAAACCTTCAGTAACTATTTAACAACTCAACCTCAGCTAAAATTTTTGGAAAAATTAATTTTTTCATCTTGGGTTGCACCTTCATCGCGTATGGGGGTTTCCTTGCCGCGTGGTACCTCACAGTACCGCGCCTCGCTTTAGACTCACAGAGCGGTACTGTGTGGCAGTACCGCGCTTCACAATATAGGCCAAGCGCGGTACTGTGAGAGGCGATTTTTTCCCAGTAGGGCTCGCCCAAAAAATTAATTTTCCTTACTGAAAGCAAATAATTCATGCATGAAATGAAAGAGCAGTTGAAGAACTCTTACCTGGCGCAGACGGTTGTTGAAACGGTGCCCTAAAACTCCAGATATGGATCCTTGAAGTTTTGCTCCTCAAATGGGTAAAAATCTCCTCTTTGGGTAAAAACACAAATGAAATGGTAATTTCTATTTTTACTCATCCTTTTATAACCTTTTCACCTATTTTTTAATTATTATTTTAAATGGTTAAAATAAAGCCCTTTTCACATTGCTAATATCCAGTTTTTTGAGCACTTATTGACAGGATCCCCGGTAAAAAGCGATATATTCACACTGGTGTTTATTCATTGACCTTCATTTCGAGCCTACTTTATCTTTTTCATGCTCTAGATTAAAACTTGAAAAAGACATTTTGAGCCTACTTTATCTTTTTCGTGCTCTGGATTAAAACTTGAAAAAGATTCCAAGAGATTTTACACCCGTGTCGTGCTTGTCAAACTCAAGTAAATGGTGTCGAGTACAGTCAGCTTTACTCATGCTCGTTAAACGATGAGGAAAGTATTATCCTGGTTGTATTTTATTCTTTTTTCGGACCAGAATAATTAAAAAATTACGAAAAAGACCATAGGAGTCCATAGTTAAGCTCTTTTCAGACTCCTTAAAATTGAAAAGATTGCCAAGTGATCTTGACTCTTTCACACTTGTAAAAGTATTGGAAAGGTCATCTATTCGGTGATAGGTTACCCCTTTTTCGGCCCGTCTAGACTATTTACGATAAAGGTATACCTCAGTCAATCTCGGCTGGGAGAGTTCTCTCGAGAATTGTTTTACACTTTTTTGGGATCGAGAGACTAAATTTACGAAAAAGTACATTGCAGAGCTCCCTTTAAGTTTTTCAGGCTCTCTAAATATGAAAAGCTACCGAGCTTTCCTTCTTTGGGCTCGTTAAAATTTAACATCGAAGGACCCATTTTTGGGATGAACCCCTCCTTTCTCAGGTTCGTAAAACATGTGAGATTGGACTCATCTATGAGATGAGATACACCGAGCATATGTTATCCTCTTCAAGCTCGAAAAACAACAAAGAGGTACTTGTCTATCATGTCGGGGGAATATGGGGGAACAAGTCAAGTTTGTTTATGGTAGCTTGTCAGTTGTTACCTTTGAACATGGCATGTGTCTGTCTCTTGTCTATATTGGGTATCCATTTTTCACTGAGTTATGGTCATCATCCTGAGTCATCTCCCTGGACACGAGCCTACTCATCCGGTGTCTATCCTCTGCTATCAATAATCCCTGCTGCCAAGTCCTGTTACATGCCGTTATATGTTCAAAGGGTTGCATTGTTCAAGTCATTCATTGTGTCAGGCCTCCGCTATGTCAGTACATACTCCATTTGTTTCATCATCTTATCGTTCGTTCTGATTTCGTGTCGATGATGTGGGAATCATTATGGCCCACCTTCGACGAGTCTATTCCCATTGACGCCAAATCACTATCCAGGAATTGGACTTAGAGATCAACTATTAGTACCTTGGTACCTGCATGCCTCAATGGCAGGTTTCCTCATGTTTGACAGTAGGTTCACATCATTGACCTCTGATCAAGCAATCTCTCGGATGCTCGACATCAACTCATTCATTCGCATCTCATTGAGATGTACTATTGATACCTTGGGAATCATCATCATCATTGGTGATCTCCTTCACATTTGTTAACAGTTCACATCATTGACCAGTAATCAAATGGTTTCTACCATGTTCGACTTCAACACCTTGTAATCACATGGTTAGATTTGTATCTTATGCGATCGGGTAGAAGACCCTGGGTGCACCTTTGTATCTTGATTGCGTCTAGGTTGCGATGGAGATGTCCTTTGTATTGTCACACAGATCCACTTATTGTATTGGTCGTGGCTGTGTTATTATTGTCTCATGGATCTACGCTTGTTCATAGTAGCCATGATCTATCCACAGTCTATGTCATCTCAGTACTTATGGATCTGCAATGTATTGGTCGGCAACCATGCTTTGAGTCATTTGTTTCCAAGCATGGGGATGCCCACCTCGGTGGTATATATAACACTTTGTTCCTGTTTCAGCTCCTTGTTGCTCTCCTCGATGCTATCTCTGCACAATATTCGTAAAGTATTTTGGCCATCAATTCCTTCTGACCTCACACTTTAGGGGGCATCTGTTATACCTTTATATTCCACAGTGTCGCATCTCCACCACAAACAGAGTTGACGGAACTTCCCCTACTATTTGAACCACCCAGAAGATGTGTAATCCTGGAAGGCAAATCCACCTTGACAAGTTTTCACCCAACTGAGACTTTATTTACCCACACTACCGCGCCTTGCTCACTTATAGGTGCGTGGTAGTCCACACTACCATGCTATGCTGTGTCCCTAGAGCGCGGTACTACCGCGTTATGCTCAGACCACAGGGCGCGACACTCTTTTTATAGTCTTTTTTCCATGGCTTGTGGGATTTTGGATTTTCAAGAGATATTGGAGGATTGGGATCCCTGATTCGATCTCAACCCATTTTCTGTGATTAGAAACCTTGATCCACTTACCTCTCCTTAGATCCACCCATCTCTCTTGTTGGTTAACCCTACCATACATTATAAAAGAGGGGCATTCCATGGGAAAAAAGGAGGACTCTTGAAGTACCAAACTTATGATCTTGCAGCATTGTGAAGATAGCTAGAGGAGGAAGCACTTGGAGCTAGAATATTGGCTTGGACATCAAGCAACTTTTGTAAGCATTCTTCAATCTAATCTTGCATGGAATGTATCTAATCTAGATTTGAATCTAATCTTTACATTCAAGGTATTTGGAAGCTTGCATGTTTGTTCTTTGGTTGATCTTAACAGGTTCTACATTGGAGCTTTGGATCAAAGAGCTAGAAGCGAGACAAACGTCAGTTTGAAAGGTGTGTCTCATCTCTTATTGTTTCTGAATACATTCAATCTTGCTGTAAAATTTAGTTCAGGAATTTCAAGGTAGCATTTGTTTTGACTTGTTTCTTGCTTTAGAGTTAGTTGAAAATCTGCTTTAAAGTTAAGAGAATTTTGACTTATCCGTAGGGAAAAATTCTACATAACAATAACAGAATTGAAAGAGATTAACAAGAAAATGACTAAGTCAATATGGGAATTTGACCAGAAGTTTAAAACATTGTTAGACCAAGTCAGTTTTGACATCGCACTGCAACAACACCTAGAATGGTTCATAGTTGCAATGTTGCCCCACATTAGACTACCATTCATGCAATAGAAGGTCTCTTTGTAGGAAGAAGCCCTGGAGATCGAGATGAAATTAGAATCTTCACCAATAGGAGAGACTAGCATAGGAATGGTCCAAATACAGAACCAGCTAGAAAACCTAACACTACATTTACAAGACATAAAGAAGGGAAAATAAGCCAGAGAAGAAGTCTGGTGTACAAGATGAAAGGGAGAAGGAAACCTGAAGGAACAATGCCCTCTGTTTCAAGAGTACCTTGACAGTGGAGCATTGAATCCACTAAATCAACAACAAGGGCCATGGTGTGATATTTTCTGAACTAGAGGACACCGCCCAGAAGATTGTTATTTGATCCAGAAATATGTCTGGACACCCAAGAATTTGTATTGCAACTTCTAAAATCAGTTTTCCATGATGATTCCAACTGTTGAGCATATGAACTAATGATAGAAAGGAAGGATGATGTTTACAGAGTTCAAGAAGAAACACTGCAGCACAATGATAACGCACAGTATGGCCAGGGTGCATACAAAGGCCGTGGTGGATTCCGAGGAAGAGGAAGAAAGACTGGCCCGGGACAAGGAAGAGGAAGAGGTCAGGTAATATGCTATAATTGTGGCTAGTCAGGTCATCTATCTAGAGACTATACCAATTCTTGTACTATATGTAGATACTGTAAATCTTTTTACCATGTTATTGAGGAATGCCCAATACTACAAGCAAAAATGCAAGAAAGAAAACAAGAAGCACCGAAACCGAATGTTCAGATGATCGCAACAGAGAAAATAAGTAGAGATACAAATGTTAATGCTGTGACGTGAAGTGGTTTTTCAACAGGAAAAAATAAAGAACCAGAAGCTTCAAATTCCAGAGACCACCAAGCTAAGCAGACACCTGCTGAAGGGGTCTGGATTAGAAAAGCAACTGGGAAAGCACCTGTTTTCAATATAGAAAGAAACAAAGAAATCTTCGCAAAAGCACGGGAGACCTTCAAAGAACCATCACCTGTCACACCAAGAATCCCATTGCGAAGTGAAACAACACATATGAAGGATATGCCAGTAGCGTATGATAAAACATGTACCGCATCAAAAACAAGTACCTTTGTTGCGCAGTTCCTACAGAGTTGTATGAATTTATTTAAAAGCGAAGATGCTTTAGTGGAATTCCAAAACTTACTAGACCAATATGAACCATGCACTAGGGAAAACACTGCTCAGAGTGCAATTCACCACATAAAGAGCCATAAGAGAACAGGCTGAGAAATGAGGATCAGTGCACAGATTGGATATTATGAGATGGATGAGATAATCCTTGACTTAGGATCAGAGGTGAATGTATTGACCAAGCACACATGGAAACAGATGGGGAAGCCAAGTTTATCATGCTCACTGATCCAAATAAGGCTATCCAATTAGCATAAATTTATTCCCTTTGGAAGACTTTTGAATGTACTTGTATACATTGATGGAGTAAGAAGTTCAACAGACTTCGCGGTTATTGAGATCATCGACGACAATAACCTGTAATGTCCCCAGTTTGACCCCATGGAATTAACATTATAAATGATGCATTATTGTTATGAAATCATGGTGAGGAGCTCAAGGCCAAGGCCCCACCATCGATTTAGTGATGCATATGATTTGCGTGCTAGCCATGCATATTGGAAATTCAAATATCATATAATATGCATTTTAATAAAAATACCCACAACTAGCTATGCAATGCAACAAAGAGATGGGGGCATGATTTCACAAGGAATTGGGAGGGAAAACATTAAAACCCTTGAGCCAATCAGGTCAAGCCAAGTGTCAATGAGAGAACCCATCAAACCCTCAACTACCCATGTTGACTTTTGTACCCAACCATTGATTTCTCCCAAGAGTTGGTTGAGGTAGTTAATGCCTTGGGAATAGGGAGGTATGGCTATCCAAATTCGGGTATGGGCAAGTTACCCTTCATGGGAATTCACATTTTGCTTCTTGGGGCAAGAAAAGAGCCATGTGTCCCCCAAGCCATAATCCAGGATAATTCCTTCTCCCTCACGAGTTTAGAGCTACCTGGGCATTTTCCAAGCATGTGGGCTATGTTTTCCTTCATTCTCCCAGTAGAGAAGGGCATTTTTTGTGGTATAGCAGTTGGGAAGAAAGAGAAAATTGATTTCGGGGTGTATAGAGGCTCTTTGGCCCATGGAATGCTGTGATATTTGTGGAAGAAATCATTTTTTCCCCTATGGTCGAATTTCCTTCTCCCAATCCGTTTTTGGGGTGCCCACGATTTGGGGAAAACCTATGGCCATGTTATTTGTAAAATCCCATTGTTTGAATTGTGTATCCCTACCCCATGTCTGTGCATGATGTGTGAGAGAAGAGTATGTTGGGTATGGGTTATGGGTATCCATAGCTTTGGCTTGAGCTTGAGTGTAAGCCTCCAGGGTTCAAGTGTAGCCTGATAAACCCAGTTGGACTGGCTTGGCTGAGATGAAATGGTTAATGGGCTGCGTGGGAGCTGGAATGTTCCCTTTCCTTGTGAGAATCATGCCCAGATCGGGGGTGGCCTTCGGATGGACTCAGTATAAGTTGTCGAAGAGCCTATGGTTGGGTGGAACGTTGCAGCGACATAGCTAGTTGCTTGGGGCAGTTGCATAATGAAGATAAGTGTTTTTATGTCTATGTATTTACTTCTGCAATGTTTAATTAATGATTATTTTGATATGATGGATGAGCATTAATCGTGTGTGTGGATTAGTTTTAATTCCGCTGTGCATATTGCCTAATTTGTATCTGCACACCAATAATTAAATTTTTATGATTTTAAATTAGTGGGCTGAGTTTTATGAAATGCACAGATTTTAGTGCCATGTTCTTTTCCTTGCATTGGGTCAGCAGGTGGGTACATTACAATAACCCATATCCAACATTATTGGGGATAGACTAGGCGATGGATAACCTCGCGATAATCAACCTTAAAAAAAAAGATGATCTTCGAAGGGAAGGATATTAGGGTCATCGCACCCTTGGACCCTTTGCAAGGAGAAAGATACAGTGAACCAATACAAGAAGAATCCAGAGCACAAGACCTTGATCGCATCTACAAGATGATTGCAAATAAGGACAACTACATAATCCTATGGTCGATGGAATGCTTAGTTGGCAATGCGACAATTCTTGCATATCAGACTTCGACGCAGGACTGGAGAATTGGAAAACCCGAATGCATGAAGTATCTATCAAGCGATGTGCGCAGATCACAAAGTCACTACGTTGGATTGGAACAGAGGTAAGTCCAATCCCTACTTATGATGGTTCCACTAACGTCTATACTTTTATTCAAGAATATATTGTATCAATTTTAGCTTAACATCGGATACCGACATTGGATATAGCACTGCGCGCTACACCTGCCAAATGGTGGGCCACGCATAAGAAAACTTTGACAACAGGGGAACAGTGTAAGCACATGATGCAAATCAGATTCACAAAGAAAGTTGCGCTAATAATGGAAAAGTGTAATGGAAAAAAAATCCAAGGGATCACATAGAGATCTGTTCAAAAGCATGGGAAATGTTGTACGGGGTCCAAGATGGGATTTTGCACAAGTGTTAAAGAATGTGCATTGCGCGCGGCGATAGGTAGTTTTTGAGGAATTGCACATGCTGCACGACGGCATGGGCCAAGGCATGATTGCACAGCAGGTTGGTGCATAGAACCGTGCATGAGTTATTTTTGGCACGCAATATAGGTAAAGGTCAGATGAGTACATGACCTATTTTGGGTAAGGAACAGGTGGACGACAGAGGAAAGCGACCTATTTGAACACGTGGCAGCAAGCAGTTGAGAAGCTAGGCCACGACGCCAATGGAGATAGGCAGGAGAAGGAGTGGAAAGGGATAGGACATGATGCAGTTACAACCATTTGGTGACTGTGGCTGTCAGACGAGCGTGTGAGCCATGAGTGGCGCAGCTGGAGTAGGTGGAGCAGGTTGTCAACAGCGACAGCTAGGGTGGCAGTTAGCCACACCAGTTTTGGAAACCTTACGGTTTTGACCTATTGATTGTAAAGAAACGATCCTTGGGCGTGATCTATAAATAAGGTAAAATTGTATGGGGAAGGGTTAGAGATCTCTCGTAGAAGCTATCTATTGTTGAGTATTGTAGCATCTTTTGAGTTGTGAAACTATTGTAAAGGATCTGCAGCTGAGTGTGCAGAGACCTATTTTGAGAGAGAAGAGAGTCTGCAGCTGAGTGCGCAGACTAAGAACGGTTGTACCCTTCCCATAAAGAGCAATAATAACAACCATTCTTGTGGACGTAGCCTCCATCCGGGGGGTGAACCCCGTTAAATTCTATGTTATGTGATTATTGTGTGTTTATGATTGTTCATTTGCTTGGTATGAATGTTTAATACTATAGTTTTATGTTATGTGATTGCTTTTATATGTATTCGCCACAGAGAATGGGAATAATATGTTAAATAATACATGCATGGAAGAATGTTAAATATTCAACACTTACAAGTCTGGGAATGTATGAATCTGCCAACTAGTCACATAGTTGAACATTGAATTTAAGCGCAACGTTGGAGTGCGCAGTAATGTATGTTTATTCAATCACCTGCAACATAATGATAAGAACTTGAACGAGTTGAGAGGATAAAGAATGCTAAGTAGGATTGGTTAGAATTAATCATCTTGAAAGAGATGCACGGTCTAGTTGACGCATTGAATCATTGAGATTTGCTGCGAGGTAAGCTATTGATAGCTTATTGTCGTAACGCAAAAGCTATCCTATATCACGTAGTCATCGGAGGTGCTAGTGCGCAAGCACCTTTGCTTGCCGAAGTATCCGACCCGGAATAGAGGGTTCACGCAGTTGTTTGTCCGTAGCAATCCGCAAGGTATTGCGCTGCTTATCATCCTTTCCCCCCTCCGCATCACCCGGTTGTGGAAACTTGATTCCACACCCACCCCCTCAGATTCGCCTCAGGTGAGACCTCAAGATGCATGCAGCTTGTTTCCGAAAGGGCTGGTGAATAGGGGTTTTGTTGGTTCCTTGAACTACGAAGTACCTGGGTCTATGTTGAAAACCTTCGGAAGGTTATTTACAACCAACAAATGGTTCCATTGTCGAGCTAAGACCAGTGATGCGATAGTGTGGTTGGAAAGTAATTTGTGAAGAAGAATACCAGTTCCCGTTGGGTTTAGACAATTGGCATCCTGAAAAGAAAGAGATCTGGGATTGGTGTGACAAGATTGAAAGAGATTTTGCAAAGAAAGAGAACAGACATCCGCGTCTCACCGACGTACAGTGGTTGAAGAGATATTTGTGGAGAGAGATTCACGAGATTTTCTGGGCTTCATTTGGAAACGACTTGCACGAGTGGATCTCATGACTCACAGAAAAGAAAACCTGTTTTCAAGGAGGAGTACCTAAAGAGTGGACTCCAGAGCTCACAGCACAGCTCAAAGCAATAGACAGCTCACTGTCGTGAGCAGTTGACTTTTGGGTTGATAGCATACTTGAAGGATTTGTAATGAAATTTGTTGTAGACACGCTAAATTCCTACAGTCAAGCCGAAGCATACTTTTTCGAAGGATTCAGAGGTAAGTTCCTGAACAACCTAAGTCTACACATTAAAATGCTTTTAGCTGAAAAAGGCGTTTTAAGAATGCAGTAATATTTTTGCATCTGTCATGGTCAATAGCATATATAGTGATTATGACGAAGAGACACATAATCTGAGAAGTGGAAAGAGATATAATTTAATAAAGAAAATAATCTGGGAGGACCTGGACTTCACATGAATACCGAACTCCCGTGTGACCTTAATAATCAGACTGCACCATCATCAGCCACCATCCATCCTATTACACCACAGAACCCGTCAGTTGCAGATACCGCGCTACCCCTATCTCAAAACCCACCCACTACGAACATCGCGTAGCCCACCCCGCAGAATATTAATACTGGACGCACCACAGGAGTGGGTGCGCAGGTAAATATGACTCAGAATAGTCCAGTCCAGAACACCTAGTCTCAGAATAGTCCACAGAGTGGTATCCCTAGCACTATTCCGAATACCCCTTTTACTTTTTCCACTTAGAACCCACCCCAGAATCAGAACCCTCCCCAGAATCAGAACACCAATACACCACCAGAAAGGAGAATGACAGATAACGACATAAAACAATAGATATTGAAAGGAATGGGTTTGGAAGACCTTGATCAACATTGGTTTCTATGTGAAGCCGTATGGAGTGTAAAGCAAATTCAGGATGATGTTGTGAAGAGAGCACAACTCATCACTACTTTCAGAGACAGAGCCCTTCATTGGTTTATGAAATATTCTCAAGCACAACCAAGAACCTTAGCAGGCATAAAGGCTGCGATTGTAGCAGAGTTTAAGAAACCAAAATCCGAATCCCAATGTATCACAGAGCTGAAAGAGATTAAGAAGAAACCTAACGAAATGGTCTGGGAATTTGACCAGAAGTTTAAAACCCTCCTAGACCAAGTAACATTTGTGATAGCTCCGCAACAACATAAAGAATGGTTCATTGTTGCACTACTACCCCACATCAGACAACCATTGATGCAACAGAAGGTTGCATCGCAGGCAGAGGCCTTAGAGATCGCAATGAAGCTAGAGGCTTCGCCGATCGGCGAGACTAGTTTTGGGATGTCACAAATCCAGAACCAGTTGACCACGTTGACACTAGAACTGCAAAGCATGAAGAATGGAAAGGAAAAATGATATGAACCAAGGCACGAAGTCTGGTGTACAAGTTGTAACGGAGAATGCCACACCAGAGAACATTGCCCTTTATTTCAAGACTATCTTAACAGCGGCACACCCAACCCGATTAATCAGAACCAGGAACACTGGTGTGAAATCTGCAGAAGCAAAGGACACCGACCAGAAGACTGTTATCTCATACAGAAATATGTAAAAACACCTAAGAGCTTGTATTGTAATTTCTGTAAATCAGTTGGACATGATGAATCCAACTGTCCGCATATGAGTTGATGAATGAAAGAAAGCGTGATATGGAAGTGATGCGAGGTGCTGGAATATACCGCGTCCAAGAAGGCAACCAACCGAAGCAAGAGAATCCACAGTATGACCAGGGGCGATATAGAGACTGTGGTGGTGGATACCGTGGAAGAGGAAGAGGCCCGATGTAAGGAAGAGGCCGTGGTCAGGTAATTTTCTATAATTGTGGCCAACTAGGTCATGTTTCTAGGGATTGTACCAACCCATGCACTACGTGCAATTACTGTAAATCTTTTGAGCATGTTATTGAAGATTTCCCTGTACTAGAGGTCAAGATGTAGAAATGCAGAAGGATAGATCCACCGAATCCAAACATTCAGTGGATTGCAGTAGAGGGGAGACCTAAAGATCCAAGCATCAATGTAGTAACGCGCAGTGGTGATGTGATAGGGCACGATCGAGGAGCAGAAGATTCAACTTCTGGAGATTTCGGGACTAAGAAAACACCCCTTGAGACATAATGGATAAGAAAAGCTACTGAGAAAACACCTACTTTTGACCTGGCGAAGAACAAAGAGCATTTACGGAAGAACATGATATCCTTAGAGAATCGGAACCAAGGTCACCGAGGATCCCTCTGCATAGTCAAATGTCGTATGTGGAAGACATACCGGCTACTTATGACAACACAAACGTCGCAGCAGAGACATGCACCTCTGTTGCACAGTTCCTTAGAAGCTGCATGAAATTGTTAAAGATCCTGGATGCTATAACAGAACTGCAGAAGGTTATAGATCAGTACGAACCGCGCAGTGGAGAAGACACTATTGATAGCGCAGTTCATCATATCAAGAAACATAAGATAACAGGCAGAGAAATGAGACTCAATGCGCAGATTGGAGATTACAAAATGGATGAAATCATTCTTGACCTGGGATCAAAGGTCAATGTCTTGACTAAGAAGACATGGCAGGAGATGGGGCGACCAAAGCTATCATGGTCACCTATCCAGTTGAGAATGGCCAATCCGAAAAAAGTCATACCATTTGGATGGCTGGCCAATGTGGTTGTTGACATTGATGGAGTACAGAGTCACGCAGATTTTGAGGTTATTGAGATTGTGGACGATAGTCATCCTTTCTCGGCATTATTGGGGATTGAATGGGCTATTGATAACCTCGCAATCATAAATATGAAGACCGGGAAGATGATATTTGAAGGAAAACATCTCAGGGTGATTGCACCACTAGACCCTGCAGACAGAGACAGATACAGTGAGCCGATTCAAAAGGAATCTCAAGCTCAGGATTTGGACTGGTTGTACAAACTGACCGCGAACCAGGAAGATTACATCAACCCTAATGCAGATGGTACACTCAGCTGGAGATGCAACAACTCTTGCATTTCAAACTCGGATGCAGGTTTGGAGAACGGGCAAAGCCACATGCATGAAGTATCTACAAGGAGATGCGCGCAGGTCATGAAGTCGATACGTTGGATTAAAAAGAAGGTAAGCCCAGTCCCCACATATGATGGTTCATCTAACGTTTATTCTTTCATAAGAGATTATACTGTAGCAATTGCAGATGAACACCGCTTACAAGCATTAGATGTAGCATTGCATGAGACACCTGCCAAATGGTGGGTTGCGCACAAGGAGACATTGACTACATGGGATCAATGCAGAATTAAGATGCAAATCAGATTCGCTGAGAAGGTTACATTACCTTTTGCAAAATATAATGGACAGACAGATCCAAGGGATCACGTGGAAACTTGTTCACAAGCTTGGGTTGAAATACCAAAAACAGAATGGGTGCATTTGTTTGTGCATACGCTGGAAGAACCAATTCCAAAGAAATGGTACCTAGACCTAGAACTGCGCAGGGGTACAACAGATTGGTATACCCTGACCGTGAGCTTTCAGATAGATTTCAGTTTTGAAGATGAACATCCGAGCATCAATGATGCATTGTAGCTTCTTCAGAAAAAAATATTCGGACTAGACTGCGCTGATGGAAACATGACCCTAGAAGAATTCTTTAGTGCAGAGAGCATACCTGCGCATCTACACCCGAAATGGGAGGAGCAATTAGATCCTGCTCTTGATTGTTATAACCTCATTGATGAATCTCTAGCTCACGCAGATAGTGATGAGGATGGCCCACGAAACATAAAGATACCTGAATCAGAGGGCATGTGCAAGGTAGAAGGACCTCCACTAGAAATACCAGATATGAGCGGACCCCTAAAGACAAGAAAAGTGAACATTGGCACTAGTGAAGAGCCAACGTTTGCAGCTATCAGAGACTTATGGGATGAAGACACAGTTGAGGAGGTCGCGGGAATACTATAGGAGTATCGCAAACTGTTCTCAACTAAATTCACAGAGATGAAAGCTATATTGGGAGACTTAGAAGTGATGAAAATCCCTCTTAAGCCTGCCGCGAAGCCTGTAAAGCAAAGACCATATAGATTGAATCTGGGCTATAAAGAATGAGTTAAGGCATAACTCGATAAGATGCTCGATGCAGGGATCATTGAGCCAGTTGAAGAATCCGATTGGATAAGCCCGATGGTTATCCAGGATAAAAAGACAAAGGGTGAAATCAGGATCTGTGTAGATTTGAGAAAGTTGACTGAAGCTTCCATGCATGACCCATATCCTACACCTTTTATAGATGAAGTGCTAGATAATGTTGGAGGGAATGAGGCCTATTCTTTTATTGATGGATTCTTTGGTTACCATCAGATTAGGATTGATTGCGCAGATAGGCACAAGACGACTTTTGCTACAGAATGGGGGTCATTCCAGTACACAGTGATGCTTTTCGGTCTGAAAAATGCACCCGCCATATTTTCTAGAGTGGTCATCGTAGCATTTAAGAATTTTATACATAAGTTATTAGAGGTTTACTTTGATGATTGGACCATTTTCGGTTTATTGAAGAACCATGTTGCGAACCTCAGGATGATGCTGGAAAAGTCAAGACAACATCAATTTTCATTGAACTTAAAGAAGTGTGTTTTATGTGTTCCCTATGGAATCTTGTTGGGACACATTGTGTGAAAACAGGGCTTGATGGTTGACCCTATGAAGATCGCAGTCATTGTAAACTTGCCTACACCAAATTCAGTCAAGCAGCTGCACACCACATTGGGACATATCGGCTATTACAAGAAATTCATAAAAGGGTATGCGCAGATAACCGCAACCATGGAAAAGCTGTTCAAGAAAGATGTACCATTCAATTGGAATGAGGACTGTGAGAAAGGATTTGACACATTAAAAGAGAAGATGGTCACCGCACCGATCCTAGTTTTTTCGGACTGGGAGAAGCCATTTCATGTCCATGTTGATGCTTCGTGTATCAAATTGGGCGTTGTTCTTGCTCAGCCAGGAGAGGGAGGTATTGATCATCCCATTTCCTTTTCCAGTAGAAAGTTATCATCCGCTAAGAAGAACTATACCACCACTGAAAGAGAAGGACTCACAATGGTATATGCACTGCAAAAATTCAGGCACTACTTGCTTGGTGCGCACTTCTCCATGTTCACTGACCATTCTGCCTTGAAATACCTGGTCAATAAGCCAGTGTTAGGGGGGCGCATATGAAGATGGATACTAGGAGTACGAATTTGAAATTGTGGTGAAGCCAGGAAGGTTGAATTTGGGACCTGATCATCTATTAAGGATTGAGTCAGGAGAAGAACCGATGAATCTAAAAGACAATCTGCCTGATGTGCAGTTGTTCGCTATACAAGTTGCTGATGATTATTATAAGGACATCATTGACTTTCTTACTATTGGGTTCGCACCCATAGAGTTCACTACGCAGCAGAAAACGCAACTGGTAGTGTGCACAGCAGACTTCACTATAATTGCAGGTCAGCTATACAAGCTGGGAACGGATGAAGTACTGCGCCGATGTGTGTTAGAGCATGAGAAACCATTCATACTAGCTGATGCACACTCAGGAGTCGCAGGAGGCCATTATGTAGGAAGAGCTATCGCGCAGAAGATATTGTGCGCAGGGCTATGGTGTCCTACAATTCATAGAGATTCGAAGGAACATTGCCAAACTTGCGATGTTTGTCAGAGAACAGGGAAGCCATCACGCACAGATGAAATGCCATTAAATCCATAGCTGACATTGCAAGCCTTTAAGAAGTGGGCCATTGATTTTGTGGGTCCTATTAACCCACCAGGGAAAAGAATTGGTGCGAGGTATACCATTATGGCTACCGATTACCTCACCAGATGAGCAGAAGCAAAGCCAGTTAAAGACTGTAGCGTAGCTACAGCCGCAGAGTTTATATATGAAAATATCCTTACAAGGTTCGGATGCCCGAAGATTTTGATGAGTGATCAAGGCACTCACTTTTTGAATAAGACCATCGAGCCATTGACCGAAGAATTCCACGTTCATTATCAGCACAATATGCCTTATCACCCATAGGTGAATGGAACTGTTGAAGCATTTAACAAAGTGTTGGAGAATGCGCTAACCAAGATATGCAAGGCCAATCGGGACGATTGGGACCTGCACATTCCATCTATACTATGGGCATACAGGACTACCTGCAAGAAACTGACTAGCCATACACCTTTCAGGCTAGCCTATGGGAAAGAAGCAATAATGTCGATGGAGTACATTGTTCCAAGCTTGAGAATAGCAACATTTACAGGTATGGCAGATCGCGCAGCACTTGAAGAAAGAATCCTACACTTGGTTGGGCTAGAGGAATATCGCTTCGTCGCAGGCTTCCACCAACAAGTACAGAAAGAGCGCAAAAAGGCATGGCATGATCTCCACATCAAGAACAAGAACTTTTAGGTAGGTGATCTAGTCCTTCTGTATGATAGCAAATTCATGAAATTTCCTGGAAATTTTAAGATGCATTGGTTTGGCCCATATACTATAATGTATGTTACTAACGGTGGCGCAGTCCAGTTAGCCACATTGATCGGAGAAACCTTGCCAAGTTTGATAAATGGTAGCAGACTAAAGCTTTACCGTGATAGTCTGGCTACGCAGAATTCTGTATGATTAAGGGAAGCATACCACACAACACTGCTGAAGTTGCGAGCGCAAAAAAAAAAAAAAAAGAGAAAAAAAGGAAGAAAGATGATGCGCAGAACACATCCTAATCTTCATCATGCAAACAAAATGGAATGACAGCCGCGCAGAACAGTCATATGCAGGTGTGCACAGAAGAAACACCCATATGAGAACCGCTAACGCACTGTGATGGAAGCAATTGCCGTTGCAGTCATCAGATGGTTAGTAGGCCGTTAACCCAACTGGCGGCATTGGCACAATTCAAATGTTAAGGACGGATGTGACAAGTTGGAACACCATAAAGGACGAACTAACCCCTATCGTACTGAAATCCGGCTAGTAGGTCCAACATTTAATGCTGACTAGATGGAGTTGACGTGCTGACCTTCCTGAAAACCTTTTGGCAATTAAGGAAACAGAACTCGCATAATGGAAAAGATCGGATTGCAACACCAAAATCATCGGGTGACCTAGTTATTAAATGCAGCATCAATTGCCTTGGCAACTACCCGAGGCCACATTGCAGACCCACAGAGGCTATAAATACACCTTGCCTGGCCACTTATTCACGTTACAAAGCTTTTTACCATTCCTTGCTTGAAATTTCAGAGATCTGAGTGAGAAAGCACGTCGTATGAGCGAGCCAAACCAGTTGGAAGATCTCTCCTGGTTATTCAAACTTTCAGCACTACCAGCAGAGATGACGGCCACAAAGGGGGCTTTGTCCTAAAGTTCAGCAAGGAAGGTTGCAAGAACCAGCAAGGGGAAGGAAACTGCTACAGAGCAGGCTCAGTCAGGCACACCACTGAAACCACAGTCAGCCACAATCCAGAACCTACCTTTCTATTCGGTGCCAGACTATTCCCCCCCACGGAAGGACGATGCACCACTGGCACACCTAGATAAAAATGCTGCATACGAAATCCCAATGCCAACAATTTCCACTTGAGTGAAAATTGCTGAGAACCTGCTCGGCGAGGTGCCCAATTGTAAGTTGGAGGATTATGACTTACTGGAAAATACATTAGCCAAGTCGAAGAACTACGCGCAGTTTCGACCCAGCGGATATCTCATCCGGGTCGTGGATGGAAAGACTGGATTTGAAAGTCTATAGGTCTAGGACTGGATAAAGCCCATCCAACCCTAGGGGTTGCTCAATCTATTACAGATGCCACATTTTACTAAGAGCATTGAGTACATGGCCATGGTGCGCGCGCTGTTGTTCTACATGCACGAAGGATTCCTTTGGTTGGATACCCATGTTGATGTAAGTATAGATCTGATACATCAGATCACAGGTTTGAACAAGCGCGGAGAGGACCCTGCTGACTTAATGGTGAAACATGTGCAAAATCGGGGTCTGTCCACCGAAGTTTCCATGGAATTCAGCGTTGTCCGCAAGGGGCACGAATTCCCCACCAATGACACCAATGATCCCACATCAAGTTTACTGTTCAGTTGCTAGCAGGCAAGCTGCTGCAGAAGTGGCGACCGCTAGAGGTACCAGCAGTCGCGATAAAACTAGCGGCGAACACATTGTGCGGGGTACCCTATAATTGGTGCCAGTACCTACTCAACAAATTTTTAGCAGACGTTGAGGTGACCCAAGACGATGGTTCATTATTCCATTATGGATGGCTACTCATATTGGTAGCCTTTGCAGGCTGGAAAGAGCTAGATATGTATCAAGGCATCACAACTCTACCAGGACAAGGCCGCGGGATGCACTTCAGCAACTTATGGGCAAGTTCGAAGGCGACCAGATAGCGCCACACAGCTGAAGTTTTTCATGTTTACTATCACCAGCTACGCGACGTGATTTTGTCAACGTCGCACATATCAAGGGCAGTAACCGACACATTCACATGTATCATGAGATTCCTGGCAAAGAGGCATCAGTCACACATTCAGCCACGGGCTGATGCGGAGGAAGGACTATGGTATCCAGGGTTTTATCGCCTGGATGAGAAGACAGTTGAAGCAATGATGGAGCATTGGGATGATGATTGGAAAGTCCCCTCCTTGCAAGACAACGGATCGGATTATGAGAAGAACATCCCACCTGTCTCCATTAAAAAGACCAACATAAAAATTTCAGATGAAGAAGATACTCAAGGAGATAGTGAAGACACAATAGCAAAGCACGAAAAGAAAAAGGGGGGGTTACCTAAAGGAACTCCCATTGTGGAAGAAAAGGAACCGGCTCAAGATAAGGTTGAGGAGTCGGCAGAATGCAAAAGAAAGGCTATTGAAATCCATTCAGACTCAAGAGGCCAGCGCAAGAAGCAAAAGGATGAGAATCCAGAGTCGGCCCGAAGCTCCACCCGGATGACTGCAAACGATCGCAACTAAAGTGCAGGAAGTGTGGGAAAAAACCCACGCAGAAAAAGAAGCAAAACAAGAACAACTTCAGCTGACCATAATCCAAGCTATGGAGGAGGTCAAGTCAATGGTAGCACAGATGGGGTTGGGACAGCCAAGTTCATATTCTAACGGGAAGTCGGGAGGGCAAATCACGTAAAGAAGACCACTTATTGTTGAGATATTGTAACTTCAAAGAATATTATAATTGTACTTTATTTATTCCGGAGATGTTCCATACCTTCGATCTGATTATACTATGAATCCGGAGATGTTTATTCCTCCGAGAAGTTGTGGTAACTAGGGTTATTAGACCCACCATGTGGGGGTCGGCCCAGTCAGTTATAATAGGGTATTTAACCTAGTGGTTAAATACGAGCCTACATGTACTTGTGTAAAATATATGTCAGTGTAATGTATAAATAAAGGAGGTGTGTTCCTCATTTGATACACACACTCACTTGAGAGAGGCGCACTTGT
Organism: Larix kaempferi; assembly: GCA_027924585.1. Taxonomy (NCBI): domain Eukaryota; kingdom Viridiplantae; phylum Streptophyta; class Pinopsida; order Pinales; family Pinaceae; genus Larix; species Larix kaempferi. Next base: position 184,672 of record BSBM01002043.1, read on the forward strand.
GGAGGAGAGGTCTGCTATTGTGGAGGAGGAGATCATGTCTTTGGTTTGCATCTTTGTATATTGCTGGTCATCTATATTGAGGAAGATTTACTAGGTTTTCTACCCCATGAGGGTTTCCCAGGATAAATTTGTGTCTCTTGTGTTTATGCTATGCTTGTTGTTTCTTCAGTGATCCTGTATATGCTATTATTGTGAAAATGGAATGTAATGCAGCTATTTTTTGTCTTAGCATATTAAATCTTAACACTTATTGCCATAAGTAAGTACCCGCGCGTCTTGAACCTCGAGCCAAGTTACCTCAACTATATGAATGAAGCGGTTAAGGAGGCGATAAAGACTGCACGCCTCGACTTGAATATTGGGGATCTGCCCCTAGAAGACTTGAATGAGCTGCACATCAAAGTGGCAGAAGAGATTCATGAGAGAGGTTTGGCCTCATATGATCAAAGTGTCAAGTTGAATGAAGACATCAATCAGATAAAACAAGAATCAACTCACAATTTGCAAGAGGTGACTGAGGCTAGAGAGAAAGACCGGAAGCTGAAAGAAATAATTTCAGTAGTTTGCACAAGTATTCAGGAATGCGCTGAAGAAGAGGATGCAGAGGATACTATAAATAAAATCAGGGCCAAGGTAGATGCCCTCACATCAGAAATGGCACAAATGGAGACCTCCTATAGAGAGAAGATTGCAGAGATGGAGGCAAGGCACCCGATTATCCTGTCAGATCAGTGCGCCGCTCCAGCTGAGGAAGTAACAACAACCATGGAAAACATTTCGTCGCAGGTGACAAAGTGCCAGGATTTACTTGAAGGAGTAAATACAATCATGCAATCATGTTGAGATTGAACGAAGATCCTGCGCTGCAAAAGATCAAGGAGGATCTGCAGAGGGCTTAGCAATAGGTGGAAACCGCAAATGCAGAATTAAAGACTGCGTTGGCCAGAGAGAAGATACAAAGATTTAATGAAATCAAGGACCTACAGAAAGAATTGGTCACGCTAAGGGAGAAAGAGGCTGCTACATCTGATAGGTTGCATCCCATTGAAAAAGAAGGCCTTCAACTGATACAATAGTTCGATGAGAAGTTTGTAGAACTTTAGATAGCAGAAGGCACAATGAAAGAGCAGGTGGTCAAAGAAAAGGTTTCGCAGGCTACTCTAGAGACGCTCTGAGAGTTCGAGAAGAAGGCCAAGGATATGGTCACAAAGTTAGCAATTACTCTGCACAATTTTGTATCGAAGGCAGGCACACCAGAGGGCACAACACCCTCGTCCAGAACTAAAAGTGGCTCGGGACAAGCCACAGGTGAGTGTTAGGGGCCTGTTGGATGGGTTCCAAGATTGGATTTTGCACAAGTGTTAAAGAATGCGCATTGCTCACGGCGGCAGGTGACAAGTAGTTTTTGAGGAATTGCATATGTCGCGCAGTGACGCAAGCCAAGGAATGGTTGCACAATAGGTTGGTGCACAAAACCGCGCATGAGTTATTTTTGGCACACAATACAGGTAAAGGTCGGATGAGGACATGACCTATTTTGGGTAAGGAACAGGTGGACGGCAGAGGAAAGTGACTTGTTCGAACATGTGGCGGCAAGCAGTTGAAAAGCTAGGCCACAACGCTGATGGCGATAGGCAGGCGAAGGAGTGGAAAGGGATAGGCCATGATGCAGTTACAACCATTTGGTGACTATGGCTGTCAGACAAGCGTGTGAGACATGAGTGGCCTAGCTGGAGCAGGATGTCGACGGTGACAGCTAGGGTGGCAGTTAGCCACGCCAGTTTTCGAAACCTTAGGGTTTCAGCCTATTGATTGTAAAGACACGAACCTTGGGCGTGATCTATCAATAAGGTAAAATTGTATGGGGAAGGGTTAGAGATCTCTCGTAGAAGATAGCTATTGTTGAGTATTATAGCATATTTTGAGTTGTGAAACTATTGTAAAGGATCTGCAGCTGAGTGCGCAGAGACCTATTTTGAGAGAGAAGAGAGTCTGCAGCTGAGTGGGCAGACTAAGAACAGTTTTACCCTTCCCATAAAGAGAAATAATAAAAACCGTTCTTGTGGACATAGCCTCCATCCGGGGGGTGAACCATGTTAAATTCTGTGTTATGTGATTATTGTTTATTTATGATTGTTCATTTGCTTGGTATGAATGTTTAATACTACAGTTTTCTGTTATGTGATTGCTTTTATATGTATTCGCCGCAGAGAATGGGAATAATATGTTAAGTAATACATGCATGGAGGAATGTTAAGCATTCAACACTTACAAGTCTGGGAATGTATGAATCTGCCAACTAGTCACATAGTTGAACATTGAATTTAAGCACAGTGTTGGAGCTCGCAGTAATGTATGTTTATTTAATCACCTGCAACATAATGATAAGAACTTGAACGAGTTGAAAGGATAAAGAATGCTAAGTAGGATTGGTTAGAATTAATCATCCTGGAAGAGATGCGCGGTCTAGTTGACGCGCTGAATCATTAATATTTGCTGCGAGGTAAGCTGTTGGTAGCTTATTGTTGTAACGCAAAAGCTATCCTGTATTGCGTAGTCATCGGAGGCGCTAGTGCGTAAGCACCTTTGCTTGTCAAAGTATCCGACGTGGAACATAGGGTTCATGCGGTTGTTTGTCCGCAGTAGTCCGCAAGGTATTGCGTTGCTTATCAGCCTTTCCCCCCTCCGCATCACCCAGTTGTGGAAACTTGATTCCGCAACCACCCCCTCAGCTTCGCCTCGAGTGAGACCTCAGGCTGCTCGCAGCCTGTTCCCGAAAGGGCTAGTGAATAGGGGTTTTGTTGGTTCCTTGAACCGCGAAGTACCTGGGTCTATGTTGAAAACCTCTGGAAGGTTATTTACAGCCAACAGGAAAAAATACCACAGACATAATGGGTTCATTTGTTTGTGCACACATTAGAGAAGATTCCAGAGAATTGGTATACAGACACAGAGCTTCGCAGAGGAACAACCGATTGGTCTATTATGACTATGAACTTCTAGAGAACTTTCAGTTTCGAAGATGACTCTCCAAGCATAAATGAAGCTCTGCAAATTATCAAAGAAAGGATATTCAAAGACGAATGCCCAAGTTTAAATGAGGCATTAAATGTCAACAAAGAGAAGATATTTAATGACAGACCATAAACTATGAACCAACAACTAGAATGGGCAAGACAGATGGAATATTCCCTTGAATGTTATAACCTCTCTGCAGATGAAGAAGAACAAGAGGAGAGCGATGAGGAGGACCCGCTCAATATCAATATACCTGAGTCAGAAGGAGCGTGCGATGTAGAGGGACCTCCATTAGAAATACCGGATATGAGCGGCCCTGTCAAGACAAGAAAAGTGAACATTAGCACAAGTGAAGAGTCGAAGTTCACATTTATTGGAGATTACTAGGATTATGAAACAGTCGCGCAGAACATAGACCTTCTACATGAGTATCAGGATTTATTTCCAACAAAGTTCTCCGAAATGGAAGGAATTTTGAGCAACTTGGGAGTCATGAAGATACCTCTCAATCCAGGCGCGAAGCCCGTTAAGCAAAGACCTTATTGACTGAATCCCAGATACAAAGAAAGAGTGAAGGCAAAGATCGGTAAGATGTTCGATACAGGGATCATTGAGTCAATGGAAGAATCAGAATGGATAATCCCTATGGTTATCCAAGATAAAAAGACAAAAGGAGAAATCAAAATCTATGCAGATCTGAGGAAGCTTAATGATGCTTCGCTACACAACCCATTTCCTACTCCCTTTACAAATGAAGTATTAGATAATGTTGGAGGAAATGAGGCTTATTCTTTTACGGAAGGATTTTCTGAATACCATCATATCAGGATTGATGAGGAAGACAGACATAAGACCACATTTCCTACTGAATGGGGATCGTATCAGTATACAGTAATGCCATTTGGTTTGAAGAATGCACTTGCTATATTTTCAAGAGTTGTTGTGGCTGCATTCAAGGACTTTATCCATAAGTTATTAGAAGTCTATTTTGACGATTGGATTGTCTTTGGTTTACTCAAGAATCATTATGAGAATCTCATAATGATGTTAGCTAAGTGAAGAGAACATCAAATCTCTTTGAATTTGAAGAAATGTATTTTCTGTGTACCCTACGGAATTCTACTAGGACACATTGTGTGCAAGCAAGGCTTGATGGTTGATCCTGCGAAGATCGTAGTTATTGTGAATTTACCAGCGCCGAATTCAGTAAAGCAGCTTCGCACGACACTGGGATACATGGGATATTACAGAAAGTTCATCAAGGGTTATGTGCAGATAGCCACGTCGATGGAGAAAATTCTGAAGAAAGAAGTGCAGTTCATATGGAACGCAGAATGCAAGAAAGGACTAGACACACTGAAAGAGAAAATGGTAAATGTGCCTATTCTAGTTTTTCCAGATTGGAATAAGCCATTTCATGTACATGTTGATGCTTCATCTATAGTGTTGGGTATTGTGCTTTCTTAACCAGGTGAAGGGGGCATTGATCACCCCATTGCATTCTCGAGAAAAAAGATGTCATAAGCCGAGAAGAATTACACAACTACAGAAAGAGAGGGTTTAGCTATGGTGTACGCACTACAGAAATTCATGCACTATTTCTTGGGTGCACACTTCTCCATGTACACTAACAATTCATCTCTGGAGTACTTGATCAATAAGCTAGTGTTAAGGGGTAGGATAATTAGATGGTTACTACTCTTTCAAGAGTATGACTTTGAAATTATTGTTAAACTAGGCAGACTGAACCTAGGACCTGACCATCTCTCAAGGATTGAGTCAGGCGAAGAACCCATGAATTTCGAAGACAATCTGCCTCATGCGTAGTTATTCTCCATACAAATTGCAGACGACTACTACAAAGATATTGTAGAATTCTTGACTATAGTATTAGCACCCATAGAGTTCACTACATAGTAGAAGAAGTAGCTGGTAGTCAGACTAGCAGACTTGACTATCATTGAGGGACAGTTATACAAGTTGGGACCAGATGAAGTGCTGCGCAGATGCTTGTTAGAGCATTAGAAGCCATTTATATTGGTTGAGGCACATTCATGTGCATCTGGAGGTCACTACGCAGGAAGAGCTACTGCTCAAAAGATATTAAGAGTAGGGCTATGGTGGCCTACAATTCATAAAGATTCAAAGGAACATTGTTGAAGTTGCGATGTGTTCCGAAGGACAAGAAAGCCATCGTGAAGAGATGAAATGTCATTAAGACCACAGTTGACACTACAAGAATTTGAAAAATGGGCTATTGATTTTGTGGGACCTATTAACCCACCGAGAAAGATGACTAGTGCGAGATATATTATCACCGTGAGTGATTATCTCACCATATGGGAAGAAGCTAAACCAGTGAAGGACTATAGCGCAGCTACTTCCATGCAATTCATCTTTGAGAACATTGTTAGGAAACCATGTCAACCCTTCTATTTACTTTGTTAGTATATTGTTGTTGGATGCATATGATTTGTAAGTTGTCCCGTAGTATTTGTTGATCCATAGTTTGTATTATTGTTGTTGGACGCATATGCTTTGTAAGTCGTCCCGTACTAAGTGTTGATCCATAGTTTGTATTGGCCCATGCTTTGTATTGAAACATGGTATTGACCCATGGTATTGGCACCTAGAATTAGTATATAAGTTTGTGTTGAGACCAATGAAGGTACCGTGAAGTTATTTTATTGAGCTTGCTCAAAAGAGGTTTCCCCTCGAAGTGGCCTGTGATAAATAAAAGTGATTTTGAGTTCTGTTATTTCTGCTATATTGTGTATTTTCATTAATTAATTGTTGTAGGTCTTCATATCTGGTATTAAAGCACTTTCTTGGGCTCGTTGGGTGGAATCTCTGCCAATTTTTTTTTTTTGCATTTGTTGCAAGTTCGGATCTGGGAATAATCCCTATTTGCTTAACTGTGGGAAGTACTTTGGGCATAAGCCTTAAAACTCATTGTGAGGAGTACTATAGGAACCCCAAAGTAGCTGGCCCATTGAGAGGACCTGCCAGTGAAAATGGCAATGACCCCTACCTGATTGACTAGTTCCCACCCGTGAGGTAAACCAAGAGTTGTCGTTTGTGGCAAAGTGGTTATTAGTTTTACCTGAGTCGTAGAGTGAGGGGTACTGCCCCAATACACAATCCACCAGATAGCATTGGTGGCCGAGTGAAACCCATGAACTATTAGGAAGCTGAACATACCTGGGGTCCATATCTATTTTCAGCTGAAATTTTGCTGATCACTTTCGTGCCGTTTCAAATCCATTCCGAGCCATTTCAGATCCAACTGTTTCAGATCCATTCTGAAATTCATTCCAGATCTATTTTGAAATTCGTTTTAGATCCAACCATTTTCGATCCATTTGGCATCGTTTCATAACCATCTATTGTCGATCACTTCTGTGTCGTTGCAGATCCATCTGTTTCTGATCCCTTCTGCACCGTAGCAGATCCATTCTATTTTTTCACCATATCTCCCTTGTTTACACTCCGTTTCCCTTGAAACTTCCCTGACACCCCTCTAATCCCATTCTGCATCTTTCATTCCTGAGGACCTTATCCCAAATTCCACTTCCCAAAGCCAGAACTCCCACATTTGTCTATTTTTAGGGTTTTCCATAACTTCTTTAATTTTTCACCCAATCGCCTTCAAATTTTGCCACTGTGTTCATTCCCTATTTCTGCTTCTTTGTCCCTCTCTGAAAATTTTTCCCATTCTTTCACCCTGCTTCTGAAATCCTCATTTTCTGCTTCCCTGTCCATTCGAATGTCTCCAAAACCTAGTCAAACCCCAATTACCCATCATATTTTTTCCCAAATCCAAATTTCTCTTTACTAAATAAGGTTTTGTTTGTGTCTTTCTAACCATTCCCCCCCCCCAAAAAAAAAAACTCCTGGTTATGTTTGTCACCTGCGCAGGAGAAAAAACCATGGAGAAAGCACTTGTAGCCATCCAAACCAAACTCTAGGATCTGGATGAAAAATTTCTTGGCCTCCATCTTGAGCATTCAACCATGAACAACAAACGACATTCCAAGTCTTCATCAGACAATGTGTTCTCTTCTTCTAGCAATTTTCGTGGTCCGAAGCTTGATTTTCCTCGCTTCAATGTTACCGATTCGACTGGATGGATCTATCGTGAAGAACAATATTTTAGTATGCATAATAATTTTGATGTCACCAAAGTTCCACTTGCATCATTTCGTTTGGAACAGGAAGCTCTTCAATGGTAGTTGGTACATCAAGGCTCATGAAGAGCCAAAATGGCCATATTTTTGCCAGTTCCTTTTGCAACGATTTGGTCCTAGTGCTTTTGATGACGTCACAGGATCCGTCACTAAACTTCACCAAATTGGCACTGTGAGAGAGTATTAGACAAAATTTGAGAAACTAGCCAATCACACAGAAGGATTGTCTGATGAATTCTACAGGAGTTGTTTTATCAGTGGTCATAAGGATGAAATCCACTCAGAGGTTAAAATGTTCTGTCCCAACACAATGATGGAAGCCCTGGGGTTGGATAAGTTGGAAGAAGACAAGATTGCAGTCCAACAATGCTCCAAACCCACTTGTTTCCCCTTTCGAAATATGGGTTCTCAACGACCTCCCATCCCGCCAGCTTTTCGACCAACTCCTATCAAGAATTTGTCTGAAACATAGATGCAGGCACGCAGAGAAAAAGGCCTTTGTTATAATTGTGATGAGAAATTGACTCGGTGACATAGATGTGTTCAGCAAAAGCTATATCTCTTGGATATGGATTCTCCTCCTACCACTAAAATTGGTGAAGAATCTCCAGATACAATCGATGATCAGGTCGACATTCAGGATCCTCCTATTGATCCCCCATCTCAGGACGACCAACTAGAGGTATCTCTCCATGCTTTATCTAGTGTCACCACCCCCCAAACAATGTGGGTTAGGGGTTACTTCAATAAGCTTCCTCTTACAATACTCATTTATTTTGGTAGCACTCATAGCTTCATTGACCCCCGGATTGCCAAACAGGATGATTATTTTGTCCATCCTTGCTCCAACTTTGAAGTCATGGTTGCCAATGGGGGCACCTTACCTTGCAAGGGAAAGTGTCACAATGTGGGTATCTCTCTGGAATATTATAACCTACGCTCTGACATGTTTTGCTTGTCCTTAGGTGGATGTGATGTGGTTTTGGGCATTCAATGGTTACAGACACTTGACCCCATCTTATGGGATTTTGCTGAAATTTGGATGTCGTTTTCAGTCAATGAGACACAACACAAATTTATGATCTTACAACCAGTGTCTCTCCACATTATCAGTTCACATCGCCTGGAAAATATCCTTAAGAAGAATTCACATGGTGTCATCGCTCAGCTCCATTCCATTCAGATGCACCCATCAACAGTCTCCACTACTTCCTTGGATAGATATGCAGGTGTCTTTGCTGCACTAGTGGGCTTGCCACCTTCAAGAGACCTTTCCGGTAAGCATTTAGCCACATGTACATCTTAGCAGGAAATGATGGCTATTTTGCATGCAATACCAAAGTGGTAGCCATCCCTATTAGGGAATTATTTCTGCATCAAGACTAATCTCCAGAGGCTGGAAAATTTCCTAGAACAACGAGTCTCCTCCCCAACACACCTGAAATGGGTTATCCAACTCATGGGTTATGACTATGCGATCACTTACAAGAAGGGTAAGGAGAATATGGTGGTAGATGCTCATTCTCGCACATTTGATGACCCAGCTTCTCTTACAACTATTTCTCTGCTTGTTCCAAATTGGTTGCAATTTTTTCAACAGGGATATCTCTTCTATGAACTCCATGCTTCTTCATTGGCAGGGCACTCTGGGTTCCTCAAAACGTATGAATGGGAACAATGTAACTTCTTTTGGGAGGGACTGAAAATGACAATTCAACAGATGGTGGTTGATTGTGATACTTTCCAGGTCAACAAGGGTGAAATGACACTCCTTTCGGGACTGCTCGAACCCTTTCCCATCCCTACACAGATTTGGACAACTATTTCTATGGATTTCCTAGAAGCACTCCAGTGGTACAATACCACATCTAAAAGGACACCATATGAAGCAGTCTATGGACAGTCACCGCCAGTTCTTCTTCCATACACCCTCAACAGCTCCCCAGTTAAGGAAATTGACTCGGTTCTTTGAAACCGCGATCAGATTCTTCTCGTTCTATATGACAATCTTGACATGGAAAGAATTCGATTGAAACAACAAGCGATCAACACCGTTCAGAGCGCACTTTTCACGCAACTGATATGCTTCTTCTTCGTCTACACCCTTCCAAGCAATCCTCCTGAAACTCAAAAGGCGTCAATGTCCCAGAATGCAACCCAAGGATGCTACATGGGAACCACTCCTTCAGATTCTGCATCAATTTCCACATCTAAAGATTTGAGGACAAACATTTTTCTAAGGGAGAGGGGATGTTAGGAACCCATGTCAACCTTTCTATTTACTTTGTTAGTATATTGTTGTTGGACGCATATGCTTTGTAATTCATCCCGTAGTATTTGTTGATCCATAGTTTGTATTATTGTTGTTGGACGCATATGCTTTGTAAGTCGTCCCGCAGTAAATGTTGATCCATAGTTTGTATTGACACATGGTACTGACCCATGGTATTGGCTCCTAGACTTAGTATATAATTTTGCATTGATACCAATGAAGGTACGGTGAATTTATTTTTATTGATCTTGATCAAAGTAGGTTTCCCCCTCAAAGTGGCTTGCGATCAATAAAAGCGATTCTGAGTTTTGTTATTTCTGCTATCTCGTGTATTTTCATTAATTAATTGTTGTAGGTTCTTCACAAACATCCTTACCAGATTTGGATGCCCAAAAATATTAATGAGTGATCAAGGGACTCACTTTTTGAACAGAACTATTGAATCCCTTACTAAGGAGTTCCACATCTACCATCAGAGGAGTACATCGTACCATCCTCAAGCCAATGGAACTGTTGAAGCCTTCAACAAGGTATTGGAAAATGCACTGACAAAGGTATGCAATGTAAACATGGATGATTGGGATCTGCGAATACCAGCCGCATAATGGGCATAGGGAACAACTTGTAAGAAGCCGACAAGCCATACACCTTTCAGATTGGCCTATGGATAGGAAGTTGTGATGCCGATGGAGTATATTGTACCCAGCTTAAGGATTGCTGCATTCACAGGCATGGAAGATGAATAAACAATAGAGGAAATAATTCTACACTTGGTTGGATTGGAGGAAGATCGCTTCATCATAGGCTTTGACCAGCAAGTGCAGAAGGAGGGAGAAAAAGCATGGCATGATCGCCATATCAAGCACAAACTCTTCCAGGTAGGCGACCTTGTCCTCCTGTATAATAGTAAGTTCATGAAATTTCTTGGAAAATTTAAAATGCGTTGGCTTAGGCCATATATTGTTATGCATGTTACTAATGGTGGCACATCTCAGTTAGCCATGTTAGCCGGATACAACTTACCAGATCTAGTTAATGGAAGTAGACTAAAACCCTACAGGGATAATCCTACTTCATAGAACCCTCAGTGATCAAAAGAGAAGGAAATTTCTAAGTGTCAAGGAACCTTCACTCTTTCTTTGTATTTGGGATTCAGTCGATAAGGTCTCTACTTAATGGGCTTCGCACTTGGCTTGAGAGGTATCTTCATGACTCCCAAGTTGCCCAAAATGTCTTTCATTTTGGCAAACTTTGTTGGAAATAAATCCTGATACTCATGTAGAAGGTCTGCGATTTGCGCGACCATTTCATCATCCCAATAATCTCCAATGGATGCGAACTTCAGCTCTTCACTCATGCCAATGTTCACTTGTCTTGTCTTGACAGGGCCACTCATATCCGGTATTTCTAATGGAGGTCCCTCTACATCGCACGCTCCTTCTGATTCAGGTATATTGATATTGCGCGAATCCTCCTCATCGCTCTCCTCCTATTCTTCTTCATCTACGGAGAGGTTATAACATTCAAGGGCATATTATATCTATCTTTCCCATTCTGGTTGATGGTTCATAGTTTCTGGTCTGCCATTAAATATCTTCTCTTTGTTGACCTTTAATGCCTCGTTTAAACTTGGGCATTCGTCTTTGAATATCCTTTCTTTGATAATTTGCAGAGCTTCATTTATGCTTGGAGAGTCATCTTCGAAACTAAAAGTTTTCTGGAATTTCATAGTCATAATAGACCAATTTGTTGTTCCTCTGCGAAGCTCTGTGTCTGTATACCAATTCTCTGGAATCTACTCTAATGTGTGCACAAACAGATGAACCCATTTTGTCTGTAGTATTTTTTCCCATGCTTTTGAACAAATCTCTATGTGATCCCTTGGATTGGTTTTCCATTATACTTTTCCATTGTCAGTGCAACTTTCTCTATGAATCTGGTTTACCTCATGTGCTTACACTGTTCCCATGTGGTCAAAGTTTGCTTATGCGCAACCCACCATCTGGTAGGTGTAGCACGCAGTGCTATATCCAATGCTGGTATTTGATGTTTAGCTGAAACTGATACAGTATATTCTTGAATAAATGTATATACGTTAGTGGAACCATCATAAGTAGGGATTAGAATTACCTCTGTTCCAATCCAGCATAGTGACTTTGTGATCTACGCACATCGCCTAGCAGATACTTTGTGCATTCGGATTTACTAATTCTCCAGTCTTGCGTCTGATTCTGATACGCAAGAAATGTCGCATCACCAACTAAGCATTCCATCGGCCGTAGGATTGATGTACTCGTCCTGATTCTTAGTCATCTTGTAGATGCGAAAAGGTCTTTTGCTCTGGATTCTTCCTATATTCTTTCACTGTATCTTTCTCCTTGTGAAGGGTCCAAGGGTGCGATGACCCTAATATCCTACCCTTTGAAGATCATTTTTTGGTTTTCAGGTTGATTATCGCGAGGTTATCCATCGCCCAGTCTATCCCCAATAATGCTGGATATGGGAACTGTAATTGATGATCTCAATAACCTCGAAGTTTGCTGAACTTCTTACTCCATCGATGTCCACAAGTACATTCAAAAGTCTTCCGAAGGGAATAGCTTTCTGTTGATTAGCTAGTCTTAATTGGATTGGTGACCATGATAAGCTTGGTTTCCCCATTTGTTTCCATGTCTCCTTGGTCAAGACATTCACCTATGATCCTAAGTCAAGTATTTTCTCATCCATCTCATAATATCCGATTTGCGCACTGAGCCTCATTGCTCAACTTGTTCTCTTATGGCTCTTTATGTTGTGAAATGCGCTCTGATTAGTGTTTGTGCTAGTGCGTGGTTCATATTGGTCTAGTAAGTTCTGGAATTCCACTAAAGAATCTTTGCTTTTCAATAACTTCATATAGCTTAGTAGGAATTGCGCAACATAAGTACTTGTTTCTGCTGCGGTACATGTTTTATCAACATAAGGAAAAATAAAAGCATGGATGGATAGACACTTCAACAATGAAAAGTACCATGTCAATTGATGACCTTCTTGACACACACAAAACATCTGTTGAGCATTTGAAAGTGGTCTTCCAAACTGCAAATTTGGCACTTGGGTAAGATTATCAAACCCTAGGTTAGTATGATGAGATTTTTCTTTTCACCAATTTTGAAGTGTGAGACACCCAATGGATAGAGGTCAACAAGGTGACTTCATATAAACCAATTTCACCTATTAAAGCCTCTTTCTCTCTCCTCGACGGGCATTTTACTGGAGTAGTGCAAATCAAGCTAAGAGGCACTTTTGGCAGATTAACATCTTCCTCCTCAGAGATTCTTTGGACAAAATGAGACCATGGTTGGATGCACCAAACAAAATTCTAGAGATCCATACTCTCAAAATGATATAAGACATCAAACATAAGACATGGAAGGCATTTTACTAAGGTCACTCTAGGCATTACCAGTGATTTTACACTTAGACAATTTTTGCACTTTCCTAGACTTGGTCCAATCTGCTTGAAACACTGTTTTGGCAGATCCATAACTTCTTCCTCAAGAACTTTCAATTCAATATGAGAACAAGGTCAGGTAGAAAAAAAACCCCTACAAGATGACTATATGGCGTGGGCATTTTCTTCAACCCACAAAATATGGCGGGCATTTCCTTGAGGCCACTTAGGCAGTTTTGCTACTTCGATGTAAAGGAATCGTGAAACCCTGTTTTGGCAGCCTGTTAACTTTGCCATTGAACACCTTCTGTGCAAAATGAGACCATGGAAAGATAGCCTCTTTGACAAGCTAGAGCATGATAGTTCCATATAATGTTTATCATTCTCCCATGAGGTACGACAGGCATTTTCCCAAGGCCTCCTGGAACAGTTTTCCAAAACACAACCATTTCCAAGAATTTCTCCAAGGTTTATCTTGAAACCCTATTTTGGTAGACTTATAACTTTCTCCTAAAAAATGATTAAGAAAAACTAGGACTGTGACTAGATAGCCACTTCAACAAGATATAGCCTGATATGATGGCGCGTGCATTTTTCTCAAACCATGAATTATGGTAGGCATTCTCTTAGAGCAGTTTTGACTACTTTTTCATACTTAGTCAATTTCCAAAGTTTCACAAACTCGCCATACTTTTCCAAAATGATGTCATATTTCAACACTGACTTAATGATAGTACCAGAACACCATCATGCGTCTTTCCAACTTCATCACACATTCCATATCATCATACATGCCATGTCATCACTTCCTTTGTCATTCCTTTGTCTTTCATTGATTTTTCCCTGCCATCATGTCCTTGGTTATTCCTTTGTAATTATTGAGCTCCTTTGACATCAATGACAATCATATTCAACATTTCCCCCCTTTGGAATTGATAGAAACATCTAAACATTCTCCCCCTTTGACAACAATGAGAAAGGATAACCTATTATGCCTTTTGTTTTAACCACCTTGATAAATAATTTCCTATCCTTCTTTTGATAACTGCCCTTTTTTTTGCTTCTCTTCCTCCTTTTATCTTAGACTTGGTATTGATCATTGTGTTAAGATAATCTAGTTATCATCTTGAAGTTTTCCTTTGAATGATAACCACTTTCAATGAGAGCCTGGATGATGAGTTCATAAACTCCCCCTTTCAATGTCCCTCCCCTTTGTCAACATTTTCTCCATTTTGTGATAGGGTTTATACTCTTCTCTTTGTCAACCATACACCAGTCTTATCATTTAACCATGATAATCTCTTCTTCTCTAATTCTCCTTCTGGATTTGTTACACTTCAACCATGTGTTTGTCACATAGATATTTTCAGGACCAAATTTTGTCACCTCTACTTTACTTCTTGTTTTTTTTTATGAAGACATCCTTTTATTCTTAGCAAGTGATATTAATTAATTTCAACTCCCAATTGTAATTTTCTGATATTTACTCCCCCTGAATATATGATACCTTCTTATGCTAGTTTCAGGGTTTCTCTTTTTAGGTCATGAGAGACTTTAGAAGAGAATTTCATAATTTCTCTCTTCATCGATGAGTTTTACATATTCATATTGCTCTCCATTAGAATAGATGTCATGCTTATCTACAACAATATTTTGTTGAACATCATCTTTGGAAACTTTATTGATGCTTGAAATCTATGTTTCCTCTGACTCATTGTATCCTTATCTTCTTCTCCACATCTTTACATGGGTTACCATGCTTACTTATCCTTTGTGTTCCTTGAATTCCATGCTTAGATCTTTTCTCTTGGTTTTGCAATCAACAATCTTGTGACAGTAGTGACAATATCCATAGAATCTTCCTTTATGTTTGAGGAATCTTTGATCTTCCTACTTCACATCTTCCATCTTCTTCCATCCCTTCTTTTGTTCTTCAACTTCTATTGAAGCATTCTTCCTTAGCTTATATTCTCTAGCCATATGTCCAAATTTATTACATGAGTAGAAATTACAAAAAAATGTCTGCTAGACCCTTCTTGTCATTGGTTTTTTAGGTATCGTATCAGTTCTTTCTTCATTATGCAAGGAGTGAGCAGATTTATGACTATCCTTCTTAATTGGACTTTTGAGTGCAGCAGCATAGATTCTTTTATTTATATCTTGGAATGTAAAGGACACACATTCTGGCTTCTTTTCTTTGTCATAACCTAATCCAGTTTTATCACTTGATGGTCTCTGGCTGCTTAGGATTTCATCTAAGGTCCTTGAGCTGTTCTCAAACTTTGATTTAATAGATTCCTTATCAAGCTTGTTTCTAAGCAACATAAATTCTTGTCTTAAGCTCTCGACATCTTTCATGCTAGCCATTGTTTGTTGCTTTGACTTGTAGCTTTTCTTGGAGGGTCTTAACTTCCTCTTCTTTTGATTTCACCTCTTCTTGTTATTCTGTCAATTTTCCTTTCAAGCATTTGTTCCTTCTTCTACATTTTTCAATTTTCTCAAGAGCACACATGAGTTCAGATTCTAGGTCCACTTCCTCTTGCACATCTGAATTATCTTCTACTTCGTTTTCAAGGTTTTTGTTCTCTATCCCCATGAATAAGATTTCTTCTTCTTCATCTTCACTAGAGTCATCTGAACAGCTGTCATCCATGGAATAAAAAGTTGTTTTTTTTTTCTTAAATTTTTTTTTGTTCTTCTTGAAGTCATCAGGGCACTCACTTTCTTCTTCTTGTTTGGGATAGGGACATTTGTTAGCAAAGTGACCAATTCTCCCACCGTTAAAACATTTCAAAGGTAATTTCCCTTTGAACTTACCAGTGCCTCTCTTCATATTTTTTACTATAAGTACTTCTTCATCATCAGCTTCTTCTGCTTGAATCTTTTTATATTTATTCTCTCTTTTTGATACTTTAAAGGCTGCTTCCTTCTTTTGAGAGTTGTCTTGCCCAATCCTCATTTCATAAGCTATAAGAATTCCATATAACTCATCCATGGTGAGTTTGTCAAGATTTTATCTATCTTCTAGTGTAGAAATCTTAGGATTGTAAATCATTGGAAGAGATATTAGTACTTTCTCAACTATCTCCTTTTCTTCCAATTCTTATCCTAGCCCTTGAATAGCATTCACAATTTCATCCACTCTCCCAAAATATTCTGAAATTTTTTCTTCTTCGTTCATTTTCAGAATTTCGAATTGAGTTTTAAAAGTCTGGAGTTTAAATATTTTTACTTTAGTGTCTCCTTCATAGATGGTCTGCAATTTGTCCTAGATTTCCTTTACTGTTTGACAATTCATTATTTTGGCAAAAACTGTTCTGGTTAATCCTGCCAAAATTGCATTAACATCTTTGGCATTGCTTCCAAAAATTTTGATTCCTTCAATATATGTAGGAGGGACTTTGGGATATGTGTACCCTGTTTCTATAGAAATCCAAACATCCAATCCAAAAGACATTATGTAGCTTCTCATTATGATGCTCCAGAAGGCATAATATTCTCCATTGAATAAGGGAACCTTGGAGGATACTTTTCTTGACTGATCCATAGTGCTAAAATATATCTCTTCAAGTGTTTAAACTTTTAATGAAGAGCCTGATCTGATACCAATTGTTGGAATATCAAACAATACTGAGAGGGGGGGGCGAATCATTATTGCACTATTTTTAAAATTTTCACAATTAAAAACTGAATCAATAGGAAAGATAGAAGGAACAATTTATCGTGGAAGCCCAACTGGGAAAACCACCAATTCTTTCTATTACTGCAAAATTATGTTTACAATTAATTTGCAAGCTTGAACTTGCTGGATGCACCAACACCTAAATTCTCAGCTACAAGTAAAGGATGCACCAACACTTTGTTTTGTCATCTACAACTGACAGGATGCACAAACACCCTTTTAGAAGGCTACAACCTGCCCTAGCTCCACCCTTCCACCCTTTTCTGTCTTCTTCAGATTTTCCAGAACCTTTTCTTCAATTATGGATCTTCATTACTCTCTTCTTGTACTTGATGTTGGAAGGTGGGTTGGATGAGTCAGCTGCGCAGCATCATGGATGTTGCGAATGGTCAAAGATGCCACGCAAGAAGGAAAACATTGCGCAAGTCTATTAGTTTATGTAGTTTTGGGTCATTTGGACTGCATTATGTGGGTTTTGGGTCATTTGGACAACACTATGTGGGTTTTTGGGTTATCCTTTTTGTAAATTTTGTTAGGAAGTGGTTAGATGGTTGCCTAATTGGACCGCAAATGTAAAGGTGCTAGACTATAAATAGACATAGCATTGTAAGTGTTGATATACCGATTGGGGATGAGAATTGATCAATTGAGAGATAGTTGAGCACGGATGATTTTGCTTGTGATTGTCTGTTAATCCAAGTATGCGAAAGAAGGATTATCTTGTTGTATCTGTGTTTTGTTGTGACAATGAATATGATATGACAGAGTTTTGAGCAAAATCATTGTGTCTTTCTCATTTCCTTGTGATGAATTCATTATGCGATATGAATCTGTGATTGATGCGATGTTTTCTTGCTACAATTAATGTTTTACTGTTATATCTGCTGCACATTAATAGTTCTACCAATGATTAGATTTGTTGAATGATACTGCAATTATGTGTAATGCCTAAGTTGAATGGTTATATCTCTTATGCAATGCCGCGATAAGTTGATTAGTTGATGGACAAAATCCTCCTTCATTCGGCAGAAATGTGGTTCTGTCAGCTCTCCCTTGAACATCTCGGGTGAGACTTTATTTGCTCCGCAGGTGTTGCTGGACGGGGTAAAACCTGTCTGGGCTGGTGCTCAGGGAGATCATGGTGGTTTGGGTGTCGACAGTGTGAGGAATCAATGTCAATTTGGTTTGTGTCAACAAATGGTTCCGTTGCTGGGACCATAGCACGAAGTGAAAGGAGGATATGTTGTGGCATCCAAAGAGATGGGAGATTCAAGATTGGTTCGACCTAAAGTTGCGAGAGTTCACTGAAAAATAAAATCAGAACACTGGGTTATTGATGGATTGGTGGTTAGCAAAGTACATACATGATGGTCCACACGAATATTTTTTCTACGAGTTCCCAATCATCCTGTATGAATGGTTAGTGAAATTGACCTATCAAAAGTGAAACTTCCAGGGTGGTGAGCCGACATCTCTGACCCCATAAATGATCCAGCAGTTGCAAGAGGTAGACAACAAAGAATTGCAGGCTGTCGAGGTCAAGGTCAACAGTATACTGGAAGGCTATATCACCAATTTTGCGGTTGATACGACAAAGTTTTATAAAGAAGCTAAAAGGGAATTTTTCAACGAACCGAGAGGTAGATTTCTGTTGTCGCTACAGTTGTCTATTAAGATGCTCATCTGCGAAAAGGGCATACTGAAGATGCATCTCTACTAGTAGAACCCTGGTGGGCGGACACCGTGGATACCGCTATAGAACGGGGGCGATAAATGGAATGATATGGGGTAGATGGGTGCAATTTATGACGAGAATGTGAAGGAAGCTGAGGAAGAGAGTGGTATTATGACGGGAGGAACAAGGTTTCGACAAGAGAAGAGGCAGTGGACAGGAGAAGGTCCTGCTGCAATCGAAATGCAAATCCATGAAGGAATACCACACGGGATGAAGTGACCTAACAATGCCGACAAGGACAGCCAGGCTCTTCTCAGGATAGAGGTAGGACCAACCCCTAGCAACAACGTGCCCACACCTCCGCTCACTATCTCACAACCAAGCAGAAATACAACTTTGACACCACCTTGTTCATCGTGTCAACAGAACTTGATTACTAGTAGCTCAGCAACTGTAGGAAGGAAGCCTAGGATGGTGGGAGAAGATGAAATGTTACTATTGTTCCATGGGAATGGAACTGACAACCCAGTGCAATACTGGTTCTTATGTGAAGTAGTATGGACTGTGAAGCAAATTACAGATGATGACGCCAAGAAAGGTCAATTGGAAACAACTCTTCGGGGTCGCGCATTGGACTGGTTTATGAAGTTTGTACAAGATCCCACATGCACTCCAGAGAAGACGTTGGATGAAGTTAGAAAAGGATTGATTGCAGAGTTAAGAAAAACCAAGTCTGAGGCACAATATATTGCAGAACTGAAGGAGATTAAGTAGTATCCAAATGAAACTGTGTGGGATTTTGACCAACGGTTCAAAACGCTGATGGCAAGGGTCATCTTTGAGATGAGCGATGTTCAATATAAAGAATGGTTCATCACGGCATTGCTACCCCATATAAGACTTCCATTGATGTAGTAGAACATTGCAACAATGAGTGAAGCTCTAAAGATTGCGATGCGGTTAGAAGCTTTTCCGGTCAGTGAGAACATAGCTGGCATGTCTCAGATCCAGACACAATTGACAAACTTGACAATACAATTGCAAGATCTTAAGAAGGGTAAAGAACACTACAAAGAGGCTTGGTGTACGTGATGTCATGCAGAGGGGCATACTAAGGATAATTGCCTAGATTTCCGCAACTACCTGGTATCAAGAGCTCCGAACCCATTAAGTTGCGGAGGCATGCCATGTTGCTACATCTGTCAGGTATATCGACATCGAAACAAAGAGTGTCAATACATGTAGAAGATGGTCACAAAGCCGATGAATTTGTATTGTACATTTTGCAAGTCAGTTGGGCAGGACGATAAGGACTACCGTGCATATGGTTTATTTAGGAAAGAACGTACGACACATTCTATGTGAAGGACGACTAGCGTGCAGTACAACAACCGCAACCACAGGTGGCCCAACCGCTACCTCAACCATAGGTACAGTTTGTACCGCAGCCGCAACCACAACAATAGTATATGCCATAGTATACTCTGATGCAGATGGCTCCATAGCAGCCACAGTATGTTCAGTAGATGTAGTACGTTCAACCAGCAGCATGTGTTCAGCTGCAACTGAATCCCATGCAACAACAGTTTAATCAACCGCAATATTAGCAGCAAGGGGGATTCCGCGGAGGATTTTGAGGAGGATGCGGTGGAGGCTTTGGTCACGGAGGAGGACGAGTTCGCGGACCTGTCCAATGTTATAATTATGGAGTGTTGGGACACCACCAAAGAGATTTCCCACAATTGTAGACACAGTATACGTTTTGTTTTGTGTTGACTTCTTTCTGGATAGACCCGGATTTTAATGAAGCGCAGCAACAAAACCCCTTGGCGCACTGGCCCTCTCGGCAACGAGCTGCGCAGCAGCTCGAGGTCTCACCCGAAGTGGCTATGGGGGGGCTAAGGAATCAGGTTTCCTTAACCTAGGCGATGCAGAGACTGCTCTCTCTTCCTCGACGATTCCTTTAAGGTGAATGTCTGACCTCTCTTCAAACTTATGAGCGCAGCCGCGCTCAAGCTCCTGCTCAGCAGCCTAGCTGTGTGGTACTTCCACTCCTGCGCTAGGACCAATTATCCTCTGCGCCAATATTCTATGTGTCGTTTCGCTTGCACGCCCGTCGCAGCAACACATTCCCCTCTTGCTACGGCGACGTTGTCTTCCCGATTCCTTCGACCCTTAACGATTATAATCCCCAAGGAAGCTCCAAGAACTTACTCAACACACTCATAAAGTTAATGCAACATTCCTGTATACGCTGTTAGTAAACTAAAACAGGCAATCACTTCAATCACAACATCACAACAATGAGAAATATGAAGTCCACCTCCACGGGGAAAACCCACATCCACGGGAGTATCTTATATTAACCAGAAAATGATAGATTTATACACTATGCTGCGCACACAGCTGCAGCCTGAGATCTTTCCAGGAAACTCCACACACACAGCTGGGAGCCCTTCTCTCGATCTAGTCTCTTCCTCTTCAGAGATTACAATAGTTCAGACGTCGACTCAGACGGTCTGCAACTCAAGGATTAGTTTCACTGCTAACCAGCTCTAACTCCTGTTTTCTAGCAACACGGTAGAAAACAATCAACAAGATCGTAACAGAGGATGATCAACTCGATCAATCCTTCTTACATCTAGTATCTACTATCTTAGCTAGCACACTCACAGGTTTAGCTAACTGACTGACTAATCAACCAGCTCCCAAACTAGCTAACTAACGTCTACCCTTTACAATTATACATATATATAGGCGGCCATGGCGGTCACACCTTTACAAAACTGTGGGCCTTTCCCAGCAGTAATCCCCAAAAACCCTAACCACAGACATGGCTAGGTGTACTGTAGGCGCCGCTTGCAGTCATGTCGCCGCTTCCTGCAGGCTCCATGATTTCTGGCGCATCTTACGGGTGTGGGCGCCTTGTCCTTTGCCTTCAATGCTTTGGTCCGTTGCTCCTCCTTGGTCCGAGCAACCATAACTTCTGTATTCATCCTTAATGAGGGTAGCTGAGCCCTCTACTCCATTGCTTCATTCATTGTGGTAGATGGGCTTTCCACTCAGCTATCTTCATTCTCTTCTGATGTGCGCGCGAGCTCCGTGATTTTCGGTCCGTAATCTACGCTGAGATTATCCATCTGGCACCGTACTGTGCACCGTCTGCTTCTGTCCCAAAATTGGCGCTTTATTCAAAACTTAGCACTTTCTCTTCCATACTTGTGCTTTTTCCTCAAAATTCGCAGCTTTTACCATAGTTGCGGCCTTGGCTCCAACATTTTGTTACTGATCACACTATGGAAAAATGTGCGCAGTTGATTGCGCGATGGAAGATAGGAAATATACCGCAATTGCAGAATCAAAACCAGTTGCCAAATCAGAATTAACTGCAGAACCAGAACCAGCATCAGAATCAGAATGCCAACCAGAACGTGAATCAACCTGCGAACCCCCTACCGAACCAGAACCAAGGACTCACTGTCGTGACCATCTCAGCAGAGTCAAGGATGCAAGATGTTGCTATTGCTGTTATCACTCGTGGATGTGCGATGACAGGCGAAGATGGTTCGTATCCTCTGATCCGGATGGATAGGAAGAAGAAGGCTCAATTTGATATTGATGTCGAGCGTGATGCATTCTTCCAAGCACATAATGCAATGAAAAAATATCGCTATAAGTCAATTGTTTCTGACATGCCCCCGACTTTTGACTCAAATTCGGAAGCAGGACCATCACGGCAGTATGGTACTCTGAAAAACTTCTTTGAAAGTTGTTTATCACTGACATGCGATCTTGATGCACTCGCTGAGATTGAGAGTTTGTTGCAAAGAGAGTCTGCGGTGAACTCCTTACAGAGAAAGAAGACAGGAAAAGAAATGTGCATGAATGTCCAGATTGGGGATTACGATGTCGCTTCAGTTATTCTGGATCTAGGCTCTAATGTTGACATATTGAAAAAGCAGGCATGGAAAAATATGGGGAGCCCAATGACGAGCTGGTCTCCCATACAGCTGCGATTGGCTTATAATCAGGCCAAAGTCACACCAATTGGGAGATTTCCGCGCCTTGTTGTGGATATCGAGGGAATGAAAACCTATGCAGATTTTGATGTCATTGAGGTTGTCGAAGGTGGGAGCTCCTATCCCACATTGTTGGGGATTGGATGGCCCAATGACACTATGGCAGTGATCAATTTCAAAAAGCGGGTGATGAGCTTTGAAAATCAGGATCTCCGTGTCATCGCCGTTGGATCTGGCTGAAGGGAGACAATATGTTGAACCTGTCAAGGATGAGGTTATAAGAGGATGGGATCATGCATATAACATTTCATAAGACTTCATTCATCCGATTGCTAGTGGAGAACTTGGTTGGTGTAGCTCCAGCTCTGCATCTTCCGACTCGGATGATGCTTTAGAGAATTGGCAGAATCGCCTGCATGAGGTATCGTTCCGAAAGTGTGGGTTGATCAGACAGTCACTGCATCGTGTTACGACTGAGATTGTTGAGTTGCCGGTATACGAAGGACTGCCTGGATTGTTTGAATTTCTAGTCGCATTTGAAGCTAAGGTGTCAGAACCATAGCGCTTGCTGGCATTGGAGGAGGCATTAAGGCTACTCCAGCACGGTGTTGGGTGACCCATAATAAGTCGATTAAAGGTTGGTCACAGTGTCGAAGGTTGATGATGGTTCACTTTGGAGACATAAAAATATACCACACCAGAAGGTACGATGGGCGGAATGACCCTAGCAATCATTTGATGGAATGTCAGACTCTTTGGGCTTCATGACCAAGGGATGAATGGGTCCATGCTTTTATCCGTACTTTGGATGAAATGCTGCGATCATGGTATGCTTCGACTGAGTTGCGAGGGGATCAGATTACCACTTGGTTAGAGTTGATAGTTTTCTTTACTCATACCTTCAGCTTCGCGGATTCCAACCCAGATGTTCATAATGCTTTGCAGCTCATCGCAATGTTGTTTTGAAGGTCGTTCCAGTGGCATATCCCATAAATCTGCATACGCATTGTTAGATGCAGTCAATGATGGAATGTTATAACATCACTGGAGGGCCATAGGATGGTGATGATCCACAGAATGTCAATATTCTTGAATCAGAAGGAAGTTGCAATGTTGAGCACCTGACACACCAAACGATCCAATTAGTTAGCCACTGAAGCTCCGGAAGGTCAACATTGCGAGAAAGGAGAACCCAAAGTTTGCGGATGTAGGCGACTACTGGGATGAAGACATGATCGCGAAGGTCACTGACCTATTGCATGAGTTCCAAGATTTGTTCCCTACGAATTTTTTGGAGATGAAGGGAATCTTGGGGGATCTAGGGGAGATGAAGATTCCATTGAAACCAAATGCAAAACCAATTCGGCAGCGACTGTACCAACTGAATCTGTGGCATAAGGAAAGGGTCAAAGTTGAACTTGACCGCATGTTGGATGCTGGAATCATTGAACTAGTCAAAGAATTGGAATGGATTAGTCCCATGGTGGTGAAAGACAAAAAGACATGTGAGGTACAGATTTGTGTCGACTTGAGGAAGATGAATGACGTATGTATGTATGATCCATTTCCGACACCATTCACTGACGAAGTGCTGGAAGGCGTGGGTGGCCAAGAGATGTATTCCTTTACAGATGGTTTCTCGGGCTATCACCAGATCAGGATTGCAAAAGAGGACCGCCAAAAGCCAGTGTTTGTAACTGAATGGGGTTATTTCTAGTACATTGTCATGCCGTTTGGGATAAAGAACGCACCTGCAATATTCTCTCGGGTTGTTGTTGCCTTCCGAGATTTTATTCATAAGTTTCTGCAAGTTTATATGGATGACTGGACAATGTATGGATTGGTCAGCAATCATCTAGAAAACCTGCAACTGATGTTGGAGCAACGTCGACAACATCAGATATCCTTGAACTTGAAGAAGTGCATTTTCTATGCACCATTTGGGATATTGGTGGGTCACATTGTCTACAAGTAGGGATTGTTGGTTGACCCAACAAAGATTGCACTCATTCTGAGCTTACCACCACCTACCAATGTCAAGCAGTTGAGAGCGACGTTGGGACACATAGGGTATTATTGCAAGTTTATCTGGGGTTATGTAGCGATCACGGACCCTGTGGAGAAGTTGTTAAAGAAGGACGCGGTATTCTTGTGGAGTCCCGAATGTTAAGTCAGTTTTGAGATGTTGAAGGCTAAGATGGATTCTACATCGATATTGGTATTTCTGGACTAGAGCAAGGAATTCCATGTCCATGTAGATGCATCATCGATTGTGCTGGGAGTAGTGCTCGGGAAACCAGGGGAAGGAGATCTGGATCACCTAATTGCTTTTATGAGTCGGAAGTTGTCATCTGCGGAGAGAAATTATACCACTACAGAAAGGGAAGGCCTGGTGATGGTATATGCGCTGCAGAAGTTTAGGCACTAGTTATTGGGAGGTCACTTCAAGATGTTCACAGACCATTCTGCTTTGAAATATATGGTCAATAAGCCTGTGTTGGGGGGAAAGCTATGTTGTTGGTTACTTCTCTTTTAGGAGTTTGATTTTGAGGTAATTGTATGTAATGTCCCTTGTTAGGAATTTTATTAAAATTGCAATTTTCCACTTTTTTCCTTGGTTCGACCTTGGACTAATTTCGATCTCTAGGTCCCAAATTTGCCCAAATGATCCCAAATCTTCTGAGAAGGTATATGGATGATATTAGAACATAAATATGTGTTTCATGGATGCCTTTGTACCTTTAAAACACTTCTGCAAATACTCTTTCAATTCTGGTCAATGTAGGTAACTTTACTAGTGATTTCCCTTTGACTAGTATTGGTCTCTAGGTCTCAAATTGACTCCAAATGCCTTCAAATCTTCAAGGAAGGTTTATGAATGATATTAGGAATTGAATATGATGTTCATTGATAACATATGGCCACCAAAATACCTCTGCAAACTCTCTTAAGATTCTGGACCAAGTATGCAATTTTACTAGTAATTTGGGGTTCAAATCCCCCTGAGGTAAGTACTGAAAATGGCTTCCCAAATGCCTCCAAACCCACTAAAATTTATGAAAAAAGGTATGTAATGTGTTAAGTATGTTATTAATGTCTCATATGCACCATTAATGGTTTATTACAACTATTCTCACCCTCTCCCATTCAACTGCAAAAATCCCCAATTCGACCCTTGGGGAAATGGCACTATTTCACCTCCCAATACAACTAAACTGAGTAAAAATGCTTCAAATGCTCAAGTACAGTACATGAAACTTGTAGAAGACATCCATGGCATTATATTGATCACAAATATATCATATAATCATCCATTCATTCGAAATCATCATCAATACATTGGTTCACAACAAGGTAGTGGGGAAATGGCATTGTTCTTCCATTAAAAATGAGATTTATACATTTCTACTTGGAATTTCGACCTGAAACTTTCTGTAGATGAAGAACAGAGTATTTAATTCATATTACAAAAGAAATGGGGCATTAGAAGCTCCCCCAAAGAGTACAATAGCTCACCAAAAACGCCCTCCCTCAAGGATCAAGAATATGCCATCAAAACTGGAAATGGTTGAAGGAGCGAGCTGCAATAGAAGAAACCATGAGCTGCCCAATAGCTTAAACCTTCAAATAAATACTCCATTAAAGCTCCAAATGAAAGGTCTGAATGGCCTTTCCAATTGCCAACTTGGATGGGAATCTTTCACCCTCGAAATTGGCTAAGGCAAGAAACTAGTCATCCACTAGCTCTCCCTCTTCACAAATGCAATTGCAAATTCTACAAATGATCAAAAGTTGGTTTCATTATTTTTTATTGACATTTATAAACTTCTAATGTCCTCCATGGGTCGAATTCCTTCCAAGAGACTCATGCCAACTCAAGTTGGGAAGAGATTCCAAAGAACGCCACTTGTACAACAATTCCTAGTCTCCCACTTCCACTAAATCACATGTGGAAGCATCTTAGCTGCCCTAACACCCTTGAGCGCCCTCTTGGAGTCTATTTTTAGCCCTGACATGTCATATATGTCATATGTCATCCTTCAGGTCTGATTTGTGTCATAGGTGTCATAGCATCTTCATCATTGTTGTCATAGAGCTAGGGAATCTAGCCCAAGTGTCTCACTAGCTCCAAATTGCCTCTTCCTCTTCCATGGGAGTTACTCTTCCTCTATATTTCGACCTTGGATGAGTCATGCAATGAATAATACCTTTTGGACTCCCCCAAGTATGTTACCATTCACCTTGAATTCGAATTGGTGAGAGAATGATGCCAAATGTAGTGGGGAAATCTAGCCATATGTGGGTCCCACTTCCTCCATGTGTCTTCATCATGAAATGCCACTTTGATTTTCACTTGTATATATTTATTTATCTCCTTTATTAAATATTTATTCCATTCTAATGTTCAAACATCATTTATTATCCCCATTATTCCAAATCCCAAAGCTTCCACCCCAAACCTAGGAAACTAGTAATTTTCCTCCTTGGCAATTATTTGACCTTTAGCATCAATTTGACAAACTCTAATGAATAGAGCCAATGTGATTAGGCCATTGTGACCCAATACCAAATTTGGGACATGAAAAATCCTCCCTTCCCAATATTGCTTGTCCTCAAGCAATTTTAAATGTGGGTGTTGAAGAACCTGCTTTCTGTATAATTCTTTGAAGTTGCCATTGAATTGCCCAACCTTGAGTCTTTGAGTTTCCATGAAGATTTTAGAGAGGAACCACCATGCTTGCTGCTGCACTACTCTGATTAAAATCACTTTATTAAGTGGGGAATCCATCTCCCATACTGCTTGCTTCCCCAAAAAATATGAAACCAATGAGATAAAAATTATTCCAGGGTCCCATTGCTTGTATTGCACCCCAACAATTAAAAGTGCTCTCCAACCCATACCATCAGATAAGAGGATTCCTGGATCCCATTTTCTTGTATGCATTCTTCCAAACATCATGAGTACAAAATATATATCATCAAAGTACATAACAACATAATGAAAATGTACATAAAGGAGATGCTTCATCAAAGAGTCATGAAAGTGCTTATACCTCCAAGCATGTAGACCACCATTTTCCAAGTTCATACAATCTTCAAGTGACCCATCAAATATGCTCCAATGACATAGGTGAGGATCCCATGTCCAATAGTGCTGCTCCAAGAGAATGTGATATGCATCAAAATATTCAGCCATGCATTCTTTCATCCAAGAAGTGAATGAAGAATCTCCACTAAAATCTGAACCAAATAATGAGCAGGAAAAACAAGGAGAATTCAAAGGACTCAAAGAAGTCTCATCCATACATCCATGAGGATATGTATCATCATAAGGTAAAGCAATATGCTGCTGCAATTCTAAATAATGAGGTGCTCTATTCATGTCATCATCAAAAGGAGAGGTAGGAGTTTCATACCCCTCATGTGGCACCACTAGGAAAAAACCTTT
Source organism: Larix kaempferi (assembly GCA_027924585.1). Lineage (NCBI taxonomy): Eukaryota > Viridiplantae > Streptophyta > Pinopsida > Pinales > Pinaceae > Larix > Larix kaempferi. The sequence continues at coordinate 212,407 of BSBM01002043.1, forward strand.
CACCCAATTTTCATCCCAAAGTGATGTGGTTGGAAAAGAAGTGTGGGGTGAGGAATTATGAACCAACTTTAATTCTTTACAACTCTTACCCATTGAAATATTTAATTCATCTTCTCCATAATTGGTTGGTCCAACTATTGTGAAATCATGTACCTCTTCCAAGGCTTTGCAACTCTCTCCATGAGGCAACTCATAATCCCTTTGAACAAGGACAAGTGCTTGTCCTTCTTCTTGTTTTAGTGTAGTATCTTCAAGAACCTGCATATCAACATGTACCTCATGTTCCACAATTACATTAGTTTCCTCTTTTGTGGCATAAATTGTTTCATCCTTTTCCTTGAAAAGAGAACCATTGCTCATTACTTTTTCCGAGTTGCTTCCAATTCCACTAAGCAACAATCTGAACTCTTGAAAGTATTGTCTCCACTTGTCTTCAAAGGATGGTTCAAGTAATTTCCTAAACTCCTCATTCTCCTTTAAGGTTCCTTTCTCATCCTTACTCATGGTGACCAATGAATGCACTTCTTCTCCTACTTCTTCCCTTTCACCAAAGTACATCCAGTTTCAGTTTCTAAGGGTGGTGGCTTATTTATTTGACTCCTAGTATTCATTAATGTTCTACCACATCAGGTGCCAAGACCATGCTCTGATACCACTGTAATGTCCCTTGTTAGGAATTTTATTAAAATTGCAATTTTCCACTTTTTTCCTTGGTTCGACCTTGGACTAATTTCGATCTCTAGGTCCCAAATTTGCCCCAAATGATCCCAAATCTTCTGAGAAGGTATATGGATGATATTAGAACATAAATATGTGTTTCATGGATGCCTTTGTACCTTTAAAACACTTCTGCAAATACTCTTTCAATTCTGGTCAATGTAGGTAACTTTACTAGTGATTTCCCTTTGACTAGTATTGGTCTCTAGGTCTCAAATTGACTCCAAATGCCTTCAAATCTTCAAGGAAGGTTTATGAATGATATTAGGAATTGAATATGATGTTCATTGATAAAATATGGCCACCAAAATACCTCTGCAAACTCTCTTAATATTCTGGACCAAGTATGCAATTTTACTAGTAATTTGGGGTTCAAATCCCCCTGAGGTAAGTACTGAAAATGGCTTCCCAAATGCCTCCAAACCCACTAAAATTTATGAAAAAAGGTATGTAATGTGTTAAGTATGTTATTAATGTCTCATATGCACCATTAATGGTTTATTACAACTGTTCTCACCCTCTCCCATTCAACTGCAAAAATCCCCAATTCGACCCTTGGGGAAATGGCACTATTTCACCTCCCAATACAACTAAACTGAGTAAAAATGCTTCAAATGCTCAAGTACAGTACATGAAACTTGTAGAAGAAATCCATGGCAGTATATTGATCACAAATATATCATAGAATCATCCATTCATTTGAAATCATCATCAATACATTGGTTCACAACAAGGTAGTGGGGAAATGGCATTGTTCTTCCATTAAAAATGAGATTTATACATTTCTACTTGGAATTTCGACCTGAAACTTTCTGTAGATGAAGAACAGAGTATTTAATTCATATTACAAAAGAAATGGGGCATTAGAAGCTCCCCCAAAGAGTACAATAGCTCACCAAAAACGCCCTCCCTCAAGGATCAAGAATATGCCATCAAAACTGGAAATGGTTGAAGGAGCGAGCTGCAATAGAAGAAACCATGAGCTGCCCAGTAGCTTACACCTGCAAATAAAGACTCCATTAAAGCTCCAAATGAAAGGTCTGAATGGCCTTTCCAATTGCCAACTTGGATGGGAATCTTTCACCCTCGAAATTGGCTAAGGCAAGAAACTAGTCATCCACTAGCTCTCCCTCTTCACAAATGCAATTGCAAATTCTACAAATGATCAAAAGATGGTTTCCTTATTTTTTATTGACATTTATAAACTTCTAATGTCCTCCATGGGTCGAATTCCTTCCAAGAGACTCATGCCAACTCAAGTTGGGAAGAGATTCCAAAGAACGCCACTTGTACAACAATTCCTAGTCTCCCACTTCCACTAAATCACATGTGGAAGCATCTTAGCTGCCCTAACACCCTTGAGCGCCCTCTTGGAGTCTAGTTTTAGCCCTGACATGTCATATATGTCATATGTCAGCCTTCAGGTCTGATTTGTGTCATAGGTGTCATAGCATCTTCATCATTGTTGTCATAGAGCTAGGGAATGTAGCCCAAGTGTCTCACTAGCTCCAAATTGCCTCTTCCTCTTCCATGGGAGTTACTCTTCCTCTATATTTCGACCTTGGATGAGTCATGCAATGAATAATACCTTTTGGACTCCCCCAAGTATGTTACCATTCACCTTGAATTCGAATTGGTGAGAGAATGATGCCAAATGTAGTGGGGAAATCTAGCCATATGTGGGTCCCACTTCCTCCATGTGTCTTCATCATGAAATGCCACTTTGATTTTCACTTGTATATATTTATTTATCTCCTTTATTAAATATTTATTCCATTCTAATGTTCAAACATCATTTATTATCCCCATTATTCCAAATCCCAAAGCTTCCACCCCAAACCTAGGAAACTAGTAATTTTCCTCCTTGGCAATTATTTGACCTTTAGCATCAATTTGACAAACTCTAATGAATAGAGCCAATGTGATTAGGCCATTGTGACCCAATACCAAATTTGGGACATGACATTGTAAATATCGGTCTCTTGAACGCGGGGCCAGATCATCTGTCGCGAATTGAGATAGGGGAGGAACCAACCAACATTGAAGATGGGTTTACAGATGCACAACTATTCAGGATTGAAGTAGCTGATGACTACTACGAAGAAATAATTTAGTTTCTAGGGATAAGAACCATGCCAGTGGAGTTTACTACCAGTCCGAAGAAGCAGTTGGTGGTTAAGGATGTCAATTTCCAGTTGATTGCTGGACAACTATATAAACTAGGAAACAGACAAGATCTTGAGGCACTGTTTCCTGCCTCATAAGCAACGGCATATACTATCAGAAGCACATGCAGGAGTGGCTGGTGGTCACTATGTCGGTCGTGTGATTTCCAGGAAGGTGCTTCGCGCAGGGATTTGGTGGCCCACTCTTCACAATGATGCGACGGACTATGCATGGACTTGCGATGTCTGCCAAAGAACTGGTAAACCCTCCAGGAGAGATGAGATGTCGCTAATACCTCAAGTGACACTGCAACCATTTGATAAATGGGTTGTGGATTTCGTGGGACCTATCAACCCACCTGGGAAGCGCACTAGTGCATGATACATAATCACATCGATATATATTTGACAAGATGGTTGGAAGCCGCACTAGTTGTAGATTGCACCACTCCGACAATAGCGCGATTCTTGTTCGACAATATTGTCACTCAGTTTGGATTCACGAAGGTATTGATGAGTGATCAAGGGAGTCACTTCATTAATCGCACCATTAGCGCATTGACAACAGAGCTTCAGATACAGCATAATAAGAGTACGCCATATCATCCACAGGAAAATGGAACAGTGGAAGCTTTCAATAATGTATTAGAGAATGCGTTGACAAAGGTTTGTAATGCGAACCGTGATGACTGGGATTTTAAGATTGCAACAGTCTTGTGGGCATATTACACCACTTGTAAAAGGTTGACGGGATAGACACGCTTCAAATTGGTATATGGGAAAGAGGTAGTTATACCTATGGAGTACATTGTTCCGAGCCTGTGCATAGCGGCAGTGACAGGCCTGATCGATGCGACAGTGTTGGCAGAACGACTGGAGTAGCTGGTATAGCTTGAGGAAGACCTCTTTATCGCAAGCTTTTACTAGTGCATAAAGAAGGATCGAAAAAAAGCTTGGCATGCTCACCATATAAAAAACAAATAGTTTTAGCAGGGCGACTTGGTTCTATTGTATGACAGCAAGTTTATGAAGCATCCAGGTAAATTACAGATGCATTAGCTCGGTCCATATTGCATCAGTCGCATAAATTTAGGAAACGCTGTACAACTGCAGCAATTAGATGGAGTGATCCACACGCATCCGGTCTGAACATGCATGCTGCGGATCCAACTCACCAGGAGATGGCGGAATGGTATGATGACCGGATCAGAGCCTTATGTGAATGGCTTTGCAAATGATTTCAGAGGTAGGCATAGAGGACGATGAAAATGTATAAATACAGGCAGCAGAGGCTAACTGAGCAATGAGGTATCTATTAGACAAGAGGAATTCATGCTGTGAGTGGGTCAGGAAGCTAGATAAGTTAGGAATTCCAAGGAGGCTGTGGAAATTATCCATTTAATTTCATGTAGTAGCACACTAGGTGCATTGAGGGCCCGAACGACGAGTGTGCATAAGCACCTCGAGAAGGAAGCGGTGCAGACACTCGGGTGTAGTGGAGACGAAGTCTCATCTAAGATGTCTAGGTATGTGGTGATAGTTCGAAGCTTTGTGGTCCTTGTGACCACCAGAATGAAAGGGGTGGTAGCCCCCTGGTCTCAATAGTGGGTGATGCATGGTGCGAAATAGATGTGCCAGAGCAGTTGGCCTGTTTTGCACCTCGGTGCTATTCATCAACTTTTCCTCAGTTTGCACCAGGTTTTCAAAGACTGGAGGATGAGTTTGAGAAGTGCATGACAACAAGACGGAAGATCACCGTATCAGTTTGAGAAGTACATGATAGAGAGCCAGAGATCACCGTAGAAGTTTGAGCAGTATACAACAATGCGCTCAAGACAACAAGAACAATGATAGAGGAATATTCAAGCAACAGCCGAAAACGAGTACACCATGTTCAACTGACATGGCTCGAGGGTGAGCCACAAGATTATGTTGGGGGCCTATTGGCAGGCAGGTTGGATGAGTGAGCTGCGCAGCATCGCGGATGCTGTGAAGGGTCAAAGATGCCACACAAGAAGGAAAACAACGTGCAAGTCGATTAGTTTATGTAGTTTTGGGTCATTTGGACCGTATTATGTGGGTTTTGGGTCATTTGGACTGCATTATGTCTGTTTTTGGGTTATCTTTTTTGTAAAGTTTGTTAGGAAGTAGTTAGACGGTTGCCTTAGTGGACTGCAAATGTAAAGGCGCTAGCCTATAAATAGACATAGCATTGTAAGTGTTGATATACGGATCGGGGACGAGAATTGATCAATTGAGAGACAGTTGAGCATGGATGATTTTGCTTGTGATTGTCTGTTAATCTGGGTATGCGAAAAAAGGATTATCTTGTTGTATCTGTGTTTTATTGTGAACATGAATATGATATGACAGAGTTTTGAGCAAAATCATTGTGTCTTTCTCATTTCCTTGTGATGAATGCATTATGCGATATGAATATGTGAATGATGCGATGTTTTCTTGCTGCAATTAATGTTTTACTGTTATATCTGCTATGCATTAGTAGTTCTGTCAATGATAAGATATGTGGAATGATGCTTCAATTATGTTTAATTCCTAAGTTGAATGGTTAGATATGTTATGCAATGCCGCGATAAGTTGATTAATTGATGCAAAAAATCCTCCTTCATTTGGCGGAAACATGGTTCAGTGAGCTCTCCCTTGAACATCTTGGGTGAGATTTCATCTGCTCTGCAGGTGTTGCTAGACATAGTAAAACCTATCTGGGCTAGTGCTCATGGAGATCGTGGTGGTTTGGGTGTCGACATTGTGAGGAACCCCTATCGAGTAGGTTTGTGTCAACACTTGCTTCTTCTTCAAATTGGACCTGAGATACACCTTTATTCCACTTTGATCTTTTGCTTATATATATTCTTCATCCTTTAAACCTTGCATATTTTCAGAATGAGTTCATGCCTCTTGAAATCTATGATAATTAATCTTTAGTTTGTAATTATGTTTATTGAATATTTTTAGTTAATTAATTAATTAATTAAAACATCTTTGGTCATCTCATGCTTGCGATATTCATCCATCTCAAGGCTTTGGTCTTCCTTCATCTCACGCATGCGACCTTCTTCCATCTGCGGGCTTCTTCTCCCATGGCGAACCCTCAATCCTATAGGAATCTTCTTCCTCCACCTGCAGGCATAGTCCATATTTTGCAGGATTGTCTCCCTTCGCTTGTGGGCATATCCCATGTTCTCATGGGTTTCATTTTTAAGCCCTTGTGGGCATTTTACAACCTATTGCGTGCATCTTTTAGTCCTTGCAGGCATTTCTTTAGCCCCCGCGGGCATAATAAATCTCTTGGGAGCTTTTATCCCTTAATCCCATTGTGGGAATTCCATAAGCCCTTGCGGGCATAACTTAAGCATATGTGGGCATTTTATAAGCCCTTGTGGGCATTTTATAAGCCCTTGTGGACATTTTACAAGCCCTTGCGGGCATACATAAGGTGTCATTAACCTTATTTTTCACCATTTTTGCAGGCCAAAATATCGTATGTGTGAGCAATAAGGAGGAAACTGACTCCATGGATGGATGGCCAGATCATCAGGGAACATTCCCATGCCCTCTAATAAATTTATCATCACAAGGAAAATCTTTGGCGAGCATTTCCAAATGCCTTATCAACCTACATTTGAACAATAAAACAACCTTTTTCTCATTTTGGTAGGCTTGTCTTTCACACGTGTGAAATCCAGAGGAAAATATGAGCAGCTCATTAAGGAACAATACTATGCCACTTGATTAGTTTTATCAGCACAAGGACACCTCCTTGCAGGCATTTCCAAATGTCCTCTTCAACCTTCATTTGAATAGTAAAAACAAGATTTTTCTCATTTTGGCAAGCTTGTCTTTCGCACGTGTGAACTCCATAGGAATATATGAGCTTATGGTTAGATATCCAATTCACCAGAGAACAATCCTATGCCACTTGATTAATTTTATCAGCACAAGGACACCTCCTTGTGGGAATTTTCAAATGGCCTCTTAGCCATGTGAGTTCAACACTTTGCCAATTTTTTGTCCTTAATATGCAAAACACTTTTTCCTTCACTTTGGTAGATTGATTTCTTTCATATATGATCAACATAAGGAAAACTAAAAGCATGGATGGATAGACACTTCAACAATGAAAAATACCATGTCAATTGATGAACTTATTGACACACACACCACATCTAGAGGGCATTTGAAAGTGGTCTTCCAAACTGTTGATTTGACACTTGGGAAAAATTATCAAACCCTAGGTTAGTATGATGAGATTTTTATTTTCACCAATTTTGAAGTGTGAGACACCCAATAGATAGAGGAAAACAAGGTGACTTCATATAAACCAAATTCACCTATTGAAGCCTCTTTCTCTCTCCTCGGTGGGCATTTTACTGGAGTAGTGCAAATCAAGCTGAGAGGCACTTTTGGCAGATTAATATCTTCCTCCTTAGAGACTCTTTGGAGAAAATGAGACCATGGTTGGATGCACCAAACAACATTCTAGAGATCCATACTCTCAAAAGGATTTAAGACATCAAGCACAAGACATGGAGGGAATTTTATTGAGGTCACTTCAGGAATTACCGGTGATTTTACACATAGACAATTTTTACACTTTCCTAGACTTGGTCCAATCTTCCTGAAACATTGTTTTGGAAGATCCATAACTTATTCATGAAGAAATTTCAAGTCAATATGAGATCTTGTTCAGGTAGAAAAAATAACCACCTACAATATGACCATATGGTGCGGGCATTTTCTTCAACCCACAAACTGTGGCAGGCATTTCCGTGAGGCCACTTACGAAGTTTTGCTACTTTGGTGTAAAGGCATCCTGAAACCCTCTTTTGGTAGGTTGTACTTTGTCATCAAACACCTTCTGTGAAAATTGAGATCATAGAAAGATATCCTTTTTGACAAGCTAGATCATGATAGTTCCATATAATTTTTATCATTCTCCCATGAGGTACGGCAGGCATTTTCCCAAGGCCACCTAGACCAGTTTTCCAACACTTAGCCATTTCCAAGAATTTCTCCAAGGTTTATCTTGAAACCCTATTTTGGCAGACTTATAACTTTCTCCTTAGAAATGATTAAGGAAAACTGAGACCATGACTAGATAGCCACTTCAACAAGATATAGCTTGATATGATGGTGCTTCATTTTTCTCAAACCATGAATTATGGCAGGCATTCTCTTAGAGCAGTTTTGACTACTTTTTCATACTTTGTCAATTTCCAAAGTTTCACAAACTTGCCATAGTTTTCCAGAATGATGTGAGATTGCAACACTGACTTAATGATAGTACCGGAACACCATCATGTGTCTTTCCATCTTCATCACACATGCCACATCATCATACATGCCATGTCATCACTTCCTTTGTCATTCCTTTGTCTTTCACTGAGTTTTCCCTGCCATCATGTCCTTGGTTATTCCTTTGTCATTACTGAGCTCCTTTGACATCAATGACAATCATATTCAACAGTTCCATGTGCTCAACTTCAAATTTTATCATGATTTTCTAGCTATAATTTACCATGGTTCAAATACCCATGGATGATCAATTTCTGAGCTTTACTGCATTCATTTAGTATTCCATGGACCAATGCAAGAAACCATACTTTCCGAGACATGTAAATTTTCTTTCAAACCTCACTCTGATACCAATTGTTAAGAAAAATAAAATGCATAGTAATTATAATAAGAAAGCACACACAATGTAGAAGAATATTTTACCATGGAAACACACAACCAGGAAAACAACAACTATATATATATTACCCTTAACCACTCCAACCAAGGCATGACCAATCTAGCCATCATTAACCACTTTAGGCTAACACCAAACTCCTTATGCAATTTACAATGGAGTCACTCAAGACCTTAAGTAGGATTCATCACATGCAATACCATTGGAAAATACCATGGGACGCCAAAAACCAAGGGATCATAAACCACCAACGGAAAACACATTTTTTTTACTCTTTTACTAGGTCAAGTTTAACCTAATTCATTATTTCTATAGGACTTTCGATAGAGTAACGACATGTTTATGATTTGGAAATTGTATCTATGGAATGGTGGTAGTGAGGGATTTTTATAGGCATGAGAGTGATCAAGAGAAAGATATGTATCCAATGTTTGTGCTCCCGATATCCTTGATTGCTTAGTGTGGAAATAAGGGTTTTGGAAACTAGATCCGTAACTAATTTTGGACCACGTCAAGGTTTATGTCCACTTTTGACCGCTATTTCATTAGGGAAGTGGGAAATAACAAATGTTTAGTTGATAACCACTTTCTGGTACATGGTTTCACCTTTTGGGGAAATAGTAGTGACTAGGTCATGCCTTTCAAAGGAGAAGTAGCGATCTCAGTTTTTTATGGCCAATTGTCATGGGTTGACTTTTAATTTTTGGGAATTTTATCAATTCCTTAGGTCACAGAGATGGAATGAGATGGGAAAAATATTGTTTATATTGTCAATTATTATGTGTAATGACAACAAATCTGATGACATGGAATGTGAGTAAATTTTGGTTTTTAACATAAAAATCAATCAATTACATGGGTTTTTTAATCTCTCATGAGGGCATTCGTCTAGGTCCCACCAATGTCCAAGAAATGGGAACTTGGCTAGTGCCAACCTCTATCACAACCCTTTATATTTTCATGACAAGTACCAATTTTTACAATACCTTTATTCCATAATTCTCTCACACATCCTGCTATGGCAAAAATTGCACAAGTGCACTCTTCCACTTGGTGAGGGGCTAAGCCCTGTAGGTTGCTCCAAGGCTTCTTTCCTTGGAGCTCATTTTTATGGTGGTTGGTATTCCTGCAAGAGATTGTTAGTGTATTTCAATCCAAACATGAAAATATTGATAAAAACAAAATAAGAGAGATGGGGGGAGAATGCAAAATTCAACAACAACCAAGGATATGTTAAACCACTCTTGTATTTCCCATTGGAATAGCTGTACAACACCTAGGATGTGAATTCTTCAAGGGAATCCAACAAACTTAGGGAGGCCTTTCTTGTCCAAACTAAATTCCAAGTAAATGGAAGAACAATGGGGAGAGATACTTGCCCCTTGATGGGAGGTGGAAAGCAAGCTTGGGAATGCTCACAATGGTAGGAAATGTTGGGATATGAGGAAGCTCCAACTCAAATCCAACAACATAAAATTTCTCTTAATTATCTTTAAAAAATGCATTCCAATGGCTTCCTTTTATAGGCCAAGAGGTGGCCAACAAAAAAATAGATCCAAATGTGAATTCTCCTCCTTCATGAACTAGTTCCAAGGTACACAAGGGAGGATGATTAATGCCACCAAGTGTGTGAGGAGATGAATTATTATCCTTGGGGAGGATTGAGCCTTTAATGAATCATTGCGATGAAGTCGTCTTGTTGTTTTGATAGTAGCATGGCTATCGAAGGAAACTTAAAGCCGCACGGGTGTAGCATGGGCATTGTTTTGATAACCTATGCTATAGCACGGGTAACCTATGTAATAACCACGCTACCATTTTTTTTACTATTTCTGGGAACTTATGGACTCATGTTATGTTTTGGATCTGTTGAGTATTACTGTGGTGAGATGTATTCTTTATGTTGATGATGCTTTACTTGATAAATCGCCGAAATGTTGCATGTGTGCGATTTTTAGGCGTTAACATATGCCCCTTGATGTATGAGGTTCAGAGGGTACTGTAGAGCTGATAATGCATCATGTTTCTTGTTATTTCTCTCCTACTTTGTAGGACGAAGCATATGTGGACAAACCGAAGGTCCTCCCATGGGGGAAATTTGTTGGTGACGACCATTAGAGATGTAATAAAGAATGATTTTTAAATAAATGAGGCGAGCATACCCATGCTCATGAAATGTTGTCAAAAGTGATTACAATGAGAGAGGACAAAGGTGTCGATTCTACTATACTGTTGGGACATGGATGAAGGAGAATTCAATCCATGTTAGACATAAGAAATTACCACCCCCAAAATATATCCTAAATAAGAAATCATTAAAAAATTAATTAAGAGTTAATTAGCATAGCTAATCACATAAAAAGACAAACCCCTATTTCCCCCGTAAATCTTTTCTGGTTACACAACAAACAATGTGAGGTAAACTTATTGGGTTAACTTATTTTGCACTTGTGGGGTTAACTTTTTTTTCACAGGACATGATGTCAGTGTTATACCTCCATATTTCACAGTGTCGTATCTTCACCATAAAAATAGTTGACGACACTTCCCCTACTGCTTAAACAACCAGAAGAGAAAAATGATGAATGATCCTTGAAGACAAACCTGTCCTGTCAAGAATCAACCTAGATGAGACTTCATATACCTACACTACTGCACCTTACTCTAGCTTAGGTGCACGGTAGTCCCCACTACCGCGCTATGCTCTTTCTCTGCCATGCAGTACTATCGCGCTATGCTCATTTTAAGGGGCACGGTACCCTTTTTTTAGCCTTTTTTGCCATGGCTTGTGAGATCTTGATCTTTGAGAGATTTTTTAGGATTGGTATCCCTGATTCGATCCTAACTCACTTTCTTATATTAGTGGACCTGATCCACTAAACACTCCCAAGATCCATTCTTCTCTCTTGATGGTTAACCCTACTACACACTATAAGAGAAAGGCCTTCCATGAGAAAAAGGGAGGACTCTTGGAGAGATCAAACCTATGATCTTGAATCTTTGTGGAGATAGATAGAGGAGAAAGCACTTGGAGATGGGAGTTGGCTTGGACATCAAGCAACCATTGTACGTGACTTCAAGTTGGTAATAAAACATAACTTGTCTTGTTTCCCAAATCATGTATGTTGATCTTGTTTCAATCATATGATTTGTTTCTGCTGTAGATTTAGATTCTAACTCATATTTCAAGATTGCTAGAAGATTGTATATGCTTGTATCTTGGTCTCTTCTAATAGGTTCATTCGTGAGGACTTGGAGATTGAAGTAGCCATTAGGACAAGCAATTGGATCGAAGGTCAGTTAGATCTCTTGCGTTTCTTTCAGCAATATAATCTTGAGATGTTTGTTTAGATCTAGGAATTCAAGGTAGCATTTGTTATCTTTTTGTCTTAGTTTAGAGTCAGTTAAGTCTACTTTAACCTAAGAGAGTTTCTACCTATCCGTAGGGAGAAATTTCTACAACAAAAACGGGCGACTCCGCTGGTTTGAACCCCATTTGATTGATTTGTTTCACTTTCAGTCATTTTTTATTGTGATTCTTCTTTCTCTTCAAAGCAGTACTAAATTTTGGTCTCTTTGACCTTCATTCACCTCTGCTCTCTACATCTTCTCTCCCTCTGTGATCAGTGAGTCCTCTAGGTCTGCAGCAACCTTGAAAAATTCAAATTCTTTTTCAAAAGTTGCGTTTTTTCCAACCTTAGCAACAATACCGCACCCCCAGCACTGACTACAGCGCGGTAGTACCGCGTACCCAACACTCTTACTAGAGCGGTAGTGTACTAGTACCGCGTTATAGCCTGTTTCTGCCACGCGGTAGTGTTTGCATTTTTTCAATTTTTCTTTCCTATTTGGTTTCCTGAGTCAACTTTTGATTTTCTCTGCTTCACTTTGGTGTTTTCTGTTGCTCACCACTATCCTGTCCATTGCACAGTCTTTGTGGTTTGTTTATTTCTCCCTGTGAGCTTGATTATTTTCTGAGTTAAGTGGTATTATTTGCACATTAGGCCACCCCTTCAGTCTTATTGCATTAGCTTGATCTTCCCATCATAACCAAACTGTTACTACTATCCTCTCTTACTAGATTGTGTATCTTTCATAATCACATTGTTCTTATAACTACTATCTTTTCTTTTATTGTTATTCAAATCTATATTGGAAATCATCATTGGAGAACATTTGTGTTGTTTGGATTGAAATGATCTAGCAGTATTATGTTGCATTAGGAAGTGAACAATTCAATTTGCCACATAAATTCTCATTTTGAAGCATTCTAGTTGCAGATCAGTGAAATTTGAAACAAGTGTTTACTTCAGTTTGGCTTTACTTAGAAAAAGAAAACAATTTTTTTTTTTTTTTGAAGTGGTTTTTCATTGTTTGTGAAAGTTTCATGCATTTATGATCGAAGAACTCTCTCTCTTCCATAGCTAGTTTTCATCGAATACAAGGCTTATTTCGATTCATTCTCACTTGCATGGTTTGGGTTGTCACAACACCACCAAGTTTCACGTCCATTTACCCGATTGAGTAATACAACCACTAAAAATAATCTCCCTAACTAAACCAACATTAACCTCACTTGAGGAAATCAAAAGAATTTGGTAGTTAGGTAGGACACCAGGGATAGGCATCAAAATAATTTCCCCTTGTCATTATCATCCGAGACATAGTTGTTGTCCTCTAGGGAACTAAAATCCTCTAGTATTTATTGACATGGTCATAGACCAGTTTGTGGAGGGGCCTCCTGAATGTTTTTAACTTTCAGGGGTTAAACCGTCATGAGATTGAGAACCAGACGGACTCTGTGGAATGCCGCACTCCACTTATCCCTAAGGCAACATTGATCATTGTCTTCCTTGTATTCATAGTAATGCAAGGGTGATAAGGCAGAAGCGCCAAAAACCTTTTCCAATGTGTCATGAATGAGGTAACTTAGTAACTTTTCTACTAGGGCTCTTTTACCCAGGATCCCTTTCGGTACAGGGATATCCTTCTCATATTGGTCTCTCACGTTGTATTGTTCGACTTGGATTTCATCACCTTGCAAAGGATACAACTTGTTGAGGTCTCCAGCTCTTAGTTAGGAGTTTGCTTGTTATCTCATCTTAATAGAGGGTCATTTTTCTTTTTAGTGATTGCTTGTTGGCATTTTGGCCATTGTTTTTCTCAGCTCGCTTACTGGGACGCCGGTCTCAGTATAGATTTTAGAGCTTGCTTTTTTAGCCTGCGAGACTTGCTTTTTCTAGCTCCCCTTTTGCACACTTGGCTGCATTAGGGTTTTTGATTTCTTTGTTACGAGACTGCCCCCGGATTCCGTATTCCTACCATTATGTCAGAACAACCACGGATATCACGAAGAGTACAGGGAAAAATCCCTCCACCACCACCACCACCACGGACCTCTGGTCCACCTGCATCACGTATTCCTGCCCCTTCTGGCCGCGGTGCCGGTCGAGGGAACATTCCACCGCCGATACACACTACATCTTCAGTTCCACCTATAACTGTTACTGACAGTACGGTCTCAGAACCTCTTGCAGCTTCTGCTACCACTAGTACACCCGAGACTCCCAATGTCTCTTCACCCACTGTCATTCCAGATATATCTGTCATAGTGGACAACACTACAATGGTAGAAACTAGTACTTCCCAAGATACTAGACCGGATGCCATCATCCTCCCTGATGTTAGCACTTCCCTTCCACTAGAGACTTTCTACGATGTTACGGAAGGATCTATTGGCACCACCGAAGGATCCGACTAGGATTTATCTGAATTGAAATAACCCGGACCTAGTCTTCGATAGTCCTCCTATTGTTGAAGACACTATGGACAAAACCCCTGACACCCCTAGGTTAAATTCCCCACATTTACTGCCATCACGCATGTTTGGTGCACATTCTATGAGGAATAAACCAGTATTTTCTCCATCCCCACCTGTCACATATGGAAGACCCCCTCCACAAATCGGCACCTTTGGCGCCATTGGCCAATCGACACTATCTCACTTTGCTAGTGTCGGAAGAACACCAAGTCATACTGCTAGATCATCCATATTGACCGGAGGTTCACCTTCGACCACTTTCTACACCATTTCAGGAGGTGGACAACCGACTGTTGTGACCCCTAATCCCAACAACCAACCCCCTCCTAGAAATCCATCAAACCAGCCTACTGGAGGACAATCCTTCTTTGGAAACCCCGCTCCTAGTCACCAACCGCCTCCCATCGGGCCACCAACCCAACCTACTAGAGGAAAACCCTTTGTTGGGAACCATGTTCCTAGTCAACAACCTCCTCCTATAGGGCCATCCAACCCATCAACTGGAGGGAAACCCATCGACACCATCCAACAACCCTCCCAACCAGCATCATATGCTCAGTATGGTATGTACAACACACCTGGCAGTGGACAACATTATACTGGTTTCCCAACCGGGCCACATCTTCAACATCCCTCGTCAGGCATGCTTCCTTCTTGGGGATCTCAAATCCCACAAAGCGGGGGGTACTCATTATTTGGAAACTGGAACCAAGATAGGGGGCAATATCAAATTCCCCCCAACTTGAATTCTGGCCTCCCCTATCCTTTGGCTGCAATAACTCCATGGAACCCATCCCTTCAATTCCCACATCTTCATCAAGGTGGAACCCACATTCCATGGACACCACTGTCGCAGCCACCCCTCGACCCTGCTATAGGAAACCCTCCACCTACTCAAAGTAGTGGTAATATTCATGGAACACAACAAATCCAGGGAACCTTTCCCCAATAAGGAGCAGCAACCATTCCTGGGACACAACAACCCCAGGGTACCATACCTACCATCCTTACTCAGCAGAAAATCCAACAATTGGTTAACCAGATGGCCTACTACCCCCAGAACTTCCAGCAGTACCCTGCAGGAAACACATATGGGTATAACACGTAGCAATATGCTATGCAGGGCCCCCCAGATTTCTCTGCACCATATAGTTACTACTCATACCCACATACCAACCGTCAACTTACTTTTATGGCCACGCTAGATTTACCTGATTTGTTAAGGCTCATTAACGATCCGATATGGCATGAACCTCACTGGCCACCCATTCCAGCCAAACTTCCATCGAACATTCCTAAGTTCGATGCCAAGCCCGGGGAAAACCCAAAGAACCACGTGATGACCTTCCATCTTTGGTGTTCATCCAACTCATTGATGGATGACTCCATTCGACTACAGCTCTTCCAGCGTATGCTTACTGACACGGCAGCAAAATGGTACATTGAGCTGCCACAACACTCTTTCCATGATTTTAACTCCTTGGCTATGCAGTTTCTGACCTATTTCCAACTCCCCATCCGGTATGAGACTGGAACAGAACTGTTAACCTCGTTGCGTCAAACCACTTCTATGCACATTTCGGATCACATCCATGAGTGGCATTGACGCCGTAGGATAATCAAGGTACCCATTCCAGATCAGCTACTTGCTGATTGGTTCACAAAGTCATTCTTGCCTCCCATAGCCAGGGATATCACTATGCGCGGGCCGATCACAAAGGAACAAGCCATCTCAGCAACCCAGTACATGGATTTGGTATATACCCAATCCGGCACTTTACACGAACTTCTTCCCCATGCCACCTGCGTTACCACTGATCCAATGAAACCTGCCACTAGACCCCCCATTGATGGTATTGTCGGTTCAGTCAAGGCCCATCCTGCCACCAAATCGACGGGGAAACAAGCTTCTATTTGCCCCGCTCTATCCAAGACTGCTCCAAAAGCTTCTACTTCTTCTGCTGTCTCCTCCGAAGTGAACATAGTTCAATCTACATCACAACCATCCGGAGGAAAGAAGAAGAACAATCGTGGTAAATCCAAGAAGAACCAGCAGGAGAACCCCAAGCCACAACCAACCCACAACGACCCAAAACCAGGTCAGAAGGCTAAGTTTCCCTGCCTGATTTGTCAAGACGATCACTACATGCGTGATTGTCCTTACAAGGATGAAGTCAACAAATTCGTTAAAGGATCCTCTTGCCCGATAGTGTTAACTAACCCTTTCCCTCAGCAGCAACAGCAAATGGTTGCCCAAGAAACCCCACAAGGGGGCAACCCGAGCAACCCACCTTGCGAAGAGACATACGCAAATTACGAAATCCTAATGACAAGCAATGAGGAGATTCACATAACCACTCGTTCAAAGACATATGAGAACCCCCCAAGTTCAAACAAACAGTCAGAGACAGCCAAAGGCAAGTCTCCTGTTGAAGATCTGTCTCCTACTCCTCCCCCTAACGGCCATCTCCATATCGAGAGACCGCTTACGGACACAGTGCTATGCCCACCCAAGGGCACCATACAAAAGGCGACATTTAATCCCAATGCGCAAGCTGCCCAGAATTACAACATTGTTGAGGATTTATCTCAAGCACCTTGCACCATGTCGATGTTCTAGGTTCTTCAACACTTCCCTACGCAGAGTAGAACCTTACTTTCAGCACTGGGGGCAATGGACCCGTATACTTCAAACACCATCATGTTTAACTTGGAGTATGTAAAACCACGGCTTTCCCATCAGCTAGTCTTCCAGGTTCATACTAGAATCCGTGGAAACAACATCCATCGCACCATTTTAGATGAAGGTGCCTCCAAGTCGATTATGTCTTTGAATTGTTGGAGACCTTAGGCTCACCCGAAGTCACGTCGTCTCCCACTACTCTCCAAGCATTTGACAGAAATGGTTTTCAACCTTATGGACTCATTCCTGCAATTGGCATTGAATTGGGGGGCAAAACAGTATCTGTACACATCAAATTCGTGGATGCGCCATTAGATTACAATCTTCTACTTGGTCGAAACTGGTTTTACGCCATGACCACCATAGCATCTACTGTCTTCTGGATCGTGCAATTTCCTCATGAAGGGAAAATTGTCACTATAGATCAGCTTGATTACTGTATCCCAGACTCTCATCCGAACTCCCCCAACACCGTCCCGTTATTGGATTAGCCTCGGTACTGGTTCCAAGATGTTGGCATTGGTCTTATGAAGGATTCTTCCCTTGTTGGAGTTTTCCCAAAGCTGGGGTCCCATGTTCAACCAGTCAACATGATATCATTGAATGTCACCCCATCCAATGATTCTTGGGTGATCCCAAGTCCCACTGAGATTGAAAACTACGGCAACTCCAAGCCATTAAATGGAAACCTCGCAGTGTACAAAGCGATCCAGTCAGCCACCGATTGGGTCAATTGTTCCACCCATCACACCATGGCACAGCTCTCGTCTGAGACTCATTCATCCCCACCACTCATCAATCCTCTCACATTGATTTTTCCCACTGACGAATCAATTATGGAGGTTATGTGTGGTGATGAACCACCATGGGGGTATTTCCATCATCAATCTTCATTCCCCACCATTCAGACGATTGAGCCCGATACAAAATCCAACCCTTCACTCTGAATGGTTCAAACCAAGTTTCCCACTTCCCTCGATGAAGTATTTTCCGAAGGAAACTTGGCCAACCTCATGGCAACCACTCCCATTGACATTTCAGTGAAGCCTGGTGTTGTGGAAAACATTCCTATTGGCAAGACATGTACTCCCCTCAAAATGGAGTTCTACACTGCCTACTTTAAAACATTTCGTGATGTTTTTGCCTGGAGTTATGAAGAAATGCCAGGAATAGACCCATCTATTGTGGTCCACGAGATTCCAACTTTTCCTGGCGCCCGACCTGTTCGGCAGAAACTCCGACCCATCCATCCTCATAAGGCAGCCACTATTAAAGCAGAAGTTGAAAAGCTTTTGCAAGCTGGTTTTATCTATCCTATCCCACTGACAGAATGGGTATCTAATATCGTTCCCGTAGCTAAGAAACAGGGTACAATTAGGATCTGTGTCGATTACCGTGACTTGAGCAAAGCTTGTCCAAAGGACAACTACCTAACTCTGTTCATCGACTAGATCATCGATAACTGTGCCGGGAGTGTCATCTTTTCATTTATGGATGGCTTTTCTGGCTATAATCAGATCGATATCCTCCCAGTCGACCAGCATAAAACAGCCTTTATCTTCCCATGGGGAATTTTTGCATATAGAAAGTTATCTTTTGGCCTAAAAAATGTCAGGGTAACTTTCTAACGAGCGATGTCGTACGCATTTCACGATATCAAGCATATTGTAGAACTGTATCTTGATGACCTTCCCGCTCATTCTCAGACCTAGGAAGACCATCCTGATCACTTAGGTGCCATTTTTGAAAGGTGTCGTCGCTACAATATCCATTTGAATCCACATAAGTGCGTCCTTTGCGTTGAAGCTGGAAAATTTTTGGGATTCATAATCTCCAAACACGGCATACGATTTGACCTTGCGAAGGTAGAATCTATTCTAGCCCTGCCTTCGCCCACGAACATACCATAACTTTAGAGTTTGCAGGGGTACGCAAACTTTCTACGCCGCTTTATTTGCAATTTCGCCGAGATAACAAAAGGGTATATGAGGATTCTAAAGAAAAATACCCCATTCATTTGGGATGACGAAGCCCAACGCTCCTTTGATCATCTAAAGGCAGCCTTAACTAAAGATCCTGTGATTCAACCCCCCAATTACACATGGGATTACATTCTTTATCTCACAGCTTCAATTTCCACCATCGGTATGGTGTTAGTCCAAGAAGACAACAATGGCATAGAACATGTGGTATACTATCTTAGTAAGAGTCTTCTCGACTCTGAAACTCGTTATTCACATGTTGAAAAACTGGCTCTGGCAACAGTTTTTGCTGTCTAGAGGTTTCGTCATTCCATTCTACTCCGTCGGACCACTGTCATAGTGGATTTCAATCCAATGTATTATATCCTCACACATCAAGTGCTTGGGAGAAAATATTCTCATTGGATTGTCATCCTACAAGAGTTTGAATTGGAATTTGCCAAAGCCAAGTCCAAGAAGCCTTTGGTCTTTGCCGAGTTGATTTGTAACTTGCCCTGTGCTACTGAGCAACTCGATCCCATTGATTCTCTTCCTGATGAATTGTTGTTCCTCATTAGCACGTCTGACCCATGGTACGGGGATATTTTATTATATCTCCAAACCCAACGTTTCCACCCCGACCTCACCCGCGATGAACGTCGACATATCCGACATCATGCCAAGTACTACCTCATAGTCAACGATACCCTTTATTGGCATGGTGTCGATACTGTTCTTCGACATTGTTTGACTTTAGATGAAGTGGAACACGTTCTTAATGATTTCCACAATGGAGCATGTGGTGGTCATCTCTTTGGGATGGCTACGACCCAGAAGATACTGTGAGCGGGATATTTCTGGCCCTTGATTTTCAAAGACTGCATTGAAATGGTTAAGAAATGTCCACCCTGTCAATTCTTTCATAGTAAGACACGCTCGCATCCTGCTCCACTCCATCCTGTTATTGCCGTCATCCCCTTTCCAAATGGGGCATAGATTTCATGCATTGTAAGCCCACTTCAGTCGGGGAGCATAGCTATGTCATAGTAGCTGTCAACTATTTCACAAAATGGGATGAAGCGATGCCTACTTATGCTGAAGACGACAAAACAGCAGCACAATTCATATTCAATCACATTATAGCTAGATTTGGTGTCCCGCAATCCATCGTGACCGATCATGGCTCGCACTTTAGGAACCATATGATTAAGGAACTGAGTGTCAAGTTGGGTTTTCGTCATGAAAAATCAACCCCATACTACCCACAATCTAATGGCCAAGTCGAAGCCATTAACAAAGTTCTGAAACTAATGATTCAGCGTATTGTGGGTACTCATAAGTCCAACTGGCACTCAGCTCTGTTTTCGGCATTATGGGCATATCAAACCTCAGTAAAAAGTGCAACCGGGTTCACACCATTCCAACTGGTGTACGGCCTGGAAGCCATTTTACCTATTGAATGTGAAATTCCATCACTTAAGATAGCCATAGAACTACTTCCCCACACCACTTCCAAAGAGGAACGGTTTCTATAACTAGCCAAGCTAGATGAAACTCACCGAGACACTGCTTTAGCCAACGAAGCTCACAAAAAACGTGTCAAAGCACAGTATGATAAATCCGTTCAACCTCGGGTTTTCAATGAAGGTGATCTCGTACTCACATATGATCAAATGCACGATAAACTTGGAAAAGGAAAGCTAGAGTCTATGTGGTACGACCCCTTTGTTATAAAACGTGTCTTGGAGAAAGGATCCTATGAACTTGTCAATTGTGATGGCACACCATTGGCACGGCCCCGCAATAGGCTGTACCTCAAATGTTTCTACGTGTAGGATCATCCTGCGCAAGATACTTTTTGTACATAATGTACCTAGTTTGTTTTCATTTTTTTTTGTGTGCACGCACGGATCTCATGTATCCATTCTTACCTTGACATGTGCTTTTATGTGCAGATGTTTGCCTACTTCGGATTCGCCAATGGTGCAAGCCAACATACCCAGAACCTCGCTTCCATAGCATGGGTAATCTATTCTCCCACTGGTGAGTTGCTATCTTCAGGAGCCAATTGTTTGGGTCCCGCGACCAACAATATTGCAGAGTACCATGCATTCATTGGACTCTTGACAGAGGTTTCTTCCCTTGGAATTAACTCCCTATCAGTCTTTCTAGACTCCCAACTCGTGGTTTCTCATCTGAATCATGTTTACACAGTTCGCGATCCTATCCTACTTCGTTTATTTCGAAGGGTATGCCTCTTGGAACGATCTTTTAATTTTATCTCATATCAACACATACCAAGATAATTCAATTGTATAGCTGATTCATTAGCTAATTACATTTTGGATTGGCATCTTGCCCATACATAAAAACACATCATAAAATGAACACACAAGTCATTGTAAATGAATAGGTTATAAAAATAGGTCGATGTATATATCACTGCATATAAAAGTGTTTTTTCCAATACACAAAGTTTGTGTTTTAAAGACAAAATTTGGGACCTAGTCCCATACAAAAATTTGGCTCTCAAAGCCTACATATCATGTACATGCCGCAAAAAGATAAATGCTACCATCTAAGGAGATCTGGGAGATCTATCATGTTCCTCCTCATATTCCTCATGCTGCTGGTGATAGCACACTATAGCCCGAGCCACCCTATGGAGGAGTCGGCCAATACGCCTAGGCACACCTATAGTATGCCGCTAGAGATGCAAAGGGAGGTCATCCATCCTCATAGTCGGGACCCAGTGGGTTAAACCCTGTAGGTTTCTCTCTATCGCCCGGACCCCTCCCGCCTCATCCTCGTCTTCCTCCTTGTTTAGAGAAGCTCAGCGGTCAACACCACCTCGACGTAATGGCGAGTACCCTGCAGGTCTCTGTGGTCCACGATCTGCGACATGCACACGTATATATATTAAAATATTTTTACACATTCTAAAAAACAATAAAAATTACATATTCAAAAAGTTAAAAAACACATTAATGATGGTCATACCTGTATTGTCCCAATCCTCATCTTTCGGCAGTGCCAAGTCTATGTCCTTGTAGAAGTCCACCCCTACATAGGGGTAATCATCGATCATCACAATCTTTTCCTCAAGCCAGGAGAAGAAATCCTCACCGACAGCCAAACGCTGTAGCCCTCCAATTCATCCTGCATACTCACTCTATCGAGCCATCCATGGCTCGGTGGGTGGACGAGAGGGCATAGTCAGCTGTGGATGCAACAATGGCACCCTCGCAAAAAAGAAGGTGACCAGAATGCTCCCGTACCCAAACTGAGAGTTCTCTCCAAGCCTACACTTGTTCACTTGCTCTTTGAGGTTGGTCAATACTGCCTCACACCAGTTGAATACTGTTCCTTCCATGCAATCCACTGCAAGATTCATCTGCGTACAGGATGCCTGATGGGGACCCGTACTCCCTGCTGCACGTGTGATGGTGAACAACATGGTTTTTAAAGGAAGTTCTACAATATCTTTGATGACCACCTTACCACTTTTCTTCCCCGAACCTTGATGACAATAACAAGCAATTAAAGCATCAGTGCTCACCTCTGAGGCCGTGAACACAGTAAAACTCACACGGGCTCCTCTCTTTGAGAGGCCCGTGAGGAAATAAATGTCCTCTAGTTCAATCTCGAGGGTGTCTTCTCCAACTCGGAAAGCTTGAATGTCAGGGTCCTAGATTTGAATAATATGGGTGAGAAGTTTGGCTTGCTTGCGGATACCTTTGGTTTTGAAGAATTTCAACAAGCCACATTCCCGCAGTGCAGTAAAGGTTTCTTGGTCATCTTCGGCCAACAAATCATCCACCTCATGCTCTCTTTCTTTCCAACTGACCATTTTTCCTCAAACAAGTTGCAAACACCTGCAAAAGGTCATAGGAAACATTCATTAATCATTTAATAAATTGATCTCAGCTAAAAATTGGAGAAAAATCAATTTTTTGATCTTAAAAATCGCCGTTACCGTGCCTAAGGGCAACGCGACTGCGCAGTACTGTACAGTACCGCACCCCTGTTTAAACCTACAGCGCGGTACTGTTGCACAGTACTTCATTTCCCGACATAGTTTCCGCGCGGTACTGTGGAAGGCAAAAATTTCCCATTAGGGCCTTCCCAAAAATTAACTTCTACTTATTGAAATCAAGTTATTTATCTATGAAATGAAAGAGGGGCTTGAAATCTCTTACTTGGCGCAGACAGATTTTGAAATGGTGCTCCGGATCTCCAGATATGAACTCTTGAAGTTTTTGCTCCTCAATGGGTAAAATCTCCTCTTTGGGAAAATGCACAAGTGAAATGGTAACTTTCCATATTTACCTATTCCTTATATAACTTTTTCACTTATTTTTTACTCATTATTTTATTTGGTTAAATTAAAACCCATTTCACATTACTAATATCTGGTTCCATGAGCATTTGTTGACAGGGTCTCCTTTAAAAATGTTCACACTGGTGTTCATTTATTATTTGACCTTCATTTCGAGCCTACTTTATATTTTTCATGCTCTAGATTAAAACTTGAAAAAGATTCCAAGCGATTTTACACCCGTATCGTGCTTGTCAAGCTCAAGTAGACGGTGTCGAGCTTAGTCAGCTTTACTCATGCTCGTTAAATGATGAGGAAAGTATTATCCTAGTTGTATTTTATTCTTTTTTCGGACCAAAATAATTAAAAATTATGAAAAAAGACCATTGGATTCCATAGTTAAGCTCTTTTCAAACTCCCTAAAATTGAAAAGATTGCCAAGTGATCTTGTCTCTTTCACACTTGTAAAAGTATTTGAAAGGTCGTCTATTTGGTGGTAGGTTACCCCTTTTTCGGCCCGTCTAGACTATTTACGAGAAAGGTATACCTCAGTAAATTTTTGACTGGGAGAGTTCTCTCGGGAATTGTTTTACACTTTTTCGGGATCGAGGGACTAAATTTATGAAAAAGTGCACTTTGGAGCCTTCTTTAATTTTTTGAGGCTCTCTAAATGTAAAAAAATACCAAGTTTTCCTTCCTTGGACTCGTTAAAATTGACATCGAAGGACCCACTTTGGAACGAACCCCTCCTTTCTCAGGTTCGTAAAACAAGTGAGATTGGACTCATCTATGAGATGAGCTATACCGAGCATCTGTTATCTTCTTCAAGCTCATAAAACAACAAAGAGGTACTCGTCTATCATGTCGGGGGAAAATGGGAAACAAGTCAAGTTTATTTTGTTGGCAGCTTGTCAGTCGTCACCTTTGAACATGGCATGCATCTGTCCCTTGTCTATTTTTGGGTATCTATTCTCGCTGAGTTATGGTCATCATCCTAAGTAGTCTCTCTGGCCACGAGCCTACTCGTTCATTTTCTATCCTCTGCTATCAATAATCCCTGCTGCCAGGTCCTGTTACATGCCGTTATATGTTCAAAGGGTTGTATTGGTCAGAGTCATTCATTGTGTCAGACCTCCACTGTGTCAGTACATGTTCTATCGTTTCATTGTCCTATACTATCTTTCATTCTGATTTCGTGTCGATGATGTGGGAATCACTATGGCCCACCTTCGACGAGTCTATTCCCGTCGACACCAAATCACTATCCAGGAATTGGACTTAGGAATCAACCACTAGTACCTTGGTACCTGCATGCCTCAATGGCAGGTTTCCTCGTGTTCAGCAGTAGGTTTACATCATCGAACTCTGATCGAACGATCTCTCGAATGCTCGACATCAACTCATTCATTCACATTTCGTTGAGATGTACTATAGATACCTTGGGGATCATCGTCATCATTGGTGATTTCCCTCACATTTGTTAACGGTTCACATCATTGACCAGTAATCAAATGGTTTCTACCATGTTCGACTTCAACACCTTGTAATCACATGGATAGATTCATATCGTTTGCAATTGAGTAGAAGACCCTAGAAGCACCTTTGTGCTTTGATTGCGTCCAGGTTGCGATGGAGATGTCCTTTGTATTTTCACACAAATCCACTTTTGTATTGGTTGTGGCTGTGTCATTACTGTCTCATGGATCTACGCTTGTTCATAGTAGTGATGATTTGTCTACAGTCTATATCATCTTAGTACTCATGGATCTGCAATGTATTGGTCGGCAGCCATGCTTTGAGTCAATTGTTTTCGAGCATGGGGATTCCCACCTCGATGGTATATCTAAAATTTTGTTTCTGTTTCAGCTCCTTGTTTCTCTCCTCGATGTTATCTCCGCACAGTATTTGTAAAGTCTTTTGGCCATCACTCCCTTCTGACCTCACACATTAGGGGGCATCTGTTATACCTCCATATTTCACAGTGTTGTATCTTCACCATAAAAATAGTTGACGACACTTCCCCTACTGCTTAAAACACCCAGAAGAGAAAAATGATGAATGATCCTTGAAGACAAACCTGTCCTGTCAAGAATCAACTTAGCTGAGACTTCATATACATACACTACCGCGCCTTTCTCTAGCTTAGGTGCGTGGTATTCCCCACTACCGCACTATGCTCTTTCTCTGCCATGTGGTACTACCGCACGATGCTCAGTTTAAGGGGCGCGATACTCTTTTTTTAGCCTTTTTTTCCATGGCTTGTGAGATCTTGATCTTCGAGAGATTTTTTAGGATTGGTATTCTTGATTCGATCCCAACTCACTTTCTCAGATTAGTGGACCTAATCCACTAAACACTCCCAAGATCCATTCTTCTCTCTTGATGGTTAACCCTACTACACACTATAAGAGAGAGGCCTTCCATGAGCAAAAGGGAGGACTCTTGGAGACATCAAACCTATGATCTTGAATATTTGTGGAGATAGCTAGAGGAGAAAGCACTTGGAGCTGGGAGTTGGCTTGGACATCAAGCAACCATTGTAAGTGACTTCAATTTGGTAATAAAACATAACTTGTCTTGTTTCCCAAATCATGTATGTTGATCTTGTTTCAATCATATGATTTGTTTCTACTGTAGATTTAGATTCTAACTCATATTTCAAGATTGCTAGAAGATTGTATATGTGTGTATCTTGGTCTCTTCTAATAGATTCATTCGCGAGGACTTAGAGATTGAAGCAGCCATTAGGACAAGCAATTGGATCGAAGGTCAGTTAGACCTCTTCCGTTTCTTTCAGAAATATAATCTTGAGATGTTTGTTTAGATCTAGGAATTCAAGGTAGCATTTGTTATCTTTTTGTCTTAGTTTAGAGTCAGTTAAGTCTACTTTAACCTAAGAGAGTTTCTACCTATCCGTAGGGAGAAATTTCTACAACAGTCAGGTTAATTCAAAATTTTCAATTTGACAAAATCCCTCTTCTTTTCATTTTTCCAAAAATCACTTACCAAACCAAATCGTTTTCCCGCTTCAACGAACTCTATCTATTACCAAAAGCTGAACTCTATCTATTACCAAACCAAGTCATTTTCTTGCTTGAATTAACTCTTCAAGAGAACGTATCAATACACCAAGTACGATCCCCTTCTTGAACTAATCTAGTAAGAAGAAAACCCTGTGAAAAATGAAGTCCAATGCCCTACTTTAGAAATCAAGATCAACAACTGGGTGAGGATTGGGATTAGGTTAATGATTGATTCGTGAGCGGCAAGGTGAGTGTAATGATTTGATATGAAAATGTTGTTTGATTTTTTGTTACGGTTTCTGTTGTGATAGAAGTGTATATATTCACGTTTGGCATATTTTATGTTCCAGTCAGGGCACTTGCGTATTACATTTACTGATCAAGATCAACAATTGCTTGAAGATCGGGATCAAGGTAATGATTAATTCATGAGCAATAAGGTGAGTGTAATGATTTGATAGGGAACTATTGTTTGATTTGTGTTACGGTTTCTAGATTCAATGAAGGGTATGAATTCACGTTTGGCATGTTTTATATTCCAGTCAGGGCACTTTCCTACTACATTTACCAGTGGATCGAAGGAACTTTCTAGTGATTCAACCGATAGAAGGGATATGAGTGCTAGGGTTTGAATCAATTTTACCCTTTCTTATTTGATGCAGAAATCTGTTTAGTCCATCTATATACATAGATTCTAGCTATTGTGGAAAACCATTATGAACTAAAAAATGATTCCATGCTAGGTCCCTTTCTTGAATTTTAATTGATGTAACTATTGAGAACCTCTATTTTTTGGTGTAATATCCTCATAAGACATGTTAATTTGGTTTTATAATTTCTGTTGTGGAATTTTTTTGTCTATAAGCAAGCTTTAAAGTTTTTTTGTTACATATTGTATATCCATATTAATCAATTTTACCATTTATTATTTGATGCTGAAATATATTTGGACCTTCTGTATGCAATTCTAAAACCTTGGTTGGAAGGAGAAAAATATCGAAAGTTCTAACCAAAGGTTATTTACTAAGCCCAAAAATATATATATATATATGTACAGGAAAGTGTAAAATATTAATCCACAACATTTTCAATTTAAATCACTGAAAAATGCCCAATAATGAGGGTTAGACGTGCATTTTATCTAAGTGGGTAAAAATGGGCCCAAAAATGAAAACTTTCCATCTTGGTAGATTGATTTCTAGCAAATTATACATCACTTTAGGATTCTAAAAGAGGTTCTTGAGAAAAATGAAGCTGTCTTTAGGAATATGGTTTTACTTTTCATTATTGACCAATGTACATACTGTGGCGTGCATTTTACTAATACCATTTTAGCAAATTTACACTTTGTTTTTTACAAAACAGTGTAAATCTATTTTAATTTTGATTTCTCTTTTTTACAAAATGTGCAATGTTTGTGAAGCCCAACAACAATTTAGATAGATGTACAAGAAGGTCGAAAATAGTAATCCACACCACTTGCAATAAAAATCACTCAAAAAAACTCGATAAGGAGGGTTGGGCGTGCATTTTATCCAAGTGGGGAAAGATGGGTCCAAAAATGTCAAATTGTCATCTTCACAGATTGATTTCGAACAAATGAAACAACATTTTAGGAATCTAAAAGAGGTTCTTGTGAAAAATGGAACTATCTCCAGGAATGTGGTTTTACTTCCAATTATTGATCAATGTACATACTATGGTGTGCATTTTACTAAGCCCATTTTTCCAAATTTACACTTTTTTTACACAACACTGTGTAAATATTTTATTTTTGTTTTGTCTTTTTGACACAATGTGTAAAGGTTGTGAATCCCAACAAAAATATATAGATGTAGAATAAGGTGTAATATATAAATCCACACCATTTTCAATTTAAATCACTGAAAAAGACCCAATAATGAGGGTTAGGCATGCATTTTATCCAAGTGGGTAAAAATGGGTGCAAAAATGAAAAATTGTCATCTTGGCATATTGATTTCTAACAATTTATACATCAATTTAGAAATCTGAAAGAGGTTCTTGAGAACAATGAAACTGTATTCACAAATTTTGTTTCACTTTTCATTATTGACCAATGTACATACCATGGTGTGCATTTTACTAATCCCATTTTAGCAAATTTACACTCTATTTTTTACACAACCTTGTGTAAATCTATTTTAATTTTGATTTCTCTTTTTTACACAATGTGCAAATTTTGTGAAGCCCAACAAAAATATATATAGTTGTACAAGAAGGTAAAAATAGTAATCCACACCACTTGCAATTAAAATCACTCAAAAAGACCCAATAAGGAGGGTTGGTTGTGCATTTTGTCCAAGTGGGTAAAGATGGGTCCAAAAATGTCAAATTGTCATCTTGGCAAATTGATTTTGAGAAAATGAAACAACATTTTAGGAATATGAAAGAGGTTCTTGTGAACAATGGAAATGTCTCCAATAATGTGGTTTTACACCCAATTATTGATCAATGTACATACTGTTGTATGCATTTTACTAAGGCCATTTTAGCAAATTTACACTGTTTTTCAGACAACATTGCATAAATCTATTTTAGTTCTACTTTGTCATTTTGACACAATGTGCAAAGGTTGTGAAACTCAACAAAAATATATATAGATGCACAAGATGGTGGAAAATAGTAATCCACACCACTTGCAATTAAAAGCATTGAAAAAGACCCCATAATGAGGGTTAGGTTTGCATTTTATCCAAGTGGGTGAAAATGGGTCCAAAAATGAAAACTTGCTATCTTGGTGTAATGTCCTTTTTTGAAATTGATTAAAATGGTGAAATTTTCAATTTTTCCACTAGTTCGATCATTGACTAGTATTGGTTTTGTGATCTCCAAATGACTCCAAATGCTCCCAACTTGTCACATAAGGTATATGGATGGTATTAGGAAATTATTATGAGGTTCATGTATGCTTTAGAGTCTTCAAAAGGATTTTTAAACTCTCCTTAGGATTATGGTCAAGATAGGGGAGTTGACTAGCAATTTCTCTTAACTAGTATTGGTTTCTTGACCTCCAAATAGCTCCAAATGCTCCCAAATTATTACAGAAGGTATATGTATGGTATTAGGACATAATTATGAGTTTTATGGATTCCTTAGAGTCTTAAAAATGGTTCTAAAACTCTCCTTTTCATTCTCGTAAATATAGGAAATTAGACTAGCAATTTGGGGTTCAATTCCCCATGGGATAGATGCTGGAAATGGCTCTCCAAACGCTATTGGACCCTCTCGAGTTTCTGAAAAGAGGTAGGTTATATCTAGGGGACACCAATATAGTCTCATATGCATCACCATTTAGTTTATTAAGTCTGCTGCAACCCTCTTAAATCATATACAAAAGACTAGTTTTGACATAGGGGGGAAATGATAGTAAATCTTCACAAATGGTTATGAAACTCAAGAATATTGCTCCAAATGCTTGTATAATGAAAATGAAAATTATTCAGGATATGAATGGAACTCCATAAAAAATTAATAAATGAGACATTGACTGAACCATTCGAATTTGATACCACTTCAAGTGCAAATAACAAGGTATTGGGGAAATGACACCATTTGTTCATAGTTTAGCATTTTTACATCAAATCTCTTTGCGTTTCGACCTGAAATTCTTATGAGAAGTATAAATAGATTATATATATCATATTACAAATATATGGTTCCTCAAGTGCTATTCCAAAGAGTTCATCACCTCAATAAGTGCGCAAATCCTCAAGGAGCAAGAATGTGCCAAGAAATAAAAGAATGGTTGTAGAAGCAAGCTGAAAGAGATGTGACCATGAGATTCCTTGTAGATTCAACCTGTCAAAAAAGACTCCATTGTATCTCCAAATGAAATTTCTGAATCTCCTCTCCAATTTCCAATTAGGATGGGAAAATTTCACCCTCGAAATTGGTGCTAAGGCAAGTAGAGTAACACTCCACTAGCTTGTTAAATTTTGAGCATTAATTCACAATAATCTTGGATCTTTACTGAGAGAATAAAATATATAGTATATCAATGAATAACAATCACAATAAGCATGACAAGCATCACAAGAATCAGAAGCATGAGAGACAAGAGACACAGAGTTTCCGTGAGGAAAACCCTAAGGTGAAAAACCCCACAACTTCCTCATAGATAGAGAGAGCAATGGCTCAACCAAAGTACAACCAAAATACACTGAGATAGTCTCCTAGAAGCAGATGATCCTCCTCCTCACTAGTGTGCCACTTTATGAGTGAGAGAAGTGTGAGTTTTCGAGTGATCAAAATAGAGATCTCCCGATCTCTATTTATACTAGTCTATTTGCCCAGTTATAATATGGGGCTGACTTGTCTAGCTAGGTACATCCACAATATAATATATATTTCAGGACCGACCCCACACATGGTGGTCTAATAACCCGTCTCCAAGTACACACACTTGCGACACTTGTCAATACACATGAAGACACTTCCTTATAGAGGAATAACACATCTCTTATAAGGGTACAATAAATATATATGAAATACATTCTGAAGTTACATATACATCAACACTCCCTCTTAACTAGGAAGGTATTTCTCGAAAATTTTTTGCTAGACAAGTCTTCTTCTTGGGATCATCGTCATCATCATCGTCACTGCTGCTGCTATCTCAACCAATCTCTGAATCTACTCATCATAGGAAGTTCTACAGAGCCATTCATTTTTTATACTGGATTTAGGCCCACCACCTACAGGTCTTCATCATCACTAGCCATACTGTGGAATCCTTAGGACTTTTTACGTGCATCACAAAACCTGGCTGCAGCATCCCAGGCTATTACGAGCACACAGCTCTACTTGTTGGATCTCCCGGGAGCACATTACATGTGACCCATCACAAAACCTGGCTGAAGCATCCCAGGTTGTTACGAGCACATAGCTCTACCTGTCAGATCTCCCAAGATCACATTACATGTGATCTCACCACAAAACCTGGCTGAAGCATCCCAGGCTATTACAAGCACATAACTCTACCTGTCAGATCTCCCAGGAGCACATTACATGTGGTCCACCACAAAACCTGGCTGAAGCATCTGAGGCCTTTTTCATCCTGTCCAGATCTCCCAGGAGCGAATTACATGTGGTCATGGCAAAACCTGGCTGAAGCATCTGAGGCCTTTTTCATCCTATCCAGATCTCCCAGGAGCAAATTACATGCCATAGGAAAAAACCTCGCAAGAGCATCTCAGTATGTTACGGGTACACAACTCCGACCTGAAGATCTCCCAGGGCACAAATTACATGTCCTACCAGAGCAATGTCTCGAAAGAGCATCCCAGGCTATTACGGGTACACAAATATGACCTATAGGATCTCCCAGACATGCTCATCTGCACAACCTGATACATATACAGATACATGGTCCAAGCATCCAACGCGATGCATATACAAAATACATACAAATGATCCAACCGATCATATCCAGCATCTAACATGATGCGTACATACATATAAATGATCCAACTAATCATATCCAGCATCCAACATGACGCGTACATACATATACATATAAATGATCCAACTGATCATATCCAACATCCAACATGATGCGTACATACATATACATATAAATGATCCAACTGATCATATCCAGGAGAAACTAGAACATCATCCTGATGCTCATCATCCAGCGCTTACATCCATAGCCATGTGAAGGATCCTCCTTCCAACATGCTTGGAATGGCTTTAGCAAATGTGTCCATCACTTCTTCCTTGAAGTGTCGCCGATCTGAAGAACACCAAGCCTCTCCCTGAAGTATTCGAACTTCACTCTGGATATTGGCTTTGTCAGTACATCTGCAATTTGCTCATCCGTTGCAACATACAGGAGCTTCATAGCTCCTCTCTGCACCATATCCCTAATATAGTGATATTTGATCTCTATGTGCTTTGACCTGTCATGAAACATAGGGTTCTCAGACAACTTCACACAACTCTAGTTATCACAAAAGATACTGGTAGCATCCAACGGGAGATCAAATAACTCAGACAGTAGCTTCCGTAGCCATACTGCCTCACAACTAGCTGAACAAGATGCAATATACTCTGCCTCAGCTGTACTCAGTGCTACATAGGACTGCTTCCTGCTAAACCAAGAGATCACACCTAATCCCATACTGAAGCAACATCCAGATGTGCTCTTCCTATCTGCAGCACTGCCAGCCCAATCTGAATCAACATAACCCTGTAGGTTAAACTTTTGATTCTCTTCATACTTGAGCCCATAATCCACTGTACCCTTCAGGTACCTCGGAACATGCTTTACAGCAATTAGATGAACACTCCTCGGATCTGTCAGGAACTGACTCAATGTGTTCACATCAAAGCAAATATCTGGTCTCATGTTCGTCAG
This sequence comes from Larix kaempferi, assembly GCA_027924585.1. NCBI lineage: Eukaryota > Viridiplantae > Streptophyta > Pinopsida > Pinales > Pinaceae > Larix > Larix kaempferi. Next base: position 245,187 of record BSBM01002043.1, read on the forward strand.
GTACATCAAGGACCCAATCATCTGACGATACATAGAGATATCAATTGGCTCAGATGAAGCATCACATAGAAGCTTCAGGTTCGATGCCATAGGTGTGGCCATGGCCTTGCAATCCATCATCCTGAATCTCTTCAGGATATCTACTGTGTACTTCCCTTGACCAAGGAAGATCCCATCTGCACTCTGCCACACCTCCATACTTAGGAAATAGTGCATCATTCCTAAGTCTTTCATATCGAACTTGGCAGCAAGCTTCCTCTTAGTATCTGCAATCAATCTGTCATCTCCTGTTACAAATAAGTCATACACATACAGGAGTAGAATCACAGGATTCCCTTCCTCAACCTTGTAGTAAAGGTTGGAATTTGCTTTACTCTTGGCAAAGCCCAAACTAGATAGAAAACTATCCATCCTACCATACCAAGTTCTGGGATCTTGCTTCAAGCCATACAAGGCTTTCTTCAATCTGCATACATATGACTCCTTGTCATGTATTTCAAACCAGAGTGGCTGCTCCACATAAACTTCCTCTTCAACTACACCATTCAAGAAGGAAGTCTTGACATCCATCTGGTGTATCTTCCATTTCATCGCTGCAGCCAGGGAAAGTATTGTTCTGATGGAAGTGTACTTGGCTACAGGAGCAAAATTTTCTTCATAATCTATTCCCTCTTTCTGAGAGAAGCCACGAGCTACAAATATTGCCTTGTATTTCTCTATGCTGCCATTTGCAGCATGCTTGATCTTGTAGATCCATTTGGAAGTCACACCATACTTCCCTTTAGGTCTTGGGACAACATCCCAAACATCATTTTTCATTATTGATTGGTATTCTTCGACCATGGCATCCTTCCATTCTTTCTTTTCCGCTACTTCTTCATAACTGAAAGGTTCTTTATTCATGATGTCACAAAGTAAAGCAACATAGCTGGTATGTGATCTGGTTCTCTTCTTTGTTCTGTGTTCTTCTTCTGGAATGCCAAATCTTTCTGCATCTTGAATGAGCTCTCTAGCCCATGCAGGTTTCCTCTTGTGGGAGTTATCCTCACGGGGTGGATCTATAGGTTCTTGCATATCTTCAAACTCACGAACAACTTTTGGAACTGCTTCAGACATGGTAGTGTTTTGAAATCTAGTTTCCTTAGGTTCTTCATAAACTTCGATAGGTGCCTTCCTTGATTTGATGAATGCTAAGTTTTCATCAAATGTTACATCCCTACTGACATCAATCTTCTTGAACCCTAGAAAGTATATTCTGTAAGCCTTCGAGCTTTCACTGTAACCCACAAAGATACCCTTCTTTCCTGAAAGATCTAGTTTGGTCCTCTTTTCCTTTGGGACATGAGTGTATACTGGACAACCAAATATTCTGAGATGGATGACTTCAGGTTTCTTACTAGAAAAGACTTTTTTCTGGTGTCTTGTTGTCCAATATCTTATGGGGTGTTCTGTTCTGCACATATACAACTATTCTAGCTGCTTTTTCCCATTGATGCATAGGTAGATCTTGGCCATGTAGCATTGCTCTTGCTGCTTCCATGATTGTTCTATTCTTCCTTTCTGCAACTCCATTCTGTTGTGGATTGTAAGGAGCATTCAAATCCCTCTTAATCCATGAATCATTGCAAATCTTCTTGAAGTCACCTGAGGTGAATTATCCACCATTGTCGGATCTGAATGTTTTGATCTTCTTGTCAGTTTGATTCTCCATCAAGGTTTTGAATTCCTTGAACTTATCAAACACCTCATCTTTGTTCTTCAAGAAGTAGACCCAAGTCTTCTTGGAGAAGTCATCTATGAAAGAGACATAGTAAACATACCCACTCAGAGAACTGGATGACATAGGACCACATACATCTGAGTGGATGATTTCCAAGATATCTTTTGCCTTGCTTTCACTGCTTGGAAATGCCTTCTTAATGTTCTTTCCTTTTGCACATCCTTTGCAAACACCTTCATGTTTGGTCTTGATTTCAGGAAGACCTTCTATAGCCTTACTTGCAATTGGTAATGCCCTGTAGTGCATATGTGCAAGTCTTATATGCCAAAGTTCACTTGGCTCCATGGATTCATGTACCATGGCATGTTCAGGTTGTCCCTTCAATTTATACAATCCTCCCTCTTGCTCTCCAATCACTACTGCATCATCAATAGTTTTACATTTTGGCCACATTAGGACTTGGCCATCCAAAAATGCAACCCTCATACCTTTTGCATCCAATGTGGATATGGAGAGTAGATTCTTCTTGAGCCCAGGTACATACAAAACATCTTTCATCTTCAAAGACTTCCCAGAGTCTAGATTGTAGGAGGCCTCACCACTTCCTTTGATAGGGTATTGGTAGTCATCCCCAAGTTTCACCTTATGGGGTGACTCATGTTCAGATAGGTTAGCAAAGGATTCTTTAAACCCAGTCATGTGTTTTGAAGCCCCACTATCAATTAACCAATCATTACAACCATGGGAGATAGTACCTGTGAGAGCAGAGATTAGAACATACTCTTCTTCGCTTGATGAGTTATCATCATCACTTTCTGCTCTAGCCTTCTTCTTGGGAGGTTCATCATCCTCGGCAGCATGAGCATAAAACCTTCTTTTGCTGCCCTTCTTCTTCTTGTTGAAGTTGTTGTTGTCCTTCTTGTTCTTGGGACAATTTATGGCAATATGTCCTTTTTCATTATAGGTGAAGCATATTCTTCTTTCTTTATAGTGATGTGAAGATTTCTTGGAGTGAGATGGCTCTCTCTTGGACTTCCCTTTCTTGGTGTGAGCTATGAGAGATTGATCTTCATTCCCCATCTTTTCTTCTCGTGCCACAAGCCTTGCTTCTTCTTGAGAGCATTCTTCCCGCAATCTATTGAAGGAGATCAACTTCTTCCTTGCACAAATTCCTTGAATAAAGGAATCCCATGACTTGGGTAGGCCATTTAGAGTGGTCATGACAACTTCACCATTCTCCACCATTTCATCTACTGCTTCCAGTTGTTCCTTAATCTGGGAGACCCTAGAAAAATAAGATTGAATGGTTTCTCCATTCTGAAACTTTACTCCTTTCAATTGGTTCCGCAGGGTCATCTTCCGATTTATGTTCTTCCCTTCAAATAGCTTGGTCAAAGAGTCAAACGTCCCCTTGGGTGTCTTTAGAGAAGACAGATGGGGTATGAGATGGTATTTGATAGAATCAGCAATGATTCTCTTTGCCTTGACCAAGTTCTTCTTATGCAATACTTTAGCCTCTTCATCCTTTGGGATAGGGATGTCTTCTTTTATATATGAGTCCAACTCATTCTCTTCTAGGATTAACCCAATCCTGTACTTCCAAGCTCGGAAGTTATCAATCCCTTCAATCTTATCCTCAATCTTGGTGTGGTGAGACATCTTAAAGAGTACTTCAAATGGAAATAGAAATTATTTAGGTCTTACCACTTGAAATGCTGAAAACTGGATCTGGTCTCGGATTAGGGTTTGTCGAAAAAACCCTAAAGATTCAAAATGTGAATTTCAACTTTCTGAAAGGATAGAAAGATGCGCCTTGATGAGCTGATCAGCCTGGTGTATTCAGAATTTGAGATCAGCAAAGATTTACCCTTCAAATTTGTCTTTTTGTCCTCTCAGGTTCACTGGGGAGAGCCCTGAATTAGGGTTTGAGTTTCCCAGAGATCTACCCAGCCAAAAATCTCGATCCAAAGCTCTAAACTTAGATTTTTGCAAGGAGCTTCCAGCTATGTATTCAAATTTTAGAAATTCCTATTTTTATGGAAACCCTAATGTTTAGGTCCAAATCTAAAAATGCTCAGAATTGAATTCTGATTGAACAAATAGATTCTCCTTGATGAGTAGAGTCAATATACTATACTACTTTTCCAAAAACTGTGGAGAGAAACCCAATAAACAAGAAACTCAAGTTTCTGTCACTGCAAAATGTCTTCTTCTCAGGTTAGCTCTGATACCATGTTAAATTTTGAGCATTAATTCACAATACTCTTGGATCTTTACTAAGAGAATAACATATATAGTATATCAATGCATAACAATCACAATAAGCATCACAAGCATCAAAAGAATCAAAAGCATGAGAGACAAGAGACACAGAGTTTCCGTGGGGAAAACCCTAAGGTGAAAAACCCCACAACTTCCTTAGAGATAGAGAGAGCAATGGCTCAACCAAAGTACAACCAAAATACACTGAGATAGTCTCCTAGAAGTAGATGATCCTCCTCCTCACTAGTGCGCCACTTCCTGAGTGAGAGAAGTGTGAGTTTTCGAGTGATCAAAATAGAGATCTCTCGATCTCTATTTATACTAGTTTGTTTGCCCAGTTACACTATGGGGCCGACTTGTCTAGCTAGGTACATCCATAATATAATATATATTTCAGGGCCAACCCCACACATGGTGGTATAATAACCCATCTCCAAGTACACACACTTACGACACTTGTCAATACACATGACGACACTTCCTTATAGAGGAATAACACATCTCTTATAAGGGTACAATAAATATATATGAAATACATTCCGAAGTTACATATAAATCAACATAGCTCTCCTCTCCAAATGCATAGATGCAAATAAAAAATGATCAAAATATGCTATTCTTTTTTGTCTATGACTTTTATAAAATTCTAATTTCCTCCATGGGTTTAATTCCTTCCAAGAACTTCATGACAACTCAAGTTGGGAAGAGATTCCAATGTATGCCACTTGTCCATCCAATTCTAGCCTCCTCCTCCACCAAATTCGAATAGGTGTCTCTTTGGATTCCATAACTCCCTTGATCTCCCTCTTGGAGGATATTTTTATCCCTGACAGTTCATATATTTCAGATGTCAGCATTCAGGTTTGATTTGTTTCATAGGTGTCATAGCATCTTCATCATTGTTGTCATAGAGCTAGGGAATCTAGCCCAAGTGTCCCCCTTGCTCCAAATTGCCTCTTACTCTTCCATGGGGGTTATTATTCCAGTCCAATTAGACCTTACATGACTCATGCCATGAATAATACCTCTTAAACTCCCCCAAGTATGTTACCCTTCATCTTGAATTCAGATTGGGGAGAAAATCATGCCAAGTGTAGTGGGGAATCTTGCCACAAATGGGTCCCACAAACTCTATGTGTCTTCATGATCAATTGCCACTTTTATTTTCCATTGTATTTATTTATTTATCTCCTTTATTAAATATTTATTCCATTCTAATGTACAAACATCATTTATTAGCCCCCTTATGTCAAATCCCAATGCTTCCACCCCCAACCTAGGGAACTAGTAATTTTCCTCCATGATAGTTCATTTGGATGGGTATATTACAAACTTTGAATTGGGAATTTCTCTTAATGTGACCCACCTTGTCCATTTGAATCTAATTTCACATTATTACTAACTTGGACATCATTCTTATCAATTATTTGACCCTTAGCATAAATTTGACAAACTATCATGAGTATGGCCAAAGGGGCTTAGGCCATTGTGACCCAATGCAAAATTTTGGGACATGAAAAATCCTCCCTTCAAAATATTGCTTATCCTCAAGCAATTTCAACACATTTATGTGGAAGAACCTTCTTTCTTTCCAAAATTTTGCTTCCCAAAGCTTCTCCTCTAAAACCTTGAGTATAGCCACCCATGCACTACATTTGTGTGTTTCCAAAAGAAAGGAGATGTGGGTTTTCTTTTTCATTTTGATATCCCCTGTAACATCACCACTAAACACCAAAATTTTAATTAAATCCATCAAAACCATGTTTTCACAATTACCCTTTACCTCTTTTATATTTTGGAAACCCCCTTCTGATACCATTGCATAATTCTTGAAGTTGCCATTGTGTTGCCCAATTTTCAGTCTTTGAGATTCCATGAATATTTTAGAGAGGAACCACCATGCTTGATGTTGCACTACTCTGATTAAGATCACTTATTAAGTGGGAAATCCATCTCCCATACATCTTGTTTCCCCACAAAATTGAAATCAACGGGACTAAAAATTATCCCAGGGTCACATTGCTTGTATTGCACTCCAACAATTAAGAGTGCTCTCCAACTCATACCATCAGGTAAGAGAATTACTGGATCCCATTTTCTTGTATGCATTCTTCCAAACATCATGAGTACAAAATATATATCATCAAAGTACATAACAACATAATGAAAATGTACATCAAGGAGGTGCTTCATCAAAGAATCATGAAAGTGCTTATACCTCGAAGTAAGTAGACCACCATTTGCCAGGTGCATACAAGCTTCAAGTGACCAATCAAATCTGCTCCAATGACATAGGTGAGGATCCCATGTCCTATAATGCTGCTCCAAAAGGATGTAATATGCATCAAAATAATCATCCATGTGTTCTTTCATCCAAGAAGTGAATGACGAACCTCCATTAAAATCTGAACCAAGTAGGGAGCAAAGAAAACAATAAGCCTTCAAGGGGATCACATAAGTAGAATTTTTGCACCCATGAACATGTGTATCATCAAGAAATAACAAAGGATGTTGATGCAAATAAGATTTTTCTCCAATCATATATCTCTTCACCCAAGTAGTGGATGAATTTCTTCCAATATCAATTAAACTAAGCAAGGAGCAAGGAAAATCATGATTCTTCAAGTGTCTTAAGTGAACATCATAAGTGCATCCATGTAGATGTGTTCCATCATAAGGTAACAAGAAATGCTGCTGCAAATTTAAATAATAAGTGGCTCCAATAATGTCATCCTATAAAGTAGATATAGGAGTTTCATGCTCCTCATGTGGCACCATAAAAAATAAACCTTTCACCCATACTTCATTACGATGAATGCTGCAAAATATGGAAGTGTAGGATGTAGGAGAATGAACCAACTCACCCAATTGATCAGAAAGTACAGAAGTGTCCTCATGTGAATGCTCCATAATGGTAGTATAATGCACCTCCCTCAAAAGTGCAGAACTTTCCTCATAGGTTGGTTCCAAGGTAGTGGAATCAACTTCTTCAAAAAATGTGTAACCATTTCCAAGAGGAAACTCAAGTTTCTCTTCCACCACATCAAGTGCTCGGATCTCATCAATATCATCTTCAAACACATCATGCACATGCAAATTTCCATGTTTCTCATGATCTACCATGTCATGGGAATCCTCCATGCAATCTACCATATGACAATTTGAAACATAGGAGGAAGAACAAGTATATTGCAACCTTTCAAGAAGTTGCTCATTTTGAATTTTGAGTTTATGAATATCCTCATTATTCTTCAAGTATGCATCATGTAAAAATTCATTAAACTCAACCAAATTGTTTCTATCAAAAAGAAAAGAAATGAAATTACCTTTGATGTTGCACATTTCTCTTTGAATATTCTCTATGTATCCAAGGAAGGATGGATCCTTCAATGAAGAAACTCTCCAACAAGAATTTGACACCAATGCTTGAGTGTCATGGAATATGCTAAGGGTCTCTTGGATCTTTTTTTCATTCATATTCAAGGACCCTTCAAGAAAATGAGGCTCTTGCAAATGAACCTCCTCATCTTCTTCCTTATTTCTTGAACCAACTTCATGAAGCTCAAGTGGTGATGGGGAAGTTGATCTTGTTTCTTCTTCAACTGCTACATGGTATTCATTTTCATGTTTAATGGAAGTTTGGCTTGCAGCAACACTTTCAAAAGTGATCTCTATGTCACCAACATAGAGGTGTGAGCACCCAACATTAGGTACTCCTTCATAGTTCAAGCATCCATCACTAAATTCTCCTTGTTTCATTTCCAAGGTAGAATGTGTCTCAAAATGATCTTCAATATTTTCAATAGAATCTTCTTCATGCTCATGTGATGTCTCTTCATTTTTTTCAGAGTCACTTGGGAGTGACTTTCGATCCTCTTCATGTACTGCTTCTTCTACTTCACCTATTTCAGAACTAGGTGGTTCACGAGTCTCCTCCTTTTGCTCCTTCAAGCAAGTTGATTCATTTTGCCCCTTGGTTTCCTTAATATCAATATATTTGGAATCTCTTTATGAAGAAAAACCCAAAACTCTCATCTAGTAGGAAATATATACATTCCTTGAATGTTCAGATATTTCACTGCTCTTTTCACTCACACACATATGATTTTCTCTCCAAGGTCTTTTACAAGAATGGAATAAACCTTTCTTTACTAACACCACATCCTCATTTTTGGGCCTATTTGAAAACACCCAATCAACAAAGTCTTCTAAAGGAGGGGGTTGATATGTACCTCCCTTATACAAATCAATATATGCATGGTATTGTTGGGGCAAGGTTTTACATGTTGCTCTCAATCTTTGTAGTTCATTCATGGAATTATCCTTTGGTAGTGTGACACACTCATATTCATCAAATTCAGGTTCATAAGAATAACCCTCATTCCTTATGAAATTGCAAGAATTGCTGCATGATGCACCTCTTCCTCAAACCATCCACATTCTGCTTCATATTGCTCACAATCATCTTCATACTGCTCATAAGAATTGTACTCACAAGAGTCATCATAATAGTAATACATAGATGAAAATTATTCTTCAATGTATGATATTAATTCACACATGCAAAAAACATGCTTTGATACCACTGTAATGTCCTTTTTTGAAATTGATTAAAATGGTGAAGTTTTCAATTTTTCCACTAGTTTGACCCTTGACTAGTATTGATTTCTTAATCTCCAAATGGATCCAAATGATCCCAAATTGTCACATAAGGTATATGGATGGTATTAGAAAATTATTATGAGGTTCATGTATTCTTTAGAGTATTCAAAAGGCTTTTGAAACTCTCCTTAGGATTCTATTCAAGATAGGGGATTTGACTATCAATTTCTCTTAACTAGTATTGGTTTCTTGACCTCCAAATAGCTCCAAGTGCTCCCAAATTATTGTAGAAGGTATATGGATTATATTAGGACATTATTATGAGGTTCATGTATGCATTAGAGTCTTAAAAATGCTTCTAAAACTCTCCTTTTCATTCTGGTCAATGTAGGGAATTAGACTAGCAATTTGGGGTTCAATTCCCCATGGGATAGATGCTGGAAATGGCTCTCCGAAAGCTATTGGACCCTCTCAAGTTTCTGAAAAAAGGCATGCTATATATAGGGGAAATAAATATAGTCTAATATGAATCACCATTCAGTTTATTAAGTCTGCTTCAACTCTCTTAAATCAGATACAAAAGACTAGTTTTGACATAGGGGGGAAATGATAGTAAATCTTCACAAATGGTTATGAAACTCAAGAATATTGCTCCAAATTCTTGTATAATGAACATGAAACTTATTCATAATATTAATTTCACTCCATACAACATTAATAAATCAGAAATTTACCAAACCATTCGAATTTGATACCACTTCAAGTGCAAATAACAAGGTATTGGGGAAATGACACCATTTGTTCATAGTTTAGCATTTTTACATAAAATATCTTTGAGTTTCAACCTGAAAGTATTATAATGAGTAGAAACAGAGTATAAATATCATACTACAAAGATATGGGGCCTCAATAGCTATCCCAAAGAGTTCATCACCTCTTCACGTGCTCAATTCCTCAAGGAGCAAGAATATGCCAAGAAATAGAAGAATGGTTGTAGAAGCAAGCTGGAAGAGATGTGACCATGAGCTTCCCTGTAGATTCAACCTGTAACAAAATAATCCATTGTATCTCCAAATGAAAGGTTTGAATGGCCTCTCCAATTTCCAATTAGGATGGGAATCGTTCATCCTTGAAATTGGTGCAAAGGAAAGTAGAGTAACACTCCACTAACTCTCCTCTCCAAATGCAAAGATGAAAATAAAAAATTATCAAAAGCTGTTATTATTATTTGTCCATGACTTTTATAAATTTCTAAGTTCCTCCATGGGTCGAATTCCTTCCAAGAGCTTCATGCCAACTCAATTTGGGAAGAGATTCCAATGTATGCCACTTGTCCATCCAATTCTAGCCTCCTCCTCCACCAAATTCGAATAGGTGTCTCTTTGGCTCCCTCTTGGAGGCTATTTTTAGCCCTGACATGTCATATATGTTAGATGTCAGCATTCAGGTCTAATTTTTTTCATAGGTGTCATAGCATCTTCATCATTGTTGTCGTAGAGCTAGGGAATCTAGCCCAAGTGTCCCACTAGCTCCAAATTGCCTCTTACTCTTCCATAGGGGTTATTCTTCCACTCCAATTCGACCTTACATGACTCACGCCATGAATCATACCTATTAAACTCCCCCAAGTATGTTACCCTTCATCTTGAATTCGGATTGGGGAGAGAATTATGCCAAGTGTAGTGGGGAATCTTGCCACAAATGGGTACCACAACCTCTATGCATCTTCATGATCAACTGCCACTTTTATTTTCCCTTGTATTTATTTATGTAGCTCCTTTATTAAATATTTATTCGATTCTAATGTCCAAACATCATTTATTATCTCTCTTATTTCAAATCAGAATGCTTCCACCCCCAACCTAGGGAACTAGTAATTTTCCTCCATGACAGTTCATTTGGATGGGTATATTACAAACTTTGAATTAGGAATTTCTCTTAATGTGACCCACCTTGTCCATTTGGATCTAATTTCACATTATTACTAACTTGTACATCATTCTTATCAATTAGTTTACCCTTAGCATCAATTTGACAAACTATCATGAGTATGGACAAAGGGGCTTAAGCCATTGTGACCCAATGCAAAATTTTGTGACATGACACTTTGGAAATTGATTTCTAGAAAATTATACATCAATTTAGGAATTTGAAAGAGGTTCTTGAGAACCATGCAAAATCTGGTTTTACTTTTCATTATCGACCAATGTACATACCGTGGCGTGCATTTTACTATTCCCATTTTAGCAAATTTACACTTTATTTTTTACACAACATTGGTAAATCTATTTTTATTTTGATTTCTCTTTATTACACAATGTGCAAAGTTTGTGAAGGAAAAAACCAATTTAGATAGATGTACAAGAAGGTGTAAAATAGTAATCCACACCACTTGCAATTAAAAAAACTAAAAAAGAATTGATAAGGAGGGTTGGGCATGCATTTTATCCAAGTGGGTTAAAGATGGGTTCAAAAATATCAAATTGTCATCTTCGCAAATTGATTTCGAGAAAATGAAATGACATTTTAGGAATTTGAAAGAGGTTCTTGTGAACAATGGAACTATCTCCATGAATGTGGTTTACTTCCAATTATTGGTCAATGTAAATACTATGGCGTGCATTTTAATGACCCCATTTTAGCAAATTTACACTGTTTTTTACACAACACTGTGTAAATGTATTTTAGTTTTGCTTTGTCATTTTGAGACAATGTGAAAAGGTTGCAAATCCCAACAAAAATATATATAGATGCACAAGATGGTGGAAAATAGTAATCCATGACACTTGCAATTAAAATCATTGAAAAAGACCCCATAATGATGGCTAGATGTGCATTTTATCCAAGTGGGTGAAAATGTTGATGTATTTGTAACTTCGGAAGATATTCACTTGTATATTACATTTGTACTTTATTGTATATCCAACAAAGATGTATTATTCCTCTGATTGGAAGTGTCGTCATTTGTATTTGCAAGTGTTGCAAGTTACATTGTAAGTGTCGTCATTTGTATTGATGGGTTATTAGACCACCAGTGTGGGGTCAGCCCTAGTTAGGTCATGTGGTTGGGTTATTAGACTTGATCAGCAAGTCATCCCTGTTGGTTTATTGTGTTGAATATTGTAACTTCAAAGAATATTATATTTGTACTTTATTATTCCGGAGATGTTTTATCCCTCCGAGGTAACCCTATTATGTATCCGGAGATGTTTATTCCTCCGAGGGTTTGTATTAACTAGGGTTATTAGACCCACCATGTGGGGGTCGGCCCTGTGGTTATATTTTTGGGTTTATTAGACTTCTCCAGGAGAGGTCGGCCCCATTAGGTCTTTTAGTCAGTTGGGGGTCAGTATAAATAAGAGAGGTGAACTCCTCATTAGATCATTCACTCACTTGTGGAAGAGTGTGCACTTGTCTGGGAGATATGCTAAGGAGACAAAGAAGGAAGGAGCACATCTTGTATTTTGGTTGATCATCTTATTGAGGAAAGCTTTGCTGGGTTTTCTACCCCATGAGGGTTTCCCAGGGTATATTCTGTGTCTATCTTGTGATTATGTTTCTTTCAGTGATCTTGCTTGTCTATTTGGTTTAAACTTAACATGGTATCAGAGATAGACTGAATAGGACATCTTTCACAAGGTAAGAATACCTCTATCTCTCTCCGGTGAAGTTAGGGTTTCAGCCCAAAGCTGGTATTATTGATTTTTGGTTGCATGGTTGGATAGCTCTTTTCAATACCTTTCTTTTGAGCTATAGATCGAACTTTTTGGTTGGGTAGAACTCCGGGAAATCCAAACCCTAATTCTACCAAAAGTGCGATACGTCAGAATTTGGTTTTAGAAAAAAGATGAAATTTTATAATTCTGATTACATGGCTAGATAGCCCTTCTCAAGAGCATTCTTTTGAGCTATAGATCGAACTTTTTGGTTGGGTAGAACTCCGGGAAATTCAAACCCTAATTCTACCAAAAGTGCGATAAAATTCTGTTCCAAATTCCGGAAAAGTGAAAAGTAACTTTCCAGGTAAGTCTACTCTGTCTCTTGGACTCCCCCAAGAGAAGATGGCTCCAAACACTAAGCTTGAAGAGAAGCTAGAAGGTATAGAAAATTTCCGGGCATGGAAATACAGAATTGGTCTCATTCTTGAGGAGAATGATCTTGCTCATTATATCAAGGAGGAAGTTGCAGAACCAGAAGAAGATGAAGCCAAAGAAAAACACAGGAAGGATTTGATTAGGGCAAAGAGAATCATAGCTGATTCTATTAAAGACCACTTGATTCCCCAAGTGGCTTCCAAGAAGACTCCAAAGGAAATGTATGATGCCATAGGAAGAATGTATGAAGGAAAGAACATCAATAGGAAGATGAATCTAAGGACTCAGTTGAAGAGTACCAAGATGCACAAAGGAGAATCCATTCAAGACTACTTCTCAAGAGTCTCTCTAATCAAGGAGCAACTAGATGCCATTGGTGATACTCTTGATGAAGATGAACTTGTGATGAAAACTCTAAATGGTCTCACTAGACCTTGGGAGTCATTCATTCAAACTATGTGTGCCAGAAAAGAAAGTATGAAGTTTGATGTAGTTTGGGAGGATTGTGTACAAGAGGAGGCTAGGGTTGCAAATCGAGAAGCCTTGCTCAAAGAGGATGACCAAGCCTTGGCCACCCACACCAAAAGAAGAAGGAATCAATCCTACTCTAAAAAGGGTAGTCACAAGGAGTCTCATCCTCCACACAGATTTCAGAAGAAAAGAGGAACTACTCAAAGAAGAGATTACTCTTCTTTCCAGTGATTTTCTTATCACAAAATAGGACACATTGCTAGAGAATGCCCTCTACAGAAGAAAAAGGGTACTCACTACAAAAGACACCAAGCACATCTTGCAGAAGATGATAGTGAAGAAGAAGAAGTAGAGGAACAAAGGTCTCACAATAAAAGACCTAGAAATGAAGAGGAAGAAGAAGAAAGGACCTTCTTCAAAAGAAGGTCAAGGAGAAATACATAAGAAGATGCAGAAGAATATGTTCTCTTCTCTGCACTCTCTGGATCTATAACCCCTGGAGAAGGTACATGGCTTATTGACAGTGGTGCTTCAAAGCACATGACAGGTCAGAAAAGGACTCTTTCAAATCTTGAAGAAAAGACTTCTCCCCAAAAGGTATCTCTAGGAGATGACTATCAATATCCCATTAAGGGAATTGGTGAAGCAAACTACAAACTCGACTCTGGAACCCCCATGAAGATGAAGGAAGTTTTGTATGTTCCAGGATTGAAGAAGAATTTGCTTTCAATCTCAGCATTAGACAAGAGAGGCTATAGAGTTGCATTCATTGATGGACAAGTGTTAATGTGGTCCAAAGGCAAATCTATTAAGGATGCAATTGTTATTGGTGAAGAGGAAGGAGGTTTGTATAAACTCAAGGGTCATCCAGAAGCTGCCTTTGTTCATGAAACCTCTAGTCCCAGTGAGCTATGGCATAGAAGACTAGCTCACATTAACTACAAAGCCTTACCCTATGTAAGCAAGGTGGTCATAGGACTACCAGATTTGAAGGTTGATCATGATGGCTCATGTGAAGGATGTAAGAAAGGGAAGAATATCAAGAACCCCTTTCCAAAAAGTGAAACAAAGACTAAGGGTATCTTGGAGTTAATACACTCAGATGTATGTGGTCCAATGCCCACCACCTCTCTGAGTGGATTTGAATACTATCTCTCATTCATTGATGATCATTCAAGGAAAACCTGGATATACTTTCTAAAAGGTAAGAATGAAGTTTTTGGAAAGTTCAAAGAGTTCAAGGCTCTAATAGAAAATCTCTCAGAAAAGAAAATCAAGATTCTCAGAACAGACAATGGTGGAGAATATACTTCAAAATAGTTTGAAGAATTTTGTAAAGAAGTTGGAATCAAGAGAGAACTAACCACTCCCTACAATCCCCAACAAAATGGGGTTGCAGAAAGGAAAAATAGAACCATCATGGAAGCTGTGAAGACTATGATACATGACCAGGATCTTCCCATGTATCTATGGGCTGAAGCAGCCAAGACAGCAGTATATGTTCAAAACAGATTATCTCATAGTGCTCTTGATTTCAAAACTCCAGAAGAAGTGTTTACTGGAAAGAAGCCCGAGGTAAGCCATCTTAAAATATTTGGGTGTCCTATGTACATCCACATTCCAAAAGAAAAGAGAACCAAGTTGGATCCTTCTGGTAAGAAAGGAATATTTGTTGGTTACTCTGAATCATCCAAAGATTTCGGGATTTACATACTAGGCTTTCATCATATAGAAATCAGTAGAGATGTAACTTTTGATGAAGAAGCAGCTCTCAAGAAATCAAGAAAATGCCAACTTGAAGAAATCTATGAAGAAGATCCTTCTTCTAGAAACTCAGAGGCTGTTCACATCCCTGAAGACAATCCACCAGAGGATCATGACATGTTGGAACCACAAGAACCTCCTATCTCAGATTTATCAAAGAAAAGAAGGCCAGCATGGGCTAGAGATATTATCCAAGGGGCTGAAAAATATGGTGCTCCTGAAGGTTCCATTAGAGAAAGAAAGAAACCAAAGTTAGTGTCCAACTATATGGCCTTGATGTGTGATCTTGTGGATCAACTACCTACTAGCTATGAAGAGGCAGCTCAAAAGAAAGAATGGGTAGAAGCAATGACAAAAGAATATCATTCGATAATGAAAAATGATGTTTGGGATATAGTCCCCAAGCCAAGAGATAAAAGTGTGGTTTCTTCCAAATGGATTTTCAAGATAAAACACGCTGCAGATGGTAGCATTGAAAAATACAAGGAAAGGTTTGTAGCCAGAGGATTCTCTCAAAAGGAGGGAATTGACTATGAAGAAACATTTGCACCTGTTTCTAGGTATACTTCAATTAGAACTATCATGGCACTTGCATCCATGATGAAATGGAAATTGCATCAAATGGATGTTAAGATAGCTTTTCTGAATGGTGTAATTGAAGAAGAAGTATACATAGAACAACCTCAAGGTTTTGAGTTCAAAGACGGAAGGACCCATGTATGCAGACTTAAAAAAGGCATTATATGGATTGAAGCAAGCTCCCAGGGCTTGGTACAGAAGGATTGACAGTTTCTTAACAAGCATGGGCTTTACCAAAAGTAAAGATGACCCCAATCTTTATCTTAAAGTGATGGATGATGAACCTGTTATATTGCTATTATATGTAGATGATCTATTTCTAACCGGAAATGAGAATCAAATTATTGAAAGCAAGAAGAAGCTTTCTTCAGAATTCGAAATGAAAGATCTCGGTTTAATGCACTACTTCTTAGGCCTAGAAGTGTGGCAAGAGCCAAAAGGAATCTTTCTAAATCAAGGTAAGCATACTGTGGAGATTCTCAAAAGATTTGATATGTTGGAGTGTAAAGCCATGGCCACTCCCATGGACTCCAACCTGAAACTATTAGTTAATGATTCATCAGAACTAGTGGACATAACCCTATATAGACAAATTATTGGATCATTGATGTATTTGAAAAATACTAGGCCGGATATATGCTTTGCCGTAAATACCCTAAGTCAGTATCTAGTAGAACCTAGAAAGGTTCACCTTATAGCTGCAAAGCATATAATGAGGTACCTAAAAGGTACAGTGGACTTTGGCCTATACTATCTTGGAGGTAATGAACTCAAGTTACATGGTTACTCAGATTCTGATTGGGCAGGTAATGTCTCAGACAGAAAAAGTACTTCAGGCGGATGTTATGGTCTTGGATCTGCCATGATCTCCTGGTTCAGCAAGAAACAATCTAGTGTGGCCCTCAGTACTGCTGAAGCAGAATATATAGCCGCTTGATCTGCCAGCTGTGAAGCAGTGTGGCTTCGGAAACTTTTATTTGGAATTTTTGACTTAGAAATGGATCCCACTGTGATTATGTGTGATAATCAAAGCTGCATTAAGATGACTGAAAATCCTGTGTTCCATGATAAGTCAAAACACATTGAGATCCGTTACTTCTATATACGAGACATGGTGCAGAGAGGAGCCATCAAGCTCGAGTATATAAGCACTGAGGATCAGATTGCCGATATCCTGACTAAACCTCTGTCTCGAGTAAAGTTTGAATACTTCCGAGACATGCTTGGTATAGTCCAGAAGGACCCTCCTCGAAAGGGGGAGTAGTATAGTATTTGATAACAATTTTGTTTTGTTGCACTTAGCTACTTACAATTATTTAGATTTAGAACTCTTATAGATCTTCTAGTTTTTATGGATACATGTTTTGATACATGCTAGATGTATACATGTTTTGGTGTGATGTATACATGTTTTGATGATTAGATGTATTAGTGAGAATACATGCTAGATGTATACATGTTTTGGTGTGATGTATACATGTTTTGATTAATGATGTATACATGTTTTGATGTGATACATGCTCTTGGATATTTGTACCTGTATAGATGAGAATACAGATGGGGATTGGATCATCCCTGGACTTTCAGTCCTAAGAAGAGCCGTAGACGTGAGGTCTCTGAGAATGAAGTCCTTAGTGGATAGTTGAGGGGATTGGATCATCCCTGGACTTTCAGTCCTAAAGAGAGGCATAGACGTGAGGTCTCCGAGAATGAAGTCCTTAGTGGACAGTTGAGGGGATTGGATCATCCCTGGACTTTCATGCCTAAAGAGAGCCGTAGACGTGAGGTCTCCGAGAAGTGGGGATTGTACCATCCCCGGACTGCAGTCCCTGAATTGATCCGTAGACATGAGGTCTCCGAGAAGTGGGGATTGTATCATCCCTGGATTGCGGTCCCTGAATTGATCCGTAGATGTGAGGTCTCCGAGAAGTGGGGATTGTATCATCCCCGGACTGCGGTCCCTGAATTGATCCATAGACGTGAGGTTTCCGAGAAGTGAGGATTGTATCATCCCCGGACTGCGGTCCCTGAATTGATCCGTAGACGTGAGGTCTCCGAGAAGTGGGGATTGTATCATCCCCGGACTTAGGTCCCTGAATTGATCCGTAGACGTATGGTCTCCGAGAAGTGGGGATTGTATCATCCCCGGACTTCGGTCCCTGAATTGATCCGTAGACGTATGGTCTCCGAGAAAGTGATTTTTGATGTGGTTACTTGTATCGGTCGGATACTTGTATTGATGATGTGGTTACTTGTATCGGTAGGATACTTGTATTGATGATGTGGTTACTTGTATCGGTAGGATACTTGTGTTGATGATGTGGTTACTTGTATCGGTAGGATACTTGTATTGATGATGTGGCTACTTGTATCGGTAGGATACTCATATTGTTGATATGGTCACTTGTATTGGCATGAATACTTGTACTGCTGATGATCGTGTGATGACGATACTGATGATCGTGTGATGACGATGCTGATGATCGTGTGATGACGATGCTGATGATCGTTTGATGACTATGCTGCTGATCGTGTGATGACGATGCTGCTGATCGTGTGATGACGATGTTGATGATCGTGTGATGACGATGCTGATGATCGTGTGATGACGATGCTGATGATCGTGTGATGACGATGCTGCTGATCGTGTGATGATGATGCTGCTGCTGATCGTGTGATGACGATGTTGTTGATCATGTGATGACGATGCTGATGATCGTGTGATGACGATGCTGCTGAGCGTGTGATGATGATGCTGCTGATCGTGTGATGACGATGCTGCTGATCGTGTGATTACGATGCTGATGATCGTAATGTTGATGTTGATGTTGACATTGATGTACCAGTAACTTTTTCAGTTACTGATGAAGACAAATTGAAGAAAGCTTCCGATGATTTATAGATGTATCATGTATAGTGACTCCTTGCTCTTGTAGATGCTGTTATAATATCCTTCTCATTAAGGGGGAGTGTTGACTATTGTAACTTCAAAGAATATTATATTTGTACTTTATTATTCCGGAGATGTTTCATCCCTCCGAGGTAACCCTATTATGTATCCGGAGATGTTTATTCCTCCGAGGGTTTGTATTAACTAGGGTTATTAGACCCACCATGTGGGGGTCGGCCCTGTGGTTATATTTTTGGGGTTATTAGACTTCTCCAGGAGAGGTCGGCCCCATTAGGTCTTTTAGTCAGTTGGGGGTCAGTATAAATAAGATAGGTGAACTCCTCATTAGATCATTCACTCACTTGTGGAAGAGTGCGCACTTGTCTAGGAGATCTGCTAAGGAGACAAAGAAGGAAGGAGCACATCTTGTATTTTGGTTGATCATCTTATTGAGGAAAGCTTTGCTGGGTTTTCTACCCCATGAGGGTTTCCCAGGGTATATTCTGTGTCTATCTTGTGATTATGTTTCTTTCAGTGATCTTGCTTGTCTATTTGGTTTAAACTTAACATATTGGCAGGTCAAGTCAATGTATAAATAGAGGGTGTTCCTCTCTCATTATATTCATTCACTCACTTCTCAAGCTCGCATAGCTAAGAGAGAAAGTAGCGCACATGTGGAGGAGGAGGAGCATCTGCTAGAGACATCGTATTGGGTTTGATCCTTGTGATCTTGTATTGGGGC
Source organism: Larix kaempferi (assembly GCA_027924585.1). Taxonomy (NCBI): domain Eukaryota; kingdom Viridiplantae; phylum Streptophyta; class Pinopsida; order Pinales; family Pinaceae; genus Larix; species Larix kaempferi. The sequence goes on from BSBM01002043.1 coordinate 264,311, forward strand.
TTATTCTATCTCTGAGGAAGTTGCGGGGTTTTTCACCTTCTTGGTTTTCCCCGGTGAAACTCTATGTCTCTTATGTGATTTCTATCGTGTATATGGTTGATATGCTATACATGTTATTCTCTTAGTGATCCTGAATGATAATGGAATGAAATTATCAAAAAATTAACATGGTATCAGAGCTGACCTAAGAAGAAGGAACTATGCAGCTGTGGAAGCTAGGGCTTCTTAATATTTGGACTTCTCTCCACAGATCATCAAAGGCAAGAGTCTAGATTGACTCTCCTTTCAAGGGCGCATCTTTCTGTCGAGACAAAATTCAATTCTGGGCATTTTCAGTTTTTGACCTAAAAATTAGGGTTTCTGTAAAAATAGGAATTTCTAAAATTTGAGACCACGACTGGAATCTCCTTTGAAAAATCAAAGTTTAGAGCTTTGGATCAAACTTTTTGGTTGGGTGAAGCTCCGGGAAAATCAAACCCTAGTTTGGGGTCGTGTCTAGTGAATCCAGAAATTTCAAAAGCAATTTTGAGGGGTGAAAATTTGTAGATTTCAAATTCCAAGTATGCCAACTTGACTAGCTCAGCAAGGCGCATCTTTCTATCCTTTCATAAGTTTGAAATTCAAATTTTGAATTTTAGGGTTTCTCTGACAAAATCTAAAACAACTCCAGATCCATTTTTCAGCAAATCAAGTGGTAAGACCTAAATATTTTATTTCCATTTGAGTTTCTCATTAAAATTGTTAAATTTTCAGAATTTACTTCAATCTGATCTAGGATCTTAACTGAGAGAACAACATGTACTGCAAATCTACAATATATCAATCATGGACACAATGATGCAAGCACACAAGAGACACAAAGTTTACTTGGGGAAAACCATAAAGGTGAAAAACCCCAATAACTTCCTCAGAGATAGATAGAGCAATGATACAACCAGAATACAAGAGATAGTCTTCTCCTAGCAGCAGAGCCTCCTCCTCCACAAGTGCGCCACTCTCCAAAGTGTGAGTGAGAGAATAGAATGTATAAAATGAGAGAGACACACTCTCTATTTATACACTAACTTGACTTGACCTTTACTCAACTAGGTCGGCCTCAACTTAACCACTTAACATAATGCTAACTGGACCGACCCCCACTAGGGTGGTCTAATAACCCTTTGACCCACATGGCCGACCCCCAATAGGGTGGTCTAATAACCCTTTGACCCACATGACTTATATAGGGCCGACCCCAACAAGGTGGTCTAATAACCCATCAAGTATAAGTTACGACACTTACAATATAAATGACGACACTTCTGTATAGAGGAATAATAACATCTCTATAGGAATACAACCACTTCCGTATAGAGGAATAATAACATCTCTATAGGAATACAATATACATATATGTGAAATACATTCCGAAGTTACATATACATCAAAACTCCCTCTTAACTAGGAAGGTATTTCTCGACATAGGTCTTCTAGCACAAGTCATCTTCTTTGGATCATCGTCACTAGATAATCATCATTGATTCATCATCATCATCACTGCTGCTGCTATCTCAATCAATCTTTGAATCTACTCGTCATAGGAAGTTCTATAGAGCCAGTCCTTTTTCATACTGGATGTAGGCCCACCACCTGCAGGTCTTCGTCATTACTGGCCATACGGTGGAATCTTCAGGACTTATTACGTGCGTCACAAAACCTGGCTGCAGCATCCCAGGCTATTACGAGCACACAGCTCTAACTGTCGGATCTCCCAGGAACAAATTACATGTGACCCATCACAAAACCTGGCTGAAGCATCGCAGGCTGTTACGAGCACACAGCTCTACCTGTCGGATCTCCTAGGAGCACATTACATGTGATCTGACCACAAAACCTGGCTGAAGCATCCTAGGTTATTATGAGCATACAGCTCTACCTGTTGGATCTCCCAGGAGCACATTACATGTGATCTCACCACAAAACCTGTCTGAAGCATCCTAGGTTGTTACGAGCACACAGCTCTACCTATTGGATCTCCCAGGAGCACATTACATGTGGCCCACCACAAAACCTGGCTAAAGCATCTGAGGCCTTTTTCATCCTATCCAGATCTCCTAGGAGAAAATTACATGTGGTCATGGAAAAACCTGGCTGAAGCATCTGAGGCCTTTTTCATTCTGCCCAGATCTCCTAAGAGCAAATTACATTCCATAGGACAAAACCTCGCAAGAGCATCTAAGGATGTTACGGGTACACAAATCCACCCTGAAGATCTCCCAGGGCACAAATTACATGTCCTCCTAGAGAAATGTCTCGAAAGAGCATCCCAGGCTATTACGGGTACATAACTCTGACAAATAGGATCTCCCAGACATGCTCATCTGCACAACCTGATCCACGGCCACAAAGAATCATCCTGATACTCACCATACATCATCCTGAAGATCATCACTACAACATCCTGCTGCATGTCATCTCGAGAAGCTCGTCATCCACGATTATCCTAATCATAGAATGCATCCACCTGATGCATACCAAGTATCTACCTAATACATATCATCATACATGATCTACCTGATCATACAATGTATCCACCTGATACATATCAACATACATGATCTCAGTATCCACCTGATACATATACAGATACATGGCCCAAGCATCCAACATGATGCATATACAAAATACATACAAATGATCCAACTGATCATATCCAGCATCCAACATGATGCATACATACATAAATGATTCAACTGATCATATCCACCATCCAACATGATGCATATATATACAAATGATCCAACTGATCATAACAAGCATCCAACATGATGCATATATACATATACAAAGTAGTAACTGGAGCATCGTCCTGATACTCATCGTCCATGATCCTCTTGATCATCATAGCATCGTCCTCTTCAGATCATTTCATCATCCATGAAGCACATCCCAAATGCACATCATCCAGCACTTACACCACTGACATGGGAGAACACATCTACCACCATTTGGGGAAGGCTCTAGCCCTTACTTTTTCACCATGGGAGAACACATCTACCACCATGTGAAAAATGGCTCAACAATTACATCATGACCAAGGGAGAACATATTAACCATGTCAGAAAATATCATGTGCATCTGCATCTTCTGAACTCATCACTTCCCTTTGGAAGGAACCTTGATCTGAAGTGCACCAAGCCTCTCTCTGAACTACTCAAACTGCACTCTGCCCAATGGCTTGGTCAATACATCTACAACCTGCTCATCCATTGCAACATACTCTGCTTCGACTGTACTTAGTGCTACGCAGGACTGCTTCCTGCTAAACTAAGAGATCACACCTGATCCCATACTAAAGCAGCACCCAGAAGTGCTCTTCCTATCTATAGCACTGCATGCCCAATCTGAATCAACATAACCCTGCAAGTTAAACTTTTGATTCGCATCATACTTGAGCCCATAATCAACCGAATCAGATGGAGCATCACACAGAAGCTTCAGGTTCAATTCCATAGGTGTGGCCATAGCCTTGTAGTCCATCATCCCGAACCTCTTCAGGATCTCTACTGCATACTTCCCTTGTCCAAGGAAGATTCCATCTGCACTCTGCCACACCTTCATGCCAAAAAAAATAGTGCATCATCCCCAAGTTCTTCAACTCGAACTCGGCAGCAAGCTTTCGCTGCATGTCGACAATCAATCTATCCTCACCTGTTAGGAACAGGTCATCCATATATAGAAGTAGTATCACTGGATTGCCTTCCTCAACCTTGTAGTAAAGGTTGGAATCCGCTTTACTCTTGGTAAATCCCAAACTAGATAGAAAGTTGTCTATCCTACCATACCAAGTTCTGCACATATATGACTCCCTGTCATGTGTCTCAGAACCAAGTGGCTTCTCCACATACACTTCTTCTTCAACTACACCATTCAAGAAGGCTATCTTGAAATCCATCTGGTGTATCTTCCACTTAATCACTGCAGCCAGAGCAAGTACAGATCTAATGGAAGTGTATTTGGCTACAGGAGCAAAAGTCTCTATGCTACCACCCGCAGCATGCTTGATATTGTAGATCCTCTTGGAAGTCACTACAGACTACCCTTTGTGACTACATCCCAAACATCTTCATGATCGACTAGCACTCCTCGATCATGGCATACTTTCCAATTCCAAGGAACTTCAATATCTTCAATATTTTCAATAGATAACTTTGTTGTTGAACAGATGTTGTAGTCCTTCTTTTGTAGGTGATGGTATATGATCTTTCCTACACAACAAGTTAAATTGCATGATTAGAAAACATCTCATAGTTTTCAGAACAAAGTCTTACACATAAAGAAATATGTCATACAGTCATGCAATTATCTTAGCCAATGCTTTAATACAACATTTATCCATATTCTGTAACTTTCTGGATGCCTTCCAATCTCTACCAAAACATTGTTAAGAGTGTGCACAACTCCTAACATGTCATCAAAGAGGTTTCATTCTAGATAAGTAGTAATGGAATGTTGTACAGTTCCATAGGCCACTTACCCATGTATATTAGTAGTATACTATTCATCAATGCAACTATTCTAATATGCATAATACACAACCTAATTCTAGGAACATAAGCATATACATCATTGAATAACATTATGTAAGAAATGACAATTCAAATACTTATGTTTGTTTGGTTGCTGGGTGGACTCCCTCTGAATCTTTGCATCTCCATTCTGATGTGGATTGTGAAAAGTGGTCAACTCCCTCTGAATATCTGCATCCTTGTAGAAACTACTGAAGTGTGCTCCTTTGCTTTCTTGCAGGAACAACTGGAGTGTGCTCCCTCTTGATCTTTGCTTCCTGGATTACCTATCCTTGAACTTACATCCATCCTTAATCACTATGCATGCTTATTAGTATCATCATTGTGTTATCCTTGAGGTCTCATACATAATCACACATTTATTAGTATAATCTTAATACTATCAAATCACAATAATCTTAAACATGTATAGTCATGATCATTTACAGATAATAAACATCAGTATTCAAGGTTTCAAAGAAGTCTTCTTTTACTCATGCATATTCTTATTTGATCATAGGACTCTTCTGATTAGTTAAATCATCAATGCATAAACCCGTGATTACTCAAACCTATACCTTCATGATTCTTCTGGTTAGTCATATCATCAATTTTGGTAAGAAACATAATATGCATACAACCATTACTATTCAAACCTATGACTTCATTAATAATCATTATCAACAACACAACAGTATAAGAGCCTAACACAAGGTAGGATTCTAGCTTGCTATAGGAAAACATACCTGGATTAGCATGCTAGCTAGTTATGTCTAACATACCCGCATAATGTCTTCTGGTTCTCTTCAATGACTTGGGCTAGTAACCTGCATGTCTCATAAGTTAACCTTTGTAGAACCAAGTTATACATACCTCGTAAGTAGATCTTCATGAATCTTTGTCTTAATGTCACCATGATCATATGTTCTTGAAGTAGAACATGATTTGTCTTTCTTGGTGTACCTTTTATGTTAGCGAACAACATAAACCTCATACAACATCACAATGCATTAGTACAATCATAAGTCTCAACACCCTAATCAATGAATATCTTCTATTGTGCATTCATAATTTTATTAAGGTGATACGACATGTCTAAAATCAAGATTGTACTAACCGTAATAACATGAAGAAAAGCATACCATAAACTTAATCATGAACAAATCTCGAAACATACCTCAATGAGTCATACCTGTCGAGATCGCTTGTAATCTTCTTATGTAAGGCCTTAGCCTCATCTCCCTCTGAAACATGAACCTCTTCACTTATGCAGGTGACCACTCCATATTCTTCTAGGATTAACCCAATCCACTTGATTTGCAAGAACTGGGCCTAAAGTTGGATTAGGGTTTGTCAAAGAAACCCCAAAAATTCAAACTTTGAATTTCAAACTTTCGAAAGGATAGAAATATGCACCTTGATGAGCTGATCAAGCTGGTATATTCAGAATTTCAAAACTGCAAAGTTTCATTCCTCAATTTTGCCTTTGAAACTTTCGGATTCACTCAATGTGACCCCGAACTAGGTTTTGGTGAAGCCCACTCTTCTTCCCAATCAAAAGGTTTGATCCAAATCTCTAAGCTTCTATTTTTATGAGGAGATTCCAGCCGTGGTCACAGATTTCAAAAATTCTCATTTTTACGGAAGCCCTAATTTTCCACTTTTCTAATCAAAGTCCCGAACTAGGGTCCAATCAAGCCCGACCTTCTTCCCAACCAAAAATTCTGATCTTGGTCTCTAAATTTTGATTTTGATGAGTATCATTTAGCCGTGGTCTCCGATTACAAAAATTCCAACTTTATCCGAAACCCTAAATTCTGGAAGCCATGAATGAAGGTGCTAAAAAGTAATTCTGTTTTGATAGAAATATGTACCTGATTGCTTCTGGTGTAACTCCGAACTTTTCGATCCACAGGGTCTAAAACGTTTTCTTGAGATAGCTCGACCTATCATATTTCCATCTCGATAGGTCTGACCTCAATTGGATTCTCTGAGAGAGAGTTATGCCAAGTGTCGCAACGTGACCTATTTATGGGATAAAACAGGAGAGCGAACTTATACGGCATGCCACATGTCCCTTGTTCAAATTCGGCCTCTGGAAACATTTCTTGGGATAGTACCATTTGTGTACCACCTGTCACATTTTACGAAATTTCATTTGGAGCTCCCTAGCCCAAGTTATGACCTTTTTTCCAAGGTCACCTTTTTTTGACTCAGATCTGGAAGAGGCAGAAACCCTATATTGTACAGATCATCAATCACAAAATACAACGAAGTAGAGGATGTACTTTGTAAAAAAGGTACATGGGGATCTGATCTTCGACCTATAAAAGTTTCAGACCCGAAAACTTCGCCAAACGGATTTATAGCGAAAGTTCTACGATGACTGGTTTTTCTATATCAAGCCCTAGCATCATAAGTGCAACAAGTGTCATACATGCCATATCATGCCTTCTTTCAGGCTAGCTCTGATACCATGTTAAATTTTCAGAATTTACTTCAATATGATCTAGGATCTTAAATGAGAGAACAACATGTACTGCAAATCTATAGCATATCAATCATGGACACAATAATGCAAGCACACAAGAGACACAGAGTTTACTTGGGGAAAACCATAAAGGTGAAAAACCCCAATAACTTCCTCAGAGATAGATAGAGCAATGATACAACCAGAATACAAGAGATAGTCTTCTCCTAGTAGCAGATCCTCCTCCTCCACAAGTGCACCACTCTCCAAAGTGTGAGTGAGAGAATAGAATGTATAAAATGAGAGAGACACACTCTCTATTTATACACTAACTTGACTTGACCTTTACTCAACTAGGTCAGCCTCAACTTAACCACTTAACATAATGCTGACTAGGCCGAACCCCACTAGGGTGGTCTAATAACCCTTTAACCCACATGGACGACCCCCAATAGGGTGGTCTAATAACCCTTTGACCCACATGACTTATACAGGGCCGACCCCAACAAGGTGGTCTAATAACCCATCAAGTATAAGTTACGACACTTACAATATAAATGATGACACTTCCGTATAGAGGAATAATAACATCTCTATAGGAATACAACCACTTCAGTATAGAGGAATAATAACATCTATATAGGAATACAATATACATATATGTGAAATACATTTCGAAGTTACATATACAACAACAAAAATGTCTCACCACACCAAGCTTGAGGATAAGCTTGAAGGGGCTGATAGCTTTCAAGCCTGGAAGTATAGGATTGGGTTAATCCTAGAAGAGAATGAGTTGAACAACTACATAAAGGAAGAGGTTCCAGTTCCAGAGGGATATGAGGCTAAGGCCTTACACAAAAAGAACTTGGTTAAATCCAAGAGAATCATTGTTGATTCTATCAAGGACCATCTCATTCCCTATGTGTCTTCCCTAAAGACACCTAAAGAGATGTTTGACTCCTTGACCAAGCTGTTTGAAAGAAAGAACATAAATCGGAAGATGACTATGTGGAACCAATTGAAAGGGGAAAAGATCCATAATGGAGAGACCATCCAATCCTACTTTACTAAGGTCTCTCAAATCAAGGAACAACTTGAAGTTGTGGATGAAGTAGTGGAGAATGGAGAAATTGTCATGACCACAATGAATGGCCTACCTAGGTCATGGGACTCCTTCATCCAAGGAATTTGTGCAAGAAAGAAATTGATCTCTTTCAGCAAACTATGGGAGGAATGTTCACAAGAAGAAGCTAGGCTTGTGGCCTGAGAAGAAAAGATGGGAAGTGAAGACCAAGCCCCCACAACACACACTAAGGGAAGCAAGTTCAAGAGGGAGAAATCTCATAATAAGAAACATTCTCACTTCCATCATAAGAAGAAAGATTTCTCTCATGTTCAATTTTTCACTTGTGATGAGTTAGGACACTTTGCTTCAGAATGTCCCAAGAACAAAAGGAACAATCACTACAACAAGAAGAGATATCATGCTCATGCTATTGAGCATGATGAACCTCCCAAGAAGAAGACTAGGTCAAAAAGCGAAGATTCTTCAAGTGAGGAAGAATATGTGCTGATCTCTACTCTCACAGGTACTATCACACATGGATGTGATGATTGGCTTATTGATAGTGGGGCTCCCAAACACATGATGAGATTTAAAGAATAGTTTGTAGACCTATCTGAACATGAGTCACCCCATAAGGTGAAACTTGGGGATGACTACCAATATCCCATAAAAGGAAGTGGTGAAGCCTCCTACAAGTTAGACTCAGGGAAGTCTTTGAAGATTAAAGAAATGAGAGTTGCATTTATAGATGGCCAAGTACTCATGTGGCCAAAGGGTAAGACACTGGATGATGTAGTGGTGATTGGAGAGCAAGAGGGAGGATTGTACAAATTGAAGGGGAAACCTGAACATGCCATGGTACGTGAGTGCATGGAGCCAAGTGAAATTTGGGATAGAAGGCTTGCTCATGTGCACTATAGATCACTACCAATTTCAAGCAAAGCAGTAGAATGTCTTTCTGAAATGCAGTCAAAGCATGAAGGTATTTGGAAAGGATGTGCAAAAGGAAAGAACACAAAGAAGGCATTTCCAAGAAGTGAAAGCAAAGCACAAGGAATCTTGGAGATCATCCACTCTGATGTATGCAGACTAATGTCATCCAGTTCTTTGAGTGGGTATGTATACTATGTTTCCTTCATTAATGATTTCTCTAGGAAGACTTGGGTTTACTTCTTGAAGAATAAAGATGACGTGTTTGATAAGTTCAAGGAATTCAAATCCTTGATAGAAAATCAAGCTGGTAAGAAGATCAAGATCTTTAGATTCAACAATGGTAGAGAATTCACTTTAGGAGACTTGAAGAAGTTATGCAGTGATTCAGGGATTAAGAGGGAGTTGACTACTCCTTACAATCCACAGCAAAATGGAGTTGTAGAAAGGAAGAATAGAACTATCATGGAAGCAGCACGGGCAATGCTTCATGACCAAGATCTACCCATGCACTTAGGGCAGAAGCAGCAAGAACATCGGTATATGTACAAAACAGAACACCACATAAGATACTTGACAATAAAACACCATAAGAAGTCTTCTCTGGTAAGAAACCAAAAGTTATCCATCTCAGAATATTTGGATGTTCAGTATTCACACATCTTCCAAAAGAAAAGAGGACAAAGATAGATCCTTCAGGAAAGAAGGGAATCTTTGTGGGTTACAGTGAAAGCTCGAAGGCTTACAAAATCTACTTTCCAGGGTTCAAGAATATTGACATCAGCAGGGATGTAACATTTGATGAAAACTCAGCATATATCAAATCAAGGAAGACACCTGCTCAAGACAATGAAGAACCAAGGGTAACCAGAATTCAAGACACCACTATGAATTAAGTGATTCCAGAAGAACATCGTGAAATTGAAGATCCACAAGAACCTGTAGATCCACCCTGTGAGAAGATCTGTCACAAAAGGAAACCTGCATGGGCTAGAGAGCTCATCCAAGATGTAGAAAGGTATGGTATTCCAGAAGAGGAACACAGAGAAAGGAAAAGGACAAGGTCACACACTAGTTATGTTTCCTTGCTCTGTGATATTATGAACAAAGAACCTTCTAGTTATGAAGAAGTAGCGGAAAAGAAAGAATGGAAGGATGCCATGATCGAGGAATACTAGTCAATCATGAAGAATGATGCTTGGGAAGTAGTCCCAAGACCAGAAGGGAAGTCTGTTGTGACTTCCAAATGGATCTATAAGATCAAGCATGCTGCAGATGGTAGCATAGAGAAATACAAGGCGAGGTTTGTAGCTCGTGGATCCTCCCAGAAAGAGGGAATAGATTATGAAGAGACTTTTTCACCTGTAGGCAGATACAATTCCATCAGAACAGTACTTTCTCTGGCTGCAGTGATGAAATGGAAGATACACCAAATGGATGTCAAGACAACTTTCTTAAATGTGTAGTTGAAGAGGAAGTGTATGTGGAGCAGCCATTCAGTTTTGATACACATGACAGGGATTCATATGTGTGCAGGTTGAAGAAATCCTTGTATGGCTTGAAGCAAGCTCCTAGGACTTGGTATGGTAGGATGGACAGTTTTCTATCCATTTTGGGATTTACTAAGAGTAAAGCGGATTCCAACCTTTACTACAAGGTTGAGGAAGGCAATCCAGTGATACTACTCCTATATGTGGATGACTTGTTTGTTACAGGTGAGGATGGGTTGATTGCCGACACCAAGAGGAAGCTTGCTACTGAGTTTGAGATGAATGACTTGGGGATGATGCATTACTTTGTAGGTATGGAGGTGTGGCAGAGTGCAGATGGGATCTTCCTTGGACAAGGGAAGTATGCAGTAGAGATCCTGAAGTGGTTCAGGATGATGGACTGCAAGGCCATGGCCACACCTATGGCATCGAACCTGAAGTTTCTGTGTGATGATTCATATGAGTCGGTTGATGTCACGGTGTATCGTCAGATGATTGGGTCCCCTATGTACCTGACGAACACGAGACCAGATATTTTCTTTGCGGTGAACACATTGAGCCAGTTCCTAACGGATTCCATAAGTGTTCACCGAGTTGCTGTAAAGCATATTCTAAGGTACCTGAAGGGTACAATTGATTATGGGATCAAGTATGATGCGAATCAAAGGTTTAACTTGGAGGGTTATGTTGATTTGGATTGGGCAGGAAGTGCTGTAGATAGGAAGAGAACTTCGGGGTGCTGCTTCAGTATGGGATCAGGTGTGATCTCTTGGTTTGGTAGGAAGCAGTCATATGTAGCACTAAGTACATCCGAAGCAAAGTATGTCACAGCTTGTTCTTCCAGTTGTGAGGCAGTATGGCTTAGGAAGCTATTGTCTAAGTTATTTGATCTCCTGTTGGATGTGTTGATGCCTCAAAAATCGCAGCATCAATCAACAAGGGATTCTCCATGGTAGGAAAGCCCAATTAGATCACTCACCGTTTGTTGTGGAAAATCCATCCGGTTAACGGCTCCGGCTACCGTATAGGTTTTAAAGATTTCTTTATTTTATTGGTTGCGGCCTGATCCACCGTTTATGTATTTTATATTGGAGAATGATATGCAAGTGCCCTAAATTAAATGGGTGCTATTAAACAAATCTATTCTAACTAATTTAACCTAAACTAACCTATCCTTGCAAGGAGCAGAAATTGAAATATGAGTAACATGACTGAAAGAAACATCTGGAGAATTAAACAGATAGCTATTAATCATCAAGACGTATTTTCAGCAGAATGTGAATAATATCAAAGATAGCTCTGTTTTTTGTTTTTTTTTTATAAAAGCATTCCATTACTCATGAGATACAGAGATTTGTAAAGAAATAAGATCGTTCACAGGATAGAATTAGTTCATAAAAGCTAGGAAAGATCTCACAAAATGTGTATGAAACATACATAAACAGTTCGGCTATCATTCATCACAACCCAAAGCAAACAATGCATCCACAGGCCAAAATATTTTCTCTATTCGTGTAGCTGAAATAGTTCATGTGCATCAGAAGAAAATGTTTCACCTACCCAAAAGTCCTATTCTCCTCTGTAATCTAGCTATATATAGTTTTACAAAACGCTCCATGAGCTACCACCCATACCCTAACCATTCACATTCTTTTAATTTGTCTTGTAGTGCTGATTTTACAAAAAGGAACAAGAGTTAAAATTCAAATATCATTTTAATATCTCAAAGGTATACATATAAAACAAAAAACCAAAGAGGCATGTTGGCCTTCATCAAACAGATATGAGCAAATGCAAGTTATCCTGGGGTTGGCTCCTATGTTAACTTGGGTGTTTCTGAGGCTGCACGCGTTTCCACTGAGACCTGAGTTACTGCAGCCACTGGAACATCCACTGAGGTCGAAACTTGGTTGACTGCTAATGTCTTGTCTACCTCCTCTATGTGGCTTTCCCAAGCACTAGTCTCCTTTATGACATTGTTTACAGAGAGAGGAAGCATGGTCTTTGGTGAGACTTCATGCTTAGCGAGTTCCTCTTCTATGTTGGAAATTTCTACTTTGGCAACTGGGAGACTTTATTCTAATATGTGTTTGTGAATAGTGGCCTGGCCAATCCACTAGTGGAGGTCTTCAGCAGTCAATGTATCCACCTTCTTGACGTACTCTATTTCTACATTTAACCCGTCTTTCAGCTCAACCAAGCATTGGGATTTCTCTAGAAATCCTTCTAAGGTTTGAGGCATCATCATCTAGCATTTTTCTTGGGCAGTTCGTATCTAAAGATACAAACCATTGCATTGTTCAAGGGTAACCATGGACACTTCACTCAAATTTAATCCGTAATCTTTGCAAAAACCTAAAAGGCGCACATCTTCTCTGAAACCAGAGACGGATTTAAAAGGAAGAGTTGTTGGGAAACCAAACTTCCCTTCTCTCCACTCCATATGTTTCCAGATATCTTCAATAATACGCACATACTTTCTCTTGCATCTGGTGGTTTCCCTGCTGATCTCTCCAATTCTAGCCACGATTGTCTTCAGATTGCAATCTCTTCCATTATAATTTCTTGTACCCCGTAGATCCCTCTTATTATCTCACAAGCTTGCTCATAAAAGGGATCCATATCATCTATTTTACTGGTTGCTTGTTCCAATTGTTGCTCCAACAGTTCTCTTCCTTCTTCTAGCTTTTCAATGTTTTCTTTTAGGTCTTCAATTTGCTGAGCAGTATCAAATTTTTTGGATTCAAGCTTCAAGTTTTTATCCTCAAGTTCTCTTTTCACTATCTCTAGTGCCCTTGCTTGCATTGCCAGGGCTCTCCTATTAGCTTCCAGTTGTTGAAGTTTTATATTTAATCCTTCCTTCTGAGACGCGAGAGCATCATTCTTCTCGATCATCAAATTTGTATAATTCTTTTATTTAACCAAAGCCTCCTGTAATTGGAGGGCTTTCTCCTTTTCCTGCTTCAATTCACCTTCCAAAATATTGACATTGTCTGTTGTTTCCATAATAGATGCTATAGAGATTGATTCCATGAGCTTAGGATCGTTCTGAGTACCCTGCATGATGTTGGTTTCATGCCTGGTGACGATATCAGGTTGAAAAGTCCTCTTGATGTTAGTAATTGTTTCTTTGATGATATATTTCCTTTTTATGTTAAAGGAAAACCTACCCCATGTAGATACCGTGCTGCCCCTAGATGGTGTGAAGGCTACAAGTGGAAGCTTCTCAATAGGGATATTAACATCAAGGTCTTGAATACTTGGGATTTTAAGACCAGCATCCTCTTCTTGTTTCTTTTCTTCTTTGGATTTCTTTAGTGCCTTCTCTTCTACTGACTTTCTTAGTCTTTCATCCTTTTCTTGCTTAGCAGCTTCCTCCATCCTGATCCTCTCTTCCTGCTGAGCCCGTCTAGCTTCATCTTCGGCTCCTTGGCTTCTCTAGGTTTATTCTTCTTGGATTTTATCTTCTTGGGATTTTCATTCCCTTTCCTCGACTTTTTTCTAGATCTCCTCAACTTGTTGCATGAGTCTTTGTTCCTCTCTAGAGAGAGCTTCAATAGATCCTGAGGTTTCCTTTTCTCGATGCTATTCTGATCCTTTGAGAATTGCAGAACTGGAGCTAGCTCCATCTTTACTGTGTTGGAAAATTTGTAGCTCGGTCATATTGCTGACTCCCCTATATGTTTCCTCCTCTGAATCATAGGAATGGGCATATTCAAAGGGAGAATGTATTGTTTTGCAATGTTGGGCAACCTTACCTTGTCTATCATTTTTTTGAAAGATTCTTTCCTTGAAATGAAAACCCCTTAGTTTTGATATGAAATCTTCCGCTGATGCAATCTTGGAGAACTTATAAGCCCCTAAATAGAAGGGCAAAGGTGGAAAAGTAGCCTTCTTCCTGTTGTACAATGTACCACCAATTCCATCGATGAAGACTTGTCATACCGCCTCTTTGTGAACTATGTAGTCAGTGGCATACTTAGGCAAGATGTATGGGGGTTTCGAGCCTCCATACATTCTGATGTAGGTGCCATCCTTTGAAAAATAAAAGTCACCGTAGTTTTCTAGAACCGCCATGGCATTTTCCGATAGGCAATTAGGCTCTTCATTAAAAATTAGCTCATAGAGGGGCATGATGAATTCCTCACAAATGGTCTTGTAATGCCACCTATAGCTATGCACCTAAAAGATTTTATATGCAGTATATACCGGGCCTTCAGCCTGGTTCCAAATGCATCCTAGTTTTCGAAAGGGATGCTTTGCCACAATAGAGTCCACCAAATAAGACGGCATGTAGAAGTCTAACCTATTTGTTTCTAACCCTTCTTGTGCAGCAATTATGGATGATGCTAGACTTTCCAAAATCATGTCAGCCCAATTGAAAATAGTTCCTCGGAAGGCTACATAATGGATAATGGGTACCCATTGAAGCATAAACATAGTTCCATCAAGTCTGCCAAAAATTCTGCTCAACATAAGAGCAATCATTTTGAAAGGAGGCCTCAGTTGTTGAACCTCATACTCTTCATTTTCCTTCTTCCTGAATTGCTTGCCTACGACGAGCAGCTTCCGTGCCGTTTCCAGGTTTTCCATTTTGACCTGTGCCAACCATTTATAACTTAGGCGCTGAGTTGGGTGGGGTAACTTATAAGCTGCTAAGACATAAGCAGGGGTTAAAGACGCAAAGGCATCCCTTCTGCTATCTAAAAGAATTCGTGATTGGGCATCTGCGTGCTGCAAAATCCATCTGACTACCTCTGCACAAGGAAAGAGCTCGGGGTGGGTGGTTTCCTTTGATATGCAGGATGTCCTGATGTTCCAGTATAGTTATTCTTCTTCTAACAGGGCATTCGGTATTTCTTGATCCCTTATCATCCGATATAAGTCACCCCATTGGACCTCTGGTGGTACGCCTGTAATGCATTCAGTATCCTGATAAGTGGTCTCAACCCTTACATCTTTAGTGGATTCTTTGACGAATGATTTAGATTTTCTTTGCCACCTTTAGTCATTTTAATAATCCCGACCAATGAAAATACATAGGTAGACATAAGAAAGTATGATGTGATGTCAGCAACTTACTAGCATACATGCCGACCAATCTTTCTAGTTTGGTGCGTCTAACATAAACTGAATGCAGATTTCATTCATAATGACTACACCATGTTTAAGTAAATATTTATGTCAATGCAAATTCCTACGTACTCTTATCAAAATTTCTATTTACGGGGCCTCTATAATGCAAATATGAAATAAAAACAGTATGAGTGTGCATGAGACCGACGTCTTTTGCGTAAGGGTGGACGGACTATTTCCAATCCTACGATGCCAACAGCTCTAAAACGGGTTAGGGGTGGGCTGTGTTTCTTTTTGATGATTTCTCAATAGGTGAGAAAGGTACTAAAACCTCCACGCCTAGAAGAAAACGAGCTGGGTTCTTTCAGTAGGGTATGGGTATGGGTCTTCCCAGGCCACGGTCAGATTAGAAAAAACACAATGCATGGGTTTAAACGATCAAAAAATGGGACCATAGAACCTAATTTGACAAGAGAAAACCACTACACATGAGCCTTAGCAAGGTACTAACCTGTTAGAAGCTGAATATTGATGCTGCGACATAACTAGTGAACTTGGAGCAGGTGCGTGGAATCTCGAATGGAACGAGGTGAGCCTTCCAGCCAATGGAGATTATGAAAATCCTAATGGGACTCATGCCCTATATAAAACCCTTGACGCGTGTGAGGCATTAATAGGGTAGGTGTGCAATAAAACGGGGTTAATTAAGGTGTACGGAAAAGGTCAAATCCAAAATTTTATTATTAAAAGCAACCATCGAAAATGAGAGGAGATGGCTAAGTGCTCCATCGTTGTGGAAGGAATATCTGAGCTTGCCCATTATCGCGGAGAAGTTACTTGAGTTTTCCCGCCAAGGAAAACTACGAAGTTGTGAGATGGAAAGCTTAGAAAAGTCTATCCGCTTTTGCGGAAAAGATAGGTAAGTTATTCCGGGGTTGCGGGTGAGTTGCGATATCTCAAACGAAACAGTTTATCTGAAAGGAGATGGACTGATTCCTTTGCTATTGTGGAAGGAATTTTGCAAGTTCTTCCGTTGTTTCGGAAAATATGTCTTAACTCTTTCACCATGTTAGACTCATTTGTCTAACTCCGCCGTTGCGGCAGACTTGCGCGAGTTTCCCCGCCGTTGCGGAGAAATTTGGTGAACTTTTACCTCCATTTCGAGAAGAGTCATCCGCAATCGCAACAGAAATAACTCAAAATCTCCACCGTTGCGGCTCATAACTTTGAGATTACTTAGGAAAAAGGGTGAAAATAAACTCAAAAGTGAAGCAAGCAAAAAAAAAAGACGAAGTAAGGAAAAGCTCTAATGGCCTTAGACTCTGAGACAAACTTCTTCTTAAAAGAAAAGGAGGGGCCCCATTATTTTCCAAAAAATTTGGGGGGGGGGTTACAGTAGCAACAGGATGCTACTTGTATCTATTGTGACAACCAGAGTTGTGTGAAGTTGTCAGAGAACTTGGTTTTCCATGACAAGTCGAAGCACATCGAGATCAGATATCACTATATCAGGGATATGGTGCAGAGAGGAGCAGTGAAGCTCCTGTATGTTGCAACGGATGAGCAGGTTGCAGATGTGTTGACGAAACCACTAGCCAAAGTGAAGTTTGAGTACTTTAGAGAGAGGATTGGTGTTCTTCAGATTGAAGATACTTTGAGGAAGAAGTGATGGGACACATTTGCAGGAGCCATTCCAAGCATGGTGATAGGAGGATTGGTGAGCTCTTAGAATGGATTCCAAAATGAGGGCAGCTAGACCAAGAGCCTACTTTAATTATCAACTCGGGGGATGTACAAACTTTAGAGGTGCTAACACTATATGTGCTCTAGAGGATAGTCTTCAAGTGTTTGGGGTGTTGGTATAGATCTTATATGTTTATCTAATCAAGAATAAGTTGAGCTAAAAAGACTATAAATCTATGAATGACAAATTCCTATGCTAAGAAGTTTAAATGCTAAAACTGTAAATCTACACTAAGAATTCAATTGCTGAAAAAAGTAAATCTATACTAAGAATTTGAATGCTGAAAGCTTGGTAAATTTAATCTATGAACAAAATGCTAAAAGCTGGAATTCTAATCTACGAATCGAAAGGCTGAAAATCAATTGATGAAGGCTGAAGGTCTAATCTGAAATACTCAATTTCTAAAAACCAAATCCAGAACGCAAATATCTACTGCTGCAAATTAACCAATATTTATCTATTTGGATTAAACATTAAAAGTGATGATCATTAAATCAAGGAACTAAAAGTAATTAACCTCTATGATCTAAGTCTGATAAAAGAAATATGCATGATCTTTCTATATTTGAACCATTTTTTTAGAACAAATATGAAAATATATGAAATTAGATGTCAAAATGTGCATGCTCGAACAAGGCTACAAGACTACAGAATGTGTCTTACCGAACTACAAAATGAGCGTTGATTAACTACAGAAAATATGCTGAACGAAAATAATCTTGTAACTAAAATAAAACCATACTATTCAAACGCCATCAAGGTATCTTCATACACGATAAGAAGTAAATCGATTCACAACATAAATGGAAAATACCTAAAACAGAGTAAAGCCCCTGACTTACGTGTTGGAGAGGACCTCTCCAACCCGTACTCAGGAGTATAGAAAAAATATAAACACAGGTTGGAAAGCAACATCAATATTCTCATTCAAAATAGTACTTCATGGTTCAATATAAGTCTGTAACACAAACTGTCTTCGTAGTAGCAGAAATGTAGAAACAATTGATTCTCAAAAATGGCAACAGGATCCCCTCACTACTTGAGAGGTCCATATATATATGCCTCAAATTCTAACCTAACTACTTGCTTAAATTGCCAATTCTGTTGAACAGGATTTCTTCTCTATAAGTCAAGGAAAAAGAGCGTTGAGCCTCATATGGTCATCCAGTCCTCGAGCTAGATTTGCGTGTTGATTCTTATTGTACCTGTGCCTACTCATACATACTCGTTTTCATGTAATTAGTTTATAGAAGATGCCCTTTAAGCATGAAAAGAATAATCTTAAAACATCTTCATTAAATAATCAAAGTAAATCATTAACCCACAAAACAAGTGTATTTCCTTCATCATATCCTGTGTTTTACTGTGGCAAAAAGGCTATATGATACCTATAATTTGGGTTCATCAAGGATCCTTCCCATGGCTATGGATGTAAGCGATGTGTGATGAGCATCAGGACGATGCTCCAGTTACTGCTATGTATGATAATCAGGATGATCATGTGTGATGATATGCATCAGGTGGATGCTTGGTATGATCAGTGTGATTATACAATGATGATATGCATTAGGACGATGCTATGACGATGATCAGGATGATCATGCGATGATGACATGCATCAGGATGATGCAGTGATGATGATCAGGATGATCATGTGATGATGATGTGCATCAGGATGATGTATGGTATGATGATGATCAGTATGATCATGAGTATCAGGATGATACTCCATGGCCATGGGCAGGTTGTGCATGTAGAATAGAAAAGATCCTGGGAGATCCTATAGTCTGAGATAGGATGCTCTTTGGAGGTTTTTCTACTAGAGGCATGTAATAAGCCCTAGAGATCGGATAGGTTGAGCAGTAAGCTCGTAATCAGTGTCAGGATTCTCTTTAGAGTACTTGCAGGTTGCAAGACGCTCTTTAAAGGTTTTTCCTAACCACATGTAATCAGCCCTAGAGATCCGATAGGTTGAGCAGTAAGCTCGTAATCAGTCTTGGGATGATCTTTAGAGTACTTGCAGGTTGCAAGACGCTTTGTGGGGGTCACATATAATTAGTCCTGGAGATCTGATAGGTTGAGTAGTAAGCTCGTAATCAGTCTTGGGATGCTCTTTAGAGTTCTTGCAGGATGCAAGACACTCTTATAAGGTTTTGTGATAGTCAACATGTAAAATATCCTGGGAGATCCGATAGGTTGAGCAGTAAGCTCGTAATTAGTCTTGGGATGCTCTTTCAAGGTTTTGTTGACGCACGTAATTAGTCTTGGGATCCACAGTATGGCCACTGTTGATGAAGACCTGTAGGTGGTGGGCATACATCCATCATGAAAAAGGGTTGGCTCTGTAGAATTTTCTATGACGAGAAGAATTCAGAGATAGCCCGGTGATTGAGATGTCGAGTGCAGCAGCAGTGATGAGTATGATGCTCCATGATCCAGTGATGATGATCTAGCTCTAGAATTGAAGACTTGCGCCAATATGTTTTGATGACCTATGTCTAGAGAATACCTTCCTAGTTAAGAGGGAGTGTTGATGTATTTGTAACTTCATAAGATATTCACTTGTATATTACATTTGTACTTTATTGTATATCCAACAAAGATGTATTATTACTCTAATTGGAAGTGTCATCATTTGTATTTGCAAGTGTCGCAAATTACATTGTAAGTGTTTTCATTTGTATTGATGGGTTATTAGACCACCAATGTGGGCTCGGCCCTAGTTAGGTCATGTGGTTGGGTTATTAGACTTGATTAGCAAGTTGGCCTTGTTGGTTTATTGGCAGTTCAAGTCAATGTATAAATAGAGGGTGTGCCTCTCTCATTCTATTCATTCACTCACTTCTCAAGCTCGCATAGTTAATAGAGAAAGTGGCACACATGTGGAGGAAAAGGAGCATCTGCTAGAGACATCTTATTGGGTTTGATCCTTGTGATCTTGTATTGGGGCTTATTCTATCTTTGAGGAAGTTGCAGGCTTTTTCACCTTCTTGGTTTTCCTAGGTGAAACTCTGTGTCTCTTGTGTGATTGCTATTGTGTCTATGTTTTATATGCTATATATATGCTGTACATGTTATTATATTAGTGATCCTGAATGATAATGGAATGAAATTATCGAAAAATTAATAGAAAATGGGTTCAAAAATGAAAACTTGCCATCTTGGAATATTGATTTCTATCGAATTATACATCAATTTAGGAATCTGAAAGAGGTTCTTGAGAACAATGCAACTGTCTTCCAGAATCTGGTTTTACTTTTCATTATTGACCAATGTACATACTGTGGCGTGCATTTTCCTAATCCCATTTTAGAAAATTTACACTTTGTTTTTTAAACAACACTGTGTAAATTTATTTTAATTTTGATTTCTCTTTTTTACACAATGTGCAAAGTTTGTGAAGCCAAACAACAATTTAGATAGATGTACAAGAAGGTGGAAAATAGTAATCCACACCACTTGCAATTAAAATCACTCAAAAATACCCGAAAATGAGTTGTTGGGCGTGCATTTTATCCAAGTGGGTAAAGATGGGTCCAAAAGTGTCAAATTGTCATCTTGGTAGATTGATTTCGAGCAAATGAAACAACATTTTAGGAATCTGAAAGAGGTTCTTGTGAAAAATGGAACTATATTTAGGTTTGGGGTTTTACTTTTGATTATTGACCAATGTATATATTGTGGTGCACATTTTACTAAGCCCATTTTAGTAAATTCACACTTTGTTTTTAACACAACACTGTGTAAATCTATTTTAATTTTGATTTATCTTTTTTTTTTAACTTTTTTTTAAATGATTTATTTGATATACGTTAAAACTTAGTAACATTTTATTATTCTTGTAGTCTTAGTAATTGGTTGAAACAATTACTTTTACTCATGGGAAAAGAAGCTTCTAAACAAGTTTGAAGTTGAAAGTGGTTTCTTCTTATCCATTTATAGATGAGGGAAAGTGAATGGTGCAAAGAAGAAAGCAGGAACCATGAACTGGTTGGTACAAATTTTGACTCTTCCCCACTAAAACACATTGAGAATTAAATTGAACCCCATGGTTTTCAATTTGAATGAAAAATGCATCACACTAGTGGCTCTATATTAGTAAAAATTGTGTCCAAAAATGATTATTACCAGAATATTTTTTATATATTCAGTTACTATGTCTAATTAAATATAAGTTTACATTATTCTATTTTTATAAAATTAAAATAAAATGAATTGCCTAGCTATATTAGAAAACTAAATGCTTTTAGTTATGAATGAAGCAAACCAAAACAAATTTATTTTATCAAATTCTCATCAAAGTGCATCATGGATAATACATAGAAAAATCCACTTCTGTGAAATATTTGTTGCAAGTTGTTATGTGTAAGTTCACGTGCAATAATAGTTGAGGAATCCAAAACAGTCCATACCTTGGAAAAATAGCCTTATTAAAATTATTTTGACAAAGGAAGGAGAGGACAACATAGTACAATCTCGATTGCAATGTGTTTGTTTATTGAATTTCCTCTGCAAAGGGCATATTATATTTATTTGGCCTTTTAAATAAAGTCCATTGGAATAAAATGTCACAATTTCAATTACACCATTGATGAAACATGTTAACCCCATTTTACACTTTGTTTTTAACACAACACTGTGTAGATATTTTTTTTTGTTATGAGTAAGATAAAACCTTCTATTACTGAATAAAGAGAAAAGATGTAAAACATATTACAAAAGGTCTGTCTATGAAATAGAGTAGGCATGGCTGGAAATTCCCTCAGCTCGCAAAGATAGAACAATGACTACATAACCACTATTGACTTCAGGAGGTGATAAACACTAAAAAACTCCAGTGTATCCAAACTATCCCACGACAAGGGCCTTAGAAATATGTCGTTGTGCATTTCTACAACATATAACATGTCCAGGGATGAACACAAGCCAGAGAGGATAAAGACCAAAAGATGAGCAAAACCAACCGATGGTCTAGTCGGATTCTCCTTGCATGGCCTTTGGTGAGGTCGAGCTGTCGAGAATTTCTTCAGGAGTGGGTGCTTGATTCCTCTCTTCCTGCACTGCCCCCCCCATCCTTCTCCTTCATGTTCATCGCCTCATACCATCTGGCCTCATGCTTGAACATTGGTTATGTTACCCTAAGGACAGATTCCATGGATTTAATCTCATGGAGCATCATGCAGCGCAACCTTCTCAACACTTCCTCCACCAAATCCCCAAAATTCTCACATTCCATCATTTCCCTTGCAAGGAGGGTGTGGAAAATCCAATACGGAGTCACTACCAACACTGTCCCATATTCTGTATTCCTCCTCACACCTCTGAATTTCCTCACTCTCCCTTCCCGAGATGGCCGCGTCAATGTGATGGGGGGGGCATCCATATATATTTGGCGCCAGTCGATATCATTCAGAGGCTAAGCTTCATGCCCTTTGTCGCCACCTCTGCAGTTTTGTCGCATATGCTGTCTTGGATCCATCCTGGAAAGACCCAAGCACTTTTCCTCCCAGCTCTCAAATAAATTGGTCAGGGATTTCTATGAATCATGCTTGGTCGCGATGGCCTCCTTGTTGATTCCAGTCTCCCTTAAATAGACATAACCTCCCTTGTGTGTGGAGGGATGCTCATTAACTCTCCTCCTCCACAATTTCATCGTCACACATTGAACAATCACGTAAAAATATGCATCCTCGTTCCCTGTCCTGGTCCTGTCAGGTGGATAATGAAATTTGTACTCCTCCAAATTCTTCCCGTGTCCTTGAATTTTGCATATCGTCTTATCCCTCAACAAGTTTGGTCGTGGTGTTAATGAGACTAGTCCTGTCTCTCGTCACATGTTCTTAATTTCTCCTTCCTGGTACTGTACCTTCCCACTGGTGGTTTTAAACACTACAAGTTCTTCAAGCAACCTCCACTGAGGGCCCATATTTGTTGACGTAATGGGTGCTCAATATGCTCTTTCGTGCACATGAATTTTAATCACCTAGTGTGAAGCGCGATGTACAACATTTTCAAATCGAATTTAAATGCGCTTACCCGAAATTAAAATTCAGGGATGAGAATGGTTGATATACATCGATCGATGTATATAATGCATATTAATTAATTAATATGGATTGCTAGTAAAATTATAATTGATTGACAACTATTTGTCAGAAGTTGTCAAATTTAGTGATGTGTGTCAGGTTTTAGTACGTTTGGTTAGAGAACTTCTAATTATTGATCAATGTAAATATTTTTAGCAAATTTTACCCCATTTTAGAAAAATTTAGGAAATTTACACTTTTTTTTAGCCCATTTGAGCAAATTTACACTTTGTTTTTTACAAAACACTATAAATATTTTTTAATTTTGCTTTGTCTTTTTGACACAATGTGCAAAGGTTGTGAATCCCAACAAAAACATATAGATGTACAAGAAAGTGTAAAATATTAATCCACACCCTTTCCAATATAAATCACTAAAAAAGATCCAATAATGAGCATTAGGCATGCATTTTATGTAAAAATGGGTCCAAAAATGAAAAATTGCCATCTTGGCAGATTGATTTCTAGCAAATGAAACATCAATTTACGAATCTGAAAGAGATTCCGGTGAGGAATGGATCTACCTTCAAGGATTTGGCTTTAATTTTGATTATTGACCAATGTACATACGATGGCATGCATTTTAGTAATCCCATTTTAGCAAATTTACACTTGGTTTTTACACAACACTGTAAATATATTTCAATTTTTCTTTCTCCTTTTTACACAATGTGCAAAGTTTGTGAA
The DNA here is from genome assembly GCA_027924585.1 of Larix kaempferi. Classification (NCBI taxonomy): domain Eukaryota; kingdom Viridiplantae; phylum Streptophyta; class Pinopsida; order Pinales; family Pinaceae; genus Larix; species Larix kaempferi. The sequence continues at coordinate 288,410 of BSBM01002043.1, forward strand.
GCCAAACAAAAATATATAGATGTACAAGAAGGTGTAAAATATTAATCCACACCATTTCCAATTTAAATCACTGAAAAATACCCAATAAGGAGGGTTAGGCATGCATTTTACCCAAGTGGATAAAAATGGGTCCAAAAATGAAAAATTGTCATATTGGGAGATTGATTTCTGGCAAATGAAACATCAATTTAGGAATATAAAACAGATTATGGTGAGGAATGTAAATATATTTAGGGATGTGGTTTTATTTTTTAATATTGACCAATGCACATACTTTGGTGTGCATTTTGCTAAGACCATTTTAGAAAATTTACACTTTGTTTTTTACACAACAATGTGTAAATAGATTTTAATTGTGATTTATCTTTTTTACACAATGTGCAAAGTTTGCGAATTCCAACAAAAATTTAGATAGATGTACAAGAAGGTGTAAACTAATAATACACACCACTTGCAATTAAAATCACACAAAAATACCCGATAACAAGGGTTGGGCATGCATTTTATTCAAGTGGGTAAAGATGTGACCACAAATGAAAAGTTGCCATCTTGACAGATAGATTTCTAGTAAATGAAACAAAATCTTAGTAATCTAAAAAAGAATCTTGCGAACAATGGAACTATATCCAGGATTTTGGTTTTACTTTCAATTATTGATCAATGTACATACTGTGGCATGAATTTTACTAAGCCCATTTTCCAAATTTACACTTAGTTTTTTACACAACACTGTGTAAATATTTTATTTATGTTGTCTTTTTGATACAATGTGAAAATGTTGCGAAGCACAAAAAAAAATATAGATGTACAATAAGGTGTAAAATATAAATCCACACCATTTCCAATTTAAATCACTCAAAAAGACCCAATAATGAGGGTTAAGTGTGCATTTTATCCAAGTGGGTAAAAATGGGTGCAAAAATGAAAAATTGTCATCTTGGCAAATTTATTTCTAGAAATTTGTACATCAATTTAGAAATATGAAAGAGGTTCTTGTGGAAAATGCAATTGTCATCGGGAATCTGGTTTTATTTGTTATTATGTACCAATGTGCATACTGTGGCGTGCATTTTACTAATCCCATTTTAGAAAATTTGCACTTTGTTTTTTTGCCCAACACTGTGTAAATCTATTTTAATTTTGATTTCTCTTTTTCACACAATGTGAAAAGTTTGTGAAGCACAAAAAAAATACATATAGATGTACAAGAAGGTGGAAAATAGTAATCCACACCATTCGCAATTAAAATCACTCAAAAAGACCCGATAGTGAGGATAATGAGGGTTGGGCGTGCATTTTATCCAAGTGGGTAAAGATGGGTGCAAAAATTAAAAATTGTCAACTTGGCAATTTATTTCTAGCAAATGAAAATTCATTTTATGAAAAGGTTGTTGGGCATGCATTTTACCCAAGTTGGTAAAGATGGGTTGAAAAATGAAACAAGTCCACATAGAAAATAATTTTAAGTACGAAATCCCGATGCCCACTATTTCTACCAGGGTGAAGATTGAGGAGAATTTGATGGGTGGCATGCCAGGATGCAAGCTGGACGACCTGGACTTACTTGAAAATACATTGGTAACGCCGAAGACATACCCGCAATTTAGACCTGATGCATATATCAACTGGGTGAAGGATGTACAGACTGGTGCTGACAAACTAGAATTCCAAGATTGGCTAAGGGCCATCCGGACATCAGGATTGTTGAACTTATTGCAAATGCCGTACTTTACTAAGAAACCCGAGTTTTCTGCAGTAGTGCGCACATTACTCACTTGCGTACATGAAGGCTTCTTATGATTGGATACCCGCATTGATATTAGCATTGATATGATAAATTATATTACAATCCTGAATAAAAGAGGCCAGGACCCGGCCGACCTGATAATAAAGAGGGCGCATGATAGAGCTCTGAGCGCCAATGTAGCAAAAGAATTCGATGTCTTGTGGAAGGGACGTGGGTTCCCAACCGTAGATATCAATGACCATGCCACAAAGTTTACCACCCAGTTGCTCGCAGGGAAGCTATTGCGCAAGTGTAGGCCACCTGAGGTACCCGCAATCGCAGTCAAAGTAGCTTCTAACGTCTTGCGCAGAAAATCCTACAATTGGTGCCAGTTCTTATTGAACGAGTTTCTAGCAGATATTCAAGATACACAGGATAATGAAACAACATTCCATTTCAGTTGGCTACTAGTATTGATAGCCTTTGTAGATTGGAAAGAGCCAGAGGGGTACTAAGGAGTTTCGACCTTAGTAGGGCAAGGTCATGGAATGCATTTTTCCAACTTATGGGAAAACTCGAAGGCGTCAAGACAGCGGCATATGACCGAAGACTTTTATGTCTATTATCACCAGTTGCGCAAGGAGATTGTGGAAACGCCATGCATTTCAAAACCGCTGACCGACAAGTATACATGCATCATGAGGTTTAGCATGAGGAGACATCAGTCACACATTCAGCCAAGGGTTGATGAGTAGGAAAGATTATGGTATCCTGGGTTTTACCGACTGGATGAAGACACCATCGAGCAGATGATGGAGCGTTGGGATGCAGACTGGAAAGTCCCCGCATCACGAGATGATGCATCAGACTATGAACAACAGGTAGAACCTATGTGGCACAGATCAATATAAAGGACTCCGATGAGGAAAACACAGACACAGATAAAGAAGAAACAGAAAAGCACAAGGAACAACAAGTAGGGGGGATACAGCGACGTCAACGGGAAGAAGAAAGGGCATTGAAGGCCCATTTAGGAAGAAAAGGATGACGCGCAGAGTCAACATACAGCGGCGTCAACGGGAAAAAGAAAGGCCATTGAAGGCCCCATGCAATTGCAAAGCCGATGCACAAAGAGGAAGGCCGAAAAACCTGAGTTCGGGCCAGTACTACATCTAGATGATTGCGAGATCATCGCAAAAAAAGTGCAGGAAGTATGGGAAGAGACCCGCGCCAAAAAAGAAGCCAAACAAGAACAACTGCAGTTGACCATAATCCAAGCTATGGAGGAGGTCAAGACAATGGTATCCCATATGGGGTTGGGGCAACCAAGTTCAGGTTCTGATGGGAAGTCAGGCAGACCAAGTGCGCAAAGAAGACCACTTGTTGCTGTAACTAAGTATCCGCGCATGTTGAACCTCGAACCGGGCTACCTCATTTATCCAAATGAAGCGGTTAAGGAGGCAGTAAAGACTATGTGCCTTGACCTAAATATTGGGGCCTTGCCTCTAGAGGACCTGAACGAGTTGCACATTAGGGTTTCGGAAGAGATTCATGAGATGGGACTAGACTCATATGATCAGTGTGCAGAGTTAACTAAAGATATCAATCATTTAAGGTAGGAATAAGATAACAACAAGCAAGAGTTGAGCGCAACCAAGGAAAAAGGCCGAAAGTTGAAGGAGACTGTTTTAGCGATCTGCGTGAAAATAGAAGAATGCGAAGAAGAGGATGATGTGGAGGACATGATAAAGAAAATTGGGGCCAAGGTAGAGTCCCTCACCTTTGAGAAAATACAAATGGAGGCCTCTTACAAAGGAAAGATCGCAGAGCTAGAGGCTAGGCACCCTGTCATTCCACCAGATCATTGCCCAACTCTAGCTGAGGACATCAAAGAAACCATGGATGGCATTTCGGTAGAAGTGTTGAAATGCCAAGACTTACTTGAACAGATAACTACTACAGTCACTGGGTTGAATGAGGATCCTGCGCTCTAGCAGGTAAGAGCGGAATTACAGCAGAAGCAGCAGCAGGTAGATGCTGTAAGCGCAGAGCTGAAGAATGCGCCAACAAGGGAGAAAGTGCAGAAATATAATGAGGTCAAGGACCTACAGAAAGAGTTGGTGACACTAAGGGAGAAAGAGGCTGCTACATTGGACAGGCTGCAACCCATTGAACAAGAAGGCCTCAAATTGATGCGCAATTTGATGCAAAGTTCAGGGAACTTCAGGCAGCAAAAGGAACCATGAAAGAACAAGTGGCTAGGGAGAAGGTCTCAGAGGAAACTCTAGAGACGCTTCAAGGTTTCGAACAAAAAGCCAAGGAGATAGTTACAGAGTTAGCAGGAACTATGAAAGTTTTACATCAAAGCTAGATACAGTGGAAGATGCGGCCCCAGAGTTCACAAGTGGAAGTGGCTCGGGATGAGCCACAGGTGAGTGTTAGGGGCCTGTTGGGCGGGGCCCAAGTTGGAATATTTACAAAAGTGCTGAAAAGTGCGCAATGTGCGTGGTGGTAGGACATGGGGGTAGTTTTGATAATTGCGCATGTCGCGCGACGGCAATGGCCGAGGCATGGTTGTGCAGTATATTTGTGCGCAAAACTGCGCATGAGCTATTTTTGGTATGCAATACTGGTAAAGGTCAAACGAGAAAGTGACCTATTTTTGGGTAAGGGACAGGTGGAAGATGGATGAAAGGGACCTATCAGAGAGAGTGGAGGTAGGCAGTTGAGAAGCTAGGCCACGACATTGAGGGTGATAGGTAGGCAGAAGCAGTAGAAAGGGATAGGCCATGATGCAGTGTAATTGTTTTGAGGACTGCGGCTATCAGAGGCTCGTGCGAGCCACGAGTGGCCCAGCTGGAATGGTCTGGAGCAGGTGGAGTAGGTTGTCGACAGCGATAGTCAAGATGGTAGTTAGCCACGCCAGTTTTGTAAACCTAAGGGTTTTTCCTACTGATTGTAAAGACACGACCCATGGGCGTGATCTATAAATAAGGTATTTTGGTATGGGAAAGGGTTAATCTCTCATAGAGCTAGTCATTGTTGAACATTGTTAGCATCTTTTGAGCTTGAAGCTATTGTAAAGGCTCTGCAGCTGAGTGCGCAGACTAAGAACGGTTGTACCCTTCCCATAAAGATCAATATTAACAACCGTTCTTGTGGACGTAGCCTCCATCTGGGGGGTGAACCATGTTAAATTCTGTGTTATGTGATTATTGGGTGTTTGCGATTGTTCATTTGCTTGGTATGAATGTTTAAGTACCGTAGTTATTTGTTATGTGATTGCTTTTATATTTATTTACTGTAGAATGATGGGAATAATATGATAAGTAATACATGTGGATGAATGTTATGTATTTAGCGCCTCTGAGCATTTGAATGTATGAATCTGTTGAATAGTCGCATAGTTGAACACTGAATTGAAGCGCAGTGTTGGGGGGTGCAGTTTTGTATGATTTACTCATTTGCATGTACCATAATGTTAATAAGTTAAAGTGTCTCGAATGGATAGAACGTTAAGATTGGTTAGAGTTAATCAAGTCTTGGAATAAATGCGCGGTCTAGCTGACACGCTGAACCATTGAGAATTTCTACGAGGTAAGCTGCTGATAGCTTATCGTCGCAATGCAAGAAGACTCCCATACCGTGCAGCCCTTGTGATATCGTGCTGCTCATCAGTCTTCCTACACTCGCATCACTAGGTTGTGGAAACTTGATTCCGCAACCACCCCCTCAGCTTCGCCTCGGGTGAGACCTCAAGCTGCGCGCAGCCTGTTGCCGAAAGGGATAGCGAATAGGGGTTTTTGTTAGTTCCTTGAACCGCGAAGTACCTTGTTCTACACTAGAAACCTTTAGCTCAGCTATATAATCCAACAGTAGGTTGAAGCCCTATTGGTTTGGATTGGAACAATGCGATGCCTGAGTCACATCGGGAAAAAAAAATGCAGGTTGATCGGTGGTAGGATAGCACACCAACAAAGATGAGAATGCCCGAGCAGGGAGGATTGTGCCACAAGTTAGGAGCGGTCCGCGACAAGTGTCAGGATTACGACTAGGTCAAATAAAAAATCATTACGCATTAGTCGCAGACATTACTTTTTCCTTTTGGGCAAATATGATTTTTAGTCGACTCAGATTGTGCCAGAAGCACACACATTTGGCATGAGGAGTACACTGAGGCAGCATGGCCAACGACACCTGGGGTGATGGTTCATACGGTTGGCACGAGGAATACGCCATGGCATCATGGCCGAAGGGTCCTGGGGATGATGATTCGCAACTTTGGCACGCAGGGAAACAAGCGGAAGTACAATTGCTATGCACACGTCAGAAGTCCGGCTCATACTCAAATGGAGCAGCAGAATGTTATGATTCACCTCGAGCGTGAGTAGGTGGTGTAAATGATTCCTGAGGTAGACGACCGACCAAATACAATGTATAAATATCGGAACCAGAGGATAGTAAGAGCACAGAGGTTGTTGCAATTGAAAGGGGTTATGCTGCGAGAGGGTTAGGCATCTAGCTAAGTTAGGAATTCCAAGGAGGTTGTGGAAATGATCCATTTCATTTCATGTGGTAGCACACCAGGTGCACTGAGCGCCTGAGCGACGAGTGTACATGAGTTCCTAGAGCAAGTCGTGCCTCAGACACTCAGGGGTTACAAGCATGAAGTCTCGTTCAAGATGTCCAGTCAGTTGGTGATGGTTCGAAGTCTCATGGTCCCTACGACCACGCAAAGGATGGGGGTGGCAGCTCTCGGGTCCCTATAACATGTGTTTCCTGGCACGAAACAGATGTTCTAGAACCGCTGGCTTGTTTTTCACTTCGGCGTTGCTGTTAAAATTCCTCTATGTCTGCAATTGGTCTCTCGAGACTGGAGGATGAGTTTGCAAGGTCCATGACAGCAAGCTGGGAAATGACCATTTTTGGATGAGATGTACATGACAACGAGCCAATGATCAGTGTACCAGAAGGAGCAGGACAACACCACGTGATCCAGACAGCAAGAACAGTTGCAGCAATATAGTTCGGCCATAGCCGAGTCAAGACCAGTGAATACACCATGTCCAGTTGACGTGGCTCGAGGGCGAGCCACAAGATTGTGTTGGGGGCCTGTTGGTAGGTGGTTTGGTAAGTTAACATCGCAACATTGCCAATACTACAACACGACAGAAGATATCACGGAAGACGGCGAGCTGGGCGTAAACAAGATTATTTTATGCATTTTTGGGTCAATTGTACTGCAGCTTGCGGGTTTTGGGTCATTTAGACCATATGTGATGTAATTTTGAGTCATTTTTACCATGTTATGTGGGTTTTTGGGTCATTGGACCACGTCAGTTAGATTTTGGGTCATTTGTCCAAAGTGTCGATTAGGAAGTTGTAAGTAAGTGGACAAGAATTGTAAAGGTGGAAGCCTATTTATAGTCAGAGTCATATGTGTTGGATACATTGGGACCTTGATAAGGAGTTTGAGCTGATATGTGTCTGTAGTTGTGACCAAGAGTTATCCGCGAGGTCTGTGTTTTTGCAGAGATATTGTATCAGGGTTTTGCTGAAGTAATATGACATGACATAACTATTTGATGAAATTCCCTGAGTATCATTTACAGTAATGCATGTTGCGATTCATGAATGATGCTATGTTTTCTTGGTACAGCTATGCTTTAATGTTATATTTATCGCGATGAATGTATCTCTTGAATAATTGCTATGAATACAATGTTGCTGAAGTTAAATGCATGAGATCCATATTCGAATGTCACAATAAGCTAAGTAATTGTTTCCGCAAACATCCTCCTTCATTCGGCGGAAACATGGTTCTGTCCACTCTCCCTTGGACGCCTCGGGTGAGACCTCATCTGCTCCGCAGGTGTTGCTGGACAGGGTAAAACCTGTTTGGGCCGGTGCTCAGGGAGATCACGATGGGTTGGTTTCGACAACGATGGGAACCCCTATTGACTGGGTTTGAGTCAACAGACACTCAGTATTTGGTGCAAAACCATGCCATCTTCCACACATAAGTGGGCTTCAATACGATGGAAGACTGGATACAAAATCCAGGGGATACCAGGAACATGGTAATGCTTTATGAATGCTTAGTGGTCCTTCATTGGGTGACCAAATCTTTGATGATTTGGACCCTTATGGAGCGCAATATGGAAATCATCAACCTCAAGCAAAATCTTGCTACTCTGTGATACCAGAGGAGAATGAAACAATTGTGGCTGGAAAAATGTACATCATAGGGAAATACCTAGACATAAATATGGCTTGGAACTCTACTTCAATTGGGAGCTCCCACGACACTCCTCTTGTCATCGACGATGATACATGTCAACTTTCCATGTGATGGGGTTTCTTTTAGCATGCTTACAAGTTTTTTTTCTATATTTCCATTAGTGGCCATTTTGTAACATCTAAAGTCAATACTCTAGATTCATATACTCAACATCCAGTCTTAGGAAAGAAAGATTTCATAGGACTACAATTAAAACCATTTTTTGGCAATAGACTTTTTTCTAAGGCCTAATCTCTCCCAAAGGCAGGTTTCAGATTTTTTTTTGATAACTGTTGTAATCTTTGACTTTTATGTTTAATAGAAGGTTTATACTCTTACAAAAAAAAAAAATAGATAACAACAAAAAAATAAATACAATGTACATGATATGCTCGAATCTACTATCTATCCTTAGAATCACAACTACAGTTAAGGAATATTTTGAATGATATATAAATAAATAAACCAAAACATAGAAATAAACAAGAGATACACATAAATGAACATGTAAATTACATAACAAGTAAAAAGAAGTCATTTAACCACATCTCCAATTTGCAACCATTGTTGGGAAAACACAGTTGGAATAGCCACGTTCCACCCAACCATAGACTTCTGAACAACTAGTCTTACTTGCTCAGTAGTCACCCCCTAGTATGAACCATGACACCATAGAGGGTAACATCCTTTTTCTCCAGCTACAACAGTTTCTCAAAATAGTCCTTCCACAATCTCAAGTGTATAAACAACTCTTGATTAACTCAAACAAAACATTTACTTCTCAAAAATTACCTAACACGTAACATTGTTCCGACAAAAGATTTCTTATGCATACTAGTAAACGTCTCGTCCTCACATGCATGCATATAAATAATATTTTTGCCTAGGTCTTAAGAAAGGGCCAACTTCCCTCCTTGAGAATTCTTTGGCCTTGGATTCTCTCCTATATTTTAGGAGTTGGATCAAGGAACTTCCTCTTGACACATGTCTTTCCCACATCATGAGCAATAGGACTTTGTTCCCCACCTATGGGGTCATGGTTCATCAAGTTCCAACATGGCCATTCCAAATGCTCCAACATTTAATTAATGATGTCAAAAAATGTCTTTTACATATTTCCTATCATAAGGAGAAGTGGCAACTTTCATCTTGTACATTTTCAAAATAAAATAATAAAATATTAACCACTTAGTCATAAATCTGAATTTGCAACTAATCAAATAAACAAATAAAACATGGGGGATATTAAAGTTTTCCAGATTTATTTTCATAACCAATGTTGGCATCTTGTCAAGCTTCATGGAATGAATACCTTCCTATGTTGTTCCCAAAACATCGTGGATCATCTATTAAACACAAACCCAAATTGTTCCTTGCAGATAAAGCTAGACAACGTTCTCTTTAGCTTATTAGCTATGACTTTTGAACTAATTTTATAGATGAGACTGCACAAGAAAATAGACCTAAAGTCTTCAAAGGAGAGGGAATTATTATTTTCAGGTATAAGGGCAATGGAGGTGAATTTTAGGGAACCCAATGTTTTTTCTAAGATCCTTGACTCCTTTATCACCCTAGGTAAATCTTCCTCTAGGGATTCATAAAGCCTAAGATAAAATTCCACTATCGAACCATCAGTTCTAGGACTTCTAGATTTCTTGAAAGAGTTTAGGATTTCCTTTAGTTCACTCTCTATAACTTCAACTATGATACCATCAATCATCTCTTAATCAAACATCAAGGAAAGGTTTGAACTACCTTCATTAAAGCTTCAATATTATCTAAGTTAGGGTCCTCAAATAAATTCTTAAAGTGATCCAATCTAGACTTAGCTATATCATTAAAGTATTTAACCCTTGTACCATCAACTAACTCCACCTCCCAGATAGTGTTTACACTTTTCTCGTGGTTAGCAAAGTTGTTAATAAATTTGGTATTATTGTCACCCTCAAGAATCCATTTATGGAAGAGTTGATTGGGTTAAGGGAGAGAGAGTCATACCTATTTATTGTGAACCACTAGCTAAAGACTTGTGAGAAACTTCCACAACATTGAGAACCTCTAGGACTGGAACCCTTTGATTAGACTTGACCAAACCAATTGATTATGGTGGAACACTTGAGCCATTCAACTTTGAATCAAATTTATTTAGGGATGCAACCTTTCTAGTTTCTTTGAAATCTGTTACACCTTTTGAATTTGCTAGGAGGTGAAGGGTGACTTGCAATCTATCTAGAGATGCCCTAAGCCATGACATATTTCACATACAAGTGACATCTTCTAGTATTCAAGTTTATAAGTAAACGAATGATCACCCCATTCTATGTCAAATTTTGCTAGTTACCCCCTCCTAGCATCCATTTCTACTGAGACTTGTGCTACCTTTTATCAAAGACTAGCCAAGTGTTATATACCAAACCCTTAAATTATCATAATAAACTAGAGTATAGACAATGCAACAAATATGAGTGTGGATCACAACTCCAAAATAGATATAAATGAGTTACACAATAACTCCTTATAGAATAGGAGAACCTCCATCAAATTCCCCAATATATTCCTATATCCAAATCACATTTTCATATGTTCATAATGGATACATGAATTTTATATATACCTATTCATCATTGCACATGCAGGCCCTTTATTAGAATTATCCCTATTACATATACATTTAACCCATGTATTCCCCCACTTGGGGTCATATCATATACATTCAACCCCATATGTGACTCCCTTGGGTCATAACATAGTACCCTCCTTCAAAAATATTTGTCCTCAAAGCGTTGTAGTTAAGGGTTTTACATGTGATGAAACCAAGTAATAGGATTTCCTTCTATCCTTGTTTTTTGTTATCATTGATGATGATCCATCCATCCAAACTCAAACATTTTCAATCTTAATCCTTGATAGTTGGTTGTGCATAATTTTATTTCCTTTGACTCCATGTGTTATTTTTGTGGCTTCTTCAATTTTTTGTAGTTTATGGTCATAACACCATGGCTTTCCATTAAATGCCACTAACCTATTGATAAAATTCACTTCAACCTCCAGGGATGTTTCACACCATAATTTTGTAGGGTAGGCCAAAAGCGAAACCAACAAGTGGTGGATTATCATAGGTTCATAGCTTGGATTGAATTTAACATTCCAAGCTTTGAGAATTAGGCTAGAGGGACCCCAAATCCATGCACATGAAAAAATCAAGGCAGTATGCTACTTACTTCATGGTTTGAAGTACAACCAACCCCTTACTAATAAATGAAAAAATGGGGAGTAAATTAGCAAGGTTTTCCATTCTAACTCAATACATGCTTGCATAGGTGAATCAGAAGCTAAATTCCCCATGAATCTACACACCAAATCCAGCTTTGGTAATGATTCCACTTTTCCCATTATTATATCCCTTCGAAGCACCGTTCTGATATATTCATGTCTCTAACAAATTGTCTACACCTTACAAGATTTTTTTACAAAACCTAATCCATTCATAGAAATAGTTCCAACATGTCCATAGCTCATAGAGCCTTGTGGAGTAGCAAGGAGCACTAGTTGAATTTCTAGAACCTCCTCCCCATGCAAGTAAGACAACTTAATGGAAAAATTAGTGTGGCTTGAATGCATTTGTGTGAGAGAGTATGAGCCATGTGATACTTGGTTTCATGGAGATCTTCCCTCCTATCCAAGGGCACCAATTGGAGGAGGATTGTTTGAACCTGTGGGTGGAGATCATGTGTCAACTCTGCATTAAATGCATGTGCACTCTGCCAAACTTCTAATAACTCTTATCGGATATGAAAGATAACTTAAGGCATAACATCATCTTCATGACCATATTAAGAAAGGTGCAATTCAATATCCATTATTCTAGAGTTGAACCCATAGGACAACTCACCCTTAAGACCAAAGTGTGTTTCATGTTGAAACCCTAGGACACGAGATTTATAATAACGTACCCATAGTTCTCATCAACTTACCCCTCTAATCCACATTACAACTCATATTATGAATATATTATGCCTTTATTTACTATAACAAATAATTATTTATATTAATGACATATTATAACTCATATTATGAGTGCAATATTAATTAATATAATACATAAACATGACACACATTAAATGTGTAACATTCAATCAAATGGATATGCATTAATAGTTGATGTTAAACAAATCATCATTGCACCAAGATTAGCGAGGAGCTTTACATCTTAGTATGATAGAGATGATGTCATGTACATGGGTAACGCTTACAAGTCCTCTAAAAAATACAAAACGTATAATAAATAATTTTAATATTATATGCTAGTAAAATATAGATATAAATAGAAATAAAAATATCTCTATACATGAAGAGAGAGATCTGATATATGTACACCAAATATAAAAAGGTTAAAGAAGGCTCTAGTTTCACACAAAAATGAAATGCTATAAATATGATATCTACATAGAAATATCATTACCCCTCACTTCATCTATACCTACTCCTACATCCATCTTAAATGATCAAAATATTTACACCTCAAGAGGTTTGATCCCTCTTAGTGCTTAATAGATCCAAAGTTAAGATGGATTCACGCTAGTGGGTAGCATAATACATCCTGTAGCATGAATCATTGTACAAAAGAGAAATTTGACCTCTAACCACACAAGGCACCATAGGACTCAAACAAACATTATGAAATAATAGGAATCACTAGCCAATATTAAATCCACTACATTGTTATTTTTGTAAATTGTTCTTACAAGTAGACTATTAAGACAACAACAAGAATAAGCAACTAATTTAGGTTATTAAGAATCCTATCCATGAGACTATTATTGTTCACACACATAATGAAAATTATAAGGAATACTTGTTTGGGATATGTTGTAGATAGTAAGAGTACGAAAGATGGGAAGCAAGGCCCACATCCTTTGCACATTCTCTAGGAGTTTAATGATGCATTTCTCAACTAGTTGGAAGGGATGTTGAATGAAAGGGAATTCAGTTGCAAAATTGAGTTGAAACCCATAGCTTTGATAATCTCCAAAGCATCTTATAGATTATATATGTTGAGAATGGTTCACAGGGTTTGTGATTGTTATTAAGCATTGTAATATATGCAATATGTTCCATGTTTTTAGTCAACGTTTCAAGCCTCCACTAAGGTTGACCATCAATACAAGGATGATGATGCCAATTCTCAATCATGAAATTTAGTTATTGGGTGGACTCCTTGCAAATTGTTCTATGTCAATAACTCATTAGAATAAGAACATGAAGACAACCTAATAATATAGTGTAGTATCTATAATTATTAATGGAAGTAGAAGGATTGGTAACTCAAAGTCATTCTTGTCCCGATGATGAGCCTTAGTGAAGGCTAGAAAAATTGATATGCCAATGAACAAATTACAGATACACCAATGAACAAATTGTAGATACTTCAATGATTAATCATAATCTTATAGATTGAAAAAATGAATTGTGAATTTAAAAAGCGTCGTAGAAGCTATTGGATGAGGGATTCATTTAGTGTAATGCATCTCTATTAGGAATTTTGGTGTTGTTTGTGAAAATGAAAGATGAAACCTCTAGAATGTGCATTGTTTATGAAGAAGGTCATGTTGAAAAATGTGTACACTATACCTAGAATCAATAACCTATTTCGCTACCTTAAATATGTTAAGAATTGTTTCAAATTAAATTTTAGATTGAACCACCATAAAACTAGAAAAAATATTCCTAACTCCAAACATTAGGACTCAAGATGTATGTATTAGTGGTGTTACCTTTTGGGTTGTACTTACTCGATTTATGGGTTATTTTAGAAGTATCTAAATAATCCCTAAAAAAAATTAGGACTCGAGATGGATGCTATGTGTTAATGGTTTTACCTTTTGGGTTTGTTGTATGCACAACAGATCCCATTTTTATTGATAAAAATGGGAGCCCCACTACTATTTTCGAAGGTAACTTGATCTATTTTGGGTTGTTTTTTGATTGTTGTCGTTGTCTTTTCTTATTCCCATGCTTTGGATTGAATAAAATTTGCTAAAAAAAATTTCCTTTGTGCGTTTTGAAAATTGCAGGAAACTTGCTTTTTCTTGAAATTACGTCCTTTCCGCAACCTTCGATCCGCAATCCGCAATGTGGATTGCGGAAGTCATAAATTTTCGGAAAATAAAATTTTCCTTTTCACAATCTGCAACCCACAAATGCGGATTGCGGATGTAGGAACACCTTCTTCAATAAAATAACTTTTGTTTCTGCAACCCACAACTCGCAATGCGGATTGCGGAATGTGGAAGACATTTAAGTTCGATAAAACAAAATTTTCCTTTCTTCAACCCACAACCGTAAATTGTGGATTGCATAATGCGGAAAACACTTTGTCATTGTGAATAAACATTTTTTGTTTCCGCAACCCGCGTTGCGGGTTGCGAAAACCGAAACCTCAATAAGCGAAAGTGAGATGTAAATCCGCAACCTGCAACCCTCTTTTCCATTGCAGATTGTGGATTGCAGAAACACAAATCACTTAAAAATTCAAACTTGCACTTGGATTGCGGATTGCGGAAACAAAAATCAAAATTACAAAAATCTCTTTCTGCATCTCCTTTTCTTCTTTTCATCTTTTAATCTTAGCTGTTGATTTCCTTTGAATTCTATGATCTAGATTTAGTTCTCTATTGCTTAAATATTCCAAATTTATACCATTTTTTTACCATTTTTGAATTTGCAAATTCCACATAGGCGAAGAATTTACTGCGTATTTCTTACCAGTTCTCCCAATTTACATTCGTCTTCAGCTCATGTTGGTTTCCCAACACTTTTGTTATGGTTTTTATGATAATTTAAGGGTCAATTCATTCATATTAATCATTTTTTGCTTATTTATCAGATTTCATCAAACTTTTCCCTAACATGTCGAGAATTACCCATTCGAAAATTGTCTTAAGGGAGCTCAAAAACAAAGACCCAAAGAGTGGACATAGTGGTAGACTTTGGGGAGGATGCTGTAGTTTCTTTGGGAGAATACTTCTACAACAAATCTGAGAAGGCTGTGGTGAAAAGAGGAGCTAAAAGACAAAGGGAAGGGACTGTCATGCAGGGGCCTATTCCCAACCAGGTCATATGGAAGAAGACATCCACATATGTGAAGCAAGAGGCCCTTGAAACTGTTGCTGCAATGGGAGCCTTTGCAGGGTCTAATTATGATTCTGTTACTTCTCTGAACAAAGAGATTGAGTCCAAACAATAGGAACTACATAAGCTCAGGCAGGAGCAATTTGAAGCCAAGGAACAACATGAATTTCAACCTCAAGAGTTGAGAAATGAGTATGACAGTTAGCTGAGAGACCTACAATCACATAATGAATATCTCTAGCAATAGCTACAACAAGCACAAGTGCTGAACATTGGCTATGCAGAGAATATCAAATTACTTGAGCAGCAGCTGAAGGATTCAGTGACTAAGGCATCTGTCCCCTCCTTCTTTAGATTTTCCAAGGAAGAGTTCAAGGAGTTAGTCCTTAAAATAAATGAATATCACAAGGCACTCTTGATTGATCTATTTGAATCCCTGAATGACATACATGAGACACACAATGTCTTTGAGCGACATTCTGTTATTCTGGAACAACATAATGATAGAAGGGAAGAAGCAACCAAAGCCATAGAATGTGAGTGATTGGCATAAATGCATTAAGGACAAGCCTGAAGATGTTCCTGTTCTGGACAATTCCAAGTTCAGAAGAATTATAATCTCTTTAAGTGCATGGGAACATGCTTCTGAATCAGTTGAGGAAACAATCCAGAAAGCACAAGTAGTGTGTGGCAGGAGGTGGTATGCTTCCAATAACGCTAGCCTAGATCCAAATCCTAGGCTCTATCAAGTGCCGAGAGGGATCAAATCTCCTGAGGTGCAAACTTCTTCTCAAGTATTGCACTCATATTATTACAAGATCTCCCTCATATTATTAATTTTTACTTTTTATTATAACATTTTATTAATGGCCGACAATAATATGGACAAACATGGACAAACGTTGCAAGATCTCCCTCAAATTATTAACTTTTACTTTTTATTATTACATTTTATTAATGGATAGAAATAATATGGACAAACATGGACAAACGTTACAAGATTTCCCTCATATTATTACTTTTTAATTTTTATTATTACATTTTATTAATGGCCGACAATAATATGACAAACATGGACAAATGTTACAATATATCCCTCATATTATTACTTTTTACTTTTTATTATTACATTTTATTAATGGACGACAATAATATGGACAAACATGGACAAACATTACAAGATCTCCCTCATATTATTTCTTTTTACTTTTTATTATTACATTTTATTAATGGCCGACAATAATATGGACAAACATGGACAAACATGGACAAACGTTACAAGATATCCCTCATACTGGGATGTAGAGCGCCTCTCGGCTCAATAATGGTCATGCTATATTTTCCTACCATAGACCTCATCGAAAAGGCATGTCCACCCATGCTGAAAATCGAGAAGGTTGATAACATATGCACACAGACCAAAGAGCAGATTCGACAACTGGAGTACATTCAGATTTCAGAGGTTGAAGAATTCATCAAGAATCCCATCCGTCAAGGGATAAAGATCCACCTTTTCCTACATGCATGGCATAAGATCAAGAAAAACGAGATTGATTCTTTTACATGTAACACTCAGCTAGCACTCGAATTGGCCAAATATCTGGATGTGGAAGAATGGTTAGATGTATGGGCCAAGTGGCGAATTTCCCTTGGCCATTCTTAGATTAAAAATATTTTGAAAATTCCTATTTTGTGGGGTATCTATCCTACGTAATTCAATGGAATTATTATTTAAAGGGTAGAGATCTCATAGGATAGGGGGAGGGGAGAAAATCACTGAAAGAGGACTGGAGATACTCTGTTTCTTTGAGACATTGTAATTTTTTGCAGGCTTAACGAAATTCAGTTAGTTTTCTCTTGCTATCTCTTTTGTTTGATTTATCAAATTTCTTTGATAGATTATGATTTCTCACTTCTGTTTATGAATGAACTCTGCTTTGTTTTTCAACCTTAATAAATGCATCGATCTGTAGGTTAGATTTATATTGACTTATGATCTAGGTGTTGTTATGTGTTAAATGATATTATTTATTTAACTCATTTATCTATTTCTACAAATGATAAACAGTTATAATCACCTTAATGCCAATTTTTCAATTAGCATGACATAACAGGACAATCTCACATGTGCTTTAACCCTTAAGTCAAAATCTTTCAATTGTCATTATCTGGATTTGTCTTAAGTTGATAAGTAGAGATCCAATTCACATGTTTGTTAACTGGTGAAACACTTATTAAATTCAAGATCTTATTGTTCTGCACATCAAAACATATTTCTTAATTTAGATCTAACTTACCTAGATTTTCCTTATGCTAACACTACTCACCCTTTAGACACAAGAACACTTTTAATCTTCCCTGACAGGAAGATAGATCCATTTTAGATCCATTCACATAAGTGGTAGTTGAGGCCTGATATCCGTAGGAAGCAGTCACACCAAATAATTTGGGGATAGAACCACTCTTGCGTAGGGTTGTTTGAAGCCTTTCAAATTGGGTTGTCACCTTCTGTTGTTTGCCTTGGAAATTATTCCAGCATCACACCCAGGGCTTCAACAGGGTTGTGATTACTCAGTCAATGGGATTAATGAACAAGATATTTAAGAAGTATCTAAATAATTTTGTTTTATTGTTCATATGTATTGAAATTTTGGTCTACTCAAGGAACAAAGAAAAACATAAGGAGTATTGAAAAATGGTGCTGCAAACATATAAGGAACATCAGGTGTATGCAAAGTTGAATAAGTGTGAGTTTAATGAGGAATTAAAAATATAATACGTGAACCATGTCACATATTATAAAGGCTTAAGAGTAATCCCCTAGAAGATATAAAGGAAGTGGTAGATTGGCCTACTTCCAACAATGTTAATAAAATTCAAAGTTTCATTAGCATAATAAGTACTATAAAAGTGTTATGTAGAATTTTGTCCTACGGATAAGCCAAAACTCTCTTAACTTTAAAGCAGACTTTAAACTAACCTTAAAGCAAGAAACAAGTCAAAACAAATGCTACCTTGAATCCCTAGATCTAACAAACATCTCAGGATTAAAATGCTAGAAAGAGTAGAATAAATTTAACTAACCTTCTATCCAGACGCTTGTTTTTGTAGTTGCTCCAATCTCTAAGCTCTCACAAATGAACCTGTCAAAACGGAACCAAGACACAAGCATGCACTATTCTCTAGCAACCTGAAACATGATTTAGAATCTAAATCTTATGAAAGATACAAATCATATCATTAAAACAAGATTAACACAAATGATTTGGGAAAACAAGACAAGTTATTCCATTACAACTTGAAGAATACTTACAAAAGGTGCTTGATGTCCAAGCCAATCCTCCAGCTCCAAGTGTCTTCTCCTCTAGCTATCTCCACAATGCTGCAAGACCATAATTTTGGTACTCTCAAGAGTCCTCCCCTTTCCCAATGGAATGCCTCTCTTTTATAATGAATGGTGAGGTTAACCAACAAGAGAGATGGGTGGATCTAAGGAGAGATAAGTGGATCAGGGTTTCTAATCGAAGGAGATGAGTTGAGATCGAATCAGGGACCCCAATATTCCATTATCTTTGAAAATCCAAAATCCCACAAGCCAAGGGAAAAAGGCTATTAAAAGAGTACCGCGTTCTGCAAAGACTGCAGAACGCGGGTACTGCCGCGTCTTGGGAAAAGAGCATAGCGCGGTAGTACCTAGTACCGCGTTTTGATAGATGAGCAAGGCGCGGTAGTGTATGTGGATAAAGTCTAAGGTGGGTCAAAACTTGTCAGGGTAGATTCACCTTCAAGGTTGACTCATCATCTGTCTCTTCCGGATGTTTTAAAACAGGAGGGAAAGTGTCGTCAACTCGTTTTGTGATGGAGATGCGACACTGTGAAACATAGAGGTATAATAAAAAGATTGTCAAAACTATCTCTAACTTAGCAAGTTCCCTGATTAGATTGCAAACAAAGGGAATAACATTTCATTGGATTAACAAGTGTGAAGAAATAATGAGGAATTGAAGAAAATTTAAACCTCAATATCAATACTAGCCATATTAGATTTTGAAAAGGAATTTCTTTATGTATACATATGCAAACCATGAAGGTTTTTAGAGGAGTAATAATGTAATATGGAAATTTATATGCTATGAATTTTAGATATTGCAACACAAGCCTAAGCTTATGGCATTGTTGATGCTATAGTGGAAGGTTGATCTCATAGTAGAAGATCCTAAAAGGTCATGAGTTAAACTACCCCAAATGTGAACTAGAACTATTATATGCCTTAAGGATGTGGTTCCAATTATTACTTCACGGGGTATACTTTTGAACTTAGAAAGGATTGAAGTCTAAAGTAGATTATGAATCAACTACAAGTCAATGTTCAACAACGACACCTAGTTAAAACCCTTAGTGAGTATGAGTTTGAGCTTTAACACATTAAGGGGAAGGACAACAAGGTTGTTGGCACACGGACTATAATAATGCATTGGTATAAATATGTAAGATACAAAAACTTAAAAATAATATTATTGCAAAATTAATTTGATAATGGATGGTACACATAAGTTAGAACATCAACAGGTATATCAAATACAAGTGAGCATGGAATGAGAAGGATTAAAACTAGTATTCAATCCATTCGTGGGGGAAATACATAATTGACATAGATTTATTAAGACAAAAACCAATTGAGAATTTGATGGAATTATATAGCATTAAGTGCATAATCCACCATGTTAAGGGCATCTAGGCTGGCAACATTAAAGTAATAATATGTTTGGCACAAAATGAAGAGGGATGTAGCGAATTACATGGAAAGTGTTTGGAGTGTCAAAAGGTGAAAGTTGAAACACAAAAGTTGGCAGCATTATAAGACACCCCTTGTCATTAAGTAGACATACTTTGTATAGCTTATATTAAATGTGTCTTCATGAAATAAATAATAATATTAATAGTTTTATTTTTTTGGGCTTATATTGGTGCATGGATATGAGTTGGTAGATTTGGAATCAAGGCAAACATAGTTTGGAACACTCACAACATTGAGTGTAGAGATCATGTTCATGATTTATTAGATTGACTATGTGGTTAATAACTCTATATGTCAATTGGGTATAGCTTGAATGGTTCAGAGGAAAGTTGTTATCCTCCCTCACTTGGCTTCAAATTCCACTTTGTGACATGCTTTCTCCCTTTTTGAACCGATTGTTGATTGTTGACCTAGACTTGAGCCCCAAAGATTATGGTTTTCTCTACGTACCATCCTTGGAATGTGGGAAGCATGTAGTGCATTCCCCCCAAGAAATGCATTATGTGGAATTTAAAAAAAATAAGTTGTATCTCTCGCCAATATAGATAAGGTAGTCTTACCTCACCATATTGAGGATAATTCACCACTTTTGATCTACTCTAGTTGAGAAATACATATTACCTTTGTGGGGAGTTGAAAGGATGGGTCAAAAATTAATTTAAACATTAAGAACACCTTTTAGCCAACAAATGGTGTTTTAGGCCTTAAAAATAAGCCTTCGATTTCAAATATGACTAGGGGTTAAATGCCAAGGGAGTAAGCTCCTATGTGATTAGTTAAATCACTCATTTTTTCTTACCTTCTGAGGGAGAGTGAAGAATCACAACAAAAATATATAACCACTTTTTCCTTCCTTGAGAGCGGGATTAGAAATTCATCATTATTGTTCTTCTAAAATTCTAATACTCTTACATGAGTAGTCAAACCATGATAGGGTAAGTTTGGATTCCTTATTTGATACATAAACTACCTCGGATATTCTAGTGGTTAGATAAATGAAACACATATTAAACTTACAATTACTATAGTGAGAAGATGCTTAATTGTGTGATTATTATTTTTGTATTTTTAAGAAATGAGAACATAGACATAATAATTTAGACACACAATGTGACAACATAAACATAATATTTACCCTAGGAAACTCGATGGGGAAAACCTAGCAAGAAATGAAGAATTGTGCCTTCTTTCTTAATAAATAGAGAGTAGAAGGAAAAATACAAATATCATTAAGCTCATTCCAAAGGTCTAATAAACTATGGGTTGCTATAACCCAAGGTCTAAGGAACTATGGGTTGCTATAACCTCTAATAGAGTGTTATTTCTCATATGCTCTAGTATCTCTTAATTCCTCCTAGTGGCTACTCTGCAATGGAACATGAAATCATTACAATATGAGTTAAACCCCTTTATCTCCTTTTCAATATGGTTTTAACTCAATTCCTTGGTTGTTAAGGTTTCGATAGGGTTTTAAATCAATTCCTTCGTTGTTAAGGTCACGTTTTTGAATTCCTTAATGCTTCTATAAGTCTCTAGTTGATTCTCATACGTTATTAACTCTATGTGGTTGTATCATAGTGAGATGACATGGATTCCACTTGGACTTTGTGGGGAATAACTGCACTTTTACTTTGTTTAGGGCATATTTTTTTGTCTATAAACTCCATTTGAGGTAAATGACACACTAATAAAAATCCATGAACTTATAGAATGTATTGAGGACATCTAGAACTATATTCCTCAAGGTTAGAGACACTAAATTTTCACTTCTTTGACCCAAAATCAAAGGATTTTCATTTCTACTATATTAGTGCAGTTTTTATGATATGACCCAAAGTGATCCTTCTTGGTCCCAAATTTTGTCCCTTCATTTCAAATTGTTAATTAAAACTATGTAGAATCATTTTGAATTAGCCCCTCCTTGTTTTGGAGTATTTTGGTCTCTAAAGGATTTAGTTTTGAGGAAATGAGGAAACAATTCCTTAACTTTCTCCTTGGAGTACCATCTAGCCTTGAATGGTAGTTGACTCTTCAATTCCATATGTCAATGTTCCTTTTTACCCTTTTTTGTCATTCTAACATTCTTCTGTAGAATCATATCCTTTTGTAATTTTCATGTACATTTGCTACTAAATATAATATGGAAAGTAATACTTGGCCCTCTTCATTCCGATCAAGCATGGATGGCTCATAAAGTTTCAAGTGTTGTAGATTTAATAATGAGTAAATATGCATATAAAGAGGTAGGTTGAGTTTGTAAGCATTATTTCCTATCGTCTCCAACACTTCAAAAGGTCCACATCTCAAGGTCTCCAGACCCAACAACCTTTCCTTATTTAGGTGTAACTAGACATTATCTCCTAATTATAATATATTTTCAACCATGTGTTAATCATACATGGATTTGTACTTATAATGGGATTTATTCATCTTCTCTTGAGCCTATAAGTGTATACACCTGATCCCATCTATGAAATTTTATGCATTCAAGGCATGAATTAAGGTTGATGTCCTTACTTCAAGTTATCCAAAAATAATATCCAATAATGGAAGTGGTGAATACCTAAAAAAAGGGTGACATGCTAGTGGAAGTGGGGACAACCTTGTTACAAGGATGTTGCATGTAACTCAAATTTTATCCCAGGTCTGTAAATGATTCTGACTGTTCAACCAAATTCCTATTCATGGCCTCTCTTTATCTATTGTTTTGAGGGTGGAAGGTGATGGACCTCTTTAGTTTAATATCCATCTTCTCCCACAACAAAGTCCAAATGTATAGATAAATCTAGTATATTTATAAGAAATGATGATTCTTATTATCCCAAAGTGCACCCACATCATTTCAAAGAATAAGCTTACTACTTCTTGTCCTTTGATGGTTTTCTCATAAGCCATAAAAAAAACATATTAGTGAATATATTAGTTTCCAAATACATGTAGTCATGCCCTTTTTATTTCCTAGTAAACTCCCATTTCCATGGATATACTTTCCTATGGTCTTGTAGGCACTAGAAGTGCACTATATAGTCCTTTCTTGTTGTTGTTAGGGTTTTTGGTACAACACAATATACAATCTCAGATAAACCTAGTTAATTTTTCTTACCTATTAAAAAAAGAATAAATAAGGTTGTGGTTACTTTATCTATAATCTATAGTGAATCTATAAGGATCCACTAAAAGGAAATCAAGGTTTTACAAAGGTTATTGCGGAAGCACTTATCTCTATTCTAGTTTTAGTGGAGGTTTCTAATAGAAGTGGGAAAGAGGAGGTTATGTGTTTAGTGCACCTAAAAATAGATTGATGCACCAATACTTTATGATAACATGTGCATTGGTACATTTATATATCTAAATGCACCATAAATAACAATTCAAAAGGTGGAGTCTTGTGATTGAGTTTTGTAATGTTAAGCCCTAAATGTGGGCACATTTCCCCCTATGTTGTGGCGCATTACATTATTTTGATGTCGGATTTGGTCCATTATTTGTAATTGTCATTAATATGGTTATATTAGTTATGTCGGCTTGGGTCAGTGAGTTGTAATTGTACCTCTTAATCTCCTATATATAGGAAGGCGTTCTTTTCATTTGAGCATCTTATCTTGTCTTGTGTACTTAGTACATTGTATAAGGAGGTTTCCCCCTCGAAGAGGCTTGCTATTAATCTATTTTATTCATTAAAGTCATGGATTACTCTTTCTTATCTATTTCTACTCTTTTCATGCTCTTTTTGGAAATTTGTTGCATAACATTTGATATCAAAGCTATTTCCTCAGGACTGGTTTCTTCAAAATAAGTCATCTTGGCATTTTTGCTATATTTTTTTTCTAAATGGTTTCAGACAGTGAAAATTAGAAACCATATCACAAACTAGCTAAGCTACTTGTGATAAAATTTTCAGATCCTAACTTATTACAGGTTCGGAGTTATACCCTCAGGAAGTTAGGGTTTCTGACTAGCCCAAAATCTAGTCTCAAATAGGTGTTCTAGGGAAAATTGTTATATCTGGAGCATGCGATATCCAAATTGAGTAATACCAGTTGCATCAGAAAGAATAAAAACCATAGTATCCGTGTATCATTTTTAGAATAAGATTTAAAAAATTGGACACATGGCAAGCCGTACACTATCGCTCTTCTGAAAAGACCAAAATTAGCAAGTGTTGGGGAAAATTATCACAACTTTTTTTTGGCACATCCAAATTCAATGAGACCTATGGAATTGGAAAGAAGACATATAAATCTACCACAAGATGATATTTCAAACTCATAGGATCCTATATATTAGGGTTACCTTAGTTGAAAGGTCATCTAGCAAATCAGTCTTCAAATTAGGGTTGGAAAAAGGTACGCCATTTTAAATTTGAATAAATTTTAGTAAAATGATCTATTTAAGGTGAACAAAAGGTGTGATATATATTTATATTGTTCAAAATTCCACCAAAAGGTAGTGGAAAAAATCACACTCCACTCAAACCACCAAGGGATTCATCCCTGATCTACGATGAAAGTGAAGACATATATTTTAGGGTGTCCAAGTTGGAAGATATGATGAAAGGGATTGTGAATATGGTTGATTTAGTTAACTTGGAAAATAAGGTGGCTTAAAAAGAGGATCTAGAATATTTGAAGATACTATTAAATGATATAAGACTTAGCCTTCATATACAATCGTCTACTCAAGAAGAGGATAAAGAGGAAAAGGGTGACTTATTCCAGTCACATATTGAGAAAATTGAAAAACAATTAGAGAATAAGAGGTTTGAGTCCCCAAAATATAATGATATACTCCATAATCATGGGTTCAACTCATGTCTAAATAACTACTTTATTCCCAAGATTCACATGAGAAATTTTGATGGCAATGATCCAATAACATGGATATTCCATATGGAGCAATTCTTTGATCTACACCAAGTGCCAACTTTGCAAAATGTAACTATTGCATCATTATATTTAGAGCCTGATCAATTTGTATGGTACCAATGGATTTGTGACTGTAAAAAGGACTCTATTATCTCTTGGTCTATAATCATGGAATAATTGATTGCACATTACAACATAATTAATAGCAACACTTTCTTTAGTCAGTTGATAAATATCAAACAAAAAGGTCCAGTTACAGAGCACATTAAGCAGTTTCAGAAGTTAAGTCTTAGAGTGAAGCATATTTTAGAAGATAATTTGTTGGATCTCTTTATGGACACTTTAAAGGATAATATTCAACATGAGATACTTATCCTTGAACCTAAATCATTGGAGAATTCTTTTAGTTTGGTAAGGAAAATTGAAAGTAAAAATATGGCGATGAGTACTAGAAGGACCACCTCCAACACATATGGAGAGAATAATGTTCCTTCTTCGACTAATGCACCTCAAAGGTTGACACCTCAACAACTGGATGAAAGAAGATAAAAAGGTCTATGCTTTAATTATGACAGCAAGTATAGTAAGGGACATAAGTGTGGCCAGAATAAATTATTCTACATAGATTGTGAAGAGGAAGAAGCACAAGAACAAGAACCTTATCAAGATGAACAAATAGAAGAGATTACTCCCACCATATCTTGTCATGAATTGGCTCGGATTATCACTCCTCAAACTCTCAAGTTTGAAGGATATATCAAAAAGAAAAAGGTAACGGTGTTGATTGATTTTGGTAGCACTCATAATTTCATTCACTGTAAATTAACCAAAGTTCTCAATTACTTTGTATATCCAACACCAGAGTTTCAAGTAATGATGGCAAATGGAGGAACTATCAATTGCTCAGGGAAATACCATAATATAAATATTACTATGGGGAAATATGTATTGAATAGTCCAATGATTGCTATTCCAATGGGTTGTGATGATGTTGTCTTAAGAGTTCAATGGTTAAAATAATTGGGAACCATGGCTTTTGATTTTCAGAAGCTTTTCATTAAATTTTTATGGGAAGGAAAGGAATATGAGTTAAATGGAATCATAGGGAAACCAAGCAAGGTGATAAGCTCTATTGGTATGAACAAATTGATGAAAAAGGGACATCAAGGTGTAATTGCACAATTATGCTCATTTGATGTTCAAACATATAAGCTTCCTATTTACCCAGATGTCCAAATGATCATTAATAAGCATTCCAAGGTATTTGAAGATATTCCAAAAGGTATTCCACCTGTTCAATATTTTGATCATGCTCTTCGCTTAATTATAGGAAGTGTTCCTCCTAACATCAGACCTTACAAATACCCCTATGGAAAGAAGAGTGAAATTGAGCGTATGGTTAACGAAATGTTAGAGGCTACCATAATTATGCCTAGCCAAGTTCATACTCTGCACTAATGGTAATGGTACACAAGCCAGATGGATCATGGCGTATGTGTCCATATTATAGATATGCCAACAAGATCACCATTAAAGATAAATTTCCTATTCCTGTCATTGATGAATTGTTAGATGAATTACATGGAGCATTTTTCTTCACAAAGTTGGATCTCCATTCCGGGTATCATCAGATTAGAATGAAGGATGAAGGCATCCCAAAAACAACATTCAAAACTCATGAAGGTCATTATGAATTTCTAGTCATTCAATTTGGTATCACGAATGCACCTTCCACATTTCAAGGTTTGATGAATTCCATTTTCAAGCCTTTTCTTAGAAAATTTGTGCTAGTATTCTTTGATGATATACTAATCTATAACAAGTATTGGGAAGAACATGTTCAACATGTTGATAGGGTAATACAACTACTAAAGGAGCAACAACTATATGCAAAACCTTCCAAATTTTTCTTTGGGGTAAAGGAGGTAGAGTACTTGGGTCATATTGTATCTCATGAAGGTGTCAAGATAGACCCTAACAAAATTAAATCTAGTATAGACTAGCAGATTCCCAAAACCATAAATAATCTTCGAGTATTCTTAGGTTTGACAGCGTACTACCGCAAGTTTGTTTGGAATTATGGAAGAATAGCAATGCCTCTAACAACATTATTGAATAAATATGCATTTTCTTTGACTCTGAAGGAAACTCAAGCTTCTAAACAATTTAACGAGGCAAGGTTCAAAGATCCTCTTTTGACCACATCAGACGTCAAAAAAACCTTTATTATGGAATGTGATGCTTCAGGAAATGCCATTGGTGTTGTTCTAATGCAAGAAGGACACACGCTTGCTTTCACAAGTCATCCAATCAAGGGAAATAACTTACAGAAGCCCATTTATGAGAAGGAAATGTTGGCAATACTACATGCTCTTAAGAAATGGTGTCCTTACCTAATAAGTAGGCACTTCAAGGTCAAAACAGATCATGATAGTCTTAAATACTTCCTGGAATAGAGACTATCTTCAGAAGAGTAACAAAAATGGGTAACCAAGATGTTGGGATATGACTTTGAAATTATCTATCGAAACGGGAAATAAAATGTGGTGCTAGATGCGCTCTCCATAAAAGATGAAGATGTTGGGGCATTATTTTGTGCAATTTCCATTCTACAACTAGATTAGGTAGTAGCAACAAGAGAAGAATGGAAAAATGACCTATCTATGTGGACACTCATTCAAAAGCTACAGAATGATCTCGGTGTATCAGATAATTTTTTGTGGAAAAATGATTCACTATGGTATAAGGATTGCTTATATTTATGCAAAAACTCCCAACTCAAACAAAAGGTCCTCTCGCAATTACACACCTCTCCTATAGGTAGGCACTCTGGATTCTTGAAAACTTACCACAGGGTCAAGAAGGAATTTTTTTGGGAAGCTCTTAAATTTGATGTTCAAAGGTTCGTGGCCGAATGTTTGGTTTTCCAACAAAATAAGGGTGAAATAGTTAAGATCCCAGGACTTTTACAACCATTAGACATACCTTGCCAGTGATAGGAGGAAGTCTCAATGGATTTTATCATAGGTCTACCCAAGTCAGAAAGAAAGAATGTTATTATGGTGGTTGTTGATAGACTCACGAAGTATGTACATTTTTGTGCACTCTTTCACCCTTTTAATGCAAGTACAGTAGCTGCAGCCTTTATGGAAACTGTTTAGAAGTTACATGGAAATCCAAAGATTATTGTAAGTGATAGAGATCCAATTTTCACTGAAAATTTTTGGAGTGAATTATTTTCTTGTTTAGGTACACAATTGGCTCACAGTTCATCTTATAATCCTCAATATAATGAGCAAATTGAGATAGTAAAAAAATGTTTGGAAGGCTATCTTCGTTGCTTTGCATTTGATAAACAAACACAGTGGGTGAAATGGTTATCTTTGGTAGAATGGTGGTATAATACTTCCTTCCATAC
This sequence comes from Larix kaempferi, assembly GCA_027924585.1. NCBI lineage: Eukaryota > Viridiplantae > Streptophyta > Pinopsida > Pinales > Pinaceae > Larix > Larix kaempferi. The sequence continues at coordinate 316,628 of BSBM01002043.1, forward strand.
ATCATAAAAAATGTCTCCATTTATAGTACTATATGGGTACCAGCCTCCATTTATCATGGCATATCCCTTAAAAGAAAAATCTAAAGTTCAAGCCGTGGAAGATCAAATAGAGCACCAACAAGAAGTTCTCCAGATACTTAAGGACAACCTAGCTATGTCAAAAAACAAGATGAAATAGCAAGCTGATCAACATCGCAGTGAAAGGAGATTCAAAGAAGGGGATTGGGTATTTCTGATGCTACAACCTTACAAGAAGATGTCCCTCAAGCAACTAAATAAGGACAATAAATTAGCATCGAAGTATTATGGTGCTTATAACATGTTGCAGAAGATTGGTAGTATGGATTACAAATAGGAGCTCCCTTCATATTCAAGAGTACATCCAATTTTCCATGTTTCTTGCTTAAAGAAGGTAATAGGAGACAAGATCTCGGTTCAAACAATATTTCTGGAGCTTGATGAAGAAGGAAAATTCATATTGGAATTTGAAAAAATCACTGAAACAAGGAGCAAACAACTACGAAATTGGGCTATTACTGAGTACCTCATCAAATGGAAGAACTTACCAATTGAAGATTTGACATGGTAAGATGAATCCTTCATACATAAGCATCCACAACTAATCAAGCGTTGAGGACAACACTTGTCGGAAGGGGAGGGGCATGTTAAGCCCTGAATGTGGGAACATTCCCCCCTATATTGTGGTGCATTACATTAGTTTTGATGTCGGCTTTGGTCTATTAGTTGTAATTGTCATTAGTATGATTATATTAGTTATGTTGGCTTGGGTCACTGCGTTGTAATTGTACCTCTTAATTTCCTATATATAGGAAGGAGATCTTTTCATTTGAGCATCTTATCTTTTCTTGTTTTGTGTACTTAGTACATTGTATAAGGAAGTTTCCTCCTCTAAGAGGCTTGCTATTCATCTATTTTCTTCATTAAAATCATGGAGTACTCTTTCTGGTCTATTTCTGCTCTTTTCATGTTCTCTTTGGAAATTTGTTGCATAACATGTAAAAGATGATGTTTAAAAAAATTTGTCTCATAATGTGCACAACCTAAAATGCCTCCATTCGCTTATATAAATACACTCATCCAATTATATACAAGGTGATCCATGGGAGGATCAAATAAAATAAAATTACAAATAATTGGTAAGTATTTCTACAAATTACCTTGTGTTAGAGTTTAGAAACATCTCAATGTTTTAAGTGGAGACTCCACCATCCAAACAAAGCTAGAATATTAGAAAAGTGTGATTAGATAAAATTATAAAAAGAATGAGACATTAGGTTCTAGGATTTAGTTAATAATAATTAACATGGAAGACAAATGAGTCAAAATAAAGAGAAAAATAGTTGTTAGAAATTAATACAAAATAATAAAAATAAAAGATATTTAGTTAGATAAAAAAATAAAGATTAGTTAGAATCAACATAAAGATGGTTGGGAACTAATAGAAGTAAACTAAAGGTGGTTGGGAACTAATAGAACAGAACAAAACAAGTGGAGCTATTTAGCTGCAATCAAAATGAGAGCTATTTTGATCATGCAAGTAGTATTATAAATATTTAAGTGTTTACATATGTGTGTTTAAGCCATTAAGACATTCACATAACCTTTTTAAATAATAAAAATTAATAATTAAAAATCTATATAAAAAACATAAAATTAATGATTTAAAAAAACTATATAAAAACTAACGATTTAAAAAATCGACATAAAAATAAGCATTTTGGCTTGAATACACATAGAAGCATCCACACAATATGTGTATATGAAGGCTAAAGAAAATATTTGCAACGAAAGCGCTTTCATGAACCCCTTAGAAATGAAGGTCTCCCATATTTTCTGATGCTAGCTTCACACCCAAAACTAGGTTATTCGCTTGGACACTGATTGTGTTTTCCACTCTTTAAAAATACTTCCACTTTCTCGCTGCAATTTGAAGACAAGTAACAATCAAACAATTTTAGTGTTGGAAATTGGAGACTAAAAGGGTGCACGTATTATCTTCACTATCCAATCTCTAATCCTCCCTCCAATTCAAAAATAATAAAAACACCTATCAACTTTAAAAATTAAACTTTTGAATAATTGCAAATTAGATTAGTATCTTATTATTTATTTAAGAGAAATGTTAAGTTTGGAAAATTGGAGGTTTTTAGTTGGGTTTGGATACTTTGTTACACTAATTTGTGTTGCAAAAGCTCCTGTGTAGTTATTAAAAATGAAAGATTGATTTTTTTTTCTTTTGGATTTGAAAATTATCAATAGTTTCACCTGCACTAAAAGAAGTGAGCATTTTTGTGCCAACAAGCTTTTAAGAGGAATTGAATTCTTAAAATATATTTCATAGAAGAATCATTTGCACATTACCAAACAGTTATTGGGAGTCTTGAAACTGTAATATGTGCATTTATGGTTTGAAATTTGTTTAACGACTAATTTGAATTCAATTTCTTTAAAAACACTCATGATGTTTAAAGATCAATATTACTTTATAAAAAATAAAAAATAGATTGATGCATGTTATGTTAAGATTTGAGTAACTTACTTTCATAAATTAAGTTCTATACAATTTTACAAAGCATTATTTTCTCATTAAAATGGTTCCTTGACGAGTACAGATATTAGTTGTGTGGATGCTATATGTATGCCACTGACTAGTCTTGATCCCTTCATACTAATTCCCAAGAAAGAGTACTCTTTCAGTCCACAACTACATCATCCATTGTCCTTGAACAGATTATAGGTAAATGTTATATCCCTAATATTTGAAGATAGTTAGTCAATAAACTTAGGTATAACAAAATTAAGTACCTTAGGTATAGAAAAATTAAGTACCTTAGGACCGACAGTTACACATTGCTCTTTCAATTGCGTCGACTCTTGCACGTCAAGTTTTTTCCAAATATTTATAATTGTGGTAGTCGAAACCCCATTGATTCCATAATCACATATAATGGAATTAATTCTGATTAAATAAGAAAAGTAAAGTGATGCAATAAAGGGTGAAATGCAATAGTCAAATATTACTCTAGGTTCTTGTTTGACGTTGTGGCGGCGATTGTTTCTTTCTCTGGTATCATGACAATCTTTCTGGTCTCCTTTCCTTTATCCCATAACATCGCATATATCCCTCCAACGATCATAATTGAACCCATGACACTAGATGCAATAGTGCAAACAATTTATTTTATAATTATATGCTTCACACCCAACAACTTTAAAATTGTAAAAATATATGCTTCATACCATTCCCAGTGGAGCTTCTTGTCAAGGATTATTTAGCTCATAATGGTCATGAATATGAGTATCAATGCAACAAAAATTATCACAAATAAAGGTCCTTTTTGGGAAATGCACCATGTTATTGTACAGAATGCTACTGCAGAGGCCACAATTCCCTACATAGACTCAACATAAGTTTAATACACAGATATTATTATAATCATTAGATTCACATACCAATTATCCTCAATATATATGATATCGAATGTACTGAATAAGATGAAGTCAAAAGCTTGATATCCTACCCTATAGTCCACATAGAATGATGATTTTTAAAAAAATCAAGGTTACAACAACAAATTGTATAGTGGCTAGAAAACACTTTAGGGTTGTGCTAGAATACTTAGCTAGATATCCTTTACTTATTTTATCCTATAGTGAAACAAGGAAAGACCTTCATTAGAATTAGGTCCAACCATCTATCCATCCCCTACCCATTCCCATTTATATATAGATAAATTTTATATATAGAGAAAGGGAGAAGGAGCACATTATTTGTATAATAAACCAAGCTTATTAACTAATGCAACCAACTACGATGAACATGAAGCCCTTAATCAAATTCTCACGAGAATCACATTGATTATGATTGGCGTTTCCTTCGCTTTGTTTTAAAAGGAAAGATGATGACTATAGAACCACCCACTGAGATTAAGGTCCCTAGTACCTTTGCCTGACAAATAGACTTCTTATACCAACTCTTTCCAATTTGTGACAAGTTCAAATTTTTTCATCTGATATTGAAGTTGGAAACTGAGATTAATTAAAGATATTATGGAATATTGCAAGTGATATTCATACGATTACCCGTAATGAATAGCCATGGCAAAAGTCACATTAGCTATCAATTTGGTTAGTGGTATAAACTAGGACTACATCATAGACTTACTTACAATAGCAGTAATCACATCCTTTAGTATTTTCGTCCTTTAGTATTTCCATGGAACTGTATTGCCATGGAACTACAGGTTTTGCCACTTTCATGATTTTATTATGTGTCCTAAACTGTTGATGATTTGTGTGCATGTTTGGAAGGATTACATTTTCCCTTGGCTCTCCATATTTCCTTGCACATGTCCTTGCCTTTATGCATGCAACGTGTAGGTGGGAATGAAATGTGTAAGTGGAGTATGTACCAAGTTGGTGTATGGTAAAAATGATTGATCAACAATGCAAGTGGTGGGGCTGGGTCCCAATGTGAAAGAGATGTGGAAAATATTGCCTCTACCTCGATATGAGGCCAAATAAGGCTCCCAATTCACTCATTGAATGGAAGGGAATTTGAAGTATAAAATTTAGGATAAAAGCCTTCGAACATTGTGCAGGAAGTAATATAATCACTCAAAGTGATTTCTATAGTCCCTGTTGCGCAAGGACTAATAAGGTAATTTAATTAAATAAATAAAATAAAAGATCATTAATACATATAAATACCAATAAGATGTATTAATACAAAATATATAAATAATATTATAAAAATATTAAACTACCCGATCTCAATGAAAGAGATGGGAAAAGATTAGGGTGACCTTTAAAAATGGATGGACGAAATTTTTGAACTAACAATGATAAAGAGGGAGGGAATTAAAATGACAAGAAATCTAGAGAGAAAGATAAATAAATGAATTGTGACTAGGTTAGTAGAGGGAATTAGAATGACAAGGAATCTAGAGAGAAAGAGAAATAAACGAATTGTGACTAGGTTAGTAATTACTGAGTGAGAATTGTGATTAGGTTAGTAATTACTTAGTGAGAATTGTGATTAGGTTAGTAATTACTTACTGTGATGAAAAAAAAATTCAAGAATTATGATTACGATAGAAAAATAAATTTAATAAATAAAAGATGGAAAAAGAAGAATTCAAGAATTATGATTAGGATAGAAAATAAATTTAAGAAATAATAACTTGGGATGTTAAATTTTGAATGAGGAATAACAAATAAAGTTAAATTATGACATTAGAGCTTTGAGATCAAAATGCAGAGAACAAATTAATGAGGAGAAATAATATGAACATAAATGAAAGATGTAATAAAGGAGAAATATAAATAAAGTTAAGAAGAGATAAACAAGTTGATTAATTGAAAGTGGGGTCGAGGGTTAGGCAAGATAGAGTGAAATAAATTGATAGCTTATAAAGGATGAAAAGGAATAGAGTACAATTGAATTGCATTAATGACTATGTTTGTGGATTAAGGGTTTCCAAGAATGACTAATTTATAACCATATTCCCAATTAAAATTGTTTGGGTGTTTTTACATTTCAAGAGCTTCTTTGATGAGGCACGAAGGGTAATGGGAGGTAGATGCTACAATTTTAGTTTGATCAAAACAAATGAGATGTTTTTTGTATTGGGAATGCTCTATTATATCTAATTTATTAAGGAGGTTATAATTAGTGGCAACAATATGTCCTTTCATCCGGGCTTGGATAGATCTACAATTTGTTCAATGTGGGATTTTCCATAGGAATAGGAAATTTGGTAGACCCTTAGAAAAAAAAGGGTTGGATTGATCTTTGACACTTTTGAATAATTACTTTAGGATTTTGTTAGGTTTGAAGAGCATTTTGTTGTCTTTCTGATTAATATCTTGGAGATGTGATTGGTAAGCCCTTGAAATCATCTCTAAATTAGTTGACTCTTAAACATTAACTTTGATCAAAATTTTCCTTACTTATTCTTTTGCTTCAAAGGCACATTCTTTGAGAAAATTAAAGGCACAACAATTGGATCATCCTTATCCCCTATTGTGCCCAACATATTCATGGAATACCTTGAAGCCTTAGGCCTTAAAAGTTTCTCTCTAAATCCTAAATGTTGATTTCAATTTGTTGATGACACCTTTGTCATATGGTCGCATGGCCATTCTTTCCTCAACAATTTTCACAACCACCTTTGTAGTATTCCCCCCCACAACAAAACATGATGGATTTGGATGAAGTAGACTTCATCCTTGACCTAAATAGATAAGAAATTTGGGTGAATTTTGACACCATCAGGGGGGTTTCATTTGTGGCTTTTTCAATTAATTATGACAAAGTGGTGATCATATCATGATTCCATGATATTCTACTGGGATATTTATTTCTACTATTAGGCCATGCATAAAGGTGGAAAGACCAATGTATCATTTTGAGGAGACAATATAGAAGTTGTTGATGTATTTGTAACTTCAGAAGATATTCTTCTATGTATTACATTTGTACCTTATTGTATATCCCACAGAGATGTATTATTCCTCTGATTGGAAGTGTCGTCATTTGTATTTGTAAGTGTCGTCATGTGCATTGACAAGTGTCATCATTTGTATTGATGGGTTATTAGACCACCATTGTGGGGTCAGCCCTGGTTAGCACATGTGGTTGGGTTATTAGGCTTGATTAGCAAGTCGGCCCCAGTGGATTATTGGCAGGTCAAGTCAGTGTATAAATAGAGAGGTTGTGTCTCTCATTTATCTCATTCACTCACTTCTCAAGCTCGTATAGCTAAGAGAGAAAGTGGTGCACTTGTGGAGGAGGAGGAGCATCTGCTAGAGACATCTTATTGGGTTTGATCCTTGTGATCTTGGTTTGTGGCTTATCTTATCTCTGAGGAAGTTGCAGGGTTTTTCACTTTCTTGGTTTTCCCCGGTGTAACTCTGTGTCTCTTGTGTGATTGCTTTTGTGTCTATGATTGATATGCTGTAGAGATATGTTGTACATGTTATTCTGTTAGAGATCCTTATGATAATGGAATTAAATTATCAAAAAATTTAACATGGTATCAGAGCTTACCTAAGAAGAAGGCATTGTGCAGCTGCGGAAGCTAGGGCTTCTTAATATTTGGGTTTCTCTCCATAGATCATCAAAGGTAGGAGGCTAGATTGACTCTCCTTGGAAGGGTGCACCTTTCTGTCGAGACAGAATTCAATTCTGAGCATTTTTAGTTTTGGCCCTAAAAAGTAGGGTTTCCACAAAAATAGGAATTTCTAAAATCTGAGGAAATAGTAGGAAGCTCCTTGGAAAAATCGAAGTTTATAGCTTTGGATCAAACTTTTTGGTTGGGTGAAGCTCCGGGAAACTCAAACCCTAATTCAGGGTCCTCCTAGGTGAATCTCGGAGATTGAAAAGCAATTATGAAGGGCAAAACTTTGTAGTTTTCAATTTTTGAGTATACCAGGATGATCAGCTCATCAAGGCGCATCTTTCTATACTTTCAGAATCTTGAAATTCACATTTTTATTTTTTAGGGTTTCTCTGACAAACCTTAATCTAGCTCCAGATCCAGTTTTCAGCAAATCAAGTGGTAATACCTAAATATTTTCTATTTCCATTTGAAGTACTCTTTAAGATGTCTCACCACACAAAGCTTGAGGATAAGCTTGAAGGGGCTGATAACTTCTGATCCTGGAAATATAGGATTGGGTTAATCCTAGAAGAGAATGAGTTGGACAACTACATAAAGGAAGAGGTTCCAGTTCTAGAGGAAGGTGAGGCTAAGGCCTTACACAAGAAGAACCTGGTCAAGGCTAAGAGAATCATTGCTGATTATATCAAAGACCATCTCATAACCCATGTGTCTTCCCTAAAGACACCTAAGGAGATGTTTGACTCCTTGACCAAATTGTTTGAAGGAAAGAACATAAATCAGAAGATGACTCTGCGAAACCAATTGAAAGGGGTAAAGCTTCAGAATGGAGAGACCATTCAATCCTACTTTTCTAAGGTCTCTCAAATCAAGGAACAACTCTAAGCTGTTCATGAAGTAGTGGAGAATGGTGAAATTGTGATGACTACATTGAATGGCCTACCTAGGTCATGGGACTCCTTCATCCAAGGAATCTGTGTAAGAAGGAAACTAATCTCTTTCAGTAGACTTTGGGATGAATGTTCACAAGAAGAAGCTAGTCTTGTGTCCCGAGAAGAAAAGATGGGAAATGAAGATCAAGTTCTCACAACACATACCAAGAAAGGTAAGTTCAAGAGGGAGAATTCTCATCCCAAGAAAACTCCACACCATCATCATAGAGATAAGAAAGATCTAAGATGTTTTACATGCAATGAGAAGGGACACTTTGCCTCAGATTGTCCTAAGAACAAAAAGAACAACAACAACAACAACAACTTCAACAAGCAGAATAAGGAAAACAAGAAGAGATATCATGCTCATGCTGCTGAGGATGATGAACCACCCAAGAAGAAAGCTAGAGCAGAAAGTGATGATTCATCAAGTGAGGATGAATATGTACTAATCTCTACTCTCACAGGTACTATCTCTCATGGATGTGATGATTGCATTATTGATAGTGGGGCTTCCAAACACATGACTGGGTTTAAAGAATCCTTTGTAGATCTATCTGAACATGAGTCACCTCATAAAGTGAAACTTGGGGATGACTACCAATATCCTATCAAAGGAAGTGGTGAAGCCTCCTACAAACTAGACTCTGGGAAGTCTTTGAAGATGAAATATGTTCTCTATGTACCTGGGCTCAAGAAGGATCTCCTATCCATATCATCTTTGGATGAAAAAGGAATTAGAGTTTCATTTGTAGATGGCCAAGTACTAATGTGGCCAAAGGGTAAGACCATAGATGATGCATTAGTGATTGGAGAGAAAGAGGGAGGATTGTACAAATTGAAGGGACAACCTGAACATGCCATGGTACATGAATCCATGGATCCAAGTGAACTTTGGCATAGAAGGCTTGCACACATGCACTACAAAGCACTACCAATTGCAAGCAAAGTTGTAGAATTTCTTCCTAAAATCCAATCAAAGCATGAAGGTGTTTGCAAAAGATGTACAAAAGGAAAGAATACAAAGAAATCATTTCCGAGCAGTGAAAGTAAAGCAAAAGGAATCTTGGATATTATCCACTCCGATGTATGCAGACCAATGTCTTCCAGTTCTCTGAGTGGGTATGTATACTATGTTTCTTTCATTGATGATTTCTCTAGGAAGACTTGGGTTTACTTCTTGGAGAATAAAGATGAAGTGTTTGATAAGTTCAAGGAATTCAAAGCCTTGATAGAAAATCAAACAGATAAGAAGATTAAGACTTTCCGATCCGACAATGGCGGAGAATTCACTTCAGGCGATTTCAAGAAGCTATGCAGTGATTCAGGGATTAAGAGGGAGTTGACTGCTCCCTACAATCACGGGCAATGCTTCATGACCAAGATCTTCCTATGCATCTGTGGGAAGAAGCAGCTAGGACAGCTGTATATGTATAAAAAATAACACCTCACAAGATACTTGACAACAAAACACTAGAAGAAGTCTTCTCTGGTAAGAAACCAGAAGTAAGCCATCTCAGAATATTTGGATGTCCAGTATACACACACATTCCAAAAGAAAAGAGGACAAAGCTGGATCCTTCAGGAAAGAAGGGCATCTTTGTGGGTTACAGTGAAAGCTCAAAGGCTTACAGAATATACTTTCCAGGGTTCAAGAAAATTTATATCAGCAGGGATGTAACATTTGATGAAGACTCAGCTTACATCAAATCAAGGAAGACACCTATTGAAGACCATGAAGAACCAAATGTAACCATATTTCAAGACATCACTATGAATGAAGCAATTCCAGAAGTAGATCGTGAACTTGAAGATCCACAAGAACCTATAGATCCACCCCGTGAGAAGAACACTCACAAGAGGAAACCTGCATGGGCTAGAGAGCTCATTCAAGATGCAAAAAGGTATGGCATTCTAGCAGAAGAACACAAAGAAATGAAGAGGACTAGATCACATACTAGTTATGTTTCCTTACTCCATGACATTATGAATAAAGAACCTCCCAGTTATGAAGAAGCAGCATAAAAGAAAGAATGGAAGGATGCCATGGTCGAGGAGTACCATTCGATCATGAAGAATGATGTTTGGGATGTAGTCCCAAGACCTGAAGGGAAGTCTGTTGTGACTTCCAAGTGGATATATAAGATCAAGCATGCTGCAGATGGTAGCATAGAGAAATACAAGGAAATATTTGTAGCTCGTGGCTTCTCCTAGAAAGAGGCGATAGACTATGAAGAAACTTTTTCTCTTGTAGCCAGATACACTTCCATCAGAGCAGTACTTGCTCTGGCTACAATAATGAAATGGAAGATTCACCAGATGGATGTCAAGACAACTTTCTTGAATGGTGTAGTCGAAGAGGAAGTGTATGTGGAGCAGCCAATTGGTTTTGAGACACATGACAGGGAGTCATATGTGTGCAGGTTAAAGAAATCCTTGTATCGCTTGAAGCAAGATCCTAGGACTTGCTATGGTAGGATGGACAGTTTCCTATCTAGTTTGGGCTTTACCAAGAGTAAAGCAGACTCCAACCTTTACTACAAGGTTGAGGGAAGCAATCCAGTGATACTACTCTTGTAGGTGGATGACTTGTTTATTACAGGTGAGGATAGATTGATTGTTGATACCAAGAGGAAGCTTGCTGCCGAGTTCGAGATGAAGGACTTGGGGATGATGCACTATTTTCTAGGCATGTAAGTGTGGCAGAGTGCAGATGGTATCTTCCTTGGAAAAGGGAAATATGCAGTAGAGATCCTGAAGAGGTTCGGGATGATGGACTGCAAGGCCATGGCTACACCTATGGCATTGAAACTGAAGCTTCTGTGTGATGCTTCATTTGAGCCGGTTGATGTCATGAAGTATTGTCAGATCATTGGGTCCTTGATGTACCTGACAAATACGAGACCAGATATTTTCTTTGCAGTGAACACATTGAGCCAGTTCCTGGCAGATCAGAGAGGTGTTCACCTGGTTGCTGTAAAGCATATTCTAGGGTACCTGAAGGGTACAGTTGATTATGGGCTCAAGTATGATGTGAATCAAAAGTTTAACCTGGAGGGTTATGTTGATTCAGATTGGGCAGGCAGTGTTGTAGATAGGAAGAGCACTTTTGGGTGCTGCTTCAGTATGGGATCAGGTGTGATCTCTTGGTTTAGTAGGAAGCAATCTTGCGTAGCACTAAGTATAGCCAAAGAAGATAATGTTGCAGCTTGTTTGGCTAGTTGTGAGGTAGTATGGCTGAGGAAGCTACTGTCTGAGTTATTTGATCTATCGTTGGATGTTACTGGTATCTTTTGTGACAACTAGAGTTGTGTGAAGCTATCTGAGAACTCGGTGTTCCATGACAGGTTGAAGCACATTGAGATCAAATACCACTATATCAGGGATATGGTGCAGAGAGGAGCAGTGAAGCTCCTGTATGTTGCAACAGATGAGTAGGTTGCAGATGTGTTGACGAAACCACTAGCGAGAGTGAAGTTTGAATACTTCAGAGAGAGGCTTGGTGTTGACACTTCGAGGAAGAAGTGATGGAAACATTTGCAGGAGCCATTCCAAGCATGACGAGAGGAGGATCCTTCCCATGGATGTGGATGTAAGCGTTGGATGATGAGCATCAGGACGATGCTCCAGTTATTGCTTTGTATGATCAGTTGGATCATGTATTTGTATATGCATCAATTGGATGCTTTGAATGATCAGTTGGATCATGTATTTATGTATGTATCAGGTAGATACTTGGTATGCATAAGGTAGATGCATTGTAGGATCAAGATGATCATGTGTGATGAGTATCAAGATGATGCTCTTGATGACATGCATCAGGACGATGATCAGGATGATCATATGTGATGAGTATCAGGATGATGCTCTGGATGACATGCATCAGGATGATGCAGTGATGATGTTCAGGATGATCATATGTGATGAGTATCGGGACGATGCTTTGGATGACATGCATCAGGACGATGCAGTGACGGTGATTAGGATGATCATGTGTATCAGGATGATACTCTAGATGATATGCATCAAAACGATTGTATGATGATGATCAGGATCATCATGCACATCAGGACGATGTATGGTGAGTATCAATTTAATACTCTATGGCCATGGACAGGTTGTGCAGATGAGCATGTAACTAGACCTGGGAGATCTGATAGGTTGAGCAGTACGCTCATAATCAGTCCTGGGATGCTCTTTCGAGGCATTGATCTGGGAGGACATGTAACTAGACATGGGATATCTGATAGGTTGAGCAGTATGCTCGTAATCAGTCCTGGGATGCTCTTTCAAGGCTTTGTCCTATGGCATGTAACTAGACCTGGGAGATCCGATAGGTTGAGCAGTACGCTCATAATCAGTCTTGGGATGCTCTTTCCAGGCATTGTGGTAGGAGTCACATGGAATACGTCCTGGAGATCCGGACAGGTTGTGCTGGTCATGTAAAAGGCCTCGAATGCTCTTTAGAGTTATTGCTAGTCAAGACACTCTTTTAAGGTTTTGTGATAGTCACATGTAAGTGGACTTGGGAGATCTTGCCGATCATGCTTCAGCACATAAAGGATCCTAGGATACTCTTTTGAGGCATTGTGACGCATGTAATAAGTCCTGAGGATTCCACAGTATGGCCAGTAATGACGAAGACCTATAGGTGGTGGGCCTACATCCAGCATGAAAAAGGGCTGGCTCTATAGAACTTCCTATGATGAGCAGAATTCAGAGATAGCCCAGTGATCGAGATGTCGAGTACAGTAGTAGTGATGGTGATGATGCTCCGTGATCCAATGATGATGATCTAGCTCAAGAATTGAAGACTTGCACCAATATGTATTGATGACCTGTGTTCAGAATACCTTCCTAGTTAAGAGGGAGTGTTGATGTATTTGTAACTTCAGAAGATATTCTTCTATGTATTACATTTGTACCTTATTGTATATCCCACAGAGATGTATTATTCCTCTGATTGGAAGTGTCGTCATTTGTATTTGTAAGTGTCGTCATGTGCATCGACAAGTGTCATCATTTGTATTGATGGGTTATTAGACCACTAGTGTGGGTTCGGCCCTAGTTAGAACATGTGGTTGGGTTATTAGGCTTGATTAGAAAGTCATCCCTAGTGGATTATTGGCAGGTCAAGTTAGTGTATAAATAGAGAGGTTGTGTCTCTCATTTATCTCATTCACTCATTTCTCAAGCTTGTATAGATAAGAGAGAAAGTGGCGCACTTGTGGAGGAGGAGGAGCATCTGCTAGAGACATCTTATTGGGTTTGATCCTTGTGATCTTGGTTTGTGGCTTATCTTATCTCTGAGGAATTTGTAGGGTTTTTCACCTTCTTGGTTTTCCTTAGTGAAACTATATGTATCTTGTGTGATTTCTTTTGTGTCTATGATTGATATGCTGTAGAGATATGCTGTACATGTTATTCTCTTAGAGATCCCTATGATAATGGAATGAAATTATCAAAAAATTTAACAGAAGCAACTAGCATGGTAGAGGGGTGTTATGATTCCCATCAATGCAGAGGTTTATCAATCAATGCCTTGGTTACTAGATCCAATAAGCAATGCTAGTTTCTATATGCCTTCCTTTTCTCCCTTACATTTGATAGCTACTTCTAGATTAGGTTTTGTAGAAATTTTTGGTTGTCAAGGGTTTGTGAATGTGTCGATTGAGCCAGTGTTACAGGGATCTGTTGGTTGCATTATGATAGGAGGGTCAGATTGTGCCAATGGTGCCTCAAGGCCATTGTTTTAGGCCCTAGGATCATTGTCTTTCATTTCAATCCTAGGTGCATTCTTGGCTACCGCATTAGGGTTTACAAGAATTTCTAGGTTCCAATGGTGTGGAAATGTGACAAGTTCCCTTGTGTCACAAAACTCAGTGGGAGGATTTTTAGTAGGGGTTTCGAGTGTTCCTTTAGAGTTACATGCCCATAGAGATAGAATTTCAGTGAGACACTAGTTGTAGTGACCTCAAGAGTGATTGGGCCTTCCAAGATCTGTGCTATTAGTGAACCCTCATCATATAGAGCATGGGGGGGGCGCTCATTTTCTCCATTGAGTAGTGCTTTTGTGAGTGGGAAACCTACAATTCCTACCATTGATCGAAGTCTCGTGAATTCAAATAAATGATTTATTGGTGGTGCATAATCTCTAGATATAAAAGGATAAAAGAAAAAAAATGGAAAAATTGCATTAAACTGAAAAGGATCATAAGTCAAACTAGTTTTAGGAGATGATATAAGGATGAATGAAGTCATTGAAATCGAATCAATGGGAAATAGTGGGTCATTTTATGGGGAGAAGTATGGGTGAGGAGTACTTAAAAAAAATTAAAAAGGAATGGTGGGAACCTATGGTGGGATATGCCTCTAAATATTTTATACTTTCTCATTGGTGGATAGGGTTTATATTTAGATCAGAGGTGGATGCAAAGAAAATGCTAGATGTAGTTTGGAGGTGGGGAGCTACTATGTTATTTTTAAATCCATGAACTCTATTCTTCGATGTGTAGAATGAGATAAATGAAATAATTCTACTTTGGGTATGTTTACATGGTCTTCAGGGAAAATTATGGTCCTACAAAGTCTTCAAAGCCATTGTGAACAAATTAGGTGCATTTTATGAAGCCAATATGAGATTTATAAACATTGGGGTAATGACAGTGGCAAATATCTTAGTAGGAATTTGCATCTATGATAGTTTGGCTCCATATATGATATTAAAAAGTGGAAAATCCTCTTTAACACATTCATTGGACCACTATAGTTTCCCATTTAAATGTGTTACATACCATGATTATGGGCATGTGTCGAAGGAGTGCACATTACCTTACAGGAAAGGTTATTGGATGAAGAAGGGAAAATAAATGGCAAGGTTAGAAAAGATTAACCTTTTGACAATAATAAGGAAGGAAATTGATGCAAAACAATCTTGGGTCTCCAATCTAAATAAAAAAAAAATCCTTAGTGATTGAGGATACTAGAAAGGGGGATTAAACTATTCTTGAGGATAAAAAGTGTCATAACTATAGACCTAGCTAAACTAACTTACCTATCTTAGCAATCAATAACATATCAAAGTAAATAAGAACAAAAAGAGAACAAGGAAAAGAATATACCAGATATACGTGGTTCGCCCAATTGGGTTACGTCCACAGGAAGGTTGTCTTCTATTATCTCCAGAAATCTCCTTCAATATTACAAGAGAGAAACTACAAATAACCCCAATACAATATAGCATAGCTTGAGATCACAATACCATGAATCAATACTATCTATGAGCATATACCACTTTATCACTTGTTGTATCTCAGTACTTGTGATGTGACTACCCTAACCCTATTATATACCAAGAGATGTGGAGGAATTACTCTCACATATTGCATGTGAGATAATATAATTCTCCATAATAACATATCTTTATATAATGATGGATATCAAGAGTATACTTTACCATAATGACTATGGGATATAATGTATTACTCTTTTACATAAGATTGTGGATAACTTCCGACATAATACAAAGACATTATTACCTTCCAAGTAATATAAGATATTCCAACACTCCCCCTTAATAATGGCTGGGATAAAATCCCACACTAACACTAAGGAAGGAAGGATTTATTACAGCTCCCCCTTGATGACAACTTCCCTCATCCCAAGTAAAGAACGAAGATGCACATACTTCGCCGCTGTTAAGGATTTGGTGAAGATATCGGATGCCTGCTTCTTGGTAGGACAATACTCAAGAGAAAGAATACCATCTACGATGAGACCTCGAATGTAATGAGCATCAAGGTCAAGATGCTTTGTCTTGGAGTGATATACTGGATTATAAGCAAGCTGAATTGCACCCTGATTATCACATTTCAACATAGTGGATGATTTCGGAACCATACCAAGCTTAGTGAGAACATGCCGTAACCAAACTGCTTCTTTAGTTGCTCTATACTCTGCTTTACATGACGATAAAGAAAGAGTCTTCACCTTCTTGCTGGACCAAGAAATCTGACCTGAAACAAGTTGAAATATATAACGAGCAGTTCACCATCGATCAAAACTGCCACCTGCCAGTCAGAATCTGTATATCCAGAAAGTGAAACTGTAGCACCGCTCGAATAAAAAACACCATAGTGCAATGTCCCCTATAAATATCTAAGAATTCTCTTTGTTGCTTGCTAATGAATTTCATGAGGTTGCTGCATGAACCGTGAGACCATACTAATGACAAAAGAGAGATCTGGTCTGCTGTGAGTTAAATATATCAAACTTCCCATGAGATGACGATAAAGAGTAGCATCAACAAGAGGAGTAGTACACTCAACAGTTAACTTTACACTGGACTAAAAAGGCGTAGGAGCAGGTTTACAATCACTCATATGGAAACGAGTCAATAAATCTGTAGCATACTTTGGATGAGAGAGAAGAATACCATCTGCCATATGCCAAATTTGAAGACCCAAGAAATAGTGCAATATACCGAGATCAGTCATTTCAAAATGCTTTTGAATATCACTTTTCATACTTTGAATTAAAACAAGTTGGCTACCAGTTATAATAAGATCATCCACATATAACACAATAATAAGGATATGATCACCAAAGTTCTTAACATACATAGTTGGATCAAATATACAATGCTTAAAACCATTATTCAAGAAATATGTATCAATTTTTTCATACCAAGCCCTAGGTGCTTGTTTGAGACCACATAAAGACTTGTGTAATTTGCATACAAAACTTGATGATTCAACATTCATAAAACCAGGAGGTTGTTGCATATAAATGTCTTCATTAAGATTAACATTTAAAAAAGCACTTTTAACATCCATTTGGTGTATTTCCCATTTATAAGATGAAACAAGAGATAAGATGGTTCTTATTGTATTCATTTTAGCAATAGGAGCAAAAGTTTCATTATAATCAATATCTCCAAGTTGATTAAAACCTTTTGCAACTAATCTAGCTTTATATTTTTCAATCTTTCATTCTGCAGTAAACTTAGTTTTATAAATCCATTTACAACCAACTAAATTCTTTCCCGAAGGAAGAGGAACAAGAGACCAAGTATTGTTCTTCATTAGAGAATCATACTCAACAGACATAGCTTGTTCCCAATGAGGTTTACCCTTAGCGTGAGCATAATGGTAGGATCATCTATGGCCAAAACTTTGGTCATAAGAGAAAAGTTAGATCTAGTTCTACGAGTATCGGAAGGGTTACCGATATCACTACTTACAGATTCAAGAGTTTTCTGGGCCCAAACAGGAAGGGTAGAAGGAACAGAAGTCACTTCAGGAGCTTCTAGACTTTCAGGTGGAACACTTGAAGAAGAGGGTGAACTAAGATCAACAACAAGCTCAGAACTAGAAGGAGTAACAAATATAGGAGTACCATAATATAATGGAATATTTAGGGTAACATGGGGTTCTACAGACTCAGGTGGTGGAGAGAATTCACTAAAGTGAACATCTCTTCAGATTATGACACTCTGACTAGAAGGATCAAACAACATGTAAGCCTTGGAATCCTCAGCATAACCAATGAATATACACTTGTGAGACTTTGGTTCTAACTTTTTCCGTTTTTCATTAGGAATATGAGCCCAATATTCACAACCAAAAACCTTAAAGTTACTAATATCTGGTTTTCTACCATTTCATTTTTCTTCAGGGGTAACATGCTTAACAACTTTTGTAGGAACTCTATTTAAAAAAAAGTTAGCACAAATTATGGCTTCGGCCCAAAATTTCTTGTGTAATCCTTTAGAATAAAGCATACATCTAGCCATTTCAACTAAAGTTCTTGTTTTCCTTTCAACAACACCATTTTGTTGAGGTGTGTAAGAAATAGTATTTTGATGTTGAATTCCATGTTTAGATAAAAATACTTCAAATTCTTTCTTAACAAATTCCCCCCCATTATCAGTTCTTAAAGTCATAATTCTTTTACCAGATTCATTCTCAACCAAGGATTTAAATACTTGAAATTTAGAAAAAGTGTCACTTTTATTTTTCAAAAAATAAACCCATGATTTTCTACTAAAGTCATCAATAAAAGTAAGAAAATAGACTGCATGAGATATAAAGGGAACTTCAAGAGGACCACAAATGGAACTATGAATTAATTGCAAACATTCTTTAGCACGCCAAGCTTTACCTTTATCAAACATTTCTCTATGATGTTTACCAAGAACACAACCTTCACAAACACCATTAGTAGATGAAATATTAGGCAATCCAAGTACCATTTTAGTTAACATTTGCATTTTACCATAATTCAAATGACCTCATCTTTCATTCCATAATTTACTTAGTTCATTAGCATGAGGAACATAGGAATAAAAAGGTTGTCTTTTAGTTGAATTAAAACCAACAAATTTATATAAACCAACAATATGATCAACAGGACCAGAAGAAACTACTTTAAAATTTTGATTGATATCTTTAAGAACATATTTATCAGGCCAAGCTTCAAATTTATATTCTTTTTGGCATGCACGATAAATAGAAAGAAAGTTGATGGGCATTTGTTCAACATGAAAAACATCTTCCAATTGATCATTAGCAACATTAACAATACCAAAACCAATTACGGAAAGTTGTTTACCATCACCTATAGATACTTTCTAAGATGTGTTTTTATTATTGTCATAAGATGTAAATAAATTAGAAGCATTACCAGTCATATGTTTAGAAGCACCATACTCCATTATCTATTCCACATTAGAAGAAGAACTAATAGACGAAACAACATATGCACATAAAGCTACTTGTGATTCATCAAAACCGTTCTTTTTAGCCTTAGCCATTAAACATTTCGCTTCAAAGCAATTCTTTTCAGGATAGTTAGTTTTACCACAATGCTTACAACGATCATACACTTTATTCTTCTTACTATTTGCATGATGTGCATTAAAGGCATTACTACATTTATTAGTATGATGTGAAGTGTGTGAACTAGAACCTTTAGCAATATTAAAACTTTTCTTAGGATTCTTATTATGTTCCATAAGAGCCTTATTAGGTGAGACTTGTCCTGAAACAATTAACCTTTCTTGCTCATTAATCAATCATTTACAAAAATCATCAAAACTAGGTTTCGTGGTATTTGAAAACAATTCAAGAGCCCTATTCCTAGTTTGGATGAACATATCAAAACAAGATGGCAATTTGTGTTCTACAAGAATTATAAGAGTAGTGTCTGTTTTCTTGTAATCTTTACCAAAATTATTTAATTTTTCATTTAACGTTTTCACTTCAGCAAGATATAATTCTACTCTTTGAAAGTTAGTAGGGTCTAGCTCATAAATTTTATTTTCAAGGTAATAAGAAGAAACATCATCAAATTTACCAAATAAAGAAGCAAGAATTTTTCATACCTCAACCGAGCTGTCTTCTGCCTCAATACTTACCTGAATACTTTCTGAAACCATTTGACCAATGAGCCCTCTTGCTTGATCACATTTATCTTTCCATATAGCCACATCTTTAGCATCAAAAGGTTTTTGGTTTTCACCATTAACAATCCTCCATAGATTCTTACTCCTGAGAACGTCAATCATTTTTCTCTTCCATGCAATATAGTTAGGACCAACAAGTTCAGGAACATAAGCTACTTCTGAATTCATAATGATAGAAATATTGACAAGAAACTCAAATGCTAGAAATGACAAGAGAAAAAGTGAATAATAGAAAACTGATACACTTTACTGTACTGATCTGCAGAAAGACAATAGAAAAAAAGTAAAGAAAAATAAAATTTTACTTATAGCCCTTTTGAAAAGTGCCAAGAAAAGTCACTCACGAGTCTGCCGACAGGAAACTTGTGAATAAAAACTGATACTCGCGGGTTCTGCACGACAAGGTCATGGTTACTCGTTGGTTTACAATAGAGTCATTTGCGAGTGAGCAGGTCTGTAAAAGTGAAAGTCGCGGTTCTGATCGGGTGTTCATGGGTGTCTGTGCAGTAAATCCGCGGCTATGCCGAAGCACTCGTGGGTCTCTACACAGAAGGGTAGCGAGTATCCTAAACTAAGTATGAGTTAACAGTGAGAGCAGTTGTGAGTATGCCATAGCACATGCAGGTCTTCTCACTGGAAGTTGTGGGTCTACAGTATACTCGTCGATTTGCAGTAGGGAAAGTTGCGAGTGTCCAGTTTTAGTCCGAAAACAATGCCGATTATGCCGCAGATGGAAACATGCAAAAAATTCTAAAAAACTTGGACGAAAACTACCAATCTGACAACCAGAAGATAGATCTCCTTGAGGAGAAGCCAAAAATCATATAGATCTACAAAAAAACATTCAAGAAACTCTTGAAATTTTTTTGCAAAAATCTACACAACAAGGTTAGGGTTAAAAAAAAACTACATAAACATGCTCAGATCTGAAGAGAAGCCTACTGGCTACGAGATAGAAAGCAAATCTATAACATAAACAATGCCTAGATGATAATATTTACTGATTGAAAGCTATAGAAGGTGCTAGATCATAGCAACTATCTCTGATACCATGCAAGAACTATAAACCTAGCTAAAATAGCTTACCTATCTTAGCAATCAATAACATATCAAAGTAAATAAGAATAGAAAGAGAACAAGGAAAAGAATACACCAGATATACGTGGTTCGCCCAATTGGGATATGTCCACGGGAAGGTTGTCTTCTATTATCTCTAGAAATCTCTTTCAATATTACAAGAGAGCAACTACAAATAACTCCAATAAAATATAGTAGAGCTTGATATCACAATACTGTGTTTCAATACTATCTATGAGCATATACCACTTTATCACTTGTTGTATCTCAGTACTTGTGATGTGACTCCCTTCACCCTATTATATACCAAGAGATGTGGAGGAATTACTCTCACATATTGCATGTGGGTAAATATAATTCTCCATAATAACATATCTTTATATAATGATGGATATCAAGAGTATACTTTATCATAATGACTATGGGATATCATGTATTACTCTTTTACATAAGATTGTGGATAACTTCCGACATAATACAAAGACATTATTACCTTCCAAGGAATATAAGACATTCTAAAAAAATAATCCTAACTATCCCTAAGGGGGGGGAAGAAGGTCTATTTTTCCTTATGGATTGGAGGTTGATTGCATCAAGAGACAATGACAGTGGTGATATTATTTAAGGTATGTATATATGATATCTTGCCCCATTAAACAATAATTTTTCAGATGCTTTTGGTTGCTGGGGGGGATTTGTTGTTGATTTATTTTTGGGAGGTGATATTGTGGCCTCTAAGGAACCTATTGAAGTTTTTATTCTTGGTAACAATGGGGTTCCTATTTTATTTGGGAATTATGTTCTAGGGTTGATGGTTCCAAAGAATACTTGCAACAATCTTTCTATCATCTTGAAAGATAATATTAGCGTTTCCATGGAGGATGATAAGTATGCTATGGTTGAGGGTCCTAGATATTCCTTTAGATCCATAAAAGGGGGCACTTTTTATTTTGAGAGGAATATCATGGGAGGTTTGGATATATTTAATGTGAGGGGGAAAAAAGGGGGGTATTAGAGGTTCAATTTCAATCCTTTCTTTGACTAAAAAGAAGGCCAATTTGGAAATACAAGTCGGAAAATGATGTCTATTATGGGATTCTTAGAGTAAAAAAACCCTAGGTTAAGGTACCCTAATGACTGAGTTGTCACTAAACTATAAAGGGACGTGCCATCCCTTAAAGATACAAGCCATTAAAAGACTTGTGGAGGCTCAATTTCTAGATATTTTGTTTTTTTAAGAGTCGACAAGATAGGAGGACATAATTTGTGTTGAGATGAGAAATATTCTCATTAGGTGGGATTTCATTTCTTTGGATGCTAGGGGCAAGTCGGGGGGTTAATTTTAGGTTATTGATCTCAATTACTTCTGTGTACTAATTCTTGGGATTTTGAATCAGGATTTGTAACATCCCCATCCATCATTCTGACCATACAACGGGTAGTTACAAATTCCATACTTTCAAGTTTTTCCCCATGGAGATCATTATTTGAATTCAGAATTAATTTAAGCTTCCAATGAGTAACATAAATTAAGAGATGCATGTGCATAAATATAAAATGCTATAGAATCAACAACCAATTCACACACATGTCATACATAATAATATAATTTTCATAATATAAAACAAAGATAATTTTGCATATTCATAGACAATAATAAACACTTATATTTTAGTTGAAGAATATCTAATAAATTGGTTGTGTATAAGAGCGATTTTCTATCGAATCATAGGTATAAAATATAGATACCACCCCTAAGTCAGGCTATTAGGCCACTAGGGAAAAGGAAACAACTACAAGCTTCACCCACTCTTATCCCAACCCATTTGATCTCTTGCTCGACCAATCTGCTCACAATAGAGCACTATAGGAATCTCATTCAACCACCACAAACATGGATTTGTCTTCCATTTCCCCACACAACAAAAGGAAGGCATCCTTTGTCTCTTCTCATTAGTGTCTCAGATTACTCATCCATTACATTACTTGTAAGGCTCATATCATTCTTAAAAATTAGATTTATTGCAATTAGATTGGATAAACAATGTCTTAAGCCAATATCATAAGAAAATGACCTACATAAATTTCATTTGGTTTAGTAATTTGATCTAACCATTTATAATTGATCATAATAATAATTTAATGAAACAAGAAGGGATGCCACTTGTAACCAAAGGATACATTGAAATAATGTACATTTGGACCTCTACAAGTAAGATAGGAAATCAACTTGTGGGGGACGAATCTCCGCCAAACCAACGACTCAGTGAACCACTAATATCCCCTGATCCCTCAACCAATAAAATTGATCAAGATCTATTATTTTATCTCCCATAACCATCCCTGTATCAACAATAATATAAGAAGAGTAGAATGCCCTTCCCCTCCAATCCTCCTCCTTTTTCAGGTAAAAAGAGAAATAAAAGAACCAACCCCTAGTACGATAAATAATGTAAAAATGGAAGAAGGCCATCAAGGAAGCTATCAAAGAATCTATAAAAAGTGGAATGATAAATAGATACAAAGTCCCAATTAAAAGGCAAAAATCATCTTATAAATAAAAAAAACAGGAGAATCTTTTAGACCTCTCCAAGGTAGCACTTAAGAAATTATGGAGGCAAATTCTAACTAGTAAATCCAAAGATAATAATAGGATTCCTTTGAAGGATTGGAATACCTATCTTAAAAATATTTATGAATATACATATGTCATAGATAACATTCAAAACCTCCTTACAACGGAATAAGTTTTCTCATTAGAAGACATATTTTTGGGTTAAACACCTAACAAATGGAAAAGCTAAGGACATTGAAGGATACCAAGCATAAATATTAAAAATTGGAGGGATGTCTTCATTCCTTACATACACCAACTCTTCAATATAGATGATCCAAGTGGATATCGGTGGCAACCCATTTTCTCCAACTGGCTCAAAACAGTCTTCTAGCAATTTTTGTAATTTACTATTTTTAGCAGTCTTTTGGGTCCTGAACTTCTGGAGCCGTTTTGAGGTCCTAAACGACGTTTTTTGGGGTATAATTTACCATCAAATCTCATGATGAAATTTGGCCCAATAGTTGTGGTTCCCGAATATATCTTTCTAATGAGCTTTCGTGTGCCCCAAACGGAGATTGTATGCCAAAGTTATGCCCTTGGGAAGTTGATACAAAAAAAACTACCCAAAACAGGGTCCACAAAATGGTGGCTTTTCATATTCTAGCGTTAGGTTTTTGGATGTTTGGGATTCTTTCCCTCATTCTTATGATAAATAGGCCCTTTCGGCCTCCTTTTGTATTCATCTTGGCATGAATGAGCATAGACGCACATCTCTTCTCAGAGATAGCTACCACCATTCTAGTTGTTGTATTTTACAGTCTGTTCTATTTCCGCTATTTAATAGAATATGTGTTTACTATATCACCGTGTTCTTTGCAATGTATCTCTGTATATGATTATGTATTTGCTCTTTCATTTCATTCCCACATAAATCTATATCAATAGAGGTCAAGCAAGGTTTCCCTAATCCATGGACTCAAATACTCATTATTCCTATCTTTAAAGGGATAAAAATAACCCCTCTAATTATTGGACCATTATGATTATCCCTCTCATAGCTAAGCTATATGGTATGATTTTAGAAAATAAAATCAATGTATGGCTAGAAAGTGAAGGTAAGGGAGTTAAAGCTTAGGAGAGATTTATAAGACATCACTCTACCACATACCACCTCATTACACTTAGGATCATTGCGGAGGAGTGTCGTAATAGTAAATCCAATCTCTTATGATGCTTTGTGGACTTTAAGAAATATTTTGATACAGTGCCTGGAAATAACTAGTGGAATATATTAGAAGAGTTAAAGGTTCCTTTCAAGTTGAGAGTGGCTTTGATAATGTTGCACACGACTTTCATTGCCAAATTTAAGAAAACTGAGGGGTGGTCGAAATATATTAATTATAATATTGGAGTTAAGTAAGGTTTCCCCCTCTCCCTTATCCTTTCGGCATATACATTGATAAGCTAGAAGGTTATTTAAATTATGAGAGTTGTGTTGGCACGAACATAGCTGGAATACTCATCATGCTTCTTCTTTATGCTGATAATATTGTTCTTATGGCAAGGTGTCGCTCTGATGTTGATAAGCAATTAAGAATTCTCAAGGATTTCTACTCTAATATGGGTATGACTATTAACACTGACTAAACAAAAGTTATGATTATCAAGTCCAAGAAGGTCACACATATGCCAATAGCAACTTGGAAGAAGTGTCTTTTTAAAAATATCTCAGAATTGATATTAATCATAAGATCAAATTGAACTATAGTTTTGCGAAAAGGATTAAAGGAGGGTGGAAAGATTATTTTGGTCTTACAAACAATTATAAATAAAAAAACCTTGTGATGTGGGACAAAAAGAAGTTCCTATTTGAAATTCTTGTCATTTTCGTTATCTTGTAAGGTTGTGAAGTTTGGGGTTGCAACATCTCTAGAGAATCATGGAGAAAGATTGAACATATTCATAAGTGTTTTATAATGTATAACCTCAAAATTGAAAAGCAATACACCATATCCCATTATTCTAATAGAAGTGGGTCTTTCCCCCATCGAGAGAATCGTTATGACTAGGTTTCAGATGCACAAGTACAATATAAAGAACATGGGAGACCTCAATTTCTACAACCCTTTCCTTGTGTGTTTGGATCAATAGTTACCTTGTCTAGTTTTGCTTGCACTGCTTCTAATTCTGACATCTGAGCATGTTTAGTTACATGGTATATTCAACTTTTTCTTTAAGGCTAAAATTTCCTTATCCTTTTCTTTCAACATATTTTGGATAGGACCCGAATCATTAGGATTCTTTACAAATTTAGCGATTTGATACTCTAAATTAGTGATATTTAGTTGCTTGGATTTGGTGGATGAATTTTGATTTTTAAGCTGGCGTTCAAGTCTGTTGACTATACCCTGCAACTTATTAGTATTTATGACATATTTCAAGATGTCTCGGTATACACCTTATCCCATTTGCCTATGTAATTCCATGATATCTTTAGGATGGAAAGCATATAAATTAATAGTGACCTGAGTGGTGTTGTAATTGGAGGGTACTTTCCTTCCACTAGGTGCAATTGAATCCTAAATAGCCATATTGAGAGTTCCATGTCTTAAATCAAGTGCTGATAACATCCTTGCTTGATGACCAATAGTAATGTATTTCTTTGGGAAGAGATTATTTGGTAGGTCCACATTATCATCTTTAATATGAGCATAGACACTGAAGAGTCCATCCTTGACTGTAGAGGTTTGAGTAGTCGCCAACATATCTTGATGAGAAGATGTACCCTACTCTTGAGGCCATATAGTTGATGGAAAATTTTCGAGAATAATAGGTGCTAAAGAGGCAGGAGTTGGATTTTGATGAATGACCAAACCAGATTGTTGCTCATATTTGAATTTTTTAGACTAAGATCCCAAGATTTCATATTTTCCCATATCTGTATCAGAAGTGGCCTTAGTCAAAGACCTTTTTACCAAAACATCACCCTTATGGGGCATTGGAATGACATGGGACACAGTTTTCTGATCTAGATATAATGCTTTCTTCACTTGCTATCAACTGTCTAAGTTGGCCATCTTATTGATCTTGGTATGAGGCTCATGATGATATCCTGCTAATCTCACCAACTTTATTTTCTCAGATATAACCCCCTTAGGGTCATATTTATAGGTAAATCTTGTAGGGAGATTCAAATTGGCTAGAATTTCTTCAATTATGGGATAAGCTACTCTAGTTTTGACCTTGAAAGGACCTGGTTCTTGAGGAACCCTGAAAATTATAGTACTATTATTCTTCACAGACTGTAAATCAACACAATTAAATCTCCAACATATATACTCTAGGGAAAACAACCTTGGGGTTAAAAACATGGGAAGATGATACAATGGTAACTCATCTCCATAAACATGAATTTTAGTGTGGTCTTCATAGAAAAATCAGTCACCTACAGAGGCCTCAGGATTCAATTGTAACAAATTATTATATTCAGGGAAAATTCTAGGGGGAGAAGCATAAAACAGTAAAGCATTTATTTTTGACATCACAATGTTTTCAAACTTAGAGAATCATTCATTATTTGGCTGAGCTATAGACTTCTTAAGGTCTCTTTGATCAAATGATTCCTTATTATGACAAAGGATCATATAGAGCAGGTAAGAGTGGTATCTAAAAATTTTCTTTGAAGCAAAATCCTTTAGCTGGTGATGGATCATTTCTATCAGGAAGCCGACAATGTCTAATTTTATGGATGACTCTTGATTGGACAAATTTATCAACAAAATAAAACCTAAAGATGCATCATCAACAACCATGTTGTGATCAAACCCCAAAACCTGACATACCTTGGAAAATGTTACTTGATCCTACTCTGATAAAATATCCAAATTGTAGGCTGAAGGTGTAGCAGGTAGTTCATCCCCAGACAGTATGAGTGTTCTAATAAAGACGTTTATGCTTTATGGGGATAATTCTATGATCTTGGTGTCAAGGACTTCTTCATAAAAAATCAGTCGAGTAGGGTATTCCCCATGCTCCATCATATCTAGGAGAAACTCTTTATATATTGGAAAAATTATTGAGTTGAGCTTGGAGATGACTTCTCTTCTCTCCAACGCATATAAATCCATGCACCATTGTATCATTTCTAGGTAAGGCCAGGCCCTGGGTAGTATAACTTTATCTAATCCTGAATTCCATAGGTTCAGGATGTAATTTCCTTCTTTGGCATGTTCCTCGGATTCCCTCAATAGCTGGTGCAGGTTACTGGTGGAGAGTGCAAGATCATAAATGTCAAAATGATTGTCTCCCAAGTGTTCTTCCCTACTAGTCGGGTTGTTGGAAGATGGAGGGGTTATTTCTTCAGGAACATAGTCCATGGTGCTTTAATTCAAGGCCTTTTATGGATAGCAATTTCAGTGAAGGGAAGAGAAATGCAACGGTTGTAGTGGATAAGGAAGAGCTCTAAAAAGGCTTATGAAACAATGCTTAGAAGGTTTTGAAAATGGGATTTTCTAGCTGGGAATTTGAAAATTGATGCATTCAATATGAGGGACATGTGGCACTTTATGATAGGTCAATAGAGAAAGGAACTGGGTTATTTATGAGCAGGAGACATTACTAGGAAAGTGGCTGTAGTCAGATCCATTGGATAAAGGTTTGGCGGGTACACTTTTTGAGTTACGTAGCAGGAAAGCAGTTTTAGGTTTATGGGAAGATGGTATCCAAAAATGGCTTTTGGGACCTTGATGAGCCACAATGTTAACACTTGGCTCAGTAGTTTTGGATCCAGGGTTAAGCTCAAGGCTTAAAATTAGTGCATCTCGGTGAGCCTGATGCCTCCTCCATCGTCGATGACGATCTTAGGATTCTCTAGATTCACGCCGATTGAGTTGACATGAAGCATATGAACCCAACTATTCATCCGATCCGATAGACACTTGTTAAATATTAATGTATTGGTATCGACAGGGAAAAGCGGTTTTAGGGCCATGAGTGAGCAGTATGTATGGACCTCTTTTGCGACCTTGCATCTCTCACCTATTGACAGGTGTATAGGTGGATTAGGATCCAGGATCTAGAATCGTGATTAACATTCTAGCACTTTGAAATAACTACCTATATACCGTTGATCTTAGAATGATCAATCTAGAGTGTCGATCCTTCCTCTGCTTGTGTCCAAATTTGCAACTTGACGATCTTTTGACGATCAGTATAATAAATACCTTAGTCCTGATATCAGTGCGGTAGAACAACTATGAGATTGATCACAACGATCTGACTATTTGAACCACGCTTTCTAAACTGACCTTTGCTTTCACCTTTAGTGTACTAGTTTACTCGCTTCGTATATGACCCCAGTTCTGCTGCTTTCATAAGTTCACGTTTATTGCAGATTTTAACACCAACATGTAGATTTAACAAGAATAAAATGAGACACGTTAGATAATTTATCCACCATAGCCATGCTTTATCATGATTTTCTTGAAGTAGTTGGTAACCTAGTATTACAATCGATAGTTACCACTTCCCATTTTTCCATCTTAGAATTGGAAAACGTTGTAATAAGCTTGTCGGGTGTTGATATTCAACCTTAACTTTCTAGCATTTCCTACATCTGGAAATGTATTTGGAAACATCTTTTTTTTGTCCCAACCCCAAAAATATTGATTCCTTGTTATAGAAAGTGTTTTTTAGTAGCCTAAATGTCCATAATATGGCATTTTATGGATATCATCCAAGATAATTTTACTCAAATAAGAAGAATTAGGAATGCACATTCTATTTTTATAGATAATAAGTCCATCACATTTAAATTGATAAAATTCATACCTCTTTTCCAAATCATTTCATTGTAAATTATCCATCACTTGAATATAGTGTTCATCTTAAGAAAGGGAACCGATAACCCTTTGCCTTAAATCTGAATGCAAAATACTAACAATTTCTGCATGCATTGCATGCATTTTTCTAGTGCATGTATCAACCACTTTATTTTCCTTCCCTTTTATGTGTTTGATCTCAAAATTAAATTCACACAAAAATTCTAACCATCTAGCTTGTCTAGGATTTAAGCTAGGACTTAAGGTTGGTTCCTCAAACATATATTTTAGACCACTGTAGTCATTTGTAAGCTCAAAAATATTGCCCATAAAATAGTTCCTGATCCAAGTGGATATCGGTTTCCACCCACCTCTTCCACTAACTCAACATGGTTCTCCACTTGGGCGATTTTCTTAATATTTTCTAGTATTTTTTGGGATTTTTCGGGTCCTAAACGTCTGGGGCTGTTTTGAGGGACTAAATGACGTTTTTATGGCAAGGATCCTGCAAGAAATATGTTGCTCTTTGCATATATTTATATCAATAATTAGTTGTTCTTCTTAGTTAGATATTTCCAATGGGCTACTATATGCACCAAACAGAGCTCATATGCAAAAGTTACACTTCTATGAAATTGATGTAAAAGTTATGCCTAAAAATACCTTTTGGTGCTATTTTTAGAGAAAATGCTTTTTGGATTTTTTTCTCCTAGGTTTAGGGTTTTGTACCTTTATGGTTCTTGCTTTATATTTAAATATGATCTCCTCAGTTTCTTGTATTAGCTTCTACAAATGAGCGTAGCCTCCATCTCTCTTCTTTCAGAGATAAGTTACCACCATTCTAACCAGTGCATGTTCTACAATATTATGATATTTTATTCATTAATAGAAATTGGGGTTTTAAAGTATTACTGTGCTTTCTATTATACTTCTATGTGTGTTTCATTTCGTTCCCTATACAATCTGGATCAATGCCTCCATATTTTTAAAGCATAAACTATAGTAGTAAGCTCCAAGTCACATGTAACATAATTATTTTCATGTTCTTTCAACTTTCATGGCTCATAGCACACCACATGATTGTCTTTCATAACGACTTACACCTGTTGGTGAAAATATATGCTTATCTAATTCAACACTTAATTGTCAACCCGGGAAGGTAGCTTGTGAGATGCAAACACTATATGTGCAGGAATGAAAGCCTAAACTACCCTACCCTATCTTATCCTAAAGATGGTAATTTACTTAAAAGTGGAAAGTGCAATCTAATTCAGAATAGAAAACTGAGTTACTTACATAAAGAATATATCTTGTTATTTATCAATTAACGATACTACACACAACACATTCAAATCAAATTATAACTAACTTATCAAATTCAAGCTCTAACATAATTGCAAAAAATGAAATACTTTGTAAATTGATTTCAATGTGATCCTAATTCTAGGGCATATTATTGCACATGAAAATAAACTAATAAAAAACATTCATTCTAATTTGACTCAGAAACTAAATTAAGCAAGCACAAAACTATGTAGTGACACAGAAAACAGAACATGTGACAGAAAGTGAACGGAAAACTACCCTATCATTTTAAAGAGCAAGCCACCTATCTGATTTAGAAATCCACCCTAACTATTTAACTATGAACTTGTAAACTAATTACCTAATCTATGAAACTCAACTTGACTATTTAATTGTGCATACATAGAAAGCAAATCAAAATATTAATCTAAGGACCAAGTGTTAAACAAATGCGTTGCGGAAAACAATAAACTAATGTAAGCAAAACTAATTAATTAATCTGATCTAATCAACAATTAATCTATGAAATTGAAATGCTCTTCTAGAAAGCGACAAACTATTCTATTAAGCAAACCTACTTAACATTTATCTAAGAAATTGAATTACATTTGATTGCAAAAAGCAAGTAAATAACAAGTAAATCCTATGCTATGTGAATGAAAATCGAGCAAGCTATTCTAATGAAGCAAATCTATTCTAAATCTATTGTTAATGAAATCAAGCGGCAAGAATCTATTCTATTCTAATTATAACTCATATCACTATCTCTATCAGCGGATGGAGGTTTAAAGCAAAAGTGTATATTTATGGTGACGGGGAAAATAACAAAACAAGAAAGTATGGAAAGGGGCAGATGCAAAACTGAAAGCGAGATGATGTGGTCAAGCAAGGGTGCAAAGGCAAGGCACAATGGCACAAAAGGAAAATGTAACAATTGGGGAAAACACTATAGCAAGGCAACTATGAGTGTGCAGGTAAAACACAGAAGGTGAATTGGCAATCGAATGGAGATAGACAGAGATGCGGAAGGAAAAGCTTGGAATAATAATCTGAAATGGACAGAAGTGAAAGAGCAATTTGTAAAGACATCAATCTAAACTAGAAATACTTGTAAAGCAAGAAGTAAATAACAAAATTTGAATAGCAAATGATAAATTGACAGAACAGAAATGAACATGAAAGAAATAACAGTAAAGCAAGAATGAAACTACCTACGTAGAGCTCTACTAACTGGAAATTAACTAATCTAATGAGCAACAGTAAATCTAATTTGAACTACAACTAATCTAAACAATTAACAATCTGAAATTGACAAATGAATTATAGAAATATAAAAACTTAGCTGACAAACATGAACAAAATTGGACGAGATTGATCTTGCACAAACAGGAACAGCTTGCAACCTATGATGGGGCCCCCAAGGTTACAACTTCAAGCTATTTTACTCTTCATATGAATATAACCAAGAAAACCAACTTCTATTACAGATAAATTTCGAAATTACAGAGTTCTCAGAAAAACGTGAGCTATAACAACAATGACAGTAGCTATCACTCCTCTTCTCAGTCCTATGGGGCTCTCTTTATACATAAAAATTCCAATGGGGAATGATAGAGTCGAATCCCCCAAATTCCTGAGCTATTACAACAAATTTCTAATTTTAGAAAACGGATAGCCACGTTTTTTGGAAAAGTTGGTTTCAAAGAATCACGAACTACTCCCAAATGGATTTGAATTTTGGCAAAATTCCCCTGGATGACCTAAATGGGCCCATTCCACACAAAACCCATGTTCCAGAATTTTCAATTTCAGCTCCGTTTGCCCGCAAATCCAGCTCGAAATTTTGCCGTCAGTTAAAACACGTTTTTAACAGAAAGACGAATGAAGGTCCAAATGGGCGTCCTAATGACCTGTAACAGAAATTAGTTCGTAAATCCAATTTCTGAGCGGAATTGATGCTGGGTTGTTGCATGAGTTAACTGCCGGTTGAGTTTACTGGCTTCAAACTGGCTAGGTTCTATTGATTGGGTTCTAGATTCTCTGCCTTTTCATCCATATTATGCGTTCCCTCTTCATCCTCATGTGAACCTACATAAGAAAAAGTCATTTTGTTTTAATGTAATGGCGATTAATCCGTTATAATATGAAGTGATAATAAATCCAATTTTTCATGTCATAGTCACTTAAAGGGGTTTTAAATAATTTGATTTCGTTATATATCCCTTTCATGTTTTTAGCATATGGATTTCAAAAGCCATGTAATAATTTGCCATGCCATGGTTAAAATTAAATTCTTGCTTTTTGAAGTGGCCTGAATTAAGTATAACATTTTTATAACATTATTCTAATATTAAGTATAGCATTATTCTTTCCTTTGACCATTCCTTAAACACGTTATTATAACATTTTATTTATAAGTGTTTCTTTTTAAATCTAAAACAAATTCTAAATGGGATTAGTATATGTTATTTTAAATAAGATAATACTCTTTTTTAATGTTTAATAGTTTTCATTTGCTTAAATTTAGAATAGTGTTTAAAGCTTACTATCAAAGCATAATTCGAATTTTCATGTGCATGTATTACATGACTATCGAGCGGTAGAAGACGAGGATATTCAAGCTGGTGAATTGTTTGGTTAAAATATTAAATTCCGGATGACAAAAAAAATATAAACTATGAAAATAAGCAAACTAAATGATTCTAACGCCAGTTGGTTTATGCAAACTATTCTATGGTGCAAGCAGAACAGTAAATGATATGTTTACATCGAAATAACAAGAAGCAAGCTCAGTTAAGCTGGTGAATTGTTTCATTAAGCTCGGTTACAGAACTTAGTACCGAAAGAAGGGTCAGATGGAGTACCGAAATGCTTATGATTTGCACAATATTGCTTTTAATACACTAAAAACAACATATTAGTCTCACTTTACATTTACAAGATTTTAATTAATAAAACAAAGTAAAATATAGCCTTATTGAACATAGATGTATTAAATCATGGCAGATAGGATGGGAAATTAATGTAAATATCATCATTATAAAAAGACAATTCCGGAGCCCAACAACACCTATTCCTTGTTTACATGCATTTGTATGTACCACAAAATGCATTTCTAGGTATGTAATCTTCAAAATTAGAGCACTAGTAAGAAGCTTCTTCAATGTTTGAAAGCTTTTCTCACATTCCTGTGTCCATTCAAACTTGATCCCATTCTTTTGCAAAGAAGTAACTGGATATGAAACCTTGGAAAATACTTTAGTAAACCTCCTATAATAACTATCAATACCGATAAAAGATCTTACATCTTTTACATTCTTTGGAGTTTTCCAATTCATAACATCTTCAATCTTTTCTCGATCCACATATATTATTTCCTTTAAATCAATGTGACCCAAATAATAAATTTTCTTTTGATAGAAATCACATTTGATTAGATTTCACACAATCTATGCTCCCTTAGAACTTGCAAATCCATTGTCAAATGTTCCTAATGCTTCTCTTCATTCTTAGAATAAATGATAATAGCATCAATAAAAACAAGAACACACTTATCCAAGTATTTGGTGAAAACACTATTAATGAGACACATGAATGTAGCTGGTGCATTAGTAAGAATGGATGACACCACCACAAACTCATAATGACCATACCTTGTCCTAAAGGTTGTTTTTTGTCTTCTCCCTTACTATGACTTGATGATAACTAGAACTCAAACCAATCTTTGAAAATACCTTTGCTCCTCTCATTTGGTAAAGAGGTCAATGATTTGGGGTAAAGGGTACTTGTTCCCAATACGCTTATTCAATTGTTTGTAATCAACACACAACTTGAGGGTTCCATCCTTCTTTTCCACAAATAACATTGGTGCTCCCCATGGAGACACAATTAGATGAATGTATTTCTTCTCCTATAACTCTAGCAATTGCATTTTGATTTCTAATAATTTTGGAGTACTCATTTTATAAGCAATCTTGGACACTAGTGAAGTTCCTGGCACAAGATCAATTGTGAAATCAATATATGTTTTAGAGGAATTCTTGGTACTTCATGAGGGAATACATCACTAAATTCTTGTAAGACATGATAATCCTACATCTTGGGACATTTATCTTTTATTAAGTCCAATACATAGATTGCATATAATTGACAACCTTTTCTAAATCATTTCTTTAGCCACAAGGATGAAATCTACCTAACAAAAACTATCTTTGGAATGCCCTTTACTGTCCTTGGGTTTCCTTCTTCATCATGGCATTCAAAATTTTTGTTGTAGCAATTAAGCTTAACTTTATGTGCTACCAACCAATCCATTCCAACGAGAACACCATAAGAAGTAAGTGGTAAAATATTTAGATTCTCCCATGTGAGGAGTCCATCCATCTCTAATGGACATTTCTCCACCACTTCACTAACCTTTCTCTTGGTTCCAGTCACTAGATGAACCAACCATTGCCAGTTGAAAATGAGAAATCTATTACTACGTGACCAAAAATGTTAGTCACAATTTTTTTTATAAGCTACATACTACAAAATTTGAGCAATTTTAAGTGACATCTCTATAAATGACCATTCTAAACTACTAGTACAACTAGATAACAACTATAGGAATATAAATTAGTAGTATTTCTTACTTATATGTAATTGAGTTTTGGTAGTGTAGTCATTTTAGTCTGCTTTATCATATTCATGATTATGATTTTTCATGTTGAATTCATTTTTCCAATATCCATGGATGTGTCGGCTATGCTTTGCAACTCCACACCCAATAATGTGTACATCATTATAATTATTTACTTCATAAATTGAAACTCGATCCTAATCCACATTTGACTGGATATCTTAATTAATTATGTCATCCATGATGGATATCTTAATAAATTTTGTCATCCATGAATGAAAACATATAACATTAATGTTTCTCAAATGTTTATATATTACACAAGGAGGTATATTAAATTCCAGTGGAGCTGGGGGAGTTACACATTTGATCTTCAATCAATGCCATAACTACACCTTATTCAACGTAAATGTATTTTCAACCTATTGTAGCTTGCTACATCCCCTACCATCGTCATCAACAATTATAAAGTTTGGCAAATATTGTGGCAAAGTGGTAGGGAAAGTATGCAGCCAATGGTCAAGATAAAAAAGACTAGTTACCCAGAAGAGATCTGGGTCGTCCATAGAATCCACAAGTCAGAGGAATAAGTGGAAAGTCGATTTCTGTCGATGGTCTCGATCAAATCATAAAACTCTGAAAGCAATTTGATCCATTGGAGGCTTTGAAATATGTTGTAGGCGTAAAGTTGAAGATTTTCCGCTGACGACTCATATTGAGCTGCACAAATAATCAAATGTAGATCTAGGCCATTGGAGGATTTCAAGATTGTGGCAGGGTTAGTGAGAATCCTTTTCAACAGCAATTCAGATACCATAGCTCATCCACATGAAAATCATCATGACCATTGGAGGTACTAGAACAAGCACTGATGTTAAAGCAAGGCACCACTCACCAATGGCTAGGATGGAACCCCGCGTTTTGGAAAAGTTGATCGGAACCATTGAAGGAAGAGTACTGTATATTAAAAGCAAAAAGAAATACCCTCCTCCTACGACCATCATTAAATCACGTGTCTTGTTGGGATAATTCCTAACTGCTGACATTTCTCAGATACAATGCAGTATGTTAAAGATCAAGTTCCCCTCTGCTGAAAATATCGCAATCACAGAAAGCATAATTATACAAGATTCGATTAGAAAAGGGAAAGAATGTAGCGGACTAACAATCAAATCCAGAACACGCCGTATTTTCAAATAAATATAGTTTATTCTCACAACAAAAGAGGATGAAAGCAAGGAAAGAGGTGCTTCTTTCATTTCATGGATAACTTGTTTTGGCTGTGTGTCTTCCTATGAAAGGCACATTGTTGAGATATAAAAACTCAGCCCGAAAGGGTGAAAAATAGGTTCAATCGTTTTCCAAAGTTTTGAGAGCTTAGAGAAGTCGTCAAATCTGCAACATTAGCTTGCTCCTCTCTTTCTTTCCTCATTCTTCATTGTATTTAGATCATTGAAAATATCCCATAATGTTGAAAATAGATGACAAGCACTAGGGTTGTAGTAATAAATTCCCCTCTGACATTGTCATAAATTGTAATGAAAGTGCTGTCTATCTTGAGACCAGGACCGAGGCAATGATGCCACTAGGTGTCTGAATTTGTAGGAGTTTCATTTGTTATGTATGATATTTCAAATGCGGTAGATAAGTCTTCATTTATATACATTGTTCACATAGATCAGAACCTTATTTTTCGCCTGTGTGATGTTCTAACAACTCTCTTGGATACATTTTAATGGTTAGTTGAAACTATTCTCTCATTAGAATTTTTTTCATGGTTGATGTACTTCTTTCAAGGATCAATCTATGATTAAGGTGCCCAAGTGGGCCTTGATTTGAGTTTGCTTTGCTATCGAATACTTTGTGCCTCCTCTTTAAAAATTACAACACTCATTTCTATTTTGTTTTCATGGCTGAGATTTGCACCCGAGCACCTTAGATTTCAGCTTAAATCTAGTCAAGTTTTCATGCATATCTAATATGTATCTAGGGTGACATACTAGGATTCATCCCTCCTTGTTGTTGAGGGTACCCTCCCTTGGTTAGAGGATTGACTTGCTAACCTAAAGTGGCACAGAGATGGTGCTATCTGCACAACCCTCCTTTGCATTTGTATTTTAATCGATACCCTATTTCTTTGAAGTTTAAATCTGTGGCTAGGAATAAATACCGGAGAGAAACTTAGTTTGGTTGAGGTACAACCTAAGGAACAACAGGGCAAAATAGTACCATTGTTGGGGAATGATATATCAGTTCTAAACAGAACTATGACTGATTCTCTTTCCAATTTAGAGAAGAAAGTTTGGGAAAGAAGCAATACTCCTTCGTTTTTTTATTAAGAAACATGTTATCATTGTTCTAAAGCTGTTTTTGATTTGTTTAAAGTATAAGTTGCATTATTAGTGCTCGATATCAAATACTTATGCCTAAAAGGAAGTCTGAGAAGTAGTCTCTGATTGGCGAATACACCCCCTATACCGATTCCACTGGGAGAACAAGTTTGTTTGTTGAAAATACAGAGTCAAGAGATATAATAAAAAGATCAAAATTTACGGGAAAGCTATTTCTCTCCTGGTTTACACCAGTCCCATATGGAAGAAGAGGAAAGAGATGATTACTCAAGCTATGTGCATTAGCTCAAAAATTCCTGCAAAAACTCTATCTCTTGTTGGAATTCTTAACCCACCACTAGGCCTTGCATACAATCCACCCATTGAGCGTTCACCTCCATCTCCTTTGAAACCTCATACCTATCATACTACACCACATAGTGAGTCCTTCTCCTTGAATTCTCCTACTCCCACCAAAACCTCGTATTCCTCTCACATTTTCACTAAACCTAACCCTCTTTCCAATATCCTCCATATTCCCACAGCTCACCCATTGGTCATATGCATGAAATCCTAATAGGGTTCCTCCTAATCCTTCCAACCCTTGGTTGGCGACCAGATTCAAGCCATTGGTTTTGCCTCCTACACACCAACTAAGCTACCTACCCAAAGGATATATCAATATTCTCCCTAAGTTCAACAGAGAGAATGGGGTTTCAACTGAAGATCACCTCACTATATTCCAAGATTGTACAAATAACTTCGCCATAGAGGAGGATGATGTATTTTCCATAATTTTTGCACATTCATTGAAAGGAGAAGATAGAACATGGTTCAAGATCCTCCCTAAGAACTCTATCACTCATTGGATGGAGTTTGTAGAGAAGTTTATGAAAACATGGGGCATGAAGAATGATAATATGCATATCCTAGCAGAGTTCAATAATCTTAAGAGGAACAATGACAAAACTGTCAAAGAGTTCATGATGAGGTTTTGTAAGCCATATAATAGAATACCTTGCCCCCTTAAACTCTCATATATAGTCGCCATGCTCACATACTCGACTACTTTCGATTCTGAGTTCTCTTTGCTCCTAAGGGATGTTGAATATTGTAACTTCTAAGAATATTATATTTGTATATTATTTATTCCGAAGATGTTCCATACCTCTGATGTGATTATACTATGAATCCGGAGATGTTTATTCCTCTGAATTGGTTGTGGTAACTAGGTTTATTAGACCCACCATGTGGGGGTCGGCCCAGTCAGTTATAATAGGGTATTTAACCTAATGGTTAAATACGAGCCTACATGTACTTGTGTAAAATACATGTCAGTGTAGTGTATAAATAGAGGAGGTATGTTCCTCATTTGACACACACACACACTTGAGAGAGACGCACTTGTGGAGGAGAGGTCTGCTATGGTGGAGAAGGAGATCATGTCTTTGGTTTGCATCTTTGTATATTGCTGGTCATCTATATTGAGGAAGCTTTACTGGGTTTTCTACCCCATGAGGGTTTCCCAGGATAAATCTGTGTCTCTTGTGTTTATGCTATGCTTGTTGTTTCTTCAGTGATCCTGTATATGCTATTATTGTGAAATGGAATGTAATGCTGCTATTTTTTGTCTTAGCATATTAAATTCTAACATGGAATCAGAGCTAACCTGAAGGAAGACAAGGTATGGCACTTACGACACTTGCTTTACTTACGACAATTTGAAGGTTAGGGTTTTACATAGCAAAAACCAGTCATCGTGGAACTTTCGCTATAAATACATTTATGCGAAGTTTGAGGGTCTGAAAAGTTTACAGGTCGAAGATAACATCCCCAGGTACCTTGTGTCCAAAGGGAACCCTCAGATTCGTTGTACTTTATAAGTTATGATCAGTACAAGTTAGGGTTTCTGCCTCTTCCAGATCTCAGTCAAAATCAGGTCACCTTGGAAAAAAGGTCATAACTTGGGCTAGGAAGCTCCAAATGAAATTTCATAAAAAGTGACAGGTAGTACACATACTATACTATCTCAGGAAACGTTTTCAGAGGCCGAAGGTGAACCAGTGACACGTGGCACACCATACAAGTTCACTCTCCTATTTTATCCCATAAATAGGTCACGTTGCGACACTTGGCATAACTCTCTCTCAGAGAGTCCAATTGAGGTCAGACATGTCAATATGGAAATATAACAGGGCGAGCTATCTCAAGAAAAGTTTTCAGAGGCCGATGTTCAAATAGAGACACGTGGCACGCCGTACAAGTTCGCTCTCCTGTTTTATCCCATAAACAGGTCACGTTGCGACACTTGGCATAACTCTCTCTCAGAAAATCCAATTGAGGTCAGACCTGTCAGGATGGAAAGATGACAGGTTAGGCTACTGCAGAAAAAGTTTTCAGACCCTGTGGAAAAGAAATTTCAGAGTTATAGCAGAAACAATCAGGTGCATATTTTTGTCAAAACAGAATTATTTTTGGAGCACCTTTATTCATGGCTTCCGGAATTTAGGGTTTCGGAGAAAGTTAGAATTTTTGGAATCGGAGTCCACAGCTGAATGCTACTCAGGAAAATTGAAATTTAGAGACCAAGATCAAATTTTTTGGTTGGGTAGAAGACCGGGCATCATCAAACCCTAGTTCGGGTTCCTGTCCAGAAGATCCAGAAGTTTCGAAGGCAATTTTGAGGGGTCAAATTTTGGAGATTTCAAAATTGAAGAATTCTAGGTTGATCAGCTCAGCAAGACACATTCTTCCATCCATTCAGAGGTGTGAAAGTCAAAGATTGAATTTTTAGGGTTTCTCTAGCAAACCCTAATCAAGCTCCAGATCAAGTTTCAGGGGGAGTTGAGGCTAAGGCCTTTACATAAGAAGACTACAAAAGGTCTCGACAGGTATGACTTAAGGAGGTTCAGGTATGCCTTGAAATCTGATTCTTGATTAAGTTCATAATATGTTTGTCTTCATGTTATTTATTTGTACAAATGTTATTAATTGTCTTATCACCCTAGTAACAATATGAATGCATGTGAATGATCGAAGACATTCATTGATTAGGGCTATATGATTGTACTTATGCATTATGGTGTTGTGTAAGGTTGATGTTGTCTGCTAACAAGACACAGGTACATCACAAAAGACAAATCAAGTTCCATGACCATGACAACATGAATACAAATACTCACGAGGTATGTATGACTTTGTTATATTATGTTTAACCTACGAGACATGCAGGTTCTAGCTCAGGATCTCTAAATCATTGAAGAGATTGTTTAGGTATGTTGTACATAACTAAGCAGGTATTCTAATCCAGGTATGTTTTCCTATGTCATGTTAGAATCTTACCTTGTGTAAGTATACTTGGTATGATTGGTTAGTAATCAAGGGTTTATGCATACTAGATCAAACAAGAATTTGCATGAGTAAAAGAAGACTTCCTTGAAACCCTGAATACTAATAATCATGATTGTACATATTCAAGATTATTTAGAATTAGAATGTTTTGATAATATTGAGAATATACTAATGAATGTATGTTTGTGTATGAGATCATGAGGATGACACTAGTGTACACTTGAGCATGCACAGTGGTACAGAATGAATAGAAGTTCAGAAGACATACAGAAGATCAAGCGGGAGACAACCACACAAACATAAAAGATAAGTATTTGAGTTGTTATTAGAAATAGTAAATGATATTGCTTGTATGCATATTTGTATTCCTAGGATATATCATGCTGAGTGTAAACGTTCATCAAGCATTGAACAATATACTACTAATATGCATATGATTGGTAAATTGGACAAACATTCCATTGTTGCTTATCTAGAATGAAACCTCTTTGCTGACATACTGAGAGCTGTGCACCCTCTCGATAGTATGTTCTGGTAGAGATGGAAGGCATCTAGATAGCCACTGTATGCATACAGGATATGAGAAAGTGTTGTGCCAAAGTATTGGTCAAAATAGTTGCATAACTATGTAAATGATATCTTTATGCATAGTAGGTTATCATGTCAATATGATTTGATGATTATGAAGTATTACTAATCATGTACTTAATTTTGATTTGTAGGAAAGATCATGATGAATGATGAACTCTGAACAAGCGATGGATGTTCAACAAAAGATTTGCAAATCAAACACACTATAGAAAGCTTGTGGTTAAGAGATTCTCTTAGAAAGAGGAAGAGAATCATGATGAGATGTTTTGCTCCAAGGGACTAGATAAGACCATTCTCTTAATAATGTAATCAGGTTCTGTATGGGTTCCCAGGATCGGTAGTCAATTGATGAGCTTAATGATCATCATGGGTGATGTGGATCTCAACCTTTTCTACAAGGTTGAATATGGGTTCTATACACATATGACATGGATGCAAGAAGGAACTCACCATAGAGTTCGAATGATTTTGAGGCTCATATATTAGTAGACCCATCTGACGAGAGATGGCACAGATAGATATGCAGAAGATCACTCAATGCTGAGTGTGAATAATGGACAATTGACAGCTTCATGACAAAGCTTGGGCTTTACCAGAAGTAAAACTGTTCCTAACCTTTACCTTAAGGTTGTGGATGATGAACCTATCATACCATTATTGTATGACAATGATCTCTTTCTAACAAGGAATGAGAAACAGGTCATGAAAATGGCTGCAGAAATGAAAATGAAAGATCTCGGATTAATGCACTACTTCTTAGGTCTAGAAGTATGGCAAGATCCAAAAGGAATCTTTTAAATCAAGGTAAGTATGCTGTGAAGTTTCTAAAAAGATTTGATATGTTGGAGTATAAAGCCATGGCCACTCCCATGGACTCCAACTTGAAGTTGTTAGTTAATGACTCATCGTATTTAGTGGACCTAACCCTATATAGACAAATCATTGGGTCATTGATGTATTTAACAAATACTAGGCCAGATATATGCTTTGCTGTAAATACCCTAAGTCAGTATCTAGTAGAACCTAGAAAGGTTCACTTAATAGCTACAAAGCATGTAGTGAGGTACCTAAAAGGTACATTAGATTTTTGGTCTATGTTATCTTGGAGGTCATGAACTCCGCTTACATGGTTACTCAGATTCTGATTGGGCAGGAAGTGTCTCAGACAGAAAGAGTACATCAGGTGGATGTTATAGTCTTGAATCTGCCATGATCTCATGGTTCAACAAGAAACATTCTAGTGTGGCTCTCAGTACTACTAAAGTAGAATATATGGCTGTCTGCTCTGCCAGCTGTGAAGCAGTATGGCTTCAGAAGCTTTTATATGGAGTGTTTGACTTAGAAATGGATCCCACTGTGATTATGTGTGATAATCAAAGCTGCATTAAGATGTTTGAATATCCTGTGTTCCACGATAAGTCAAAACACATTGAGATCCGATACTTCTATATACGAGACATGGTGCAGAGAGGAGCTATCAAGCTCGAGTATATAAGCACTGAGGATCAGATTGCCGATATCCTGACTAAACCTTTGTCTCGAGTAAAGTTTGAATACTTCCGAGACAAGCTTGGTATAGTCCAGAAGGACCCTCCTCGAAAGGGGGAGTAGTATAGTACTTGATAACAAGTCTGTCCCTTAAATTTTGTTTTGTTGCACTTAGTTACTTAGAATTATTTAGATTTAGAACTCCTATATATCTTTTATTTTTGATGTATACATGTTTTTGATGTGATGTATACATGTTTTGATACATGATAGATGTATACATGTTTTGATGTGATGTATACATGTTTTGATGTTAGATGTATTAGTGAGAATACATGCTAGATGTATACATGTTTTGATGTCAGATGTATTAGTGAGAATACATGATAGATGTATACATGTTTTGATGTGATCTATACATGTTTTGATTATACATGCTAGATGTATACATGTTTTGGTGTGATGCATACATGTTTTGATTAGTGATGTATACATGTTTTGATGTGATACATGCTCTTGGATATTTGTACCTGTATAGATGAGAATACAGATGAGGATTGGATCATCCCTGGACTTTCAGTCCTAAAGAGAGCCGTAGACGTGAGGTCTCCGAGAATGAAGTCCTTGGTGGACTTGAGGGGATTGGATCATCCCTGGACTTTCAGTCCTAAAGAGAGCCGTAGACGTGAGGTCTCCGAGAATGAAGTCCTTGGTGGACTTGAGGGGATTGGATCATCCCTGGACTTTCAGTCCTAAAGAGAGCCGTAGACGTGAGGTATCCGAGAATGAAGTCCTTGGTGGACTTGAGGGGATTGGATCATCCCTGGACTTTCAGTCCTAAAGAGAGACGTAGACGTGAGGTCTCCGAGAATGAAGTCCTTGGTGGACTTGAGGGGATTGGATCATCCCTGGACTTTCAGTCCTAAAGAGAGCCGTAGACGTGAGGTCTCCGAGAATGAATTCCTTGGTGGACTTGAGGGGATTGGATCATCCTTGGACTTTCAGTCCTAAAGAGAGCCGTAGACGTGAGGTCTCCGAAAATGAAGTCCTTAGTGGACAGTTGAGGGGATTGGATCATCCCTGGACTTTCAGTCCTAAAGAGAGCCGTAGACGTGAGGTCTCC
This sequence comes from Larix kaempferi, assembly GCA_027924585.1. Taxonomy (NCBI): domain Eukaryota; kingdom Viridiplantae; phylum Streptophyta; class Pinopsida; order Pinales; family Pinaceae; genus Larix; species Larix kaempferi. Next base: position 360,431 of record BSBM01002043.1, read on the forward strand.
GAGAATGAAGTCCTTGGTGGACTTGAGGGGATTAGATCATCCCTGGACTTTCAGTCCTAAAGAGAGCCGTAGACGTGAGGTCTCCGAGAATGAAGTCCTTGGTGGACTTGAGGGGATTGGATCATCCCTGGAATTTCAGTCCTAAAGAGAGCCGTAGACGTGAGGTCTTCGAGAATGAAGTCCTTGGTGGACTTGAGGGGATTGGATCATCCCTGGACTTTCAATCCTAAAGAGAGCCGTAGACGTGAGGTCTCCGAGAATGAAGTCCTTGGTGGACTTGAGGGGATTGGATCATCCTTGGAATTTCAGTCCTAAAGAGAGCCGTAGACGTGAGGTCTCCGAGAATGAAGTCCTTGGTGGACTTGAGAGGATTGGATCATCCTTGAACTCAAGTTCTAAAGTGAGCCGTAGACAGGTGTCTCCGAGAATAGAGGATAGGACTGCATCATCCCTGGACCTTGGTTCAAAATGCACGTGATTGGATTAATCATCCTTAGACGGTAAATCCAGAAAGGATAGTCTTAAATGCGATTGTGGTTGGATTAATCATCCTTAGACAGTAAATCCAGGAAGGATAGTCTTAAATGTGATTGTGATTGGATTAATCATCCTTAGACAGTAAATCCAGGAAGGATAGTCCTAAATGCGATTGTGGTTGGATTAATCATCCTTAGACAGTAAATCCAGGAAGGATAGTCTTAAATGCGATTGTGGTTGGATTAATCATCCTTAGACAGTAAATCCAGGAAGGATAGTCTTAAATGCGATTGTGGTTGGATTAATCATCCTTAGACAGTAAATCCAGGAAGGATAGTCTTAAATGCGATTGTGGTTGGATTAATCATCCTTAGACAGTAAATCCAGTAATTCCGAAAGGAAGGATAGTCTTAAATATGATTGTGGTTGGACTAATCATCCTTAGACATTAAATCCAGGAAGGATAGTCTTAAATGCGATTGTGGTTGGATTAATCATCCTTAGACAGTAAATCCAGTAATTCCGAAAGGAAGGATAGTCTTAAATATGATTGTGGTTGGACTAATCATCCTTAGACAGTAAATACAGTAATTCCGAAAGGAAGGATAGTCTTAAATGCGATTGTGGTTGGATTAATCATCCTTAGACAGTAAATCCAGTAATTCCGAAAGGAAGGATAGTCTTAAATATGATTGTGGTTGGACTAATCATCCTTAGACAGTAAATCCAGTAATTCCGAAAGGAAGGATAGTCTTAAATATGATTGTGATGAGATTGATCCAGTAATTCCGAAAGGAAGGATCATGTATATAGATGACGATGCTGTTGATCGTGTGATGACGATGCTGATGATTGTGTGATGACGATGCTGTTGATCGTGTGATGACGATGCTGATGATCGTGAGATGACGATGCTGCTGATTGTGAGATGACGATGCTGATGATCGTGAGATGACGATGCTGATGATCATGTGATGACGATGCTGATGATCGTGTGATGACGATGCTGATCATGCGATGATGATGTTGATGATCGTGAGATGACGATACTGATGATCGTGCGATGACGATGCTGATGATCGTGAGATGACGATGCTGATGATCGTGTATTAACGATGCTGATGATCGTATGATGACGATGATGCTGATCGTGATGGTCTAGATGACGATGTTGATGATCGTGAGGATCCAGACGTTGATGTTGCTATAGTTGTTCGAGTGCTGCAGAAGATAAAGACTCAGTACTGAAGATGTTGATGTTCCAGTAACTGGTTGAGTTACTGATGATGTTAAGAAAGCTTCCAATGATTTATAGATGTATCATGTATGATGTATGACTCGTTGCTCCTACAGATGTTGTTATAATATCCTTCTCGTTAAGGGGGAGTGTTGAATATTGTAACTTCTAAGAATATTATATTTGTATATTATTTATTCCGGAGATGTTCCATACCTCTGATGTGATTATACTATGACTCCGGAGATGTTTATTCCTCCGAATTGGTTGTGGTAACTAGGGTTATTAGACCCACCATGTGGGGGTCGGCCCAGTCAGTTATAATAGGGTATTTAACCTAATGGTTAAATACGAGCATACATGTACTTGTGTAAAATACATGTCAGTGTAGTGTATAAATAGAGGAGGTATGTTCCTCATTTGACACACACACACACTTGAGAGAGACGCACTTGTGGAGGAGAGGTCTGCTATGGTGGAGAAGGAGATCGTGTCTTTGGTTTGCATCTTTGTATATTGCTGGTCATCTATATTGAGGAAGCTTTACTGGGTTTTCTACCCCATGAGGGTTTCCCAGGATAAATCTCTGTCTCTTGTGTTTATGCTATGCTTGTTGTTTCTTCAGTGATCCTGTATATGCTATTATTGTGAAATGGAATGTAATGCTGCTATTTTCTGTCTTATCATATTAAATTCTAACAAGGGAAAGAAATTCAGCCGACCTAGAGGCTTTTTTTTGAGACACATAAGATCTAGAGGGAAATATGAGGGCCACCGGGGTGCCTGTGAAGAACAGAAAATGGGACCAAGAAGATATAAAGTATCCTGATAGAAGGGGTAGAAAGGATCCCGAAATATTTCCAAGCCAAGATGCACTTAGTTTAAAAGAAGTTACCAAGATTCTAAAGAATATGGAAAATGATCTTACTTAGGTCAAGCAAGGTAAGGCATCCAAAATTTATGGTGGACCCTTGCTCTGAACTTAGAATCCTCTATTCCAGGGTCAACTACCCTACAAAAGAACTCCTTTGATGGGCCCACAATGAGAAATAAGGTGGGGAACCCCCAACATTCAAAAATATCCAATGTCGCCTCCTGACGTCACTCCCTTAGTCAAAGAGGGATTCGAGAAACACTATCATCCTTAGCAGAAAGACCCAACAAACCCCTCATCAAGTTTGAACATGTTGTTTCATTCAGACGAAATGCAATGTGAAGAAGACTTGCTAGGATCTGAAAGTATGTGCATTGTAGATGAAGAAGAATAGGTCCTTAAGGAAGAAACAACGTGATAAGATAAAATGATTCCAGAATTATATCTAATTTAGATACAGTTATTCACATACAGTATTATGGCATAGGTCAGGAAATATTATGACCTAAGACCATGACCTAATTTCATACGGGAGGAGATCCCTGGGCCATACAATGACAACCAGAGAGATAATGGCAAGGATTCACAACAACTAAGAGGGGATAAGGTCCTAACGGCTACATATGTCAAACAAACTGTCATCCCACTCAAGCCAAAGGTCAAAGGTACAAAATCCAACAAAGCACAACTGGGCCTAGTTCTAGCTCCAGTGAAACAATCTCCTGTTACAAAGGTACCTAATGCAAACCCTCTTCTTGATCCTACTTTTGATATTAAGCATGAGTTAAATAAAATAAATATCCCAATGCCTTTGTTTGAAGTTTTGAGATTCCCTTCTCATAAAAAAGTAATATCATCCTACCCAAGCCTCAAACATGTCAACATCCTTGTAGTACTAAAATCCCCGTCCTTGCTTACAACACCTAAAGCTACATCTTCCCCATATAAATCAACCCCTTCTTCCTCTAATATAACGAGCCTGAGTGACAAACCTCCCTTACAAGTCAATTAGATCAATATGTAAGACGATGCCCCTAAAATAGTCCTTGGAATCCTACCTGATGAGATGGACTGTGCCACTCCCCCTTTTTATATCACTCTATAACTTCATAATTTCCAGTTACATAATTGCTTATATGATTATGGCACTTCCCATTCCTTGATGACTCTCACAATCATGGAAAAGCTTGGTCTATATATTAAAAGACCTTATAAATACATGTTCTCCTTTGATTCCAGAAGGGTCCAATGCGTTGGTATGATAAAAAACCTAGTGGTGGGGATGGCGCAAATCCCCAAAAAGTTTGTCTTATTGGATGTGGTTATAACTGATGTCCCTTCTTTGTATGGTATGTTGCTATCCAGGCACTGGGGAACCTCTATGGGGGGAATCATTCAGTTTGACGTATCTTACACCACTATTCCTACCATTGTGGGGGACATTTGATTGATGTACAGAGAACCAAGGATGAGCTATGTTATCACCCATCTTGAATGCCCGACTAATTTCCCTTCTTATACTTCTTATGAATTGGGAACCTTTCTCCTTACTCACCAAAATCTTTGTTCAAACCAAGCAGAGTTGCTAATGGATGCCAAAGAACTACCTTTAGATACCTCTGTGTTATGGAAGCTATTCTTTGATGGAGCTTGTAGTAACAAGGGGAATGGAGCTAAGGTGTTGCTCAAATCTTCGTTTGACAAATAGTTCCCTTACACATTCAAGCTTTGTTTTGACTGCACCAATAATTTCGAGGAATATGAAGCACTTATATTAGGACTAGAAATATCAAGGAAGATGGGTATCACCCAATTAAAAATATTTGGAGATTCTGATTTGATAGTCAACCAGGTAAGAGGCAGGTTCCAGTCGAAACATCCCAGGCTAAGACAATACAAGCATACAATTTGGGACTTGTTTGACAATTTATTTGAAACCATAAATATCATAGCTATATCAAGAGAGTTAAATCACTCGACATAAGGTTTAGCTAAATCTATAGTGGATTTCGTCCTCCCATATACTTGCCATTTATCTCATATTTTCAAAGAGATATATAGACCCACGGATCCAGGCAATGTTAATCAATGGTAGGTGTTCGAATATGTTGAACATAATAAAAAGTTCTTACACCTAGTTGACAAGTATGTAGAGATGCACATTGATTTAGAAGAGGAGCAAGGGGAAGACTATGCAGGTACGAAAGGATCTATTCCAGGAGGTTCACCAGAGATGATAGGAGGGCAAGAGGTTATTCAACTTAAGACTAAATACATACCAAAAGGACTAGTCCCTTTAGAAAGGTTGTCCAGTTCCGATGAAGTGCCGAAAAGCCACCATCAAACCATATACAACTGAGGCAGAGGAATATAATTTGAAAAATGAAAAGCATCCTAAAGTTGTTAAATTATCTAAAAAAATGACAAGCAAAGATAAATATTAGTACATTGAGCTATTCAAACAGTTTGAATACATATTCGCATGGGATTACAAAGACCTTAAAACTTACGGTCCTGATATCTTTCAACACCAAATCCTTCTAAGAGAAGACACGAAACCTTTTAGTAAAAAACAATGCCAAGTGAATCCTATACTGCGACCATTAATTGAACAATAAGTGAGGAAGCTAGTCCAAGCAAAAATTATAATACCTATCTGATATTTTGAATGGGCGGAGAACACCGTCCTAGTAAGGAAAAAGAATGGAGAAATAAGGCTTTGTGTGGATTTCTAGAATATAAACAGGGCCTCCTTAAAGGATAATTATCTATTACCCAAAATGGACTAGATGCTACAAAGGGTAGTAGGCTCAGAGATGATGTTTATGTTAGATTGTTTTTTTTTAGGTTACAATCAAGTAAGAATGCATCTCGATGATATCTTGAAAAAACACATTTACCATGCTCTAGGGAACTTCCACTTATCATAGAACACCATTTGGATTAATGAACGAAGGAGCTACATCTATTATGGCCATGGATTTCGATTTTTCTTATATAAAGGACCAGTTTACCATCATCTACCTAGATGAGTTGACAGTATTCTCCAAAAGGTCCAAAGATCACATTCAACATCTCAAAGCAGTTTTTGAAAGATGTAGAAAATTTGGCATATCATTGAAACCAAACAAGTCATTTTTTGGGATGGAAGGAGGAAAAATGCTTGGTCATATAGTGTCACCACATGGAGTAAAAATTGATCCTAACAGATTAGAAGCTATTAATACCATTTCTCTTCCTAGGCATAAGAAAGGCTTGCAATAATTCTTTCGCAAAACAAATTTCCAGAGAAGATTTGTACCAAGTTTCGCTGAGGTTACTAAAGATATGAATCAAATGATGAAGAAAGACTTTAAGGTCATATGGAATGATGGGTTAAGGGAAACATTCCCTACCATGAAAAAAGCACTTGTGGATGCCCCAATACTGATTACCCCCAATTATGAAAAAGGACTTCTTGATTTTCTCATTTGCTTTAGATCACATAGTAGCCACAGTCCTATTGCAGAAGAATGAAGAACAACTTGAACAACCAATTTCATTCTTCAGTAAGGGTTTATGAGATGGTGATCTTAAGTATAATATTATGGAGAAACAAGCATATGCAATGGTCAAAGCCCTAAAATCCTTCAGGGAGTATGTATTGCAATCCAATATAATAACATTTGTCCCCCATGGTAATGTAAAACAAATATTATGCCAACATTTGGTAGATGGAAGGTGGAGTAGATGGATTACTAAAATTCAAGAGTTTGATTTGGTTATGAAACCTACCAAACTAGTAAAAGGACAAGGTTAGCTAAGTTGATGGCATAAGCAAATTTACAACCTGTGGAAATAAATTCAATATGCTTAAAGGAAGAAGACAATTACCATAAATAAGTAGATGATTATGTCCATAATTGTTACTCTCAGACCAATTGGTATAGTGATATCATGTATCTATTAGCCATGGATCTTGTCCTCCCAATCTAGATAAATCACAAATAAGGTGTCTAAAGCTAAAAGTAGCTAGATATTGCTCCATAGTCAAAGATCTCCATTGGAAAGACCATGAAGGCCTATTAATCAGAGGTTTGTTAGAACAAGAAGCTGAAACTGTCATGAAAGGAATACATCAAGGTATATGTGGTGGGCATTTTGCAGCCAAGGAAACAACTCATAAAATACTGAGGTTTGGATACTATTGGCCCGCCCTTTTCTCCAATGTGCATTAATTTTTCAAAACTTGTATATCATGCCAAACCTTCTTTGGGAAACAAAAATCGCCAGCCTTGCCTCCGAAACCTATCCAAGTGGAAGTGCCTTTTGAATAATGGGGCATTTATTTCATCAAATAAATCCACCTTCCATCTAGTAATCAACATAGATGGATCCCCACCACCATATACTACTTCACCAAGTGGGTATAGGTTGTCCCCACTTGTGAGGCACTTGCAACAATTACTTAATAAAAATAGGCGAAATAGCAGAAATGAAAGAACTCAGAATCACTTTTATATTGATCACTGGCCACTTCGAGGGGGCAACCTCCTATGAGCAAGCTCAATAAAAATAACTTCACGGTGCCTTCATAGGTCTCAATACACACTTATATACTAATTCTAGGCACCAATACTATGGATCAAAACCATGGGCTGTTACAAACTATGGATCAACAATACTACGGGCAATTTACAAAGCATATGCGCCAACAACAATAACACAAACTATTGATCAACAAATACTACGGGACGACTTACAAAGCATATGCATCCAACAAAAACATACTAACAAAGTAAAGACATGGGTTCCTAACATCCCCTCCCCCTTACAAAAAGCTTTGTCCTCAAATCTTTAGATGTGGAAATTGTTGTTGAATTTGAAGGAGTGGTTCCCATGTAGAATCCTCTGGTTGCATGTCGTGCCACTGAATTAAGACCTCTGTGATAGACCAAGAGTGAAGCTGACGCATGCGCCGATTGAGGATGGCCTCTGGATCCAAAAGGATGGATCCTTCATTATCCAGTTTGGGTAAAATCGTTTGTCCACTGATGTTGGTGCCAAGAACTTTCTTCAGACAAGAGACATGAAAGACTGGATGAATGCGGGAAGAAAGAGGAAGTTCCAATTTATAAGCAACGGACCCAATATTCTGAAGAATCCGGTATGGCCCATAGAACTTTGGAGCGAGCTTATGATGCCCTTTGAGTTTCAAGGATAATTGTTTGTACGGCTGGAGACGAAGAAAAACCATATCGCCGACTTGAAAAGTGCACTCAGAACGGTGCTGATCAGCTTGTTGCTTCATGCGATTTCTTGCCATGTGAAGATTGTCCCACAAAATGCGTAGAATCTGATCGCGGTTTCGAAGGACCGTGTCAAATTCTTGAACTAGTGAACTGGTGGGGGTGTATGGAAGAAGAGCTGGAGGTGCCTGACCATAGACTGCTTCATATGGGGTCATTTTAGAGGTAGTGTGGTAAGTGGTATTGTACCACCATTTAGCGAGAGGGAGCCATTTTTCCCACTGATGTTGTTGTTCCGAGGTGAAGCAACGAAGATAAGTTTCCAAGCATTTATTGACAATTTCAGTCTGATCATCTGTTTGTGGGTGATATCCTGAACTCATCTTCAGTTTGGTGCCAGTGTGGCGAAATATTTCTGTCCAAAAATGACTGGTGAAAGTCACATCACGATCCGAGACAATGGAAGAAGGGATGCCATGAAGATGAAAGATCTGGTCCAAAAAAATTTGAGCAACGGAGGAGGCTGTATAGGGATGGCTGAGAGCACAAAAATGAATATATTTGGAGAGGCGACCAACCACAATGAGAATCATTATCTTCCTGCCAGATTTAGGGAGCCCTTCAATGAAATCCATAGAAATATCTGTCCAAATCCGTGTAGGTATGGGCAAGGGTTCAAGCAATCCTGGAAGGAGTGTTGTTTCACCCTTATTGCGCTGGCAGGTATCACATTCGGCCACCATATGTTGAATTGTCCTTTTCATGCCCTGCCAAAAGAAGTTACGCTGTACTCGTTCATACATTTTGAGGAACCCAGAGTGCCCTACCGATGGAGAAGCATGGAGTTCATAGAAGGCAACCTGTTGAAGATCTGTGCTTTGGGGAAGCACCAGACGACCCTTGTATCGCAGAGAAGCACCATCCCAAGAGTAATGTGGTACAGCAGAAGGGTTGTTGGTCAAGCATTGGATGATTTGAGATAAGGAGCAGTCATTGACATAACCCTGCTGAACAGATTGCAACCAATTTGGAACAGGCATAGAAATAGCTGAAAGAGAACCTTGGGCATCAAATGTGCGAGAAAGAGCATCTGCTACAATATTTTCTTTACCCTTCTTGTAAGTGATCTCATAGTCATAACCCATGAGTTTGCTAACCCATTTCTATTGTGTCGGGGAGGAGACATGCTGGTCCAATAAATATTTCAGACTCTGGTGATCAGTCTTGATGCAGAAATGATTCCCTAAGAGGTATGGGCGCCACTTCTGTAATGCATGCAAAATAGCCATCATTTCCTTCTCATAGGTAGAGGCCGCTAAATTCTTACCTGAAAGGGCTTTGCTGGTGAACGCAATGGGGTGTTCATCTTGAAGGAGAATAGCACCAAGTCCATTGCCGCAAGCATCACTCTCAATAGTGAAGGGCTTGGAAAAATCGGGCATAGCTAGCACAGGTGTAGTACACATAGCTTGTTTTAGTTTGTCAAATGCACACTGAGCAGCAGGTGTCCATGTGAAGGCATCCTTTTTTAATAGAGCAGTTAATGGAGCTGCAATCTTCCCATAATCCTTGACAAACTTGCGGTAGTAGCCAGTCAACCCCAAAAAACCACGAAGGCTCTTGAGTGTCTGAGGATGCGGCCAATTGTTCATGGCATCGATTTTGGCAGGATCCACGCGAACCCCTTGTGATGAGATAATGTGCCTGAGATACTCAACTTCCTTCTGTCCAAAAACACATTTAGACTGCTTGGCATGGAGATGATGGTCAGAGAAAAGTTGCATGACAAGATCCAAATGCTGGAGATGTTCATCCCATGTTTTACTGTAGATGAGGATATCATCAAAGAATACTAGAATGAATTTCCGCAAGTAGGGTCGAAATATTTTATTCATTTAGGCCTAGAATGTGGAAGGAGCATTAGTGAGTCCAAAGGGCATGACCAAAAACTCATAATGGCCATCATGTCTGCGGAAAGCTGTTTTAGGGATATCATCCTCATGAACCCGAATTTGATGATGCCCAGAACAAAGATCCAACTTGGAGAAAAAGTGAGCCCCATGAAGCTCATCAAGAAGCTCATCAACAACAGGAATTGGAAACTTATCCTTGATGGTGAGGTGATTAAGTGCTCGGAAGTCAATGCAGAGGCGCCATGACCCATCTTTTTTGCAGACAAGAATAACTGGAGAAGAAAAGGAACTAGTGCTTGGGCGAATAATACCTTGCTTCAATAAGTCCCGAACAAGCATTTCAATCTCCTTTTTTTGGTGAAATGGGTAGCGATAGGGCTTGATGTTGGGAGGAACGCTGCTAGGAAGGAGCTAAATACAATGGTCTTCTAGCCTGGAAGGTGGCAATCCCACTGGTTCAGCAAAGACACCTGTATATCGATCCAGAATTTGTTGTAGATCCAAAGGAGTAGTGGAGACCACTGATGGTTGTATCTGGATGGAATGGATTTGAGCGATGACACCATGTGAATTCTTCTTGAGGAGTTTTTCCATGCGATGTGAACTGATGATGCTGAGAGAACCTGGTTGTAATCCTGTCAATGTGTGTTTGTGTCCATTGAGGGAAAACTACATCCAAAGTTCGGCAAAATCCCATAAGATAGGGCCAAGTGTGCGTAGCCATTGGGCGCCCAAAACCACATCACATCCGCCTAAGGGCAAGGCAAACATGTCAGAGCACAAGGTATAATCTCCCATAGAGATACACACATTTCGACACTTCCCTTTGCAAGGTAAGGTACCCCCATTGGCAACCATGACTTCAAAGTTGGAGCAAGGATGGATAAAACAATCAGCTTGTTTGGCAATCCGAGGGTCAATGAAATTATGAGTGCTACCAGAATCAATGAGTATTGTAAGAGGAAGCTTCTTGAAGTAACCCCTGACCCGCATTGTTTGGGGGGTGGTGATTCCAGCTAAAGCATGGAGAGATATCTATGGCTGGTCATCCTGAGATGAAGGGTCAATAGGCGGTTCCTGAATGTCGACCGGCGCATCCAGTGTTTCTGGATCTTCGTCACCCATTTTAGAGGTAGGCGGAGACTCCAAATCCAGGAGATAGAACTTTTGCTGAACACATCTATGTACCCGAGCGAATTTCTCATCACAATTATAACAAAGCCCCTTTTCTCTGCATGCTTGCATCTTTGTTTCTGACAAATGCTTAATAGGAGTCAGTCGAGGAGCCTGCAGTATAGGTGGTCGCTAAGAACCCATATTTCGGAAGGTAACAAAAGTGGGCTTGGAGCATTGTTGGGCTACAATCTTGTCTTCTACCAACTTAGCCAACCCTAGTGCTTCCATCATTGTGTTGGGACAGAATATTTTGACCTCAGAGCGGATGGCATCCTTTAGACCACTGATAAAACAACTCCAGTAAAAGTCATCAGACAATCCTTCGGTGTGGTTGGCTAGATTCTCAAATTTAGTTTGATACTCTCTCATAGTGCTAGTTTGGAGAAGTTTAGTGAGGGCTCCTGTGAAGTCATCAAAAGCACTAGGACCAAATCGTTGCAAAAGGAGTTGGCAAAAGTCTGGCCATTTGGGCTCTGGATGAGCCTTGATGTACCAATGGTACCATTGAAAAGCTTCCTATTCCAAATGAAAGGATGCCAATGGAACTTTGTTGACATCAAAAGTATTATGCAGACTGAAATACTGTTCTTCATGATAGATCCATCCAGTTGGATTAGTACCATTGAAGCGAGGAAAATCAAGCTTCGGACCATGGAAATTGCTGGAAGAAGAGAACCCGTTGTCTGCTAAAGACTAGGACTGCCGTTTGTTGTTCATAGCTGAATGTTCAAGATGGAGACCGAGAAATTTTTCATCCAGATCCTGGAGTTTGGCTTGGATGGCTGCAAGTGCGTCCTCCATGGTTTTTGCTCCTACACGGGTGACAACCATAAGCAGGAGTTTTTTTTTTTTTTTTTGACAGACTGGAGTGACTATAGCTCGGAGTTTTTTTTTTTTTTTTTTAACAGACTGGAGCGGCTACGGCTCTGAAGGAATCTGGAACAACGCCGAACGGCTGGATCTGGAATGACTTGCAAAATGGATCTGAAACTGCGCAGCAGTGATCGATAATAGTTCAGCTGAAAGTAGATATGGACCCCAGGTATGTCGGCTTCCTAACATTTCAGCGGTTTCACTCGGCCACCAATGCTGTCTGACGGCTTGCGTATTGGGGCAGTACCCCTCACTCCACGGCTCAGGTAAAACTGATAACCGCTTTGCCACAAACGACAGCTCTTGGTTTACCTCACGGGTGGGAACTAGTCAATCAGGTAGGGGTCGTTGCCCTTTTCGCTAGCAGGTCCTCTCAATGGGTCAGCTACTTCGAGGTTCCTGTGGTACTCCTCACAATGCATTTTAGGGCTTATGCCCAAGTACTTCCCACAGTTAAGCGAATAGGGATTATTCCCAAATCCGAACCTGCAACAGATGCGAAAAAAAAAAATTGGCAGAAATTTCACCCAGCGCGCCCAAGAAAGTGCTCTGATACCAGATGTGAGGCACTTGCAACAATTACTTAATAAAAATAGGTGAAATAGCAGAAATGACAGAACTCAGAATCACTTTTATATTGATCACAGGCCACTTCGAGGGGGCAACCTCCTATGAGAAAGCTCAATACAAATAACTTCACGGTGCCTTCATAGGTCTCAATACACACTTATATACTAATTCTAGGCGCCAATACTATGGATCAAAACCATGGGCCGTTACAAACTATGGATCAACAATACTACGGGTGACTTACAAAGCATATGCACCAACAACAATAACACAAACTATTGATCAACAAATACTACGGGACGACTTACAAAGCATATGCGTCCAACAACAACATACTAACAAAATAAAGACATGGGTTCCTAACACCACTAGACAAGTGAATGAACTAGTGTTACTCAAATTTGTAGAGGAAAACATCTTATATAGATTTGATTGCCCCCGAAAATAGTTACTGATAATTCAAAAACCTTTAGTTCCCTTAAAATGATATTTTTTTTCCAATCGTTTAATATTCTTTTAAGCCACTCGTCTAATTATTACCCTAAGGGAAATGGTTAAGCCGAATCCTCAAATAAAAACCTCACGAAAATTATAAAAATGACTCTTTTAGAAAACAAGAAGTCATGGGATAGTCAACTCTGCTATGCTCTTTGGGTAGATTGAATATCCATAAAATGAGCTACTGGGAGGTCTCCATTCTGGTTAGTATATGAGTTGGAACTAGTGCTTACCTTACAACTAGAATTGCTAACCATGAAAATACTCCAAGATCTAGTGGCCGAGCCTGAAAAAATTAAAAGAAAGGAAAATCAATTGATGGAATTGCACTAGCACATGAGTGATGTTTATTGCAGTTTTAAATTATATCATGATAGAATGAATGCCTCCTTTGATAAGAAATCCAAATATAGAGAATTCTTGAGGGGATATTTAGTGCTAATATAAGACAAGAGACATGAAGACTCTGGGAAGCATGCTAAATTTGATAACTTGTGGTTAGGACTATTTATGATCCAATAAGTTATTGGTCGGCCTTGTTAACACCCAAAAAGTGTTCACTACCTCATCTACCACATTATATGGCTCATTTGTCCATTTTCCTACCATTTTTCCCTTAAAATCCCAAAAAATCCCATTAAAAAGCCTCCAAAAGGCCTAAAATGCCTCCAAAAGGCCACAAAACCATCAAAATAGCCTAAAAAAGGCTAAAAAACCCCCTTTTCCCTCCAAAAATAGCAAAATCCCCTAAAAAGGGAATAAAAATATAAAATAATGAGGAAAAGGAGAAAAAACCCCTATACAGCTGCCCAAAACCATGTGTTTCCTAAAACCATGGGTCAGCACTCCACCACCAAAAAACTATAAATAGGTGATGGAGATCCCTTATTCCATATCCACAATCACAAGCACCCTTACTCTGCCAAAATCTCTCTCGAAACCCTAGTTCACCATTGAACTACTTTCACCTTGAGAGCCACTTTTGGCCCATTCCCACCATTGGAGAAGGAGAAGGAGCATATTGAAGCTTGGAGCATCCTCTTGGACACTACAAAGGGCTCCATCAAACCTTCACATTGAAGGTAATTTCAATACAAAAAGCCATTATTTAAATTTGTTGTTTATGTTTTATGCATGTTTTAGAAGTAATTTAATTTCTGTTTTAGCTTAATTATTTACACTTACTGAACTGCTACTAAGGAGTCCATTCTCCTTAGTAGGTGCTCATTTGCACAAGCTAGGGGTAAAACCCTAGCTACAGTTTTGGCGACTCCCCTAGATTTTGAATTTCTGGTTTCCGTTTTAAATTTTTTACTTTCGGCTGTCCCTTTCGGCCGCCGCATACCGCGTCTTTTCCCTCTGCAGTCGCGTCCCGACCGTGCCTTTCAGGCCTTTACCTGCGATCCGACCGCGGCTCTCAGACTGCTTCCGACGCCCTGCCGGCGGATTCAAGTCTGTTACCTGCGATCTGACTGCGCCTGTCGGCCTTTTTCCCGCGTCCCGACTGTGGCTTTCTTCCTCTTTTGTGCGTCCCGACTGCGCCTGTTAGCCCTTCTGTCGCGACCCGACTGCGTCTTTTTTCCTATTTTCTGCGTCCCGACTGCGTCTGTTGGCCCGAAAGCCGTGACCCGACCGCGTCTGTTTTCCTCAAACCCGCGGTCTGCCTGTTCCGATTCGCAACAGACCCGCGGTCTGATTTCTGCTTTTTTCCTGTTTTGAGCCCAACCCCTTTTGCTGCAATATTTTCTGCATCTGAACAGCCCTCTGTCCCACCTGCAGCCTCACTACCTTACAGCCTTTCTGCAACATAATTTTTGTTCCCTTTACAGAATTCTTTTAAAATTTCAGTTCAGAAAATTTTGCAAGTTAAAATTTCAATTTCAGCATTATTGATAGTCGGAAGTTGCCCCCCTTGTGGCACTTCTATTTTTGGGTTCATAACCTCACGAGCACACACTCTGTCACATAAATCAATTGAGCCTTAAAAAGTACCTAATTGAACCAACATTCTAACCCCACTTGGGGAACACAAAAGAATCATTGTAGTTAGGTAGGGTCGGGGGGATAGGCTTCCAATAACACCCCTCGGTCACTTTCACTTGAGACATAGTTGTTGTCCAAATAGGGAACCAAAATCCCCTAGTACTTTTTGGCACGGTCACGACCAGTTTATCAGAGGGCCTCTCCCTTAGGAGGGTTGAAGTCGGGAGACTGGTTCCGGAGGCCTGAGTGGAATACCGCACTCCATTCAGTAACCGAAGGGCTACCTTTCGCGGTTCGCGGGATATCCCTGTATAGGGGTATTGCGTGTTAGAAAAACAGGATCGCAGAGCAATAACAATAAACAGAAATGCAAATATAATCACACATACACATTACAAGAGAGACACAGATATATCGTGGTTCACCCAACTTGGGCTACGTCCACACTGAATTTGCCAGTCCTTATTATTATTACCGTCCAGCAAGATGAAGGGATACAACCTGCAGCACAACCGCTGCACTTCCTCTTCTCTATTTCACAGTCTCTCTCCAAATCTCAAAGATCTTTACAATGCATAAAACCTAATACATCAACCCTAGCCGTATTACAATGTCCTTCTTTTATAAGGGAAATACAATGGGAAAATACCACGGGATACCCAAAACAATGGGCCCGCAAAACAGCTGGCGAAAACAGCCCCAAAAATTTCCTTCGGGGGCGTTGCCCCCGAACCCCCATTTCTCGGGGGCGCTGCCCCCGGACCCCCCAGCCAGGGGGGATGGTCCCCCCTGGAACCCCGTGGGGGGGAGATGCCCCCCCGCTAGGGTGAGTGTACAGTCCACCTACATATCATATAGAACTGGGGTACAAACACGGCTGATACAATATCATCTATGAGACTAGAAGATCTGGCTCCACAACCAACATTGCGGTCAATGAACTAAACGGCAGATTCACCTTTCTGGACGTGTCATGAACGGGGTATCTTAGTTGCCATTCTTCTAGGATTGACTACCCGGTGTCCCTCCCGGTAGGGGGATATCATAGCCACTTGGCTTTCCTACTCATATTGTCTGACTTGGATTTCATCACCTTGCAGAGGATATGTTTAGTTGAGTCAGAATACTTTTAGCTAGGTGTTTTGCATGCTCCTTTACCTCCCTTTGGTCTAGTGAGTCCACCATTTTTTCTTTTTAGGAAACCTGCTGCTTGTTGGTATTCTGACCATCTTTATTGTTACTCCACCTATTGTAGCACAGCTGCTGCAGTGGGTGTTTTGAGTTGGTTGTTGGCCTGAGTGCCTTGCTTCTTAGCTCTCCTTCTGCACACTCGGTTGCATTAGGATTTTTTGAGCTGTTTTTATACTCACCTCAGCCCACATAGATTTGACACCATCTGTCACCATTGAGTCCCCGAGACATTCTCGGTGCCTCAGGGGCGAGCCCCCACAGCACGGTTCTCTCGACACCACCCGTCATAGATTCCGATCATTGTCCGTTGATACCATTCATCACAGGTCTAGAGCCTTGTCACTTGACTCCACTCGTCAGCGACGTAGGACTCCGTCACCAGATAGTGACGCCCCTTACTTTACCTCGGATTCTGATGAAGAGTCTGAGAGCCCTATTTATACTGCCCCTACTAGCCCCATGGCTGGCACGACTTCCACTCCGTTTGTCATAGGGACCATTGGTGGCACATCCACCACTACACCAGTCACTACACCTGTTTTGGGTATGCCCTCCATGGGACCCCCATCTACCATTCCCCTCACGGTACCTATTCCCGCAGCGGGAATCCCTATCCCCACTACATCAGTGGCTCACACTACCCATGGTGGTGCTGGACCATCCTCCACTACCTCAGTTCCCCCACTTGGGGGCACCACCCCAAATCTTGTCCCTCCACTTGGGGGCACTGGCCCCAACTTGGTCCAACCCACTACTGTGTCACATCCTTCTTCCAGTTTGCCATTCATGGCTAGCCTCAACCTACCTAACCTGGCCAGATTGACCAACGATCCTATTCGACATGACCCTACGTGGCCAAGTATGCCTACCAAGCTCCCCTCGGACATCCCCAAGTTCGAGGGCAAGGCCGGTGAGGACCCACAAAACCATATCATGTCTTTCCACCTATGGTGTTCCTCTAACTCTATTGTGGACGACTCTGTTCGCCTCCGTCTCTTACAGCGCACCTTCACTGGCTCTGCAGCCAAATGGTATATCGAGCAACCTCATGGGACCCATGCCACCTTTGCTTCCCTCGCCTCTACCTTCCTGCAGTTCTTCCAGTTGCCTGTCCGATATGATGCAGGCGTTGAGATCCTCTTATCCTGCAGACAAAACATGGCTACCCATATCACGGACCACATCCATGAGTGGCGTCGACGCCGTAGCTTATGCAAGATTAAACTAGACGACCATATCTTCCTAGATTGGTTCCTCAAATCCCTGCTCCCTGTCATTGCTAAGGATGTGGCCTCAGAAAGACCCCAGTCTGAGGAAGAGGCCATCCTTAAGGCTCAACAGTTCGACCTCATTTACGCCCAGTCGGGTTACCTTTATACCATTATACCTGACGCCCCTCACGGCGAGTCCTCCCAGCACGATGCGCCGGGGGCATCCCACGCTGCAGATGGTATCATTGGCCGTGTTTCTTCACATCCCCAACCATTTTCTATAGCACGACCTACCCCTGGCCCCGACCTGTCGCGGGCCACCTCACAGTCTGGAGCAACCAACTCCTATGCTCCCATGACACACCACCATGGGCCCTCATGTCCACCTCAATGCTTCGGTTACGCGACTCCTGCTTATGCCCCCCCAGTCGCACCTCAGCCTTACTACCATCAGCAGGCTGCCCCAGCCCCTGCACCTTCACAAGCCCCACCCGCTTATTATCCGCCACAGGCAGCCCCTGCGGCAAACCCACAACCTACTCCGCAGCCATATCAGCAACCCCCTCAAGTTGCTGCACCTACTCAGCCTCAACCTGCATACCATCCACCGCAGCCTGCTCTCGCACCTGCGCAACCTCAGAATCCACCTGCTGCCCAAGGGCAAGTTTACACCCAACAAAACCCGCAGCAAAACCAGAATAACCAATGAAACCAGGGCCAACAAAACCGCGGCAAAGGCCGTAATCGTGGGAACAACCAACCTGCTGACCCAGCTGGTCCACCGGCTAATCCCCCCGACAACAACAATGCAGCCCCCGCTAACCAAAACCCTGATCGCCCGCCCAAGCAGGCTAAAAACCCCAATTTGCGAACGAACCACCCTTGTTCTATTTGCGGGGTCTATGGCCATTACACACATGCTTTCCCACACTTAGAGCGAGCTCGGCAACTCTGGGTTGACGAGGCCCATCGCCAAGGGCATGCGGCTCCCCAAGCGCCGCCCAACCCCCCCAACCTCAACAACCCCCTTTGGTGCTGCAAAACCCCTTACCGACCCAAGGCGTAGTGAACACTCAGCCGTTGGCTCCCCCTCAAACCAACGCGCCCCAACAACAACAGATCACTTACGCTGCTCCTGATCAACCCATGTTTGACTCAGGTACCCACCACTTGCTGATGATGTCATCTGCTGATGTCAATCTCCAGACCCGTCGGAACCAATATGGCTCCACCTCTGAAGCCAATCCCACGGATAAAACTACTAACGCCCATCCCACCGATCAGGCGTTACGTATACCTCCCCCTCCCATAGATGGCGCTGCAAAAGCCCCTCGTTTCCCACTTCGTCGTCTCAACAATAACCCCAATGCGCGCGCTGCGTCAAACTACAGCATTATAGACGACCTAGCCCAATCTCCCGCAGCCATGTCTGCGTTAGAGGTCTTGAAGAACTGCCCTTCCCAGCGCAAGACTTTACTTTCTGCCATTGGGGGGATTGACCCAAATGATTCGCATTTGATGGCATTTGATTTAGACCAGTCTGAACCACGCCTACCTTCCAGCTTAGCATTCTAGGTTACTGTCTCCGTTAGGAATCTTGTCATCCACTGGTGCATCATCGATGAGGGTGCCTCCACATGCGTTATGTCTACATTCGTATGGCAGAAGCTAGGATCCCCTCCTATCCAGCAGTCCACCACTGCGTTACGTGCCTACGACGGTCGTTCGGCCTAGCCCCAAGGCCTCCTACCCAACGTACCTGTCCAGTTAGGTGGTAAAACCGTCCTCATTGACATTGAGGTAATCAATGCCCAATTGGATTATAACCTTCTACTTGGCCGTAGCTACATGTATGCCATGCGGGTGGTTGCCTCTTCCGTCTTTCGCACCATGATGTTCCCCCATGAGGGACGCGTGGTTAAGGTTGATCAGCTTACCTACTATGATCCCAGTACTCCCGCGGCACCTGAAAATGTTCTCCCCATGGTTGAAAAACCAGTTTATCCTGCCACCACCTCGTTTGTTTCCTCTACGGGGCCTGGAGTCTACTCAGACGCGCCGATGACCTCCACATTTCAATCTATTCCTCCTCCGTCTTCTCCCACCGACGTGTCTGACTTATGCACCTTGTCCCATGACAACCTACCACCTAATAATCAACCACCCTTGTTGCCAAAACCACCATTGGTACCTAGCCACATTGGTGTTACACCGATCCATACCATCCCCTTTCTAGTCCCTCCATCAGGAGTAGTAAGCGCCCCGGTTATGGCTACCCTTAGCCTCCCGGGGTTAACCTTGGGATTACCTGTCTGGTATCTTTCGCCTCCCGTTCGCCCACCGATACCAGATGTCGTCCTCCAACCGGTGCAACCCATGGCTACTACCACTCAGCCACCTCTCGGTGTCTCTACCCCTTCGTCCTCCACGACGCCCCCTCCTCCTCCCCAACCCACTGGGGGCAGAGGTCCACAACCTTACACTGCTGTACCACCTCCAAAGACAGTAAAAAACCCTCCAGTATTTCGTGCTCCTCCCAAATGCTCGCTGTGCGACGAGTTGGGCCATGCGACCCACCAATGCCCACAGTTACCAGCATTACAGAAGCACATGCAGATGCTCGACGATGATCCTAACATCCCAACTGTCGAACTCAACCCCACGCCCAAGCCTAAAGATAAGTCCCTACGTACCAACCACTCCTGCGCCATATGCAGTATTTACGGGCATTATTCACATCATTGTCCCGATCTCCCGGATTACAGAGCGGCTCTCTATGAGATGAACAATCTGGATCTTGAGACGGCACCACCTACCATTGAGGAGATCTACCCCCCAGACTCTTCACCTTCTGGAGAGATTAATACCATCTATATGATTTCTTCCACCACTACTCCCTCGTCAACCGACTTGACGACGCAAATTTTCCGTACCGATGAGGAGATTCTTGAGGCCCTTACTACCCCGGATTATCCCTGGGATGACATGCACCATCGTTCCTATTTCATCCCAGAAGAATCCTCCTCTCGCACAGCTAACCAATTCACAGTTGAATCCGAAGACTTCCTTCCCACCAAGGTTGACTGGTTCAAGGATCCTATTCCTGCTCCTGATGCCTTCGAGGAGGGTAACATGGCCAACATCTCACCTGTCATCCAAGTTGATATCGCTGCCCCAGGACGTGCCCCTGAACTCATCACTTTAGGAGCATTTTGCAGTAAACAAGAGATTGAGGATTATAAACAACTCTTCCAGGAATTCCGTGATGTCATTGCCTGGTCCTATACCGAAATGCCTGGTCTGGACCCCGCCATCATCGAGCACCACCTTGATACCTCTGATTCAAGGGGCATAATAGATTCTCTCGACCCTGGGATAGGGGGCATGATCAATCATTTTGAACCTTCCCCATCACATCTATCTCGGCACGTCAATGAACCCATCGTTCAAACGAACACACATGTGATCCACAATCACAAACCCCATGCACATAGCATGGGGGTAGGTCATTAACCTTGCTCACTTTTTCACATTTGTGATTTCAACCATTTTTGAGGTCACGTGTCACTTGTATATTTGATTTGATATACATAGTTCTTTCCTTTGACAATTCTGGAGTCCTTATGACCTCCATTTTTCGCACCATTTGCACTGCCGGATTCATTTTTTCGTGCTCGTGATGATGCTTGAGATCATTTCTCGCTCTCACTAGGACCAATATCAACATTGTGTCCCGACACCACTAGTCGCCTCGGTTTGCGCGCCACATCGGCCGCTGTCGGATTGTTCCACTTTTTAACATGAGCCATTCACTCCTGTCACACTGCAAATATTTCATTATTTTGCCACCATTTCATCTACCCCGCAAGGAGGCCCACCAGTGTTCCCCACTACCCTCGTTCTTGGTCATCATTACTGTTCCTTGATTAAACACTTCCTCCTTGCCTGGCCATTCCTTTTGTTCAGTATAATTTTATCCCTTTTTCAGGCCGGACAAGTCCTTTACGAAAAAGGCACTTAGGGAGTTTCCGTTAAGCTCTTTTCTGACTCCTAAAAGAATGAAAAGATCGCCGAGCAATCTTGCTTCCTTTCATGCTCATTAAAGTACCTGAAAGGGCGTCTATCAGGTATAAGTTTAACCCTTTTCCGGACCTGGTAGACTAATTACGAAAAATGAATACTCTAGTCACACCGGCTAGAAGAGTTCTTCATGGCATCCTTTTATGCTTCTTTGGGCCTTGGAGACTAAATCTACGAAAAATCAACCCCCTGGAGTCTTCTTATTTGCTTTCAGACTCTCTAAAATTGAAAGCAACCACGAGCATGCACTGTCCTGGGCTCGTAAAATCCACACGACAGTACCATTCCATCACTTCAGAGTCTTCTTATCGCTTTCAGACTCCTTAAAATTGAAAGCAACCATGAGCACGAACTGTCCTGGGCTCGTAAAATCCACACGACAGTATCATTTTACACACACTTCTTCTAGTTCCTTAACCCATGAAGAAGTCCCCACCCGTGCCTCCTGGCACTATGATCGATCATCTCGGCAGCACCCCCAATCAGGTCGCCTTTGTTCAGAGTATTCAGCAATCTTCTACCATTTTACACCAGCTTGAGTCTCCCTCAACCAATTATTCTCCCAGACCCATTACAGCTATGATCCCTTTCCCCTCAATCAGTTTCATATGCTTCTAGATCATTCCCATTATCATACTCTGAACAAAGGAAGTTTGAGTCCACCCACTCTACTTGCCCAGTTGTCCCCACACAGTTTGTCAGTCCTGTCATCAGTACTATCACCTTTCGGTTTTGTACCTCGCGCTTCTGTCAAGGAAACATCATTGCCTTGATAGTTGCAGGTCTCCCTCTGTCGACGATAGCTCCTCTATTCCAGAGGATAGGCCCATAGGTCCCTACGCCTTGGACTTATCACCATCTGTGGTAAGTGCCTACGGATCATTCTGAGAGGAGTCATCATTGCCTCTCCGAGTGGTTGTTCCTCACATGCTCGACTTCAGCACCCTGATCGCATCGTTGAGGATCGCGTAGGATTATATCCCATCAGTTATTAGTCGAAGACCCCGGATTTCCCCCGACTCTAGCACATTGGTGAGTCACTTCGGAACGCCCAGTTGTATGTTCCCGTGGATGTCCGGGCTGCGTTGGCGTTTGTATTCGGAAGCCATCCAGTTACATGCTTCCTTGAGTACCCAGTTTCAGTTCCAGATCCGTTCCAGTTCCAGTGTACCATGGAGAGTATGACCCCAGTCACTATGATCCAGCAGCTCATCAGTTCCTTTGGTACCACACTCAGTAGCACTGTTGAGCTCCTGCCCTCGCACATCAAGGGGCAATCTGTTAACACCCAAAAAGTGTTCACTACCTCATCTACCACATTATATGGCTCATTTGTCCATTTTCCTACCATTTTTCCCTTAAAATCCAAAAAAATCCCATTAAAAAGCCTCCAAAAGGCCTAAAATGCCTCCAAAAGGCCACAAAACCATCAAAATAGCCTAAAAAAGGCTAAAAAACCCCCTTTTTCCTCCAAAAATAGCAAAATCCCCTAAAAAGGGAATAAAAATATAAAATAATGAGGAAAAGGAGAAAAAACCCCTATACAGCTGCCCAAAACCATGTGTTTCCTAAAACCATGGGTCAGCACTCCACCACCCAAAAACTATAAATAGGTGATGGAGATCCCTTATTCCATATCCACAATCACAAGCACCCTTACTCTGCCAAAATCTCTCTCGAAACCCTAGTTCACCATTGAACTACTTTCACCTTGAGAGCCACTTTTGGCCCATTCCCACCATTGGAGAAGGAGAAGGAGCATATTGAAGCTTGGAGCATCCTCTTGGACACTACAAAGGGCTCCATCAAACCTTCACATTGAAGGTAATTTCAATACAAAAAGCCATTATTTAAATTTGTTGTTTATGTTTTATGCATGTTTTAGTAATTTAATTTCTGTTTTAGCTTAATTATTTACACTTACTGAACTGCTACTAAGGAGTCCATTCTCCTTAGTAGGTGCTCATTTGCACAAGCTAGGGGTAAAACCCTAGCTACAGGCCTTCTAACACCTTCAAGCTTACAAGCCTAGAAGGATAGTGGTTAGAATACTCTGTAATGGGAGGTACCTAAAACCCTTTTTCCTTGCATAGATGAAAATTTTCAACCATGTACTATATTTTTCTTTTCTTTGGTTTATTTTTTGTTCATACATGCAAGGTTTCCCTAAAGGTGTCGCAGTCGATTCCCGTGCTACATTGAGCAAATAAATGAAGTTTGCAATCGACATTTAGTTTTTCCACAGGAATAACTCTAAAAGCCACTCAAGAGCAATATTGTAAACAAACTCCATGACCCAATGGAAGTCGAAAAACTAGTATTCTACCCCAAGAAATTCAAGTTGGATTCTTGGAACCTCGTGAGGAGGAGACGAATGTTGTCGTTTGCTCCATCCCCTGCTTTCGTCATCACGATTATATAGTTTGGAAAATATTGTGGCAAAGTGGAAGGGAAAGTATGGCACCAACAATAAAGATAAAAAAAATTAGTTACCCATAAGAGATCTAAGTTGTCCATGGAATCCAAAAGTCTGAGGAATAAGCGAAAATTGCTTTGCGTCAACATTCTTGTTAAATTTTCAGAATTTAATTCAATCTGATCTAGGATCTTAATTGAGAGAACAACATGTACAACAAATCTACAGCATATCAATCATGGACACAATAATGCAAGCACACAAGAGACACAGAGTTTACTTGGGGAAAACCATAAAGGTGAAAAACCCCAATAACTTCCTCAGAGATAGATAGAGCAATGATACAACCAGAATACAAGAGATAGTCTTTTCCTAGCAGCAAAGCCTCCTCCTCCACAAGTGCGCCACTCTCCCAAGTGTGAGTGAGAGAATAGAATGTGTAAAATGAGAGAGACACACTCTCTATTTATACACTAACTTGACTTGACCTTTACTCAACTAGGTCGGCCTCAACTTAACCACTTAACATAATGCTGACTGGGCCGACCCCCACTAGGGTGGTCTAATAACCGTTTGACCCACATGGCCGACCCCCAATAGGGTGGTCTAATAACCCTTTGACCCACATGACTTATACAGGGCCGACCCCAACAAGATGGCCTAATAACCCATCAAGTATAAGTTAAGACACTTACAATATAAATGACGACACTTCCGTATAGAGGAATAATAACATCTCTATAGGAATACAACCACTTCCGTATAGAGGAATAATAACATCTCTATACGAATACAATATACATATATGTGCAATACATTCCGAAGTTACATATACATCAACAATTCTCAATCAAATCATACAACTCTTTGCAAGCAATATGATAAATTAGAGGCTTTGAAATACGTTGAATACTTAAAGTTGAAGATTCATGTTGATGGCTTGAATTGAGTTGCACAAATAATCAAACATAGATCTAGGTTGTCAGAGGATTTCAAGATTGAGGCAGGGTTAGTAGGAAACCTTTCCACTAGAAATTCAGCCTCATCCACCCGGAAAATGATCATGACTGTTGGAGATACTAGAAAAATCACTAAAGTTAAAGCAATCCCCCTCTCACCAACGGCTAGGATGGAACCCTGTGTTTTGGAAAAGTTAATTTGAACCGTTGAAGGCAGATTACCGTCTATTAAACGCAAAAAGAAATACCCGCCTCTTATGACCATGATTTAATCACGCATCTTATTGGGACAATTCCTAGCCACCGACATTTATAAGATACACTATAGTATGTTAAAGAGATATACTTGCTGTGAAAATTGTAAAAGGTTCTTTTAGCCACTCTTAAGTGATGATGAGAGTGAGAGGCACTGTGTTTTATGCTTGAGCCTTGTTGGCAATATTGTTCATGTGCACTTATGTTGTAGTGGGTTTTAAAGACCATAGTCTCTACCACTTGTGCACATTTACTATGACTTGGAGATGAATATTTCCATGTTGTAATGGGATTTATAATCACATATTTGTGTGTAATGTCCCCTTCTCCTTAGAACGTGCAGGGAAGGAAACATTAACAACATACCAGGCTTTTGTAAACTTAGCCCCAATATTTTCTCTCATAAATCTGTAATAATTAAAACTTCTCTATACAGATGTAAACTTCAATAAAACACAGCGGATCTAAACACGACATATGCACACAGGTTCATCATGCGTTCAATCATATAAACAACAGTCATTAATTAAAATATTTGCAGAGCATAGAATTAACATAATTCAATTGCAAGAATACTTATCTCGAATTGTAATGGCCCAAACGACTGGCTACGTGAGAGCAATGTTCCACCCAACCATAGATCTCTGTCCAGCCTGTATTCTTTCAGCTGAGAGATCACCCCCGAGCTGGGCTGTGTATCCACTAAGGAGGAACTAGATGGCTCACTTACAGTCAGGGTTTCACTCAGACAACCATGCTAAGCCAACACACAGTTGGGTTTTTCAAGCATGCAATGGGAAATGGAGAGGAATGCTAGTCCACTGAGCTCAATCCCAGAGCTAGGTACACATCAAGCTAGACTCAAACGATTCCAGCCTCCACACTTGGATTTCTCACAGCTTTGTTCAGCAAATAACCCCAAATCCGTCACTGATTTTCTGGGCAATTAAAACTGGGTTTTCCCATGGATTTTGGGGTAGCTATTGCTCCCAAATTCGCCCCAAGGTTCCTACCAATGGATCCCCCATTGGATTTCACTGTCCAATACCAAATCGAGACGTTTTTGGCTTCCCAAAACGTGGGTTCTCTCACAGTCGCGATTTCTGGATTTCTCACCCTTGGGAACTCGTTTTTGGATGGAGAAAGATGTCCCATACTTCCACAATGGAATGGGGATAAGGATGGAGCAACCCCCAAGATGTAGAGTGACTTGTGGGACAAGTCCAAAGAGCCCATACCTTCCCATACGAATTTCAGGGCTGCCCATACTCCATCAAAGTCATTGACTTAATTCTTCAACCACTTCTTACAACAGGAATAAATGTCATCTAGAAAGGTCAAATGGGTTCTCATAAAGACATATGGCAACCTATGGTTCACTCCCATAGCCCCCTCACAACTCCCTAGTGGATACACGTGGCCCCTTCTCATTCGTTGCCTCCATAGCCAGTCTTGGAATTTTATATTGCCTGATGTTTATTTACATCCTATTACAATTTCCATGGCTTAAGAGCACATGGTATCAAAATATCAAATACTTTCCCTTTAAATAAAATTCGGCTTTCACTAGCGGGGCCTTGGCCTTGAGCTCCACACTAGGAAAACATACCTCACATGTACACATTATTTACATTAAAGGCTAATATATCCTAAGGGTCGAATTGGGGGTATTACATTGTGAGAGGCATTGTTTTCCTAAATCCTATTTGGAGACTTTGGGACATGGTGAGGAAAGTATGAACTTGCTTAGATCCTGTAGTATTATGGCCATAAGTTACAACCATGCACATTGATGCAATTGATGGTCTTTTAACATTCTATATTCGAAGAACAAAGGTGAAGGACTTGAGGGGGAGTGTGTATTTTCAGAGACAATTGTTGTGCAAAAGAAGCAACTGTAGATTTTCATATTGATACAAGTGTTGACCTTCAAAATTTTTGATTTGAAGAACAAAGGTGTAATACCCCCATTTTGACCCTTCATATGTATTGGATTCTAATGCAAATGTCGTATATATGTGATGTATGATTCCTAGCATGGATCTCAAGGACAAGTCCCTGCTAGTGAATGCTCAGCCTTGAAGGGATGATATTTTATGTTGTGCTATCCATGTGCCAGTAAGCCACGGTGAAATTGTAAAAATGATGTAATGCAAATAAAATACCAAGGGGCTGGCTATGGATGAAACTAAATGAGGGGCATATGTGTATCCACTAGGGAGAGGTGAGGGGGTTGTGGGATTGAACCTAGGCTTCCATATGTCACCATGGGAACCCCCTTTGACTGTCCTAGCTATCATTTATTTATGTTTTAAGGAAGTACTTCAGAAATCAGTCCATGAGAGTGATGGAGTATGGGCAGACCTGTAAATTCATGAGGCAAGGTATGGGATCAATTTAGCTTGTACCATAAGTCACTCCACCTTTGGGGAGGATGTTTTCCTCATTCCCCACTCCATGGTTTGGGAGGGGAGTAAGCATCAATTTGGAGAGAGGATGCAAGCCCAGCAGTGAGAGGAACCAGAAATTGTGGCTTGGAATGAAGCCACGATTTGCAGAGACAAAAACGCCTAGAAATCTGCGTGGGAAGTGAAATCCATTGGGGAATCAATAGACCCGAACATTGGGGCGATATTGAAAGGGTTGGATTCCTAGAAATCTATTGGGATACATAGATTTGATAGCTGAAAACCCAGTTGTGGGACAAAACCTTTCAACCACAACCTTGAGGAAGATCCAAGAGCGGATTGCAGTGGGAGAGAGACCCGAGGGGGGGGTAGACTTCATGGTAGGGCGAACGAGGGATCATTTAACCTTGGTTTAGAAGTCAGGACCAGCCATACCTTCCCAGGTCAGTGCTAAGGGAAGCGACGCCCGAGGGACTGTGTAGCAAAGAAGGGGACTTTACTTGGGCTGAGAGTGGAGGTGATGGGGGTGCCTGGACTGTATAAATCCAATAGGATATGCATGTAGCTCTTTGGTTGAGCTCATTGGATCAGGAAACTTCTTCCCTGTCTCCCGACTTTCTTGGTAGAGCTAGTTGTGTAGATATGACCCTGAATGACTGTGCCTAAGGCTGTGAGTGAGCCTGTTAGTTCCTCCTTAGTGGATACATATCCCCAGCTCGGGGGTGGTATATGAGTGCTGAAAGAATACAAGCTAGGAAGAGACCTATGGTTGGGTTGGAATGTTGCAGTCCATAACCAGTTGCTTTGAGATTTCAATGAAAAAATAAGTGTTCTCTATGATTTATATCATGTTCATTATGTGTTCTGAATGCTTAATTGTTCATGTTAATGGGAATGAACTGATTATCTTAAGTTAGTCAGCATAATCCTGTGCATAGCATGAGAAGAGGACTGACTACCTGTAGGTTGTTTCATCATTCTTCCTGGGAGAAATGCATTGATGCATTCCCTTATATGTGTGTGGACAATGTTTCATTCCACTGTGTTTAATTGAGTATGCATATGCACACATGTGGTTGTATTTATATGAATCTGTTCATTGATGAATAGGGATAAGTATTGAGAAGGCCTAGAAATCCCAGACTACTAATCATGGCCTTGGGGGAGAAATAGACACCCCCCTCTTGTGTCCATGTTCCCTTCGTGGGTCAGATGAAGGGAGGGGCCATGACAGTGTAGATCAAATCTCTTTACAGAGTGGTAAAGAGGTATGGATGAGGTTTGGGGAAACATTTTGGTTGGGTGACAGACAAATTCAGAGTTCTCAGGTGTGGAAGAGGATCACACCATTGCATAGAGCTCGCCGATATCTTTCCAACTATACCAGGTTTTCCAAAAATGGACTTAGGATGAGGAAGTTATCAGCCTAAGAAGTTGGAAGTAATAGGGGTATGTGGTCGACTTTGACTTTCCGAACCCGCATTGCGGAAGTCGGAGGTGGAAATCTTTGGAGTTGCACATTGTGGTTCCAACTTTCCAATTCTCACAAGGCATATTGTGGATTGTAGTAGTCGACAACATAAATATTCGGAGTTGCACATTGTGGTTCCAACTTTTCGACTCTTGCAAGGCAGATTGCAGAAGTCAGAGGCGCATGCCTTCGACTCTATATATTTGGAGTTTTGAATTTCTGACTCCCGTAAGGTGGATTGCAGAAGTTAGAGGCATATTTCTTTGATGTTGTGTATTTGGATTTCCGACTTCTGACTTGCAGCTTGCGGATTGCGGACTGAATTTATTGTGGCTATGCGAAAGTGCATAGATTGGAAAAAATAAATTAGCTGGTTGTTTCTAAGGAGATCCCTCATCACCTCTAAAGGGAATCGAGTGGATCAGGGACGTTATAGAGTGGTATCGGAGCCCATGTTGCATCATTGGGCCTGCATGGGCCAAATCTAACCAATTTGCAGAGTGTATGTCAACACAAAATTGGATAAAGCGCTGAAACTGTTAGCGAGGAAATGAAAGGGTCATCGATGCGTTTCCATGAGAAAGCAGAAAGTCGTCGAAAAGGTGTTTCAGCGTGAAAATGAAAGTTGCACCGAAACCTTTCAGGGAGTTTCGTAGAGTTGTATTGATAATATTTCGGCGAAAAAGGGTAAATCCTGTCGATATGTTTTGGAGGAAAACTGAAAAGTGTGCCGATCAAAGCCCAAGGTTGCAGCACTGGGGCTTCTTGGGCCAAAGTATGAGTTTACAGGAAGGTAACCATAATTTGAATTAGGTGCAAGGGCATACAATGTGTGTTGAAGGAATCCATATGGAGTTGGAATTGAACAGTTTGAAGTGCTCATAAGTGCAAGAAATTCCAAGAAAGGCCAAGTTGGACTTGGCCATAATTCCTGAAAGCAATTGGAGCAGTAAGACAATTTTGATAAAGAGAGAAATTTATCACCTCAAACTATTTTTGTTTATAGCATAAGAATTGTATGCTTGGAAAGTATCAAGTAGGAATGTTATACATGAGTATATGTATTGAATTGTTGCTTGGTGAGAAAATCATAGCTAATGATTCCTTGTGTGCTTGCTAGAGAGGCCATTAAATTGGATCAGCTATGATGTGGAAGAGGAATTCCATGCTATGATGAGAGAATGGAAAGGGAGAATTCATTCACTCTTCTCTTGTTGATATGATTATATTTTCAATTTTTATGTACAAAAAATTTGGCATAGGAATGTTGAAAATGCAAGAGATCAAACAAATGAAGTGAATATGCACTAGTTGGCACATTAATATATATTGCATAGTGCATATGAAGGTGTTTGTTCATGTATACGATATTGCATATTGGTAAAATAATGATATTTAACATATGCAATGAGCCACTTAGGATAATTATTGTGGTTGATAATCACTATTGGTGTTGGTATTGGTTGTAGGACCAAAGACAAAAAAGCATGGATAAAGATGTTGATGATGTTGTTGCATGTGACCAACAAACTTATGAAGAAAGGTTGGTGCAACAAATATATGATCACAAGGTTGGTGGAAGGATGGTGTAATCCTTTGCAGGAGACCAGCTGATCAGGTAACATCAAAGATGTTAATGGGATACATGCAGGTAATGGTTTATTTATGATTGCATACAAAAAGGGGTTTGGGTAAGAATATCGAGCCATATTTAATAATCGTAAATTGGTATGTATGTGGTGTTGAATGCATTTAAGGAAACATTATTCCATAGGGTAGGGTGAGGTATGTGGTAGTAAGGGAAATGATCCTTATACCATCTAGTTGTTTTGAATCGTAAATGCATTCATATGAAAATATATCATGCCATTTTTATATGTTGGTTATGAGTTTAATAACCAAAGCAAGTGAGGACTTATGGTCCTGTTGTGGTAGTGCATGCCATATGGTTAAGGCCATACTGTGGTTGGAATGGTAATGCTATGGTGCTACATAAGTATCACATGAAATCCCTATTGGTGTTAATTTGGGATGAAACCTCTTTGCCAACAACCAAGGAGTGAGAAAAATCCTGAGGTGTTGTTCGGGTAGATAAGGAAGGCACCCATATAAGTTAACCAAGTGATTGGGGAGGTGGTCAGGTGTTGTGTTGAGGCAATAGCCATACTTTTCAAAACATCATGGTGGAATGCATGACATGAAATTACGGTATTCATGAATCAATGCAAGGTGGTATTGAGTGGATGCACATTAAAAGTTTATGTAAACTTTGTGATTGTTTCTGTATATGTGTGGGTACATATGCTGAGAGGCATGGTGTGAATACATGGTTGTGGAATATGTTTCATTACAATTCATTAATAACTGAAATAATAAATTATTGGCAATTATGAGATCATTTCATGAACTGCCATGGATGCAAGAAAATGATTGCATGAAGAAGGTAGTCATGTTTGATGGACTACCAGGATGCTTTGTTGGAAGGACAGAGTTGCATGAAATGATATGATTTTGTAATCATGAATATTGAGATTTTTATTTGAATTCATATATAATGTGATTGTATCTTGCAATTTTATTGCAACGATGATGCATATAAATTAAATATATTTCATTGGATTTGAGATATTAATAGTTGATAGTGTTTGAATGATTGAGTATTATAATTCTGAGATCACTTCAGTGACTGTTGTAACATTTACAACGAAAATGGTATATGCATGGATACTCACAAATTGTTTGGCGGATTGAAATTTTCAGATTTCAGGTAGGATTGTCTTACGTATGGAAATGTATGTAAGTCCATAGTAAAGGCATGAAATCTCTATTGGTTAAACAATGAGGACCTCCTGCACCTACCCAGGACAACGCTGAGGGAAGGGGCACCCAAGGGGTTGTGCAATAGAGAAGGGGACCTTACTCGGGCTGCAAGTGGAGGTGAGGTGGGTTCTGAGACTAGCTGGAACCCATTGAGATTCCTATGGATTCATAGTAGAGCCCTTGATTTGGAAATGGTTATGGTGCAGTTTCCTTCCATTGCCCTGTTGACGTAGACGAAAGTGCTGGCTTGGTAATGGAGAGGGAAAAAGAGGTATGGGAATGGTTTGGAACCATAAATGATTGGTAAATCCAGTCGGTGCATTGGTTGAGCCTTGAATGTTGTGGAGAAACCTATGTACTGGCCAAACATTCGTTAAATGCTTGGTAAATCTAGTTGGTGCACTGGTTGAGCATTGAATGTTGTAGATCCTGGATTGTAAAGAAAAGAAGGAGTCTGTGGAATAACGTGAAGACGTCCAATAGAGATAAGTATTTAATTACCATCTATTTCTTATTCCAAATAATGAAAAATTTCACGTACAAGTCTTATAACAACTAAGTTGATACAATCTTGTTTCTTTGTTGAAACCCAGGTAATTCTAGGAAGTAAGAACCTTGAAGGCATCCTAAGGATGCGTTTGGACATGTAACTGTCCTAGAAATATCAGTATGAGTAGCAATGGGAAATGGTGCTAGTGGACCAAAGGTTCTGTAGGCAATGGAAAATGGTCCTAGCAGCCAAAGGTTATGTAGGAAAACCACAGGGAGGGGTTCCTTGGTTGAGAAGCCTTGGACATACCTTAGACACCAAGTGCCATCGCCAAAACAAGGAAAAGGCAAGTCAAGCATTCACATTTGAAGTGAAAGAGACCAAGGAGCATGGAACCATAGTTGTGGTGGGGCTCCGGATTGGAACAATATTAAGAGGGGGGAACTCTTACTCTTCTCTTTCCTTTTTGATTGATGCATTTTAGAGACAAAAAATTGTTGAATGCATGTTGTGGCTGAAAGTTGATTGCATTTATTTTGCTTGAAATAAATTGTGAATGCTGAATTAGTTAATTCCTTGTGAAAGGATGAACATGAATGAGTTCATTTGTATGTTGGACAAGCATGAAATGTGTGGAAGTATTATGGATAAAGCATGAACTTTCCATGTCAATTGGGCAAGTAATTGACTGGTCTTAATGCTTATGTTATGCTTTTCCTAACAAGATTTGCAATGATGAATTTCACAAGTGAAAATTAAACCAATTGGTTGCAGCTATTACAAGGTAGGTGTTGCTAGCAAGCAAAGTGTGGGAAGCTGTGCACATTGACCATGGCAGCAGACCAAAAGATATTTGATTTGGCTGAAAGTATTCTTCAAACAATTTCCAAGACCCAAGAAAATCTTGAGGAAATACTCAAGCTACAAAAGAAGCCATTGAAATGTTGGAAATGTGGAGGAATTCATTGCCTTCATAACTGCCCAACAAAGGACAACAAGAAGAATTGTATCCATAAATTATAAAAACTTGTGGATCAGATGGAAGGTAAAGAAAAGGAATGGATTGTTGTGGAGCAATTCCCACATGTGGAGCTGGAAGGTCAAAGCCAGCAGGAGTAGCCTATAGAATCCAAAGGACTTGGTCCTAGAAGCTCAAAGTAAAAGATGAAATGCAGGACAAATCTGCTACATTTTTGTGAATTTTGGACATGTGTAAACTGTGTAAGTATTCCTAAGTATTGGAACAACGAGGACGATGTTATTCTAAGGGGGAGGGGATTGTAATACCCCCATTTTGACTCTTCAGATGTATTGGCTTATAATGTAAATGTCGTATATATGTGATGTATGATTGCTAGCATGGAGCTCAAGGCTAAGACCCCACTAGTGAATGCTCAACCTTGAATGGATGGTATTTTATGTTGTGCTATCCATGTGCTAGTAAGCCATGGGGAAATTGTAAAAATAATGTAAATAATTGTAATGCAAATAAAATACCAAGGGGTTGGATATGGATGCAATTAAATGAGGGGCTATGCGTATCCAATAGAGAGAGGTGAGGGGGTTGTGGGATTGAACCTAGTCTGCCACATGTCACCTTGGGAACCCCCTTTAACTGTCCTAGTTGTCATTTATTTCTGCTGTAAGGAAGTACTTCAGAAATCAATCCATGAGAGTGATGGAGTATGGGCAACCCTGAAAATTCGTGAGGCAGGGTATGGGCTCTATTTTTCTTGTCCCATAAGTCACTCCACCTCTAGGGATGACTTTTTCCTCATTCCCCATTCCATGGGAGGGGGAAAGCATCAGTTTGGAGAGAGGATGCAAGCCTAGCAGTGAGAGGAACCGAAAATCGCGACTTGGAATGAAGGCACAATTTGCAGAGCCAAAAATGCCCAGAAATATGCGTGGGAGGTGAAATCTGTTGGGGAATCCATAGACCCAAACCTTGGGGAGATATTGAGAGGGTTGGATTCCCAAAAATCTATTGGTAGACCCAGATTTGATAGCCAAAAACCTAGTTGTGGGATAGAACCTTTTGGCCACAACATTGAGGAAGATCCAAGAGTGGATCGCAGTGGGAGAGAGACCTCGGGGGTTAGAATTGATGGTAGAGCCAGTGAGGTCTCATTTAATGTTGGTTTATAATTTGGGACCAACCATACCTGCCTAGGTCAGCGCTGAGGGAAGGGGCGCCCGAGGTACTATGTAGCATACAAGGGGACCTTACTTAGGCTAAGAGTGGAGGTGATGGGGGTGCCTGGACTGTTTGAATCCAATTAGATGTTCCTGTAGCTCTATGGTTGAGCTCATTGGATTAGGAAACTTATTCCCTATCTCCCCACTTGATTGACAGAGCTGATTGTGTGTTGGACGACCCTGAATGATTGTGCCTAAGGCTATGAGTGAGCCTGTTAGTTACTCCTTAGTGGATACATAGCCTTAGCTCGGGGATGGTATCTGAGTGTTGAAAGAATACAGGATTGGAAGAGACCTATGGTTGGTTTGGAACATTGCAGTCCATAGCCAGTTGCTTGGATATTTCAATGAAATGCTAAGTGTTCGCTATGATCTATACCATGTTTATTCTGTATTCTGAATGCTTAATTTTTCATGTTAATGGGAATGAAATGATTATCTTAAGTTAGTGAGCATATGACTGTGCATAGCATGAGAAGAGGACTAATTACTTGTAGGTTGTTTCATCATTCTTCCTGGGAGAAATGTGCTGATGCATTCCCCTATATGTGTGCGGATAATGTTTCATTCCATTGTGTTTAATTGAGTATGCATATGCACACCTGTGGTTGTATTTATATGAATATGTTCATTGATGAATAGGTCTAAGTCTTGTGAAGGCCCATAAAGCCCATACTACTATTCATGGCCTTGGGGGAGAAATAGACACCCCCTTGTTGTGTCCATGTTCCCTTTGTGGGTTAAATGAAGGGAGGGGCCATGATAGAGTGGATCAGAGCTCTTTACAGAGTGGTAAAGAGGTATGTATGAGGTTTTGGGAAACATTTTGGTTGGGTGAAGGACAAATTCAAAGTTCCTAGGTGTGGCAGAGGATCACACCGTTTCATAGAGATCGTCGAGAGATTTCCAATGGTACTAGGTTTTCCATAAATGGAATTAGGATGAGAAAGTTATCATCTTGAGAAGTTGGCAGTAACAGAGGTATGTGGCCGACTTCTGACTTTTTGAACTCGCATTGCAGATTGGAGATTGTGGAAGTAAGAGGCGTAAATATTCAGAGTTTCACATTTTGGTTCCGACTTTTCGACTCCCACAAGGCGGATTGCAATTGCGGAAGTCGGAGGCATAAATCTTCAAAGTTGCACATTGTGGTTCCGACTTTCCAATTCCCGCAAGGCGAATTGTAGAACTCGGAGGCATATTCCTTCGACACTGTATATTTGGGGTTCTGAATTTCTGCTTCCCACAAGGTGGATTGTGGAAGTCAGAGGCGTATTTTTTTGACACTGTGTATTTGGAGTTCCGACTTACGACTTGAGACTTTCTTCTTGCGGATTGCAGACTGAAGTTGTTACAGCTGTGTAAAATTGCAGAGTTGCAGATTCTTTGAAAAAAAAATTAGCAGGTTGTTTCTAAGGATCTCCCCCATCACCTCTAAATGGAACCGAGGGGATCGGGGACGTTACAAAAGATGACATATCTTCAAGAGAGTGTGGCTTTTTAGAGGTGCTTTTTATGCAATCCAGACACTGAGCAGTTGGTAAAGATTTCTTGTAGGGGAAATCCATTTGTGATGTAATTAGCATTTATATGGCAAGTTGTATGCTTGCTTGATATTGCATGATTTCCCTTTTAAAAAGGAAATTTGGAAAGTTGTAGACTTGCTTGAGAATGGATCATTTCCCTTTGTAAAGGAAAGAATCAACCCCTATTCTGGGATAATTAATGCAAATGGTTTGATGATTTCATGATCCTAGAGACATAGCAAGCATAGTCTGAATAAATCCATTAACACATGGGTGTTCATTTATGTGCTTGAATTTCTATTGCATTTTCATATGGTTGATTTACGTAAAGATGCTCATAATCATAATTTTATCATGCTCACATGCAAACAATCGTTAGTAAAAGGCCCTTCATCGAAGAATTTATTTGAGAAATTTCTTGCAAAAAAATATCAAATCAAGTTGGTATCAGAGCAAGTTTGACAAGATTTGTAGGGTGTGAACATCATCATGGGAAAAGCTTTGAAGCATGCGAGGATCTAGGATTTGGAAGAAATCAACCAATGCATTTAAGCAGGGAATTCCAAGCTCAGAAGGATTATTTACGTTGAAGAGGATGAGAAAATAAAATTGTGATTTCTCTTGGAACAAGTGGTGTAGGAAAAAGTTGGAGAATACTCCACTATAGAAGTAGCAAAAAGTCCATCCAAGGCGAGGCCAACTTGTGGCCATGACAGATATACCAGTTATGGTTCTTGTTGTGAAAATACTTGTACTTTCATTTTTTGTTAGCTATTGCAGGATCCCAAGTAGGCACCATGGAACCTAGGTGGTTTCTTAGAAGCTTCATCTTTATACGATTCATGGAAGAAGAAGCAGTTGGTCAAATATCAGGAAGAGGACCAAGCATCACTCACAGGCCCATGGAGCCAAAAGAAACCAAAGTATTCTTGGAAAGATGGTGACAACAAGATCACTCACCATGTCTATTTCTAACTTTTGGGGTCCAAAAGTCCTCTCTATGGGGAGGTTTGATCCAGGAGGATCCACGATCACTCAAAATTTGAAATTATTCAATGTTGATGAAAGTGGAAACATTGCAAAGGGCTCAACAAGATATTTCTGGTGATGTTCCTTTCACCTCAAACGGACTTCGAACAATCGAGATATTAAGTTCTGATTTTTTGGTAAATAGTGGAAAATGGAAAAAAGTGCCATGTGGCACCACCAGAAGGGTGACACATGGCCTGTATTGTGCTGATGTGGAAACCCTCATGGAACCATGTGGTAGGATTACAGGTGTTGAGTTGTTATCCCAATGGCAGATGACTTGGACGAATCTTGTCATGACACATGGAATTTGTTACACAGATGGACCAATGAAGGGTCTCCACGTGGCAACCCCATTGGTTAGGTATTGTTGGGCCTGACCCAACTGGTCCAATTTTGGTAACATTTTTGAAGGCAGAAGAACCTGAGCTGAGCGCAGCTCTGAAACAGATTGAATTTTGGATAACTACTGAGGATGTTGCGAAGAGGGGCGCAGTAGCCATGTTTTGAGCGATGCTGCGAAGATCAGTACTGTGCAGAAGCAGTGCTGTGGAGATAGGAGGCCGCGTGGAGCCAACAAAGCGGAAAGCTGGATGAAGGACAGGTACAGGTACCGGTCAGACTGGTAGCATCCTATTTTTGGGAAAGATGCTACAGGAGTGTCGAGCGACGGGCACGAGTAAATCAGGAAGGTGACCAACGTGCAAGTTTGTTAAAGAAAGAGACGTCTTGGCACGCCTGGTGGGGGAAACCGTTAGAGATGAATGGTTCAATGAAAGAGACCTGTTGGCACGCGTGCGACAGGAAAGCCGATAGCGACAGAAGGAAGACATGGATAACTACCACGATGAAGCAGACACTACCAGATGCTAGCAAGCGGGTTTAGGGAAACCAACATAGTTTTGTAAACCCTAAGGGTTTTTGGGTTAGGTCTTCGGCATTGTAGAGACATGAACTTCGGACATGATCTATTTAAGAAGACAATTTTGTATGGGATGGGGTTACTCTTTACTTTTGCTGTTACAATTTTGGATTGTTGTATTGTAAAATCTTTCTGAATCAAGAAGATTGTAAATGCTCTGCAACTGTGTGCGCAGAGACCTACCTGAGAGGAAGGAAAGTCTGCAGCTGAGTGCACAGGATAAGAACGGTTGTCCCCATCCCTTTTAAAAGAAATATAACCGTTCTTAGCCTACGCACTCAGCTGCAGACTTTCCTTCCTCTCAGGTAGGTCTCTGCGCACACAGCTGCAAACTTCCTTCCTCTCAGGTAGGTCTCTGCGCACACAACTGTAGAGCCTTTACAATCTTCTTGATTCAGAAAGATTTTACAATACAACAATCCAAAATTCTAATAGCAAAAGTAAAGTATAAACCCATCCCATACAAAATTGTCTTCTTAAATAGATCATGCCTGAAGGTCATGTCTCTAAAATGCCAAAGACCTAACCCAAAAACCCTTAGGGTTTACAAAACTGTGCCGATTTCCCTAAACCGGCTTGCTGGCATCTGGTAGTGTTTGCTTCATTGTGGCAGTTCTCCACGTCTTCCTTCTGTCGCTATCGGACTTCCTGTCGTACGCGTGCCAATAGGTCTCTTTCACTGAACCATTCATCTCTAATGGTTTTTCTCACCAGGCGTTCCAAGACGTTGCTTTCTTTAACAAACTTGCACATTGGCCGCCTTCCTGATTTACTCTTGCCCACCGCTCGGCACTCCTGGAGCATCTTTCCCAAAAATAGGCTGCTGCCGGTTTGACCAGTACCTATACCTGTCCTTCATCCATCATTCCGCTTTGCTGGCTCCACGTGACCTCCTATATCCGCAACACTGCTTTTGCGCAGTACTGATCTTTGCAGCATCGCTCAAAACATGGCTACTGTGCACCTCTTCGCAACATCCTCAGTACTTAGCCAAAATTCAATCTGTTTCAGAGCTGCGCTCAGCTCAGGTTCTTCTGCCTTCAAAAATGTTACCAAAATTGGACCAGTTGGGCCAGGCCCAACAGGTATGGTTCATGTTATCAAAAAAATTGGAGGTTCATAGGATCAAACCCGAGACCTCATGGATCCACGCTAAATGCCTTTACCGTCACACCGAGAAGTTGGTTTTTAACATATAAATGTTAGACCTTGTATTTAAAGTTTTTTTATGGTTCAAATGGTGGAAAAAGAGAGGCAAAAAGGGTTTTGAACCCACAACGACTTGCATATGGAATAAAGGAAACTTTGCCAACACACCATAGGATGTAGCTTTGTATGGTATCACGCGATATTGTATTTATGATGTAATTTGTTGGAGAGTAGAACAAAGGGTGGAGTCCATGGGTTTGAACCCAAGACTTTTGTCTTGTTATTCCATAAATGGCAATGTGACAACAATAGCATGCACACTTGTTATGATATATGCCCCTAATACACATAGAAAAGGTTAGCAAGTCCACTTTTCTAATTAAATCAATAACCTTTTTTATTAATAATCCCATTAACCTTAGAGGTGCCATGTTTGACCACTAAGATAGTGTCAATTTCCTAAGTTTTTAAGTATTGTGAGGGGGATGAAGTAAATGTGATACTAGGGAGAAGGTGTTCACGAATTGACTATCATAGAAATGTATATGAGGGTTAGGTCGACTCACTTTTCTTTCAAGAGCAAGGAGTTTTAGATTTTAATTCCTTGTGTGTGCCTCAAAAGGGAGCACTTTTCTTAAGTTACACTTTCCTTGCACCTCTTTTCTCAAATCCATTTTTATTATTTTTATTGATTGTTTTTTTGTTTATTAGCCATTTTTTAGGTTTAGTCCATTTGCTTTAGATTTGTCTTTGATAACCTAGGACATAGGGAACTTGGCTTTTTGTAAGGGGTTATCGCTCACATATATAACATTTATCATTTATATGCATTACCCTTGTTTTGAATCTTTTAACTTTGGATTAGGTATTCATACATGGGAATACTATAGATACCTTGGAACATAACATATGGTAAGTCAATTATGAAAGGGGGACAATATGGAAATGGGTGAAAGGGATAGTGAAATGATATGGCATGAAAAATGGATACCTAAAATGTTGTAAATGACATGAAACGAGTATCATGCCTACTTAAATCCCTAACGATACACTTGAATCACAAGGTTACATAGTTATCTAAAGGAAGACTTATGACCACATGGGAATGCACCTTTAGCTATGAAACAACCATACACGATGCATCGGTCGGTATAGAGTAACATCGTCAACCCCTCATTGTCATGTCTACACATAGGAAAACAATTCCCATGAGTCAACAAGTATAACATATGCCATAACACTATCATCAACTTAAAGTCCCCATCGATCTTTGGAACATAACATGGTGATCTAAGAAATATATAAGTGTCTCTAGAAAATATTAGAACATCATTCATAAGGTAAATTAAATTTGTTTGTGCATTACTTAAGAAAAATGTTATCACAAACCATTCACGTAACCCATAATCAACTTTGAACATTGTCTTCTAAACATTTTTAAGTGTTGAGAGGAACATGATAAATAGATTCTTGTGAAAATGTTACTCTCATTGGTGTGT
This sequence comes from Larix kaempferi, assembly GCA_027924585.1. Classification (NCBI taxonomy): domain Eukaryota; kingdom Viridiplantae; phylum Streptophyta; class Pinopsida; order Pinales; family Pinaceae; genus Larix; species Larix kaempferi. The sequence continues at coordinate 400,885 of BSBM01002043.1, forward strand.
ATAAAAGGTCATAATGTATACAATCTAGTACATGTTCATGACTATGGTATTATTGGAAGCCTGGTGTTAACGCCCAAAATTCGCACACATGCGACATTTCGACGATTCATCCAGTAAAGCGTCATCAACATAAAGAATGTATCTCACCACAAGAATCCTAAACAGATCCAAAAAAAATCATGAGTCCACAAGTGCCAAGAAATAGTAAAAAGACAAGGGTAGCGTGGGTATTACACAGTTGACCCGCGCTATACCGCAGATTACCTGATCAATGCCCGAGTTGCACCCGCATGGCTTTTCCTTCGATAGCCACGCTACTATCAAAATGACAGGACAACTCATGCCCAATGGCACATTAAAGACTCAATCCTCCCCAAGGATCATAATTCAGCTCCTCACACACTTGGGGGCATTAATCATCCCCCCTTGTGTACCTTGGAACTGGTTCATGAAGGAGGAGAGTTCAAATTTGTATCTAGTTATTTGATGGGTACCTCTTGGCCTATAAAAGGAATCCATTGGAATGCATTTGCTAGAGATTAATTAGAGAAAGGTTATGCTGTTGAATTTGAGTTGGAGCTTTCTCATAGCCCACCATTTCCTACCATTGTGAATCATTCCCAAGATTGCTTCCCACCTACCATCAAGGGGAAAGTATCTCTCTCCATTGTTCTTCCACCTACTTAGCATTTAGTTTGGGAAAGAAAGGCCTCCCTAAGGGAGATTGTTGGCTTCCCTTGAAGCCCACAACTCACAGGTGTTGTACAACTATTCCATTGGGAAATACAAGAGTGGTTTCGCATATCTTTGGTTGTTTTTGAAGTTTGCATTCCCCCCCCATCTCTTTCATTTTGTTTTTGTTTACATTTTCATGTTTGAATGTGAAATACACTAACAATCTCTTGCAGAATCACTTGGAGGAATACCAAACATCAAAAGGGTCTCCAGGGACTAAGGATTTGCAGAAACCAACAAGGCTTATCATCTCACCAAGTGGAAGAGTGCACTTGTGCAATTTCTTCCATAACAGTTCTAATGGAGACCATACATTTTTTGTTAATTTCTTTTTAAACTAGGTCGTTTTATGCTAAGTATATAATTCTGGGTGTTTGTCACTTGCAGGAGAGAAGGTATTCCACCTCTTTCTTCCAGAATTTGGCCCCATCACGGCCATAGGTTATTTTTTTTCACATCCACCTGGTTCTCGACATCTCTTCCATGCTGATAGCGCAGAATCAACTCCGACAGTTGCATGCATAGCGCATGTTACTAGAGTCAGATCCACGCTACACCTCTCATCGCACCCACATAGAAGTTCAGTGTATTTCCCATGCTACAATGCGTTTATTTTGTATTAACCTGCGCTATCCATGTGGCAGAGTCTGATTTATCCAAGCTACTGTTATTTATTTTCTTTTTATCTGCATAGCCTAGTTTGGCAGCTCAATTGCTGCTTACTAGTGAACTTAAATTAAGGCTAATTCACCCAATTTACTTAATGTTTTAGTAATTAGTGCACCTAGACCAATATTAGGAAGTAAAGAGTACATCTCTCTTGAAACTTAATTAGGTAACCAACTTTGAGGCTTTCAACGGGCCCCATTGTTGTCACTAGTATTAAGGACCATTTCTGGTTTACGCATCAATTGACATATTGTTTTTAGTAATCTTGCTAGTGTAGAAAACATGTTTTGCACACAAGCAAGGACCTAAAGACACTTGTGTCCCGAAATATGCTCTCCACCTTGCATTAAATGTGATCTTGGTGAATAAAAAAAAGCGCGAGAAGTGTGAAATACCTCTATTGCACACTTGTCTATTAATTAGAAATATTTTGATTTGCAAAGCACCATGAGCATCTCTTAGAGTTATAATTACACATTACTTGATATACTCTTTTAGTTAATTTTCCAATAAAATCATTTTTTTCTTTCATCACATGTGTTTGCTCCATTAGCACACAATAAGAGGCCTAAATACTCTTTCCACTCTAGTATGCTCTTCACCTCACACTTCATGTGAGATTGGTGAATCAGAAAGGTAGGACTTGTGAAATACCCCTCTTACACTCCATAAGTGAAACATTCAAACCCCTTAAAATCATTGTAATTGTATTAACCAACTAAAATCCTCCATAAGAGGTCACATAAAAATATTTTAGTTAGGTAGGATTGATTGGGCTCGACATCCATTAATTCCCACCAATCTAGTTTCATTAGTAAAATCTTGAAACATAGCATTCTTGTCTTTTAGGGTACTTACAAAATCCTGCTATAAAGGAAGTGTTAAAAGAAAACCCGGATCGGAAGTGCGCCGTGACCAAGGAGATGAATGCTGAGGTATAACTTCCCTGCTCTCCCCTACAAGCCACTTAGCTTGTTGTAGGGAGATGACACTATACTGTGCAGGCCAAACCACTGATCCACACTTGACACAAGGTATCTTAGTGGCCCAACTTAGGATATCGCCAAGGAGCAATTGTGAGTGCAATTGAATCCCAAGGTTAGCTATTTCCATTGGGAATTGTTTCAAAGTCTTCTTGATTGGATCATTGGCCTCATCCTCGGTATAAATAGCTCTTTGTTACCTCCACTAGTCGATTGGTGAGTGGATACCATTATCACCATCAATTTGGACCTCATATATGCAAAGTTGGATATCTTTACACAATCCTCCCTGATGCCCCACGACATCGTTCATTGGATCCTACAGCTTAGGGCTCGTCACATTCAACGGATGAGCTTATTGGGTCCATTTCCCATTTAGGAAAGGTTCCTCCCACCACATCGGTACCATTCAACATGGTTCCATATTACCCATCCATGCTACTTGTGTTGGTTTCCCCTACACTGGTACTAACACCATTAGTTGGTCAATTACAGTATGGACCATATAGTCCTACATAATCAAATATTAGCCAAACAATGATGGTTCCTACACCACCATTGGCGCCAGTCGCTCCTACATCCACCTCTTATGGAGTAAAAATGAAATTTATCCCACCACCAGGATTATATCCGTATTACCCTTTCCCATGACCAACTAGTCAACAACCTTCCCCCACATGGGGGTTAACCTAGTTCAACCTACTTATGTTCAGCAAGCTCAACAATTTGAGGAGTTGAACGCCACAAACCCCTAGAATTCACTGACTCAAGGGAAGAAGAAAGGTAAGAACAAGCTGTTGTAGATATTTCTCCCTAGGGATAAGAGAAATTCTCTTAGGATAAAGTAGATTAAGCTAGCTCTAAGCTAAGACAAAAATGAAACAAATGTGATCTTGGATCCTGGATTAAACTAGTATTTCAGAGATTTTACATTAAGAGGAAAGAGAGAAAGTAACTCACCTCCATTCTCAGCGTTTGTCTTGCTTGTAGTTTTGATCTCGAAATCTTCGCAATAGACCTGTGGAGACAAAACAATATACAAGCACATGCAATCTTCCAATGTCTTTGAATTACAAATTAAATTCCAAACCTATATAGATATAATTCATGAAACTGAAACATAATCAATACACATGAACTAGGAAACAAGACAAGTTATATTATTAAGAAGCTTGAAAAGTGCTTACAAAGGTTGCTTGATGTCCGAGCCAATCCTCCAGCTCCAACTGCTTCCACCTCTAGCTATCTCCACAAAAGGTTTATGATCATAGGTTTGATGCCCCAAAAAGTCCTCCCTTTGCTCATGGAAGACCTCTCTCTTATAGCATGTGGGAAGATTAACCAACAAGAGAGAAGTATGGATCTATGGAGTGTTTAGTGGATCAGGCCAGCTGAACAGAGAGGGGTTTGGGATCGAATCAAAGGAAACAATCCCAACAAAATCTCTCGAGGGTTTGAGATCCCAAAGTCTATGGAAAAAAGGCTATAACTGGACTACCGCGCCCCTAAGAATGAGCATAACGCAGTAGTACCACACCACAAAAGAGGAGCAGAACGCGGTAGTAAGGACTATCGTGCCACAGTAGGTTTGCAAGGCATGGTAGTGCTTGCAAATAAGGGAAACTTGGGTTGACAGATGGGAAGAAAAGCGTTTGTCTTCAATGTTCAGTCACTGGTCTTCTTTTCTAAATGTTTAAGCAATAGGGGGGAAGTGTCGTCCATGTTATTTGGTGTAAAGATGCAACACTAGGTTGTTAGGTGTAATATTGAGGTATAACAGATGCCCCCTAAAGTGTGAGGTTAGAAGAGACTAATGGCCGAAAGACTTTAAAAATACTGTGCGGAGATAGCATCGAGGGGAGCAAGAAGGAGCTGAAACATAAACAAAGTGTTAGATATACCACCGAGGTGGGAATTCCCATGCTCGGAAACAATTGACTCAAAGCATGGCTGCCAACAATACATTGCAGATCCATGAGTATTGAGATGATATAGACTGTAGACAAATCATGGCTACTATGAACAAGTGTAGATCCATGAGACAGTAATGACACAACCACGACCAATACATAAGTGGATCTATGTAACAATACAAATGAAATCTCCATCACAACTTGGACGTAATCAAAATACAAAAGGCATCCAGGGTCTTCTATTTGATCGCAAATGATACGAATCTAGTCATGTGATTACAAGGTGTTGAAGTCGAACATGGTAGAAACCATTTGATTACCGGTCAATGATGGGAATCATTAACAAATGCGAGGGAAATCACCAATGATGACGATGATTCCCAAGGTATCTATAGTACATCTCAACGAAATGCTAATAAAGGAGTTGATGTCGAGCATCCAAGAGATCATTCAATCAGAGGTCAATGATGAAAACCTACTGTTGAATACAAGGAAACCTGCCATTGAGGCATGGAGGTACCAAGGTACTAGTGGTTGACTCCTAAGCCTAATCCCTGGATAGTGATCTGGCGTCGACAAGGATAGACTCGTCGAAGGTGGGCCATGATGATTCCCACATCATTGACACGAAATCGGAACGAGAGATAGTGTGAAATAATGGAATGGCAGAACATGTACTAACACAGCGGTAGTCTTGACACAACAGATGAATTGGAAAAAAGCAAACCCTTTGAACATATAACGACATGAAGCAGAACCTGGTAGCAGGGATTATTGATAGCAGAGGGTAGGCATAGGACGAGTAAGCTCGTGGCCAGAGAGACGACTCGATATGATGACCGTAACTCAGCAAAAATGGATACCCAAAAGTAGACAAGGGACAGACTTATGCCATGTTCAAAGGTGAAGACTGACAAGCTTCCAATAAAGTAAACTTGACTCATTTCCCAATTTCCCCTGACATGATGGACGAGTACCTCTTTGTTGTTTTACGAGCTTGAGGAGGATAACAGATGCTCGATATAGCTCATCTCATAGATGAGTCTAATCTCACATGTTTTACAAACCTGAGAAAGGAGGGGTTTGTCCCAAAGTGGGTCCTTCAATGTTAAATTTTAATGAGTCCAGGGAAGGAAAACTCGACAGTTTTTCACATTTAGAGAGCCTAAAAAACTTAAAGGAGGATCCAAGATGTACTTTTTCATAAATTTAGTCTCTTAGTCCCGAAAAAGTGTAAAACGATTCCAAGAGAACTCTCCCAATCAAAAAGTTGACTGAGGTATACCTTTCTCGTAATTAGTCTAGACGGGCCGAAAAAGGGGTAACCTATCACCGAATAGACGACCTTTCAAATACTTTTACAAGTGTGAAAGAGACAAGTGCACTTGGTAATATTTTCGAAACAAGGGAGTCTGAAAAGAGCTTAAAGAGAACTCCGAAGGTATTTTTCGTAAATTTAAATAATTTCAGTCTAGAAAAAGAATAAAATAAAACCAAAATAATACTTTCCTCATCGTTTTACGAGCATGAGTGAAGTCGACTAAGCTCGACACCGTTTTCTTGAGTTTGACAAGCACGACACGGGTGTGGAAGGTGCTTGGAATCTTTTTCAAGTTTTAATCCAGAGCACGAAAAAGATAAAGTTGGCTCTAATGAAGGTCAATAAGTAGGAAAACGCCAGTATGAACAGCTTAGGAAGATCCTGTCAAAAAGATTTGTGAAACCTCGAAAAGACATTAGTAATGTGAAAAAGAGTTTTGACCTAAAAGAATAAAATAATGAGCAAAAATGAATATGTGACTTATAAAAGCAAGGAGTAAAAATGAAAAGTTACCATTTCACCTTGGTTATTTTGCTCATAGAGGAAATTCATCCATTGAAGGGCAAAACTTCAAGCGTCCATATCTGGAGATTCGAGGCATCATTTCGACATCCGTCAGTGCCAGGTAAGAGCTTTCAAGATTCTCTTTCAATTCATGACTTAAAATTTTGATTTCAGTTAAAATTTTCTAGTTTTTGATGAAGCCCTATAGGGATTTTTTCACCTCTGTAACTACCGTGGGATCTCCTTGTCGGGAAATGCGGTAGTACCCCTCTGTGTAGACGCATGGGGGCGTGGTAGTATCCCTTACCGCATGCTCAGTTGGTGCCCAGGCGCGACTGTGGCAAAAAAAGAGAAAAAAATAAATTGTTTTTTTTATATTTTTAGACTGAGATCAAGCCACCATTTTGCCCATGAATGTTTCTTTTGGACTTTTTGCAGGAGTTTATACCTTGTTTGAAGCAAAATGGTTGACTAGAAAGAGAGGGAGCATAAGAATGATGATTTATTGGCTGAAAATGACCAAAATACCCTAACTGCATTGTGGAATTGTGGGTTATTAAAATTCTTCAAGACTAAAGGCATCCGCAAGCAAGCTAAGATTCTCACTCACATCGTACAAATGTGGTACCCCCGACATCCAAGCTTTTCGAGTTGGGGAGCATACCCTCGAGATTGAGCTCGAGAACATCTATTTTCTCACTGGTCTGTCAAAGAGAGGGGCCCAAGTGAACTTAATAGGGTTCAAGGCTTCGGAAATGAGCACCGATGTCTTGATTTCTCGTTACTGTTGTCAAGGTTCCGAGAAGAAAAGTGGGAAAGTGGTCATTAAGGATGTTCTAGATCTTCCAATGAGAACTGTGTTGTTTACCATCACCCATGTGGCGGGTAGCACAAGTCCTCATCAGGAATCTCGTACACAAATAAATCTTGCCATGGAGTGTTTAGCACCAACACTGTTCAACTGGTGCGAAGGGGTACTATCTAACCTCAAGGAGCAAATAACCAAGTGTAGGAATGGAGAGAACCACCAATTTGGTTATGGGAGCATTTTGGTCACCTTCTTTCTAGAGAGGGTGCTACTGTTGCATCCGCAGCTGACCATGCCTATCCACCCAGTCATCGAACCGAGGATTGGTTGATGGAGTGAGTATGTAGGGAAACTTAGGGGGCCACAATGTTTAGCCTTTGGCAAGGACTTCTTCTCATGGCTTGAGGAGTAGATCATGATGATCGAGGACTACCCCTATGCAGGGGTGGACTTCCGCGAGGATATTGAGTTGGCATTGCTCGACGACGAGGATTGGGATAACTCAGGTATGACCTTCATTAATGTATTTTCAATTTTTTGAATATGTAATTTTAATTTTTTTTTGGAATGTGTGAAAAGAACTAATTTATGTACATGTGCATGTCGCAGATCGTGGACCAAGGAGACCCGTAGGCTATTCGCCGTTATGCCGAAGCGGTATTGAGTACCGGGTTGCTTCGGAGGAGGAAGGGGGGAAGAGGAAGTGGAAGAAGTAGGAGGGGTCCGTGATATAGAGCAGAACCTACAGGGTTTGACTCTCGGAGTCCCAACTATGAGGATGGATGATGTTCCTCTGGACCTTCAGCGGCATACCATGGGTGTGCCTAGACGTATTGGCCTACTCCTTCGTAGGGTGGCTAGAGCTATAGTTTGCTACCATCAGCGGCGCACAGAATCTGAGGAGGCTCATGATAGATCTCCTAGATCTACTTAGTTAGTAGCACTTTATCTTTTTGCGGCATGTACATGATATGTAGGCTTTGAGAGCCAAAGTTTTGTATGGGATTAGATCCCAAATTTTGTTTTTTAAACACAAACTTTATGTATTCAGAAAAAACACTTTCATATGCGATGATATATATATATATGGACCTATTTCCGTGACTTATCTATTTACATTGACTTGCGTGTTTATTTTATGATGCACTTTTTATGTATGGACTAGATTCCAATCCAAAATGTAGTTAGCTAATGAGTTAGCTACACAATTGAATTCCATTGGTATGTGTTGATATGAAATATAATTAAGAGATTGTTCCAAGAGGTGTACCCTTTGAAATAAGCGAAGCAAAATAGGATTGCGGATAGAGTAGATGTGATTCAAATGGGACACCATGAGTTGGGAGTCTAAAAAGACTGACAAGGAGTCGATTCCAAGGGAAGCAACCTCAGTTAAGAGTCCAATGACTGCATGGTACTCTGCAATATTGTTGGTTGCAGGGCCCAAGCAAGTGCCTCCTGAAGATAGCAACTTGCCAGTAGGATAATAGATTACCCAAGATACGGAAGAAAGATTCTGGGTGTGTCGGCTCGCACCATCAATGAATCCGTAGTAGGAAGACATCTGCGCATAGAAGCACAAGTCGAGGTAAATAGGGATATATGAGATAAGATCCATGCATACACACACAAAAGAAGAAAATGAAAACAAACTAAGTACATTATGTACAACAAATATCTCACATAGGATAACCCTACTCATAGAAGCGTTTTAGGTACAGCCCATTGCGGGGCCGTGCCAACGGTGTGCCGTCATAGTCGACGAGTTCGTAGGCTCCTTTCTCCAATACACGTTTTACAATGAAGGGGCCAGACCACATAGACTCTAGCTTTCCTTTTCCAAGTTTGTCATGCATCTAGTCATATGTAAGTATGAGGTCACCTTCGTTGAAAATCCGAGGTTGAATGGATTTGTCGTACTATGCTTTGACGTGTTTTTTATGAGCTTCATTGGCTAAAGTAGTGTCTCGGCGGGTTTCATCTAGCTTGTCTAGGTATAGAAACCGTTCCTCTTCGGAAGTGGTATTGGGAAGTAGCTCTATGTCTATCTTGAGTGACGGGATTTCACATTCAATTGGTAGAATGGCTTCCAGGCCATACACCAGTTGGAATAGTGTGAACCCGGTAGCACTTTTTATTGAGGTTCGGTATGCCCATAACGCTGAAAAGAGAGTTGAGTGCCAATTGGACTTATGGGTACCCACCATGCATTTCAAAACCTTGTTGATGGATTCGACTTGGCCATTGGCCTGTGGGTAGTATGGGGTTGAGTTTTCATGATGAAAACCCAACTTGGCGCTCAATTCTTCAATCATATGGTTCCTGAAGTGGGAGCCATGATCGGTCACGATGGATTGTGGGACTCCAAACCTAGCTATGATGTGGTTGAATATGAATTGTGCGGCTGTTTCACCATCCTCAGCATAAGTAGGCATTGCTTCAGCCCATTTGGTGAAATAATCCACAGCTACTATGACATAGCTATGCCCCCCCGACTGAAGTAGGCTTACAGTGCGTGAAATCTATACCCCATTTGGCAAAGGGGCTGACGGCAACTATAGGATGAAGTGGAGCGGGATGCGAGCGTGTCTTACTGTGGAAGAATTGGAAGGGTGGACATTTCCTGACCGTTTCAATGCAGTCCTTGAAAATTGAGGGCTAGAAATATCCCGCTCGTAGTATCTTCTGGGCCGTAGCCATCCCAAAGAGATGACCACCACATGCTCCAGCGTGGCAGCCATTAAGAACTTGTTCAGCCTTGTCTAAAGTTAAACATCATCGAAGAACGGTATCAACACCATGATGGTAAAGGGTATCATTAATTATAAGGTAGTACTTGGCGTGATGTTGGATACGTCAACATTCGTCGTGGTTGAGGTCGGGGCGAAAACGCTGGGTTTGGAGATATAGTAGAATATCCCCGTACCATGGATCGGATGTGCTAATGAGGAACAACAATTCATCGGGAAGAGAATTGATGGGCTCAAGTTGCTCAGTAGCATGGGGCAAATTACAAATCAACTCTGCAAAGACCAAAGATTTCTTGGATTTGGCTTTGGCAAATTCCAAGTCAAACTCTTGTAGGATAACAATCCAACGGGAATATTTTCCCCCAAGCACTTAGCATGTGAGGATATAGTACATTGGATTGAAATTCGCTATGATAGTGGTCTAGCGAAGTAGAATGTAGTGACGAAACCTCTAGACAGTGAAACCTATTGCCAGAGCCAGCTTTTCAACATGTGAGTAGTGAGTTTTGGAGTCAAGAAGACTCTTACTAAGATAATATACTACATGTTCCATACCGTTGGTATCTTCTTGGACTAACACCATGCCAATGGTGGATAACAAAGCTATGAGTTATAGAATGTAATCCTGTGTGTAATTGGGGGGTTGAATCATAGGATGTTTAGTTAAGGCTACCTTTAGATTATTAAAGGAGCAGTGGGTTTCATTGTCCCAAAAAAGGGGGTTTTCTTCTTTAGAAGCCTCACATAGCCTTTTGTTATCTTGGAAAAATTGTATACGAAACAACGTAGAAAGTTTGTGTGCCCTTGCAAACTTTGAAGTTCTGGTATGTTCGTGGGGGAAGGCAAGGCTAAAATAGCTTCTACCTTCACGGGGTCCAATCATATACCGTCTTTGGAGATTATGAATCCCAAAATTTTTCTGGCTTCAACGCAAAAGACGCATTTATGCGGGTTCAAATGAATGTTGTAATGATGACACCTTGCAAAGACAGTGCCTAAGTGACCAGGATGATCTTCCCGAGTTTGAGAATGAGCGGGAAGGTTATCAAGATACAGTTCTGCAATATGATTGATATCGTGAAATGCGTACGACATCGCCCATTGGAAAGTTGCCCCAGTAACTTTCAATATGCAAAGATTCCCCATGGGAAGATCAAGGCTGTTTTATGCTAGTCCGCTGGGAGTATCTCAATCTGATTATAGCCGGAAAAGCCATCCATAAATGAAAAGATGACACTCCCAGTGCAGTTATCGATGATCTGGTTGATGAACGGAGTTGGGTAGTTGTCCTTTGGACAAGCTTTGTTCAAGTCACTGTAATCGACACAGACTCTAATCGTACCCTGTTTCTTGTCTACGGGAACAATATTAGATACCCATTCTGTTAGCAGGACAGGATAGATAAAACCAACACGCAAAAGTTTTTTGACTTCAGCTTTAATAGCGGCTGCCTTACGGGGGTGGACGGGTCAGAGTTTCTGCCGAACAGGTCGAGCGCCAGGAAAGGTTGGGATCTCGTGGACCATGATAGAAGGATATATTCCTAGCATCTCTTCATAACTCCAAGTGAAAATGTTGCGGAAAGTTTTAAAGTAGGCACTGTAGAACTCCATTTCGGTGGGAGTACATGTCTTGCCAATATGAATGTTTTCCACGACACCAGGCTTCACTGAAATGTTGATGGGAGTGGTTTCCATGAGATTGGCCAAGTTACCTTCAGAAAATATTTCATTGAATGAAGCGGGAAACTTGGTTTGAACCATTCCAAGTGAAGTGTTGGATTTAGTATCTGGCTCAATCACCTGGATAGTGGGGAATGAAGATCGATGATGGAAATCTCCCCAGGGTGGTTCATCACCACACATAACCTCCATGATTGATTCGTCAGTAGGAAAAATCAATGTGAAAGGATTGATAAGTGGTGAGGATGAACGAGCCTTAGGCGAGAGCTATGCCATTGTGTGATGGGTAGTAGGATCGACCCAATCGGTGGCTGAATGGATCACCTCATACGTTGCGAGGTTCCTGTTTAATGGCATGGAGTCACCGTAGTTTTCAATCTTGGAAGGACTTGGTATCATCCAAGAATCATTGAATGGGGTGATACTTGATGATATCATGTTTGACGGGCTGTACGAGGGATCTGAGCCTTGGGAAAACTTCGATAAGGGAGGAGTCCTTCATAAGACCAATGCCAACGTCTTGAAAACACTACCGGGGCTGATCCAATAACGGGACAGTGTTGGCAGAGTTCGAATGAGAGTCTGGGATACAATAATCTAACTGGTCTATGGTGACAATCTTCCCTTCATGAGGAAATTGTATGAGTTGAAAGATGGTAGATGCTATGGCGGTCATGGCATAGAACCAATTCCGGCCAAGTAGGAGATTGTAATCTAATGGTGCATCTACGACTTCGATGTGTATAGATACTGTTTTTCCCCCCAGTTCAACATCGATCGCAGGAATGAGTCTGTAGGGATGAAAACCATGTCCATCAAATGCTCTGAGAGCAGTAGGTGATGTTGTGACTTTGGGTGAGCCTAAGGCTCTCCAACAATTCAAAGACATAATCGACATGGAAGCACCCTCGTCTAAGACAGTGCGATGGATGCTATTTCCATGGATTTTTGTATGAACCTGGAAGGCTAACTGATAGGAAAGCAAGGGTTTGACATACTCCAAGTTAAACATGATGGTGTTTGAAGTATCTGGGTCTACTGCCCCCAGTGCTGAGAGTAAGGTTTTGCGCTGCGTAGGGCAGTGTTGGAGAATCTCGAGAGTTGACATGGCGCATGGTGCTTGAGCTAAGTCCTCAACAATGTTGTAATTTTGGGCAGCTCACGCATTAGGATTAAATGTCACTTTTTGGATGGTGCCTTTGGGTGGGCGTATCACTGTGTCTGTAGGTGGTCTCTCGATATGGAGATGACCGTTAGGGGGAGGCATCAGAGGAGGATCTTCAATAGGAGACTTTGCTTTGGCTGTCTCTGGTTGTTTGTTTGAACTTGGGGGGTTTTCCTACGTCTTCGAACGAGTGGTTATAGGAATTTCCTCATTACTCGTCATCAGGATTTCACGGTTTGTAGACGTCTCTCCGCAAGGTGGGTTGTTTGGGTTGCCCCCTTGCAGGGGGTCATGGGAAACCATTTGTTGTTGCTGTTGAGGGAAAGGATTGGTTAACACTTCTGGATGAGAGGATCCTTTAACAAATTTGTTGACTTTGTCCTTGTAGGGACAGTCATGTTTATAGTGATCGTCTTGGAAAATGAGGTAGGGAAACTTGGCTTTCCGACGCGGTTTGGGGTCATTGTGAGTGGGTTGTGGCTTGGGGTTCTCTTGTTGGTTAGAATTTTTCTTGGATTTTCCATGGTTGTTCTTCTTCTTTCCTCCGGATGGTTGTGACGTAGATTGAACTATGTTCACATCAGGGGAGAAAGTAGGAGAAGTAGAAGATTTTGGAATAGCCTGGGGTGGAGCAGGGGAAGCAGGAGTCTGCTGCCCCGTTGGTTTAGTGGCAGACTGGGCCTTGACTGAACCGACAATACCGTCGATAGGGGGTTCAGTGGCAGGCTTAGTTGGATTAGTAGTGTTGAATTTAAACCAAATAGACAAGCAAGATCTCTGATAGAAACACAATCACAAGATAAACACACTATATATCCTGGGAAACCCTCATGGGGTAGAAAACCCAGTAAAGCTTTCCTCAATAAGATGATCAACCAAAATACAAGATGTGCTCCTTCCTTCTAAGTCTCCTTAGCAGATCTCCTCAACTAGTGCGCACTCTTCCACAAGTGAGTGAGTGATCTAATGAGGAGTTCACCTCCTCTATTTATACTTGAATCTTAACTGACTAAAAGACCTGTTGGGGCCGAACTCACCTGGAGAAGTCTAATAACCCCTAAAATATAACTACAGGGCCGACCCACACATGGTGGGTCTAATAACCCTAGTTAATACTAACCCTCGGAGGAATAAACATCTCCGGATACATAATAGGGTTACCTCGGAGGGATGAAACATCTCCGGAATAATAAAGTACAAATATAATATTCTTTGAAGTTACAATATTTAACACTCCCCCTTAACGAGAAGGATATTATAACAGCATCTGCAGGAACATGGAGTCACTACACATGATACATCTATAAATCATCGGAAGCTTTCTTCAATTTGACTTCATCAGTAACTCAAACAGTTACTAGTACATTACTGTCAACATCAACATCAACATCACGATCAGTAGTATCGTCATCACACGATCAGCAGCATCGTTATCACACGATCAGCAACATCGTCATCACACGATCAGCAGCATCGTCATCACACGATCAGCAGCATCGTCATCACACGATCAGCAGCATCGTCGTCACACGATCAGCAACATCGTCATCACACAATCAGCAGCATCGTCATCACACGATCAGTAGCATCGTCATCACACGATCAGCAGCATCGTCATCACACAATCAGCAGCATCGTCATCACACGATCAGCAGCATCGTCATCACACGATCAGCAGCATCGTCATCACACGATCAGCAGCATCGTCATCACACGATCAGCAGCATCGTCATCACACGATCAGCAGCATCGTCATCACACGATCAGCAGCATCGTCATCATAATCATATTTAAGACTATCCTTCCTTTCGGAATTACTGGATTTACTGTCTAAGGATGATTAGTCCAACTACAATCATATTTAAGACTATCCCTCCTGGATTTGCTGTCTAAGGATGATTAGTCCAACTATAATCATATTTAAGACTATCCCTCCTGGATTTGCTGTCTAAGGATGATTAGTCCAACTATAATCATATTTAAGACTATCCCTCCTGGATTTGCTGTCTAAGGATGATTAGTCCAACTACAATCATATTTAAGACTATCCCTCCTGGATTTGCTGTCTAAGGATGATTAGTCCAACTACAATCATATTTAAGACTATCCCTCCTGGATTTGCTGTCTAAGGATGATTAGTCCAATCACAATTCATTTAGGACTATCCTTCCTTTCGGAATTACTGGATTTACTGTCCAAGGATGATTTAATCCACTCAATTCATTTAGGACTATCCTTCCTTTCGGAATTACTGGATTTACTGTCCAAGGATGATTTAATCCAACCACAATTCATTTAGGACTATCCTTCCTTTCGGAATTACTGGATTTACTGTCCAAGGATGATTTAATCCAACCACAATTCATTTAGGACTATCCTTCCTTTCGGAATTACTGGATTTACTGTCCAAGGATGATTTAATCCACTCAATTCATTTAGGACTATCCTTCCTTTCGGAATTACTGGATTTACTGTCCAAGGATGATTTAATCCAACCACAATTCATTTAGGACTATCCTTCCTTTCGGAATTACTGGATTTACTGTGCAAGGATGATTTAATCCACTGATTTCATTCTCGAAGACCTCACGTGTACGGCTCTCTTCAGGACTGACAGTCCAGGGATGATCCAATCCCCTCAAGTCCATCAAGGACTTCATTCTCGGAGACCTTACGTCTACGGTTCTCTTTAGGACTGAAAGTCCAGGGATGATCCAATCCCCTCAACTGTCCATTAAGGACTTCATTCTCGGAGACCTTACGTCTACGGCTCTCTTTAGGACTGAAAGTCCAGGGATGATCCAATCCCCTCAACTGTCCATTAAGGACTTCATTATCGGAGACCTCACATCTACGGCTCTCTTTAGGACTGAAAGTCCAAGGATGATCCAATCCCCTCAACTGTCCACTAAGGACTTCATTCTCGGAGACCTCACGTCTACGGCTCTCTTTAGGACTGAAAGTCCAGGGATGATCCAATCCCCTCAACTGTATTCTTATCCATACAGGTTCAATCATGTATCACATCAAACCATGTATACATCTCATCAAAACATGTGTACATCAAATCATGTATACATCACATCAAAACATGTACACATCACATCAAAACATATGTACATCAAAACATGTATACATCACTAATCAAAACATGTATACATCACATCAAAACATGTGTACATCAAAACATGTATACATCACATCAAAACATGTACACATCACATCAAAACATATGTACATCAAAACATGTATACATCACTAATCAAAACATGTACACATCACATCAAAACATGTGTACATCAAAACATGTATACATCACATCAAAACATGTACACATCACATCAAAACATGTGTACATCAAAACATGTATACATCACTAATCAAAACATGTACACATCACATCAAAACATGTGTACATCAAAACATGTATACATCACTAATCAAAACATGTACACATCACATCAAAACATGTGTACATCAAAACATGTATACATCACTAATCAAAACATGTATATATCTAGCATAAACGATATGTAAGAGTTCTAAATCTAAATAATTGTAAGTAGCTAACAAAACAGAGAATAAGCGATAGTAACACTATACTACTCCCCCTTTCGAGGAAGGTCCTTCTGGACTAAACCAAGCTTGTCTCGAAAGTATTCAAACTTTACTCGAGACAGAGGTTTAGTCAAGATATCAGCAACCTGATCCTCAGTGCTTATATACTCGAGCTTGATGGCTCCTCTCTGCACCATGTCTCGTATATAGAAGTAACGGATCTCAATGTGTTTTGACTTATCATGGAACACAGGATTTTCACTCATCTTAATGCAGCTTTGATTATCACACATAATCACAGTGGGATCCATTTCTAAGTCAAAGATTCCAGATAAGAGTTTCCGAAGCCACACCGCTTCACAGCTGGCAGAGCAAGCAGCTATATATTCTGCTTCAGCGGTACTGAGGGCCACACTAGATTGTTTCTTGCTGAACCAGGAGATCATGGCAGATCCAAGACCATAACATCCACCTGAAGTACTTTTTCTGTCTGAGACACTACCTGCCCAATCAGAATCTGAGAAACCATGCAACTTGAGTTCATTGTCTCCAAGATAGTAAAGGCCAAAGTCCACTGTACCTTTTAGGTACCTCATGATATGCTTTGCAGCTATAAGGTGAACCTTTCTAGGTTCTACTTGAAACTGACTGAGAGTATTTACAGCAAAGCATATATCAGGCCTAGTATTTGTCAAGTACATCAATGATCCAATGATTTGTCTATATAGGGTTATGTCCACTATTTCTGACGAATCATTAGCTAGCAGTTTTAAGTTGGAGTCCATGGGAGTGGCCATAGCTTTACACTCCAACATATCAAACCTTTTGAGGATCTCCACAGTATACTTACCTTGATTTAGAAAGATCCCTTTTGGCTCTTGCCATACTTCTAGGCCTAAGAAGTAGTGCATTAGTCCGAGATCTTTCATCTCGAATTCTGAAGAAAGCTTCTTCTTGCTTTCAATGATTTGTTTCTCATTTCCTGTTAGAAATAGATCATCTACATATAATAGCAATATAACAGGTTCATCATTCATTACTTTAAGATAGATATTGGGGTCAGCTTTACTTTTGGTAAAGCCCATGCTTAATAAGAAACTGTCAATTCTTCCATACCAAGCTCTGGGAGCTTGCTTCAAGCCATATAATGCCTTTTTCAGTTTGCATACATGGGTCCTTCCGTCTTTGACCTCAAAACCTTGAGGTTGTTCTATATATACTTCTTCTTCAATTACACCATTCAGAAAAGCTGTCTTAACATCCATTTGATGCAATTTCCATTTCATCATGGATGCAAGTGCCATGATAGTTCTAATTGAAGTATACCTAGCAACAGGTGCAAAAGTTTCTTCATAGTCAATTCCCTCCTTCTGAGAGAATCCTCTGGCTACAAATCTTGCCTTGTACTTTTCAATGCTACCATCTGCAGCATGCTTTATCTTAAAAATCCATTTGGAGGAAACCACACTTTTATCTTTTGGTTTGGGAACTATATCCCAAACATCATTTTTCATTATTGACTGATATTCTTCTGTCATTGCTTCTACCCATTCTTTCTTTTGAGCTGCCTCTTCATAGCTGGTAGGTAGTTGATCCACAAGATCACACATCAAAGCCATATAGTTGGTCACTAGTTTTGGTTTCTTCCTTTCTCTAGTGGAGCCTTCGGGAGCACCATATCTTTCAGCTCCTTGAATGATATCTCTAGCCCATGCTGGTTTTCTTTTCCTGGATAATTCTGCTACAGGGGGTTCTTGTGGTTCCAGCATGTAATGATCCTCTGGTGTATCCTCTTCAGGGACATGAACAGTCTCTGAGATTCTGGGAGATGTGTCTTCTTCATAAACTTCTTCAAGTTGACACTTCCTGGATTTCTTGAGAGATGCTTCCTCATCAAAGGTTACATCTCTACTTATTTCTATATGATGAAAACCTGGTATGTAGATTCTGAAGGCTTTGGAAGTTTCAAAATAACCAACAAACATTCCCTTCTTTCCTGAGGGGTCCAACTTGGTTCTCTTTTCTTTTGGAATGTGGATGTACACAGGACACCCAAATATTTTAAGATGACTTACCTCAGGCTTCTTACCTGTAAACACTTCTTCTGGAGTCTTGAATTCAAGAGCACTGTGAGATAATCTATTTTGCACATAAACTGCTGTCTTGGCTGCTTCAGCCCATAGATACATGGGAAGATCCTGGTCATGTATCATAGTCTTCACAGCTTCCATGATGGTTCTATTTTTCCTTTCTGCAACCCCATTTTGTTGGGGATTGTAGGGAGTGGTTAGTTCTCTCTTGATTCCAGCTTCTCTACAAAATTCTTCAAACTCTTTTGAAGTATATTCTCCACCATTATCTGTTCTGAGAATCTTGATTTTCTTTTCTGTGAGATTCTCTATTAGAGCCTTGAATTCTTTGAACTTTCCAAAGACTTCATTCTTACCTTTTAGAAAGTAAATCCAAGTTTTCCTTGAATGATCATCAATGAAAGAAAGGTAGTATTCAAATCCACTTAAAGAGGTGGTGGGCATTGGACCACATACATCTGAGTGTATTAACTCCAAGATACTCTTAGTTTTTGTTTCACTCTTTGGAAAGGGGTTCTTGACATTCTTCCCTTTCTTACATCCTTTACAAGAGCCATTATGATCCACCTTCAAATCTGGTAGTCCTATGACTACCTTGCTTACATAGGGTAAGGCTTTGTAGTTAATGTGAGCCAGTCTTCTATGCCATAGCTCACTGGGACTAGATGTTTCATGAACAAGGGCAGCTTCTGGATGACCCTTGAGTTTATACAAACCTCCTTCTTCTTCACCAATGACAATTGCATCCTTAATGGATTTGCCTTTGGACCACATTAACACTTGTCCATCAATGAATGCAACTCTATAGCCTTTCTTGTCCAAAGCTGATATTGAAAGTAAATTCTTCTTCAACCCTGGAACATACAAAACTTCTTTCATTTTCATGGGAGTTCCAGAATCAAGTTTGTAGTTTGCTTCACCAATTCCCTTAATGGGATACTGATAGTTATCTCCAAGAGATACCTTTAGTGGAGAGGTCTTTTCTTCAAGACTTGACAAAGTCTTCTTTTGTCCTGTCATGTGCTTTGAGGCACCACTATCAATGACCCATGTATCTTCTCCTGGTGTTATAGATCCAGAGAGTGCGGAGAAAAGAACATACTCTTCTGCATCTTCTTCTTCATTTCTTCTAGATCTTCTTTTGGAGAAAGTCCTTTCTTCATCTTCTTCTTCTTTTCTAGATCTTTTCTTGAGAGGCCTTTCTTCTTCAACTTCTTCTTCACTCTCATCTTCTGCAAGATGTGCATGATGTCTTCTGTGGTAAGTGCCCTTAATCTTTTTGCTAGGACAGTCTTTGCCAATGTGTCCTAATTTGTGACAAATGAAACATTGGAATGAGGAGTAGTCTCTTCCTTGGAAGGATCCTCTTTTCTTTTGAAATCTCTGTGGAGGATGAGACTCCTTTTGACTATCCTTCTTAAAGTAGGATCGATTCTTTCTTCTCTTGGTATGGGTGGCCAAGGCTTGGTCATCTTCCTTGAGCAATGCCTCTCTGTTGGCAACCCTAGCTTCTTCTTGAACACAATCCTCCCATACTACATCAAACTTCATGCTTTCTTTTCTGGCACACATGGTTTGGATGAAGGATTCCCATGATCTAGTGAGACCATTTAGAGCTGTCATCACAAGTTCATCTTCATCAAGAGTATCACCAATGGCATCTAGTTTCTCTTTGATTAGAGAGACTCTTGAGAAGTAGTCTTGAATGGATTCTCCTTTGTGCATCTTGGTACTCTTCAACTGAGTCCTTAGATTCATCTTTCTATTGATGTTCTTTCCTTCATACATTCTTCCTAGGGCATCATGCATTTCCTTTGGAGTTTTCTTGGAAGACACTTGGGGAATCAAGTGGTCTTTAATGGAATCAGCTATGATTCTCTTTGCCCTAATCATATCCTTCATGTGTTTTTCCTTGGCTTCATCTTCTTCTGGTTCTGCAACTTCCTCCTTGATATAATGAGCAAGGTCATTCTCTTCAAGAATGAGGCCAATTCTGTATTTCCATGCCCGGAAATTCTCTATGCCTTCTAGCTTGTCTTCAAGCTTAGTATTTGGAGCCATCTTCTCTTGGGGGAGTCCAAGAGACAGAGTAGACTTACTTGGAAAGTTACTTTTCACTTTTCCGGAAACTGAAACAGAATTTTATCGCACTTTTGGTAGAATTAGGGTTTGCAATTCCCGGAGTTCTACTTAACCAAAAAGTTCGATCTATAGCTTAAAGGAATGCTCTTGATAAGGGCTATCCAACTATGTAATCAGAAATAAAAAATTCCAACTTTTTTCTGAAACCAAAATCTGACGTATCGCACTTTTGGTAGAATTAGGGTTTGCAATTCCCGGAGTTCTACCCAACCAAAAAGTTCGATCTAGGGCTCAAAAGAAAGGTATTTAGGAGGGCTATCCAGCCATGCAACCAAAAATCAATAATACCAACTTTGGGCTGAAACCCTAACTTCACCAAAGAGAGAGAGAGATAATCTTACCTTGTGAAAGATGTCCTATTCAGTCTAGCTCTGATACCATGTTGAATTTAAACCAAATAGACAAGCAAGATCTATGATAGAAACACAATCACAAGATAAACACACTATATATCCTGGGAAACCCTCATGGGGTAGAAAACCCAGTAAAGCTTTCCTCAATAAGATGATCAACCAAAATACAAGATGTGCTCCTTCCTTCTAAGTCTCCTTAGCATATCTCCTCAACTAGTGCGCACTCTTCCACAAGTGAGTGAGTGATCTAATGAGGAGTTCACCTCCTCTATTTATACTTGAATCTTAACTGACTAAAAGACCTGTTGGGGCCGACCTCACCTGGAGAAGTCTAATAACCCCTAAAATATAACTACAGGGCCGACCCACACATGGTGGGTCTAATAACCCTAGTTAATACTAACCCTCGGAGGAATAAACATCTCCGGATACATAATAGGGTTACCTCGGAGGGATGAAACATCTCCGGAATAATAAAGTACAAATATAATATTCTTTGAAGTTACAATATTTAACAAGTAGTAATGCGGGTGGCATGGGGAAGAAGTTTGTGTAGCATTCTGGATTGGATATATACCAAATCCATGTACTAAGCAGAAGAAATGGCTTGTTCCTCTATGATGGGAGGCAAGAATGACTTCGTGAACCAATCAGTGAGTAACTGGTCTAGAATGGGTGCCTTGATTAACCTACGGCGTCGACACCACTCATGGATATGGTCCGAGATGTGGGTAGAAGTGGTTTGACATAGTGAGGTTAATAGTTCTGTTCCAGTCTCGTACCAGATGGGGAGTTGGAAGTGAGTCAGAAACTGCATAGATAAGGTATTAAAGTCATGAAAGGAGTGTTAAGGAAGCTCGATATACCATTTTGCTGCCGTACCGGTAAGCGTGTGCTGGAAGAGCCGTAACCGGATGGAGTCATCCATCAATGAGTTGGATGAACACCAAAGATGGAAGGTCATCACGTGGTTCTTAGGGTCTTCCCCGGGCTTGGCATTGAACTTAGGAATGTTCGAAGGGAGTTTGGCTGGGATGGGTGGCCAATGAGGTTCATGCCATATAGGATCGTTGATGAGCCTCGACAAATCAGGTAAGTCTAGCGTGGCCAAGAAAGGAAGTTGACAATTGGGCTGTGGGTATGAGTAGTAATTGTACGGCGCAGGGATGCTTGAAGGGCCCTGCATAGCATACTGCTATGTGTTGTACCCATACATGTTTCCTGCAGGGTACTGCTGGAAGTTCTGGGGGTAGTAGACCATCTGGTTAATCGGTTGTGTGTTCGAAGTCATGGGATTTATTGTCTGACTAGGAATCACAGTGGTAACCAGTTGTTGGACGTTCTGCTGAGTGGGGATGGCAGGTACAGTAACCTGAGGTTGTTATGTCCCAGGAATATTTGCTGCTCCTTGTTGGGGTATGGTTCCTTGGGGTTGTTGGGTCCCAAGAATGTTACCACTACCTTGAGTGGGTGGAGTATTTCCCATACCAGGGTTAGGGGGTGGCTGCAAGAATGGCGTCCATGGAACCACCTTGATAAAGAGGTGGAGGTTGTAGGGATGGGTTCCATGGAGTAGTTGCGGCCAAAGGGTAGGGAAAACTAGAGTTCAAGTTGGGGGAAATGAGAGGTTTCCCCCTAGCTTGGTTCCAGTTTCTGAACAACAAGTATCCCCCGCTCTGTGGGATTTGAGATCCCCAATAAGGAAGCATGCCTGACAAGGGATGTTGAGGATGAGGTCTGGTTGGAATACTAGCATAAGGTTGTTCACTGCCAGGTGTATTATACATTCCTAACTGAGCAAAAGTTGCTAGTTGAGGGGGTTGTTGAATGGTGCCAGTGGGGGTGTTAACAAGTGGGAATCCTCCAAGTAAAGGGCCTTGTTAAGCCGGTGGGAAGGATGGAGGTGTTGGTTGAATCACCTCGCTTTGAATGGTACCAAGGGCTTTCCCTCTAGCATCTGGATTGGATGGTCCTATGCGAGGGGGTTGGTGACTAGGAGCAGCATTCCCAAGAAACGGTTGTCCTCCTGTAGGCTGGGTTGATGGTCCGCTAGGAGGGGGTTGGTTGTTGGGATTAGTGGTTCCAATAGTCGGTTGTCCACCTCCTGAAATGGTGTAGATGGTGGCTAAAGATGAACCTCCAATCAACATGGATGATCCAATGGTATGACTTGATGTTCTTCCAACACCAGAAAGGTGAGATAGTGTTGATTGGCCAATGGCGCCAAAAGTGCCGATTTGCGGAGGGCGTCTTCCATACGTTACAAGCGGGGACAAAGAGAATACT
This sequence comes from Larix kaempferi, assembly GCA_027924585.1. NCBI lineage: Eukaryota > Viridiplantae > Streptophyta > Pinopsida > Pinales > Pinaceae > Larix > Larix kaempferi. The sequence continues at coordinate 423,844 of BSBM01002043.1, forward strand.
GGGTTATCCCTCATAAGTGGTGTGTCCCTGGAAGGTGCACCAAACATACTTGACGGTAGCAAATGTGGGGAATTTAACCGAGGGGTATCAGGAGTTTTGTCCATAGAGTCTTGAACAGTAGGAGAGCCATCGAGGGCTTGGCCCGGATTTGTATCCTGGAATGGGTTGAAAGTGAGAGTTGGGTGTTCGGGGTCCAGAAGGAAATGAAGTATAGTAACATCTGAAGGTCCGGAGCCGTCAGCATAAGAGTGATGAAACTCTGTGCTGGAGGGAACGTTGGGAGCTTGGTAATCAGGAGGACATGTAGTAGGGGGATATCTAGAATCCGTTGAGAGCATTTGTTCTATATCATGTTTAAACTGTTTCGACTCTAAAGGGGATTTAGCTAGACTAACCATACTAGATTGGATCGATGCCATGATTTCATGTCCCAAAGGGAGATTGGGGAGGGATACCGTACGAGGTACATTGCTAGAAGAACCGGTTTCCTGAAGGTTGTTGAAATATTGTAACTTCTAAGAATATTATATTTGTACTTTATTATTTTAGATATGTTTCATTCCTTCGTGAAGATCTTATTGTATATCCGGAGATGTTTATTACTCCGTCGGATTGTGGTAACTTGGGTTATTAGACTTCCGTAGTGGGGGTTGGCCTTGTATGTGTAATGTGGGTCAAAGGGTTATTAGACCACCCTAGAGGGGTCGGCCCAGTCAGTTGTAATTGGGTGTTTAAAACAGTAATTAAGTTGGGGCCGACCTAGCTTGTGTAAAAGTCAGTCGGGAAACTAGTATAATTAGAGGAGGATGTTCCTCACTTATCACATACTACACTCACTTGTGAATAGCGCATAGGTGAGGGAGAGGTCTGCTATGGAGGAGAAGGAGCTCATGTCTAGGGTTTGCATCTTTGTATTTTTTGGTCATCTATATTGAGGAAGCTTTGTTGGGTTTTCCTCCCCATGAGGGTTTCCTAGAATAAATTTGTGTCTCTTGTGTTTATGCTGTGCTTGTTGTTCTTTCAGTGATCCTGTATATGCTATTATTGTGAAATGGATTGTAATACTGATATTTTTTGTCTTAGCATATTGAATCTTAACATGGTATCAGAGCTAACCTGAAGGAAGGCAATGTATGGCACTTACGACACTTGCTTCACTTACGACAATTTGAAGGTTAGGGTTTTATATAGAAAAAACCAGTCATCGTGGAACTTTTGCTATAAATACATTTTGGAGAAGGTTCAGGATTTGAAACGCTTACATGTAGTAGATAACATTCCCATGTATCTTGTGTCCAAAGTACACCCTCAGATTCATTGTACTTTGTGAGTTATGATCAGTACAAGTTAGGTTTTCTGCCTCTTCCAGATCTCAGTCATAATCAGGTGACCTAGGAAAAAAGGTCATAACTTGGGCTAGGAAGCTCCAAATGAAACTTCGTAAGAAGTGAAAGGTAGTGCATGGATTTTACTATCTCAAGAAACGTTTTTAGAGGCTGAAGTTGAACCAGTGACATGTGGAACGCTGTACACGTTCACTCTCCTGTTTTATCCTATAAACAGGTCACGCTGCGACACTTGGAATAACTCTCTCTTAGAGAATCCAATTGAGGTCAAACCTATCAGGATGGAAAGATGATAGGTCAAGATACCACAGGAAAAGTTTTCAGACCCTGTGGATCTAAAAGTTAGGATTTACGTTAGAAAAAATCATGTACATATTTATGTCAAAACATAATTATTCTTGAGCACCTTCATTCATGGCTGCTGAAATTTTGGGTTTCGGAGAAAGTTGGAATTTTTGTAATCGGAGTCCACAGATGAATACTCCTCATCAAAATCGAAATTTAGAGACCAAGATCAAAACTTTTGGTTGCTTAGAAGAGTGGGTTTGATCAAACCCTAGTTCGGGATTTTGATCGGAAAGGTGGAAATTAGGGCTTCTGCAAAAGTTGGAATTTTTGAAGTCTATTACCACGGCTAGAAGCTCCTCAGAAAAATAAAAGTTTAGAGATTTGGATCAAACCTTTTGATTGGGAAGAAGGGTGGGCTTCATCAAACCCTAGTTTAGGATCCTGTCCAGAAGATCTAGAAGTTTCAAAGGCAATTTTGAGGGGTCAAATTTTGGACATTTCAAGATTGAAGTATGCTAGTTTGATCAGCTCAACAAGACACATCTTTCCATCCATTCAGAAGTGTGAAAGTCAAAGTTTTAATTTTTAGGGTTTCTTTGACAAACCCTAATCAAGCTCCAGATCTAGTTTCAAGGGGAGATGAGGCTAAGGCCTTACATAAGAAGATTACAAGAAGTCTCGACAGGTATGACTTAAGGAGATACAGGTATGTCTTGAAATATGATTCTTGATTAAGTTCATAATATGTTTGTCTTCATATCATTTAGGTTAGTACAATGTTAGAATTGGCTAATCACCCTAATAAAAGTATGAATGCATGTGAATGATAGAAGACATTCATTGATTAGGGTTATATGATTGTACTAATGCACTATGGTGTTGTATGAGGTTGATGTTGTCTGCTAACAAGATACAGGTACATCAAGAAAGACAAATCAAGTTCGATGACCATGATGACATTAAGAAAAAGACTCATCCATAATCCTTGATCACATGGAAGTTCTACTTATGAGGTATGTATGACTTTGTTCTACTATGCTTAACCTATGAGATATGCAAGTTCTAGCACAGGATCTCTAAATAATTGAAGAGAACAAAAGAAGATATTGTTTGGGTATGTTAAGACATGACCAAGCTTGATAATCCAGGTATGTTTTCCTATATCAAGTTAGAATACTACTTTGTTAGGATCTTAGGTAAGTATACCTATGTATGAAATAATCATGACCATACATACTTAAGGTTATTTAGAATTATAATGTTCTGATAATATTGAGATTATACTAATAAATGTATGTTCGTGTATGAGATCACGAGGATGACACTAGTGCACACTTGACCATGCATAGTGGTACAGGATGGATAAAAGCTCATGACATGGAAGGGAAGTCAAGACCAAGACAGATGCAACCTCACAAGACATAAAAATATAAGTATTTGAATTGTTATTTGAATTACTGAATAGTCTATGATATTGCTCGTAATAGTTGTATGCGTATTTGTATTCCTAGAATATATCATGCTAAGTGTAAGCATTCATATAACATTGAACAGTATACTACTAATGTGCATATGATTGGTAAGTTGGACAAACATTCCATTGTTGATTGTCTAGAATGAAACCTCTTTGCTGACATGCTGAGAGCTGTGCATGCTCTCGATAGTATGTTCTGGTAGAGATGGAAGGAATCTAGATAGCTACTGTATGCATACAGGATATGGAAAAGTGTTGTGCCAAAGTATTGGTCAAGATAGTTGCATAACTATGTGAATCATATCTGTATGAATAATAGGTTATCATGTCAACATGATTTGATGAATATGAAGTATTACTAATCATGTACTTAATTTTGATTTGTAAAAAAGATCATGAAGAATGATGAACAACGAACAAGTGATGGATGTTCAACAAGAAGATTTACAAATCAAACATAATACAAGAAGGCTCGTGGCTAGAAGATTCTCTTAGAAAGAGGAAGAGGATCATGACGAGATGTTTGCTCCAAGTGACTAGATAAGACAATTATCTTAATAGTGTAATTGAAGAAGAAGTGCAAATCGAGAAAACTCCCAGGATTCAATTAAAGAAAGCTCTGTACAGGTACCTAGGATTGATAATCATTTGATGATCTTAATGATCACCATGGGTGATGCGGATTTCAACCCTTGCTACAAGGTTGAAGATGGTTTCTTTATACAGATGACATGGATGCAAGAAGGAACTCACCATGGAGTTCGAATGATCTCTAGGCTCATATCAGTAGACCCATATGACAGGAGATGGCATAGATAAATATGTAGAAGATCACTCAATGCAGAGTGTTAATGATGTTTAGTCACAGAGGGAGAATTGATAGTTTCCTGACAAGCTTGGGTTTCACCAGAAGTAAATATGTTCCTAACCTTTACCTTAAGGTTATGGATCATATTATTATTGTATGTAGATGATCTCTTTCTGACAGGGAATGAGAAACAGATCATGGAAAGCAAGAAGAAGCTAGCTACAGAGTTTGAGATGAATGATCTCGGATTGATACATTACCTCCTAGGACTGGAAGCATGAAAAGGCTCAGAAGGAATCTTTCTCAACCAAGGAAAGTATGATGTGAAAATCTTGAGAAGAATTGATTTGTTTGAATGCACAACCATGGCCACTCTCATGGGTTCCGACTTGAAAATGTTAGTTGATGACTCCTCAAAGTTAGTTGATGTGACTCTGTACAGACATATTATTGGGTTGTTGATGTATCTGAAAAATACCAGGCCAGATATATGCCTTGCTGTGAACACCTTGAGTCAGTATCTAGTGGAAACTAGATGTGTTCACCTGATAGTTGCAAAGCATGTGATGAGGTACCTAAAGGGTATGATAGACTTTGATCTATATTATCTTGGATATCATGACTTCAGATGGATACACAGATGCTGATTGGGTAGGAAGTGTATCAGATAGGAAGAGCACATCGAGAGGATGTTATTGTATGGGATTGTCCATGATCTCGTGGTTTAGTAAGAAGCAGTCTAGTGTGGCTCTCAGCACAAGAGGAATATATGGCTGCTTGCTCTGCTAGTTGTGAAGCAGTATGGATTTAGGATTGTTTGACTTAGAGATAGACCCAAATGTGATCCTGTGTGACAAACATATTTGTATCAAGATGGCAGAGAATCCAGTGTTCCATGATAAGTCAAAGCACATAGAGATCTAATATTTCAATATACCAGATATGGTGCAGGAAGGAACTATAAAGCTCGAATTTGTAGGCATTGATGAACAAGTTTTCGATGTACTGACCAAACCTCTACCTCAAGTAAAGTTTGAGTATTTTCGAGACAAGCTTGGTTTAGTTCAGAAGGACCCTTCTCAAAAGGGGGAGTGATGTGGTCACTTATGATGAGATTGCCTGCATCGATAGTGAGGTCGATGATGCGGATATCTATATTGATGATGCCGACATAGAGGTTGGTGGATGGTCCTTAGATAGGGGCTAAGTTGATTAGCAGATTGCATCATCCTTGAACACATGTTCTAAAAGGATCTGTAGACATATGTCTCCGAGAAAGAAGAGGGATTGCATCATCCTTGAACACATGTTCTAAATTGATCTGTAGACATATGTCTTCAAGAATGAAGTCCTTAGTGGACAGGTGGGGATTGTATCGTCCCCAGACTTTGGTCCCTTGAATTGATCCATATACATATGTCTTCGAGAATGAAGTCCTTAGTGGACAGGTGGGGATTGTATCATCCCCAGACTTCGGTCCCTTGAATTGATCCGTAGACATATGTCTTCGAGAATGAAGTCCTTAATGGACAGGTGGGGATTGTATCATCCACGAACTTCGGTACCTTGAATTGATCCGTAGACCTATGTCTTCGAGAATGAAGTCCTTAGTGGAGAGGTGGGTATTGTATCGTCCCCGGACTTCGGTCCCTTGAATTGATCCATAGACATATGTCTTTGAGAATGAAGTCTTTAGTGGATAGGTGGGGATTGTATCGTCCCCGGACTTCGGTCCCTTGAATTGATCCGTAGACCTATGTCTTTGAGAATGAAGTCCTTAGTGGACAGGTGGGGATTGTATTGTCCCCGGAAATTTGGTCCCTTGAATTGATCTATAGACATATGTCTTCGAGAATGAAGTCCTTAGTGGACAGGTGGGGATTGTATCGTCCTCGGACTTCGGTCCCTTGAATTGATCCATAGACATATGTCTTCAAGAATGAAGTCCTTAGTGGACAGGTGGGGATTGTATCGTCCTCGGACTTCGGTCCCTTGAATTCATCCATAGACCTATGTCTTCGAGAATGAAGTCCTTAGTGGACAGGTGGGGATTGTATCATCCCCAGACTTTGGTCCCTTGAATTGATCCATAAACGTATGTCTCCGAGAAGTGGTCCTTAGACTTTGTCTAAGTTGACGAGAGGATTGCATCATCCCTAGGCATGATGAGGTGTCTTAAATGATCCGTAGACGTATGTCTCCAAGAAGTGGTCCTTAGACTTTGTCTAAGTTGACAAGAGGATTGCATCATCCCTAGGCATGATGAGGTGTCTTAAATGATCCGTAGACATATGTCTCTGAGAAGTGGTCCTTATACTTTGTCTAATTTGATGAGAGGATTGCATCATCCCCAGGCATGATGAGGTGTCTTAAATGATCCGTAGACGTATGTCTCCGAGAAGTGGTCCTTAGAATTTGTCTAAGTTGACGAGAGGATTGCATCATCCCTAGACGTGATGAGGTGTCTTAAATGATCCATAGACGTATGTCTCCGAGAAGTGGTCCTTAGACTTTGTCTAAGATGATGAGTGGGATGCATCATCCCTAGACATGATGAGGTGTCTTAAATAGATCGTGTGTGTTGCAGGGTATGCTGCTATTGTGTATACTTAACTGATGAGGATACTTGTATTGATGATGATACTTGTATTGATGTATTGATACTTGTATTGATGATATGTGTTGATGAGGATATGTATTGATGAGGATACTTGTATGTATACTTGTATTGATGAGGATACTTGTATTGATGATATGTATACTTGTATTGATGAGGATACTTGTATTGATGATGTGTATACTTGTATTGGTGTGGATACTAATACTGATGATCTAGATGACGATGTTGTTGATCGTGATGATCTAGATGACGATGCTGCTGATCGTGATGGTCCAGATGACAATGATGATGATTGTGTGATTATGATGCTGATGATCGTGTGATGACGATGCTGATGATCCTGAGGATCCAGATGTTGATGTTGCTGTAGCTGTTCGAGTGTTGCAGAAGATAAAGAATCAGTACTGAAGATGTTGATGTTCCAATATTGAAGATGTTCCAGTAACTGCTTGAGTTACTGATGATGTTGAGAAAGCTTCCAATGATTTATAGATGTATCATGTATGATGTTGATGACTCCTTGCTCGTGCAGATGTTGTTATAATATCCTTCTCGCTAAGGGGGAGTGTTGAAATATTGTAACTTCTAAGAATATTATATTTGTACTTTATTATTCCGGAGATGTTTCATTCCTCCGTGAAGATCTTATTGTATATCCGGAGATGTTTATTCCTCCGTCAGATTGTTGTAACTTGGGTTATTAGACTTCTCTAGTGGGGGTCGACCTTGTATGTTTTATGTGGGTCAAAGGGTTATTAGACCACCCTAGAGGGGTCAGCCCAGTCAGTTGTAATGGGGTGTTTAACCTAGTAATTAAGTTGGGGCCGACCTAGCTTGTGTAAAAGTCAGTCGAGAAACTAGTATAAGTAGAGGAGGATGTTCCTCACTTATCACACACTACACTCACTTGTGAATAGCGCATAGGTGAGGGAGAGGTATGCTATGGAGGAGAAGGAGCTCATGTCTAGGGTTTGCATATTTATATTTGTTGGTCATCTATATTGAGGAAGCTTTGCTGGGTTTTCTTCCCTATGAGGGTTTCCTAGGATAAATTTGTGTCTCTTGTGTTTATGCTGTGCTTGTTGTTCTTTCAGTGATTCTGTATATGCTATTATTGTGAAATGGAATGTAATACTGATATTTTCTGTCTTAGAATATTGAATCTTAAGAAGGGTGAACACCTGACGACATAGTGATGGCAGGTGGAGGTTCCACCTGGGAATTAAGAAAGTCATAGTCAGGTTCAAATGGTGTATTAGGGAGTTCAGTTTCTTTAATAATTTCATCATATCCATCTAGGACTGCAATCAAGACGGACATATCTTCATTAGATCCTTCGATGGTTCCAACAGATCCTTTCGGAACATCGTAGAAAGTATCTGGTGGAAGGGTAGTGCTAACATCTGGGAGGATGATAGCCTCCGGTCTAGTATCTTGGGCAGTACTAGCTTCAGCCGCTGCAATGTTGTCCACTGTGGCAGATATATCTGGAATAATAGTGGGTGAAGTGACAGTCGGAATCTCAGGTGTGTTACTGGTTGCAGAAAATGCAAGGGGTTCTGAGACCGTACTGTGAGTAACAGTTACAGGCGTAAATGAAGATGTAGTGCAAATAGGTGGTGGAATGTTCCCTTGGCTAGCACCGTGGCTGGGAGGGGAAGGAATACTTGATGTAGGTGGACCAGAGGTCCATGGAGGTGGTGGTGGGCTTCGTCCTTGTACTCTTCGTGATCTCCGTGGTTCACACATAATGGTAGGAATACAAGTTCCAGGGACAGTCTCGTAAAAAAGAACTCAAAAACCCTAATGCAGTCGAGTGTGCAAAAGGGGAGCTAGAAAAAGCAAGGCTCGCAGGAGAAAAAGAAAGCTCTAAAAAATATAGTGAGACCAGTGTCACAGTAAGTGAGCTGAAAACAAGAATGGCCAGAATGCCAACAAGCAATCACTAAGAAAAATGACCCTCTATGAGGATGAGATAGCAAGCAAAACCTTCTAACTAAGAGATGGAGACCTCAACAAGTTGTATCCTTCGCAAGGTGATGAAATCCAAGTCAAACAATACAACATGAGAGACCAATCATGGAAGGATATCCCTCTACCGAAAGGGATCCTGGGTAAAAGAGCCCTAGCAGAAAAGTCACTAAGCTACCTCGTTCATGACACGTTGGAAAATGTTTTCAGTGCTTTTGCCTTATCGCCCTTATATCACAAGTATGGTGGCCGAAGAATACAAGGAAGACAATGATCGATGTTTCCTTAGGGATGAGTGGAGTGCGACATTCCACAGAGTCCATCCGGTTCTCGATCTCACAGCGGCTTAACCCCTGAAACAACAGGAGACCCCTCCACAAACTGGTGTATGACCGTGTCAACAAATACTAGAGTATTTTGGTACCCTAGAGGAAAACAACTATGTCTCAGATGATAATGACAAGGGGGAATTATTTGGATGCCTATCCCCGGTGTCCTACCTAACTAACAAGTTCTTTTTCTCCTCAAGTGAGCTTATGATGTGTTGAGTTAGGGGGTGTAAATTTTAGTGGTTGTATTACTCAATTGGGTAAATGGATGTGAAACTTGGTGATGTTGTGATGACCCAAACCATGCAAATGAGAATGAATCGAAATGAGCCTTTTATTCGATGAAATCTAGCTAGAGTAAGGAAAGAGTTCTTCGATCATAATGCATGACTTTTTCAAAGGAATGAAAAGAAAACCACTTCAAACAATTTTTTGTTTCTTTTCAAATAAGCCAAACTGAAACAAACACTACTTTCAAATGTAACTGATCTACAACAATGATGCTTCAAAATGAGAATTTATGTGGCAAACAAAGATAACTGATTCACTTCCTAATGTGCAAAAGTATAACTGGATCTTTTCAACTAAAAGAAAAACAATGTTCTCAAAAGATAATTTCCAATATGATTTTGATAACAGTAATGGGAAAGATAATCCTTGTAAGAACGATGTAATCTTAAGAATGATATAATCAAGGGAAAGAAAATGGTGACAACAACTTGATTATATTGAAAGGATCAAGCTAATGCAAAAATGATGAAGGGGTGATAAAGATGCAAATGATGCCACTGACTCAAAGAATTCAAGCTCAAACAAAAAACTACAAACAAATCAAAGATACTTGCAACTGGCTAAACAGTGATAGGGTATGTAGACAAGGAGCAATTGGGAATAAAGAAGTAAATATGATGATAATTGATGACCGTAAACTGAAAGTTTTTAAAAAAATTCTACAAGGCTTTACACAATAAAGTGGAAGTTCAATGTTGTGGTTAAGCAAGTTGCAGGATGTTAAGGAGCAACAGAGAAATCAATCCAATGGCAGAGAAGGTCAAAAATGACCTGTAGGAACCAAACAGGGTAGGATAAACAAAAAAATTACAAAGACTACCGCGTGCAGTCCATAACTCCAGGCATGGTACTGGTACACTACCGTGCTCTAGATAGTGTAAAGGTCATGGTACTACCGCTCTATAGGTATTTATGGGGGCGCGATACTGCTGAAAAGGATGGAGAGGGTGCTACTTTAATAAAAGTTCTGGACTTTTCAAGGGTGTGCAGACCTAGAGGACTCAACGATTTAATGCAGAGGGAAAGGGGGTGAATGGAGTTCAAAAAAGACCAAAATCCATTACCGGTTTGAAGGAAGAGAAAAATCACAATCGAGAATAACTGAAAGTGAAAGAACTCAATCAAACAGGGTTCAAACCAGTGGAGTTGCCAGTTTTTGTTGTATATATTTCTCCCTACAGATAAAGAGAAATTATCTTTGGATAAAGTAGATTAAGCTATCTCTAAGCTAAGAAAAGAATGAAACAAATGTGATCTTGGTTGGATCCTGGATTAAACTAGTATTTCAGAGATTTTACATTAAGAGGAAATAGAGAAAGTAACTCACCTCCATTCTCAGCGTTTGTCCTGCTTGTCATTTTGATCTCGGAATCTTCACGACAGACCTATGGAGACAAAACAATATACAAGCACATGCAATCTTCCAATGTCTTTGAATTACAAGTTAAATTCCAAACCTATATAGATATAATTCATGAAACTGAAACATAATCAATACACACGAACTAGGAAACAAGACAAGTTATATTATTAAGAAGCTTGAAAAGTGCTTACAAAGGTTGCTTGATGTCCAAGACAATCCTCCAGCTCCAACTGCTTCCACCTCTAGCTATCTCCACAAAAGGTTTATGATCATAGGTTTGATGCCCCCAAAAGTCCTCCCTTTGCTCATGGAAGACCTCTCTCTTATAACATGTGGGAAGATTAACCAACAAGAGAGAAGTATGGATCTATGGAGTGTTTAGTGGATCAGGCCAGCTAAATAGAGAGGGGTTTGGGATCGAATCAAAGGCAGCAATCCCAACAAAATCTCTTGAGGGTTTGAGATCCCAAAGTCTATGGAAAAAAGGTTATAACTGGACTACTGTGCCACTAAGACTGAGCATAACACGGTAGTACCGCGCTACAGAAGAGGAGCAGAACGCGATAGTAAGGACTATCACGCCACAGTAGGTTTGCAAGGCGTGGTAGTGCTTGCAAATAAGGGAAACTTGGGTTGGAAGATGGCAAGAAAAGAGTTTGTCTTTAGTGTTCAGTCACTGGTCTTCTTTTCTAAATGTTTAATCAGTAGGGGGGAAGTGTCATCCATGTTATTTGGTGTAAAGATGCAACACTAGGTTGTTAGGTGTAATATTGAGGTATAACACAAGCAGAACCAGTAGTTGAGGCAAGGGGGAAATCCCCCCAAACAAAACCAGAACATGGGTGATCCAAATGTAGGGACTAAAAATCCCCCCCAAACAAGGGAAGAATCCTCCCCTGAGAACCAATTATGCTGCTCCATTTGTGACGATTATGGTCATTACACACATCATTGTCCTCTTATCCCTAACTTCCAAAAGTTAGTGGAACTAAAAAGAAGATGACGATGAACCTTCCTCAGGTAATGAATCCTCCCCAACCATAAACAATAGTGTTACAACAACCCTTTTCCAACCAAGGGGCAGTTACAGAAGAACAAGATCTTAGTCCACTTGGCGATAGATCTTTCCAAAATACCTATATGTTGGATATAAACCTTCAGACATGAGCCAAGGGTTATGATGGGCCTTCCAGCCCCAAAGTGGAAGACGTCTCTATCCCCTTGAGGGGTCTTCTGCAAATACCACGGCCAAATATTGAACAAATCCCACGGATTCCAAAAGTTTCACTTCGGCGTACCCCTGATAACCCTCACATGAAAGCCTCCCACAATTATAGTATTGTGTATGACTTAGCTTAGTCCCCCACGGCTATGTCCACATTAGAAGTGCTACAATATTTCCCAACACAAATAAAGGCGTTACTCAATGCACTCATTGTTATCGACCCTTTCAACTGTCACCTCATGACCTTTGATGTTGACAAAGGTGATCCACAACTACCATCATCAGTCACATTTCAAGTTCTAGTCATGGTTAAAAATGTCATGATTCATCGATGTATCATCGACAAAGGAGCATCCACTTGCGTTATGTCCTTAAAAGCCTATAAATGATTAGAATCCACCGGGTTAGTCCCCTGATCTATCGCTCTTCGCATATGATGGGAGACCATCCCAACCAAGAGGATTGTACCAAAATATCCCCATAGAGCTGGGAGGCAAGATGGTTATGATCAATATTGAAGTAATCGATGCTGGGATCAACTACAACATCCTCGTGGGGCGTAGTGACATGTATGCCATGAATTTCATATCATCCTCAGTATTATGTGTCATAATGTTTCCCTTAAATGGGAAGATAGTTACCCTCAACTAGCTTAACTATTATGACCCTAATACCACAAGCAATCCCGACAATGTCCTACCAACTATACTAGGCAATGATCAACCGTATGTTGACATTTCCCCTAGTATGTGAAAGGACTCCAATTTGTTAGGAGCATATTCAGGACCACCACCAAATATCCCTACATCTACCGATGGCCTGATGTGCACAATTTTCACCACTGAAAATGGAGCCACATCCACCTCAACATCATCACTAACACCACTGCTGAGTCATGGCATTGAACAAACGTTGAGTCCATTGGTACCACCGAATATTCAAATCCCCTTCCTTATATATCCCCCCCATAGGTGTACAAGGGATGTCGATTATGGCTTAGTTAACTCTACCTGGGCTAACTCTAGGAATACCAGTTTGGTACCTTACACCTCCCTTCCCAGAGATGGCTTCTAAACTAGTCTCCCATTATGATTTTGTCCCTATTTCTACCAGTATGGATGCAAGGACCGTAACACATCCAATTGCGACATCCCAACCTATGAAATCCACAACTACACTTCAATCGATCGTCACCATGAACACTAATGGGGGCATCAAACAACCAAAGTTGAAAGGTCCCCTATCACCAAACCCTACAGAAACCGCGAAGCCTAAAATAGGGGGCATCAACCATCAGGAGTTGAAAGCCCCATGATCAATACTCCCAACCAAAGGGTCAAACTGTCATGTGATCTTTGCGGGTAGTAAGGCCACGCAACAAACCTATGTCCTACTCTACCAAATCTAAGGAATTTTCTTAACACCCCTGTCAGCATCACCCATGCTCCATCAGCAGTAAAAGGGGGAACACCTCCATCGCCCACATCTAAGTCCAGAACTCTGCATACGAGTCATGCATGTTCCATATGTTCTTAATATGGGCACGATACACATCATTTCCCTAACCTCCCATGCCATCAGGAGGCCTTGGCCACTATTCACCTCACCAAACCCTTGGAATATACCTCACCTCATGCATCTCCATAAGAGGCTCCTATCAGCATGGGAACTCTAGTGATCCTGACTAGTCCCTCCCCACAGTGGGCCGAGTCCATACCCAACCAACAGTTGCCGTGACGTCCACAAAGCCCAACCATTTTTTAAATCATACGAATGCCACCCGAACGTGTCTCTCATGCAACGTAATGTATCACCACTTGTTCCAATGTCCTCTTATTTCTGCATTTCGCACTTTGCGGACAAACCAAAGTCAATTTGATGACAACCCCACCCCATGTGGAACCACCCTCCTTATAGTAATTGAAGATGATCCTAAACCAAAAAAGCACGATGGGGACAACAACATGTCCCATTCATTGGATACCGTAATAGATATTGATCACCCATTACCAATTACCCGTGAGGGGTTAGACCCCTTAATATTTCCTCAAGATGAAATCCTAGCACCCACTACAACCATCTCTAAGTACGTTGAAATTCTGCATCTAGATTCAATTTCTCTTTCTTCCCAGAATGAAGACCGGGGTCTTTAGATGAGGATATACTAGAAGAATACATCTTCACCACAAATGAAAAGATAATCGAGGCCATGAATGCTATTGAACCTCCATGGGACTCTTTCCATGATAGGTCCTCAACAACGAGCAAGCATGAACCACACACAATCCCCACTGAACAACAATAGACCATCAAGTCAAAATAATTTTGACCCCCTAGTGATATCAATTGGTTCAAAAATCCTATCCCCTCCCTAGATGCATTCAAATATTGTAACCTTGCCAATATATCCCCTACCATATAGTTCGATATCTTCGTCACACCAAGAGTCGTCAAAAACATCTCTATTGGGGATTCCTTCTCATCGCAATAAAGACTGATTTTATCATGCTATTTAAAGAGTTCTGCGATGTATTTGCATGGTCCTATGAAGAAATGTTGGGTCTTGACCCAACAATTATCGAAAATCACATTGAAACTTGGCCCGATGCCATACCCATCCGACATAAACAACGCTCGGTCCACCCTTTTAAGGCCCTGACAATCAAAGCCAATATTGAAAAACTCTTGCAAGATGGATTTATTTTTCCCATTGCTTACACATCATGGGTTTCTAACCCTATCCCGGTTAACAAAAAGTAGGGAACTATTTGTGTGTGTACTGATTTCTGAGACCTCAATTTAGCCTGCCCCAAGGATAATTTTCCCACGCCATTCATCAACCAAATCATTGACTCATGTGCCGGTAGTGAAATGTTGTCCTTCATGGATGGTTTCTACGGATATAACCAGACACACATCCACCCCCAATATCAGTATAAAATTGAATTTACCACACCATGGGGAACCTTTGCTTATAAGTTGATGCCCTTCAGTCTGATAAATGCTAGTGCCACTTTTCAGAGAGCAATGACATATGTTTTTAATGACTTGGCTCACATCATCCTCGCCTTCTTAGATGACCTCACTGTCAAGTCCAAAAAACAATGTGAGCACCTTGAAGACCTTTGTACCATCTTCACAAGATGTCGCAAGTATAATATATGCTTAAACCCCCTCAAGTGTGTATTCTATGTCACTCTTGGTCGCCTCTTAGGATTCATCGTTTCCAAATATGGCATCACAACCGACCCCTCCAAGGTTCAATCCATATTGGAATTACTAACACCACGGAAATGACACCAGTTACTGAGTGTTGAAGGTAAGGCCAAATTTCTTCATTGTTTTGTTCGTGACTATGCCACTCAATCCAATTGATTTTTACAGTTTCTTAGAAAAGATATTCCATTTAGGTGGTATGACTATGTGCAAACTTCCTTTGAAAAAGCATTATCGTCATCCCCCCTCATTTGACCTCCAGAATTTGACAAAGATTTCATCTTGTATATCTCTATGTGTTATACCTCAAAGTTACACTTCAAGCCCTAGTGTCGCATCTTTGTACCATGTGACCTAACACCATTTCTCCCTAACAACCGTCACACATTATCGGCTCCCTCATTGGTCTCATCTAAACACCCAGGAGAAAAATACATTGATTGAATGCCGATTCAAGACCTTATTTTCCATGTGTCACAGCAGCTGACCCTATCTGCATAGATTTTCACGCTTTGCACATCTACTGGGTAGCAAAAATTATGGTTTTTGCGTTATGCTTTTTCCCTGGGGCACAAAAATCGAGATGATTTTCACGTTATGCTCAGACCTAGGGGTGCAAAAAATCCCTTTTTAGCATTTTTCCATGGATCATGGATCTCATCCTTCGAGAGATTTTCTTAGGATTATCAGTCCTGATTCGATCCCAACCCCTCTCCCTGTTTAGTTTGGCTGATCCACTAAACACTCATTTGATCCACCTTACTCTCCTTATGGTTAACCCTTCCAAGCACTATAAAGGAGAGGACTTCCATGAGCCAAATGGAGGACTACTTGGGGCATCCAACCTATGGTCTTGAGACTTTTGTAGAGATATCTAGAGGAAGAACTTGGAGCTGAAAGTTGGCTTGGACATCAAGAAACCATTGTAAGCATTCTCAAGTTTCCAATGAAGATAACTTGTCTTGTTTCCTAATTTATGTATGTTGATTATGATTCAATTACATGATTTGTATCTAGCTAGATTTATATTCTAACTTGTAATTCAAGGTACTTGGAGAATTGTATATGCTTGTATCTTGTATGATCTTAATAGGTTCATCATGAGGACTTCGAGATCTAGACTACAAGCGGGACAAACATCAGAGTGAAAGGTTAGTCATTTTCTCTCATATCCTCCAATACTGAAATCTTGAAATGCTTGTTTGATCTAGGATTCAAGGTAGCATCTGTTTTACTTTTGTCTTAGATTAGAGTCAGTTTATCATGATTTAACCTAAGACTCTAATCTAAGACACTTATGAAATGGGCTCTTCCAGCAACATCATCAGGTATCCATACTTATGAAACGGGCTCTTCCAGCAAGAACTCCTTTGTTTTGAGTTTTTTACTTTCATTCATTTTTTATTGTGAATTTGCTCTCCTTTCAAATTAGTTGTGAAAGTTGGTCTTTTAGACCCTCATTCACTCCCCTCCCCTCTACATCAGACCTTTGCCAGTGATCAGTTAGTCCTTTGGGTTGGGAAACCCTGGATAAGTCAAAATATTTTCTTAAAATCACACCTTCATCCTAAACATTTTCGCGCCCTTTCGACTGCTTACAGAGTGAAAATTACTAGATTTTCACTACCCAACCATTTTCTAGAACGCGAAAATTCCAGTTATCGCGCATGGGCTACTTGCAGACACATGAAAATTTCTGTGAAAAGGGAATTTTTCTTAAGTTTGCTTGGTTACCTTCAATCAAGTTTGGTTTCTCTGTCTCTGACTGTTGTTGTGATATTTATCAGATACATGTAACCTGCCCAGCTGTAGTACATCACTTGTATTTCATTTCTATTTGAAGTTTCCTTAACCTTTACTTAGTCTCAAAAAAATTTCGGTCGACATATTGGACATTTTGGGTTTTAGGTCACTGTGATAGCCATACCTACTTACTCATTACTTTTTACATCTTGTCTACACATTTCTCTTGTCAACTCTTAGCAAAGTTGCAAGTGTATTTTGGTTTGTTTTGTTTATTTTCGAGCTTGGATTTTTGAGTTTTGTGGCATTATACCCAGTTTGATCACCTCCTTACCATTTTTGCAATTGATTGGTCCTTTCAAGAAAGTCAAGTTTATTTTCCGATTGTCAAATTCCTTGATTGTATTATTACAAAGACTATATTGTTCTTACGGAAGTAGCTTTCCATTCTTGTTATAAAAAATCAATATTGGAAGAATTTTTGGAACATGTCTACTTTTTGTTGAAAATATCGAGTTCATAATCTTGCACTTAGGAAGTGAATCGATTCTCATTGCTTGTCACATAAATTTTACTCAGTAGAAGAAGTATCAGTTGTACATCAGTTACATCTTGAAAGTAGTTACATTCGTTTGCCATATTAAAAAAAGAACAAAATTTTTTGGAGTGGTTTTTTTTCATTTCCTTGAAAAAATTTTATGCTTGCATTGTGATCGAAGAACTCTCGCTACTTTAGCTAGCATTCATCAAATAGAAAGGATCATTTTGATTCAAATTTATTTGCATAGGTTGAGTTGTCATAACACCATCAAGTTGCGCTTCCATCACCCAATTGAGTAATACAACCATTAAAATTTACACTCCCTAACTCAACACATTTTAGCCTCACTTGAGGAGAAAAGAATTTTGTAGTTAGGTAGGACACCGGGGATAGGCATCCAAATAATTACCCCTTGTCATTTTCATCTGAGACATAGTTGTTGTCCTCTAGGGTGCTAAAATCCTCTTGTACTTGTTGACACGGTCATCGACCAGTTTGTGGAGGGGCCTCTCATTTTTTTTGGGTTGATTCCGGATGGACTTTGTGGAATACTTCACTCCACTTAGTGCCTAAGGATATCAATCCACTGTCTTCCTTGTACTCTATCGTATTGGTGATACAGGGGCGATAAGACAGAAGTGCCGAATAACCTTCTCCGACATGTCATGAAAGAGGTAGCCTAGTAAATTTTATTCTACGGATCTTTTACCCAGGATCCCTTTCGGTAGAGGTATATCCTTCCATTATTGGTCTCTCATTTCGTATTGTTCGACTTGGATTTCATCAGCTTGCGAAGGATACGATTTGCCGAGGTATCCAGCTCTTAGTCAGGAGATTGCTTGCTATTTCGTCTTCTTAGAGGGTATTTTTCTTTTTTAGTGCTGCTTGTTGGCATTTTGGCCACCTTTGTTTCAACTTGCTTACTATGATGCTGGCCCAAGTTTAGTTTTTTGAGATTGCTTTTTTGGCCTACTATCCCTGTATTTTCCTAGCTCCCCTTTTACACACTTGGCTGCTTTAGGGTTTTTGAGTTCTTTTTCACAAGACTGTCCCTGAAACCTGTTATCCCATCACCATGGTTGATCAAAGGAGATCACAGAGACAAGAGGGGAGAAGCCTTGACTCACAAACACGGACTTCTGGGTAGCCTACATCACGCATTCCTTCCCCTGCTGGCCACAGAGCTGGTCGAGGTATCATTCCACCACCTATTATTACTACACCTCCTGTTGCTTCTGTACCCATAGACGATGGCGTCATCTCAGAACCGATTACAGTAACTCAAAATAGTAGTACATCTGAGATTCATGCCATACCACAACCCACTGTCATTCTAGAAATTCCTACCATAGTGGACACTACATTAGCTCCTGAAGTTAGTACTTCACATGATGTTACACCAGAAGACCTCATCCTCCCGGAGACTAGCACTATACCACAAACCGACACTTTCTACGATGTCCCTGAAGGGCACATTGAAACTATTGAAGGATCTGCCGAAGATACGACAGACTTGATTGCAGTCCCTAGCGGGTATGTTGAAATCATTGAAGAAACTCAACTTCATTTATCTGATTCTGATTTTGAATATCCTATTGGATAGGTGGAAGCTCCACCTGTCACCACCATATCATCAGGTATCCATACTTATGAAACGGGCTCTTCCAACAACGTACTGTTCAGTTTGTTCTTCCCTAATCTCCCTCCAGGACCCGAGATCATGGCATCAATCCAATCCAACAAGATTAGTCTAGCTAACTCTCCCTTAGCATCGAAACAATTCAGACGTGATATAGCTGAAATGATTACATCGGATTATCAATATCCCCCTATGTGTACCTCTCAAACTATAAATCCTCTTGGTCACCGAGCTCCCCTGCCTACATCTAGCACAGAATACCATCAGTCATTCATAGATCGGCCCAGATCCACAGACTGGACCATACCATAACTCATTCCGGATCCTCACAGGACAACTCACATCTTTGATCCCACTTCCACTTTATGGGATACAAACCTGATACAAGCCCTCAACGATCTTCACACCATTCCTATGGACATGACGCCTGACAGTCCTTCATTATACTCCCCACACTTATTGTCGCAATACATATTCGGCTTAACTACAAGGGATGAACCCCGTATGAGGGATAACCCAATCTTTTCACCGTCACCACCCGAAACTAGAAGAAGATCTCCTTTACAAGTCGACACCTTTGGTGCTGTTGGCCAATCTGCACTGTCTCACCTTTCTAGTGTTAGTGTTGGAAGAAAATCCATCCATACTGTTGGATCACCCATTTTGATCGGAGACCCATCTTCGGTGTTGGTTGTGTATCCATATTTTTCAGTCTCATAGATGATATTGTCTTAGTTGTGCATCCTAGAGGACTGTACACTCATTCCCCAGCCTTGGGGTTCGGGGGAAATGCCCCCGAGAATTTTTTTTGGGGTTATTTTTGCCAATAGTTTACGGGCCCATGGTTTTGGGTAACCCGTGGTATTTTCCCATTGTATTTCCCCTTTATAAGAAAGACATTGTAATATGACTAGGGTTGATGTATTAGGTTTTATGCATTGTAAATCTCTCTAAGATCAAGAAGAGAGATTGTGAGACAGTGAAGAGGAAGTGTAGCAGCTGTGCTGCAGGTTGTATCCCTTCACTTTTCTAGATGGTATAATAATAAGGACTGGCGACTTTAGTGTGGACGTAGCCCATCTTGGGTGAACCACGATATATTTGTGTCTCTCTTGTAATGTGTATGTGTGATTATACTTTCATTTTTGTTTATTGTTATTGCTCTGCGATCCTGCTTTTCTAACAATTGGTATCAGAGCCATATGTCTATTTGGCAGATAAACCCGCAGGAAGCTAGGGTTTCTGGTTCAAGTGGGAGAAATGGCAGAAGAAGGAAAGTTTACGGTCGATAAGTTTAATGGCCAAAACTTCCAGTTATGGAAGATTCAAATGGAGGACTATCTATACCAGAAGGATCTGTTCCTACCATTGGGAGGAAAAGCAAAACAACCGGCAGCTATGGAGGACAAAGAATGGGAAGTTCTTGACAGAGAGGATCTGGGAACAATATGGCTGAGCCTGGCTTCATTGGTGGATTTCAATATCTCAAAAGAAAAGACAATGAAGGATCTGATGAGCACATTGGGTAAGTTGTATGAAAAACCCTTGGCCTCCAACAAGGTATTTCTAATGAAGTGTTTATTTAATATGAAGATGTCTGAAGGTGGATCTGTTATTGATCATTTAAATGAGTTTAATACGGTTACAAATCAACTAAGTTATGTAAGTGTGAACTTTGATGATGAGGTTAGGGCTCTTCTAATCTTGTGTTCATTGCCAGAAAGCTGGAATAGCTTGGTCATGGCTGTAAGTA
Organism: Larix kaempferi; assembly: GCA_027924585.1. NCBI lineage: Eukaryota > Viridiplantae > Streptophyta > Pinopsida > Pinales > Pinaceae > Larix > Larix kaempferi. Next base: position 444,451 of record BSBM01002043.1, read on the forward strand.
ACTCTGTCTTTGGTTCAAACACCTTGAAATTTGATGATGCTATTGGTGTTATTCTTAGTGAGGAAATGCAAAGAAAAAGCATAGGTGAGACATCAGGTAATGCATTGACCATGGAGAGCAGGGGAAGAGAAAAGGAGAGAGGAAAGAGCTAAGGTAATTGTGGCAAGTCTAAAACGGGTAGATCCAAGTCCAGACTGGGAAAGATAGAGTGCTGGAACTGTGGAAAGAAAGGACATCTGAAGAAAGACTATAGATCTCTAAAGAAGAAAGGAGATGGATAGCAGAAAACTACCCAGGAAGCAAATGTAGCAGGTGATGTGTTACAAGATGCTTTGATTCTTGCATTAGATAATACTAGTGATTATTGGGTAGTAGATTTAGGGGCTTCATGTCATGCTACACCCCATAGGAAATATTTTCATGATTATGTTCCAGGCGATTTTGGACATGTTTTATTGGGTGATGATGGGCCATGTAAAATTGTTGGAATGGGTAAGGCATGGATAAAATTTAAGAATGGAACTGATTGGATGTTAAAAGATGTTAGGCATATTCTTGCTATGAAAAAAAATATGATCTCAACAGGGCAGTTGGGAGATGGCGGCTGTCTATCTACATTTGGAGAAAAGTGGTGGAAGATAACTAAAGGATCAATGGTGATAGCAAAAGGAGACAGCTTAGGTACATTGTATTTATGTTCTCACAATACTGGCCATTCTATATCTTTAGCTTCCACATGAAGATATACAACATTGTGGCATCATAGGCTTGGCCACATGAGTGAGAAGGGGATGTAGATTCTCCACTCAAGGAAGTTGCTGCGAGAGTTGAAGCAGGTAAGTTTGGAATTCTGTGAGAACTGTATTTATGGAAAACAGAAGAGAGTCAGATTTCTCAGGGTTGGGAAACATAAGAAGAATGAAAAGTTAGAGCTTGTACATACAGATGTATGGGGATCGACTCAAGTACAATCTCTTGGTGGATCTCATTATTATGTTACATTTATTGATGATGCAACTAGGAAAACTTGGGTTTATTGCATTAGACATAAATATGATGTGTTTACTACTTTTAAGAAGTGGAAATATTTGGTTGAGAATGAGACAAGAAAAGGTTGAAGTGTCTCAGATCTGATAATGGAGGTGAGTACTGTGGGAAGGAGTTTGATAGTTACTGTTCATACCATGGGATTTGTAGAGAGAAGACAGTCCCAGGAACACCACAAGAAAATGGTGTGTCCGAAAGGATGAATAGAACGATCATGGAGAGTGCAAGGTGTATGAGATTGCATGCAGGGTTGCTCTTATAGTTTTGGGTAGATGCTGTAAATACTGCTGTTTATTTAATAAACAGAGGGCCTTCAAGTGCTTTGGATGGTGGTATTCTAGAGGAGGCATGGATAGGTAAAAAGGTAAACTACTCATTTCTGAGAACATTTGGTTGTGAAGCATTTGTCCATATTGATAAAGAAAATAGAACAAAGCTTAAAGCTAAATCCAAGAAATGTACCTTTATTGGATATGGGGTTGATGATTTTGGTTACCACTTATGGGATTATGAAAATAAAAAAATAATTAGGAGTAGAGATGTGATATTCAATGAAAAGGTCATGTATAAAGATCAGTTGTAGGGAAAGAAACAGGAAAAGGAAAACACGGAGTACACAGTACTTGATGAAATTGAAGAAAATGAAGTTCCAAAGGTGCTAGAAAATCAAGAATAGCAGCAAGTACCTGAAATTCCTGCAACTGCAAGAAGATCTACCAGGTTATGTAGACTCCCTGAACGATACTCTCCTTCAATGTATTATTTATTGATGACTAATGCTGGTGAACCAGAATGCTATGAAGAAGAAATGCAGGTGGAAACTAGAAAGAAGTGGGAGCAAGGCATGAATGAGGAGATGGACTCATTGGTAGGAAACCAGACTTGGGATTTGGTTCACTTGTCTGTTGGTAAAAGAACATCGCAGAACAAATGGATTTACAGGTTGAAGGAAGAAGAAGGAGGTAAGAAGCAGTACAAGGTGAGATTTGTTGTAAAGGGGTTTGCACATAAGAAATGTATAGATTTTGATGAAATATTTTCTCCTGTTGTTAAGATGACTTCAATTAGGACTATCTTAAGTCTAGTGGCGGTAGAAGATTTGCATCTTGAACAGTTAGATGTAAAAACAGCCTTTCTCCATGGGGATTTGGAGGAAGAGATATGTATACAGCAGCGACAAGGGTATGAGGTCAAAGGGAAGGAGAATTTGGTGTGCAGGTTGAAAAAGAGCTTGTATGGCTTGAAGCAAGATCCAAGGAAGTGGTATTTAAATTTTGATAGGTTTATGACAGAACAAGGTTATAGTAGATGTCATTCTAACCACTGTATTTATTTCAAGAGGCTAGATAATGGAAGTTATACTATCTTGTTATTGTATGTGGATGACATGCTTGTTGTAGGGTCTAACATGCAGGATATGAATGTGCTCAAAAGGAAGTTAGATAATTCATTTGCGATGAAGGATTTGGGTGCTGCAAAGCAAATCCTTGGTATGAGAATAACACGAGACAAGAAAAATCACAAATTGACATTGTCTCAGGGTGAGTACATACAAAATGTGTCGGAGAGGTTTAGAATGCAGAATGCAAAACCAGTTAGTACACCTTTAGCCAGCCATTTCAGTCTAAGTAAGGAAATGTGTCCCAAGACATAAGAAGAGACAGATTACATGTCCAAGATTCCCTATCAATCAGCAGTTGGCAGCTTGATGTATGCCATGGTGTGCACAAGATCAAATATTGCACATGCAGTGGGAGTTGTGGGTAGATATATGAACAATCCAGGTAAAGAACATTGGAAGGCACTACAGTGGATTCTCAGGTATTTGAGAGGTACTATCACTCAGGCATTATGTTTTGGAGGTTCAGACGCTGTTCTACAGGGATGTGTTGATGTAGATATGGAAGGTGATAAGGATAGTAGGAGGATAACCACCACTAGTACAAAATGACAGATAAGTGACCAGGCAACCAAAAATTTTGGTCACCACAGTTTTTGAAGGGATAAATGACCAAAATTGAGAAATTTTAAGTGAACTAGATAAAAATGACCAAGATAAATAACCAATTTGGTCACGGGATAAGATTGAAACTAAAAATGACCAATTTGGTCACGTGATAAGAACTAAACTAAAAATAACCACTAGCAACTGGTCATTTATTTGGTCATTTTAGTTGTGTCACTTCGATAATGGAAAATTACAATTTTGACAATGAATTTGTACAATTTACTAAATTCTAACACTGCAGATGGATTCAGAGACCCCCTCATTCTAACTCTGAATCCATCTGCAGTGTTAGAATTTAGTAAATTGTAGACCTCATCATGTGTCTCAACTCAGCATTAATGCACGAAGTAGATTTTCACCGCTTACATTAACAACCTTTATACGCAGATTTGCACCACTTACATTAATAACTACATTTAAAATAAAATTAAATGCAAAAATAATTATGAAAGTGGCCATTAGGATCACCTTTCTACATGGAAGAAGATCGCCAGGGAAAGACAGTGATCCATTTTTTTAGGTTATATCATAGTAAATAAAGAAAAAGAGAATAATGTTTTTTGACACCTACTCGAGGAGATCACCTTATCGACCTTCACCAATGAAATATGCAGATATCGACTTACCATCTGTAAATGAAATCTATTTGGCAGGTGCTAAAACAGATGAAGTGACAAGTGTGGAAGAATGCCCTCTGTTATCCGACATGTGTTGAAATAAATGAAGCATGAGCAATTGGGGTTTCAACTACATCGACCACATGTTCATGCCTTACAAGCTTAAGGGGTTTGGCATGTTCGAAATGCCCTCTCTACAACAAGGAAACAAAAAATTGTGGGTTCGTCATCCTTACCTACCATTGTGGCTTAATAAATTGTGGGCAGAAGACGACAACTAGAGACTGGTAGAACAACGAGTAGAGAGCATAGACCACTGAACAAGGAGTGGAAACTGTGGGGAAACATGAAAACCAATGGACAATCCAAAGCAGATGAGAAGGACATGCAGTAGAAATGTATTTGCTCGAAGGACGATAAAAGCGGTACAATGTTTTTCAAAATTGACCTTAGAGAAAAAAGCCTATCAACATAATAATATTAATTAGAAAATACAATTTATAGAATAAAAGTAAATTCAATCATTATAAATAAAAACAAATAAAAAACTATTTAACTTTCATACATTTTTTATTTAATTATTTGATCTTCTAAATATTTAATAAATTCCTAAATTGAAATCGATTTCTTTTTAATCCCATAAATGTTTAATAAATCTTTGGATTAAAATCAATTTTTCCCAATACATATTGGTTACCTTATATAAATCTCTCCATGTTGGTTTGAACAAAGGAAGAGAGGCGTTGGGTAATGTTAAAAGTCTACAATTATCAATTAGATCTTACATATATATTATTTTGTTTGTTTCGTTGAAGAGCACCGGGTACATATGCTGAAATAGCAAGCTGGGCGCTATTGCTGCAACGCGAAGCGACTGTCTTTAAAGATTCTTCAATAGTAGGAGTTCGAGAGCAACTAGTTAAGATAAGGTGATTCGTTGGGATAAGTGATTTTATATTCTTACATTACCTTAAGAAGTGCTCTCCTCATTGAGAATATATTCTCAAGGAGTGGAGTGATCTGTAAATTTCTTCAAACAATACAAGTTGGGTGGCTCTTACTCGAGAGGAAAGCACTACTGTCATAGTGCATCTTTTGGAGAAGGAATTAATGGGTATTCAACATTACAATCAGCACATAGTATAAGCCCAATTCGTGGTTTCAATTACAAAAATTATTTCGCTATTAGGGTGTTTTACAGGACATTTTCTGGAATTTGAAGTGAGGTAGGGTTTGTTGGGTTGTATCAGCCATGGCAGAGGAACAGCGAGTTCATCCGGACTGCATAAATGCTTCAAATCCTTATTATGAATGCGTGTATTGCTTTTGGAAAATCGCTGAAGCCAAGGAACGTCGAGAAAAGGAAGAATCAGGTACTGCAGCTATTTTCCTCGTTTTGTACAATTCGTTTCTTGTTTTGTATTCAAATGAAATGACAAAGAATAGGAGGAAAAATCAGAATGGATGGCATTCCAGCTTGAAGAAATCCAAGTTTCTGCACATACAATAACCTGCTCGAAACCCGAGGTCAACGAAAATTCGTCTCTTGAATTGGCAGAATTAATTGATCTTTGGCTGAATTATAGGAGCATAGGAATAGCTTTTGTTTTATCTCTCCACAAAATCCTCTTTGTAGAATCATTAGAATTAATGGGTCCCTGCCAACTATGGCAATACATAGCAAATATAATCTTCGCATGATCTTATGGATGTTCTATATTTACATGACTCTCATAGTTTGGGTTTTCAAAACCTTCCATATAGCCTCCTTACTTCCTGCCTGTTCCACGTTCTCTTCTGAACCCATGCCCATGCTAGTGTTGCCGAGGAGTAGTTCTTTTAGAGGGGGGCTATAATCAAGGGAAAACAACACAAAAAACAGTATAATACTAGGAAGTTAAAAAAGTAAACACATCACTAGAGGATAGATGGTACCCAGGCTATAAAACTGAGGAGGCACTAGGACTTGCAGAATAGAAAGCACAAATTTGGTAACAATACAAACATAGCCTTGTAACAAATGTAATTTCCTTCTCGAAGAATGACAAATTATGTTGGGTAAATAATGCCGAGGGAGGGAACTACAAGTAAAACTTTGGCTACAAAGTTTCCATTACACAAGCAATTTAGGAAAACAATTCTTAGTGGTGGAGGGGTCTGTAGAAGCGAAATTTCCCACCAAAGACAAAAACCTTCTCCTGGCTAGCCTTTATCTTGCTGTTATAAGACTACACCCATATCTGTTTTTTAATATGCACATTTTCCAACCTGATCAATCACAACTTTCACAAAATAAAATCCACACATAGTTATACTTATGATCCACTTACAACTACTGGAGTATCCAAAATTTATGCCACATAAATCTCAAGAAATACTAAAGTAGTAGTATAGAAAAAGGAAGACAAGTGTAGAGCCTAGAGCTTGGCATATATTAATCTCATGGTACCACATCCTTGTTTTTATCTCATACAACATTTTAAACATTTTACAAATTTATGAAATATATTTCAGTTCATAAAATAGGAAATTCAACAATACCATGATGCAAAGGAGATCCCTTACAGTGCTAGTGGTGGTCACTGCTGGATTAGAAATTTAGAAGGAAATGAATGGTCCAGTACTTATTTAAAAATAGATTTTCTGTTCTATGCTAGTAGCACCTTTACCCATGTGATCCTTGATAAGAAACTATATATAAGAAAGGATTTTTATGCAGTTAATCAATTTTCAGCATATAACTTTATTGTTACTTTGAAGTTGACATTTTCTTCTGCTGGTAGATCTTCTATATAAAGACAATGGTATGCCTGTATGCAATTCAATCCCTCATTTAAATTTTCTAAACTAGTCAGACCCAAGGCAAGAAATCTCAGAACTCTATTGATTATTATGAAACTAATCTTATTTTTTGAAAATTGTTCTGCATATCAATGGCTGTGGTTAATTTTTTCTGGTGCATACCTGATTAATATGGTCTACATACATGGCAATGTAGAACCACCCTAAAAGGAAATATTGATAAAGATAGTCCCGAGTCCTCATTTTTCAAACCTTCCTACAAGAATTCCAGATCTGAGGTGAAGAAGCAAATAGTTGCTTGAAGGGTGGCACCCTGCTATACTCATTCAAAGGGAAACATCCTTGTTCATGTTGATTCAGAAGGAAAACATCAAATGGAAAGAGAACAAAGAGAACCAGTATTCCCTTGATTCTTAGTTTTATATTAGAGTATCCTGACATAGGTGTTTTACTAGGAAAACTATATCTTACTGAGTACAATTATGAAGCCAAAGCATAAGAATATAGATGTGAGTGGTTCAGCTTTAGACTAAGACATGGACTCAATTGGAAAGCGGAATTAGAAGGAGCAATACTACAATATAGTTCCTCTCCCAAACCAGAGACTTCAGAAGTGTAGCCCAACCTAAGAAAAGGTGAATGAAAAAAGGAAAATTTGAAATATCACATCAAAAGTAGCTTGCAAAATTTGGATCCTTGTCAAATGTCAAAAATTTATTATAAAATTACAAACACAATGAAATCAAGTCCCAAAAGCATCTCAACCTCTCAGGCATTGCTTCCCTTCTCGGGTATAGCTTACCTATAGCATTAGTGCCTCGTGCTGCTTTTCTATGAAATGGGAGCGATCCCATGAAAACCAAATCAATGGAAATGGTTGGGAACTAAGGCACTATTAAGTGTTCAAGGAAAAGAACTCTTATCAAGGTTTAGCAAATGTTACTATAAATAAATTAGGAAAAATAGGGGTTTAGCAAGGTTACTATTATATGGCATTATATATCAATTTGATGTCTAGTTAGGCCGATCTTAAAATTAGATTATTATTATTATTATTATAAAGTCATATTAAGTGAATGAAATCCATACAAATTACCTGAGTTTGATCACCCAAATTCACAACAATAGCATTAGACAAAGGCTCAATAGTTATCCATTGCCCATCCTTAAGAACTTGAAGACCTCCCACTTCATCTTGTATCAGAAGTGTAATTGCACCCATGCTAGAATGTGCTTGCAAACCGAGAGTAAGCTCTAGTTGACTGCATGGTGGATAATAGCTGATAGTAATATTCTGATAGGGTTCTCCAATTATTTCCTGGATATAGGAAGATGGAAGACCAATGCTTTTAGATATAACAGTAAGCAGCCTTTCAGCAAGCAGCTTCATCTGCTTGCTATACTTCTGGACTATCTCCCTGTATGAATCGAAAACTTATGAATTAGTGGAATGAGTTGCCATCGAGAAGAAGCATCACATAATGAAGCAATAATATGCTAAAGAGTCATACTTGAGAGAAATTTTCTCATATTCTTATTGCATTCTATACTTCATATATTTATGTGGCATCTTTTCACAGTTACATGCAGGATTTCTCTGTGTTTTTGTTATCGAACAATCTACCAAAGATGGATCTAAGGCATGATCTCCCTAGTTCAAGTGAATCTAGAACAAATAGTACAGAATACAAAACTCATTTCCTAGATCTAGTTATAGATCGAGCACTTAGATATCGTACCTTTAAAATCGCGGATCTTTCTCCTTGTAGTTGTTGCTCCAAGTCTCGTGGTCATCAGATCTCCAGCTGCAAGACCTGTCAAGACAATATGGAAACGATACAAGCGGTACAAGATATCTAAACAATAACTGATCTAAACTAATAGTTGAGGAAGAAAGTTCTAAACATCATCAACGAGACAACATTTATGGAAAGAGATTATATTAACTGTATAAAAAGGTGGGAATACATAGAAAGGATGAAGCTACAACCAAAGCCTCAATGTCGCATCTTCCATCCAACATGTCCAAGCCAAGTCTCCAAGATGGTACAAACTTCCCAATCACCAATATGGATTCTATTAGCATAAGGATACCATAGACCCTCCCCCCTCTCATGGAGAGAGTGGGTGTTTATATAGGGCTAAAGAGATAGGGTAGGTTGAGGATTAGGGGGAGATGGTTAAGGGATCTTACCATTAGGTTAGAAACCAAAATTCCACCTCACCTAAAGTCTAGGGATAGGCCTCCACCTCAAAAAACTTCTAGAAAGACCTTGAGACTCCCCAAAATAGCCTTTAACCCACCTCGTCGCACCCTGGTAGAGGACACAGAGCGACAAAGAGGGGTCGTCGCACTTTGTAGGAAGACAAAGTGCGACAGTGTCTCACCCTAGCTGACCATAAAATATGATGTCACACCCTAGATGAAGGAGAAGTGCGATAGCCTACTCAAAGAGGTCAACTAGGCAGGAAAAATCTCTCAATTGGATGTGTTTTAGCCCAGAATGAGGTTAGGGGTCAGAGCAAAGAGTTTACACAATGGTCAAGATGAAGACATTATCACAACGGTCATGATGACAACACTTGGTCATAAGGATGATACTTTCAATGGCCATGGTGATGACACTAAGTTAGAATGATGACACTTGCAACACTTGTGACACTTGCGACACTTGCACAAGGGTGACGACATTTTGGTGTAACAGAATGCCCCCCAAAGCATGAAGCTAACGGAATGAGACAGGTGAAATGATTTGTAATAAGAAAAATGGCAAGGACTTGCTAGTTGGAAGGAGCTGCTACATAGATGACCTAAGATCCACAAGTCTCATACAACACAAAACATGGCTGCCGACCAATACATTGCAGATCCATGATAGTAAAGACTGACTGAACACAATCATGGCTACTAGACACAATCGTAAATCCATGATGAGATAATAACACAGCCACGACCAATACAAAAGTGGATCCGTATAACTCTGAACTGACAACACAGCCACGACCAATACAAATGTGGATCCATGCATCTCAAACAATCTCCATCGCAACCTGTGTAGAAAATAACTTCCCCAGGGTCTTCAAGCTGAACCCACAATGATACAAATCTATCCATGTGATTACAATGTGTTGGAGTCGAACATGGTAGAAACCACTTGATTACTGGTCATTAATGTATACCATTAACAAGTGCGAGGGGAATCACCATTAATGTAAATGATCCCCAAGGTATCACAGTACATACCATCAAGCGTGAATTAATGAGCTGAAGTCAAATGCCTAATGGAATCTTTCAATCAAGAGTCAATGAGGTGAACTCATGTTGAAAGCGAGGTAACCTGCCGTTGAGGCATGTAGGGCCAAGGTACTTGGTTGGTTTCTAGATTCAATCCTCGGATGATGAGTTGATGTCGATAATGATGAATCCATCGAAGGAGGGCCATGATGAATCCCCCATCAATCGACACGAAACACAACAAAAGATGTGTAGAGTAGATTGGATGGTACAGTAATGTGCAAGACTGACTCAAGGTAGGCTGACATGATTGAAGGTATATTGACTGCAGATGATGAGTAATGAACATCTCTTGAACATGGGCATGGCATGACTTGGAAGTATTGACATGACGAGAATGATACCAACCCCTAATGCAACTGATGGTGGAAGCATTCTTTGGCTGATCCAAAGGAGTGATGCGACTCATGGAATTGACAAGACTCGAGGACAAACATATTGTCCAAGTACTGAATGCAAATGCAAATGAGTGCCATGTTCAAGAGTGACTATGTACTGCCATAATTAAGATGTAACACAAAATCTTCCCTTTTTCTCCATCATGATTGATGAGTGCCTCATGTGTTTTTGACGAGCTTGATGAGGGTAACCAGATGCTCGGTATAGCTCATCTCATAGATGAGTCCAATCCCAAATGTTTTACGAAGTTGGGAAAGGAGAGGTTCGTCCCATAATGGGCCCTTCAATGTTTGAAATTTTAACGAGTCCAAAGAAGGAAAACTCGGCGTCATTTCATGTTTAGAGAGTCTGAAAAGAACTAAAGGAGACTCCAAAAGGTCCTTTATTGTAAAGTTAGTCTCTTCGCCCGGAAAAGAGTAAAACAATGCGAGAGAGAACTCTTCCAACCATGGTTGGTTGGATTATTCCTTTTTTGTAAAGAGTGCTTCCTGGTCTGAAAAAGGGGTAAACTATCACCAAAAAGACGATCATTCAAATGATTTTACAAGCGTGAAAGCATCAAGTTCGCTTGGCAATATTTTCCTATTTAAAGAGTTTGAAAAGAGCTTAAAAAGGACTCCATGAACAACTTTGTCATGGTTGATGACCGAGTACGACAAAGGAAAAAGTAAACTCGGCACAGTTCCTTTTCTGTAAATAGTCTAGCGAGGACGGATAAAGTGATAAACCTATACTCGTTAGACACACCTTTTTACTCAAATTTTTAATGAGCACGAGAATGGTATCAAAAGCACTCAGAATCTTTTTCATGTTTGAACCAGAGCATGAAAAAGTAAAAAGTATGCTCAAACCACTTTTCATGTTTTAACTAGAGCACGAAAAAGGTGAAAAGTAAGCTCAAACCACTTTTCATGTTTCAATGAGAGCACGAAAAAAGTGAAAAAGTAAGCTCAAAATCTATCTTACTATTTTGAACGAGCTCGAAGATAGGTTGGAAGAATGCTCATGATGTCTGCTTCATTTTTTAATGAGCTTGTAACAGAAAATGAACTATGCTCGGGATAATTTTCATGGTTTAATGAGCTTGAAACCTAAAAAAAAAGAAAATATGCTCGAAAATGTTCCCAATGGTGGATTTCTTCCTATCATGAAATCCAAAGGTTGGTACATGCCCCCAACATGATTGCTAGAAGTAAGTGACTTTAGATCCAATGTGGTGTGGAGAGGCGATCGAGTTGACTTCAATGTAACTTCCATAGGTTGAAGACATGCCCCCAAGCTTCATTTCATCCTCCTAAGGCATAGGCGGGTGAAAACAAGGTTCAAGTACTAAGTCTACGAGGAGACTCAACTCAAAGGGAAAGGAGTTGTTTCATTTTTTAATGAGCTTGAAACAAGATCAAAACTCTGCTCGCGGGAACCTATTTCATTTTTTAACGAGCTTGACATAGAAAGGGAACTATGCTCATAGGTTAAGGCCCATTGATGGGTTCCTTCCCAACATGATTCCCAGAGGTTGGTAAATGCCCCCAACATGATTGCTAGTGGCTTAACATGGTAGTGTTCCCTCAACATGATTGTTGATGGTACGACATGTGGTATGCCCCCCAAGCTTCATTTCATCTAAAAATGATGCTTGCTAACCCAACTACCAACCTGGATACTAATATGAAAATGTTCACCAAGGGGGGGAAATGAGAATCAGATGAAATGAAGGTTCAATTTCTAACTCTAGCGAGAGACTCGAACTGATGGGAGGGAGATCTATTTCATTTTTACACAAGCTTGAAATAGACAATAACTATGCTTGAGGGGGGGCATCTTATTTTTTAACGAGCTTGAAATGGAATTAAACTATGCTCGAATGGATTGGTTTCATTTTTATGCAAGCTTGAAACCGAAGGGAAACTATGCTAGGGTGGTTGGTTTCATTTTTTAACGAGCTTGAAATATAACATAAATCGTGCTCATACCCCCATCCTTAGGGGGAAGAAACCACTAAAACATGTGGAACATTCAGGGAAGTCTAATGACTAGGAGTCATATGATGAGTGGGTGTCACGTAGGAAAGCTGATAAATGGTCACAATCCTCTCATCATAGGGAAAATACATCACTCAAAAGAGTGTGGACATGATGACTTTCATAGAATAGACATAATCACGTCCAAGGAGTAGATTGAAATCTAAAGGACCTTGGACAACCATGACATCAACATAAACAATTTTACCTCTCAACATGACAGGTAATTGCGGAAGAAACCCTAAAGTTCCAGTAGGCCTTCTATTAAAAGCCAAAATTTGGTCAGTGACTGGCACAAGCTGAGGTGAACCTATGGCTTGCCAAGTAGTTGAGGATAAAATACTAACATAAGCTCCCTCATCAACTATCGTACGAAAGATTTCTTTATCGGAAACTCCTACAGATATTTGAAAAGGAATACTCGAAGGAAGATGAGATTCTGTTAGACCATTCCAATCAAACGAAATAACCTCAATACTTGGAGGGGGGTCCTGTAGAAATGGACAGGGTTTCCCCTTTTCTAGGACATTCTGAACTGACTAGGAAAACATCAGCGGTTTCCAATTTACTCTCACTTGGAAGATAAGAATGAGACGAAGATTGTGTCATGGTGACTGCTTCAGTCTGGAATTTTTCCAATGAAAGAGCGGGATCGAGTGGAGATGATAGCGATTCAATCACTTCACTCTCGGTAGGAAGAGTGAGATCAATTACATATGAAACTGAATTGATCACTTGATCAACCAGCGGGGGGTCGAGGGGCAACTTACTATCACTTGTTGGAAGCACCTGTTGAGAACTAGTAATACCTTCCAACCACCATGAAGCTTCATCCACGCTTGGACAAAGGTAAGTACACGATGCATTCCCTTGCATATCCAGCAAGGGTCTGCAACTCTACCCTTCCGACCCTTCACCAAAGGGTCACTGGTCGAGGGAGTGTCATCAACATGATGGTCAGAGGTTGACGATACAAGCAGTTTGGGGATTTTAGACCACACTTCTGACACACGGGAAAGACCAGGACAATTCTTGAGAAGGTGATCACCCTTGCAAAGTTTGCAAGGGAAATTTGGCTTATGAGGCATTCTCATAGAATGAGTGCCATCAGAGGCAGATGGTTGACGCGTGGTCTCTTTCTTAACCTTCTTCTTCTTAATATTCTCTTTCTTCTTCTTCACACCCTCCTTCTTACTAACATCATAGTTTTCAGTAGGAGAAGAGGAGGATATGGAAGCCAATACAACTTTAGATGGAGAAGGAGAAGGGTAACCATGAGATCAATGCTCATGTGGTGATGGACCTAGGTTCGACATAATTGGTGCACTTGGTGTAACTGTATTGGAGAATAACCATACTGGTAATCCTATCGTCAATTCGGGAAGACTCAACATAGCCATAAAGGGAGGACCAATAGTTCCACAAGGGGGAATAACAAATGGCATACCCTGGAAAGGGGCCTCTTGGTTGGTAGTCTCAGAAGAGTCTTCCATATCTAAGCTTCCTAAGAGTCTCTAAAGTACCACAAAAATCAAACACTACTCAAGTCTAAAAGCAACAAGTAAACTGTGTGAATAGGAGTGGATTCAAATTCTGGAACCTCACAGGATTATCAAGGCATCGCAACTCGTGATATACTGCAGGGTCCAACAATATGACATGACAAGGAGGATTGGGACCGTACCCTTTCCTGCATACCCGATTACCTGGATGGTACGTGCGTAGTAGCTCCCCGAGTGTTGTTCTCGGTGTATTAGTTTTCCAAGACGACCAAATGGTTAACTCAATTGGTTTCAGGAATCCTATTGGTGTCTCCCGATATACGCAAGGTACGTGGGAGCTCAAATCCTTAGTGGTGCTGTCTAATGCACAACCGTTCGGCAAGAGACCTTTCGATATACTGCGGAGTACGTGATAACCCTTCGACATACGCTAAGTACAGATTATGGTACTTGGTGGGTATGTGAAGGAGCTCGACATACCAATAAGTACATGGAAGACTACAATACCCCCGGGATATAGTGCTGGAAAATAACGACAGCTACCATGCTTAAAGACGTCGGAACATGTCTCTAACTTACACATAGTTACTAAATGATTTTAACCTAAGCTAGTGTTAATTTTATCTTGTACGATTAGGTGGATGCATGAGGTGAGTACATAAATGAAAACATAATGCAATCCTCAACTACATGATAATGCACATTTCTTTTCCTTTTCAATGAAAACTACTTAAGGTAAGTAGAGATATTTTTTTCTTTCAAATCAAAAGTACTTAAGTAGTAACGAAAAGAAGAATTCCTTCCTAGAGTGCAATAATTCTAACTTTCTGCAATAATCAGCCAAAAAGCATAAAGAAAATGAAAGATGTAGCTAATCTTAACAATGTATAAGACAAAATGATGAAGCACTTTCAATTTTCAAATGCATGTATCAAAAATGGAACTTGATAACTAAACGCTTTTCATATCTATATACAGAAAGTGAGAGAATATCTACAACACTCTAATCATTCAGAAATTCCCAAGGAAAAATGGCAAACACCCAAACAACTCAAAGGCACTCAAGAAAGGCTCAAAATATACCGAATGCAATAATTATAACTCATTTCCTATCTTTTTACACTTGAAAAAGACACATCTAAGCTACGGAAAGAAGGACTCCACAAATGTTTCCAATCAAATGCAAGACAAAGATAAGCTCTTAACAATCTTATCTAACTCAAATGCACACAAAACTGAAACAAGTCTTTCTTCTTCTTATGAGTGTGAGACCAAGAATTTCAAATGATCAAATTAAAGTAAGAAGAATACTTATGTTTTCCAATTTCATGAATATAGCAAAAGAGTGACAAAATCAATCTTTTCTTTGAACTAAAGTGGAGACAAAGAATCAATCTTCGCCAAAAATGATTGAATAGCTCCGCATGTAAGGGAAACAAGATGCATAACCCAAGAAAGAGAGGCTCAAAAAGACATGGATATCCCACACTCTTCAAGTCTATAAAGCAAGCCAATCACGCCAAACCAAAAAAATGATCTCAAAACCTTGA
Organism: Larix kaempferi; assembly: GCA_027924585.1. NCBI lineage: Eukaryota > Viridiplantae > Streptophyta > Pinopsida > Pinales > Pinaceae > Larix > Larix kaempferi. Next base: position 459,692 of record BSBM01002043.1, read on the forward strand.
GATGGGTCAAAACGACTGAAGAACCCAATTTGTTTAAAAATGCAAGCAAAACACTAGTTTTTACTCAAGGGGCCAAAAATGAATCCAAAACTCAAAAAACCCAAAAACCAACACAAACAAGCCAAACAAAACACTGCTAGACGAAAGGGGCTCTGCTTGGAAGGTACAGTGCAGAGGAGTCTGTACACAAACCAAAACTCAAATTAGAAATGGAGAAGAGGTGCCTGTAAGGCAAAAAATGGCAGATCGATGCACTCTGTGCTTATGCACAGTGCGACATCGTAGTTCACTAGTGCAGGAAGTGCGACGGCATCGCAGTATACCAATGGAAGGGCTGCGACGACAAACTAATAGGAAAAGAACAGAGATAAAAAACAACACAGTGTCACTTTGGGTAAACTGACCAGGTGCAACAGGTGAGATCTAAGTCCAAAAATGAACCAATTCTCCAGATAATGAGCATAAAAAAGTCTTCCTAATGAGAAGTGAAAACTCAAAGGAAGGCAATCAGACTCTTCAAAGCGAAGATCTGATGGTGAAAGGGCTTAAGAAGCAAATGGCCAAAGAGATGGCTTGGAAAATCAATCAACTGAAATTGACATTCAGATTGAAAACAATAATGTTCTTCCCCAGTATGGTCGCCAAATTTGTTATCGGACAATCTACCAAAGATGGATCTAAGGCATGATCTCCCTAGTTCAAGTGAATCTAGAACAAATAGTACAAAATACAAAACTCATTTCCTAGATCTAGTTACAGATTGAGTACTTAGATATCGTACCTTTCAAATCGCGGATCCTTCTCCTTGCAGTTGTTGCTCCAAGTCTCGTGGTCATCAGATCTCTAGTTGCAAGACCTGTCAAGATAATATGGAAACGATACAAGCAGTACAAGATAACTAAACAATAACTAATCTAAACTAACAGGTGAGGAAAGTTCTAAACATCATCAATGAGACAAAATTTATGGAAAGAGATTATATTAACTGTGTAAAAAGGTGGGAATACATAGAAAGGATGAAGCTACAACCAAAGCCTCAACGTCGCATCTTCCATCCATCATGTCCAAGCCAAGTCTCCAAGATGGTACAAACTTCCCAATCACCAATATGGATTCTATCAGCATAAGGATACCATAGACCTTCCCCCCTCCCATGGAGAGAGTGGGTGTTTATATAGGGCTAAAGAGATAGGGTAGGTTGAGGATTAGGGGGAGATGGTTAAGGGATCTTCCCATTAGGTTAGGAACCGAAATGCCACCTCACCTAGAGTCTAGGGATAGGCCTCCACCTCAACAAACTTCTAGAAAGACCCTGAGACTCCCCAAAATAGCCTTTAACCAACCTTGTCGCATCGTGATAGAGGACACAGAGCGACAAAGAGGGGTCGTCGCACTCTGTAGGAAGAAAAAGTGCAATAGTGTCTCACCCTAGCTAACCATAAACTATGACATCACACTCTAGATGAAGAAGAAGTGTGACATCCTACTCAAAGAGGTCAACTAGGCAGGAAAAATCTCTCAATTGGATGTGTTTTAGCCCAGAATGAGGTTAGGGGTCAGAGCAAAGAGTTTACCTAATGGTCAAGATGACGACATTATCACAATGGTCATGATGATGACACTTGGTCATAAGGACGATACTTGCAACGCCCATGGTGATGACACTAAGTCAGGAGGACGACACTTGCAACACTTGTGACACTTGCGACACTTGCACAAGGGTGACGACATTTTGGTGTAAGAGTGTTCAGCATTCCTCCTGGAAAGTTCTGTCAAGCTTAAAAAGGTTCCAATTATCGCATATTACAAATCATGAACATCACTGAATATCTCATGCAAGAAATTGTTGACAACTTAATCAATTATGAAATGTTTCTACTTATAAGATATATTGAATCAGCGATGTACATTGACATTCAATACACTAAAGCCAACCCATTTTCATGACAGAAGGATTTCTATTTCTTAACTCTCGAAGGATGAAAAAATGGTTGCAGTTCTTTCTACCATAAAGCAACGGGAGCTATCATTATTTACTACAAACTTGTTTGCAGAGAAAAATGGAATAAAACAAAGTAGAAAAACATAAATTGGCTTAGAAGTATGTGCTTCCAATTTCTTAGGAGTCACAACACCAGTAAAAACTGAAATGCAAAACTGCAAAGAATGGTTGATATTTCTACTGGAGTTGTGTCAGAAAGAAATGAAAGTGAATGAAAAACAGACAACAATTTCAACAGAAGTTTGAATTTTTTTAGCAGTTATCAAAGAAGAATTTTTAAAATAGAAAATCTTCGAAGGAAAAAAAAATCCCCTGGTCAAGGTTTTGCCAAAACGTCTAGGAGTAGGACCAGATCTAGAAGAGGCTATGGTGGTAGACACCATCATGGCATCAATACTCCTTCCCCGCTCTTGACAAAATTTCCTCCATTCTTTTAGCTATCTACCAATCAATCATTTTTTCAAGCTAGTGAAACTCAGGGGTCAAACAAAACTCCATACTTATTACGCATCCATGTTCGCATTGTGGCTTAGGTAGTACCAATCAACGGAGAATTACAAACAAATGGGATGATAGGTGATAGGAACACTTTGGTGATGTTCTTGTCCCTGCTCTTAGATAGGAAACTACAAATGATAATGTTGGTCATCCTCTTGCTAGTCCAGTTGTTCCTATGTCTTACTATTGTCTATTTGTATAGCACATTTTGTAAACTTCCTAATCTAGTTGGAGTAGATTAAGCACATAAGCTAGGGTTGTGCTGTCCTACCTCTCGCTTTCAATTGTAACCATGATTATGATAGCTCTAAATTAGAAAATCTAAATGAGAAAGAAGAAATTAAGATCAGTGAAATTGTGTTGTCTTAGGGTGTTAAGAGATGTAATGCCCATTTTTAGCTGGGCTTCTTACTTTTCTATATTCGGAGGGAGGATCAAGTTTAGGAGTGTTTAACAAGTTTAGATGGGGAAATCCATTTTTGTATTAGGATGATACCCATTCTCAATTGTCCGATGAAGAATTTGAGAATCTGATTCTGAAGAATCCCATTCGGGTGCGGTTAGGCCTATAGGGCCGAATCCGGTAATGATGATTTTTTCTGATTGATCTTTGCTTAAGCTTCCTTTACTTTAGCTTGGATTTGTATCATCATTTGTGTTATATCTTAATTTTTATATTATCCTCGTGTATTTATCTTATTCTCTGTGAAATCTTATGCTATTCTCTACTAGGGTATTTTTTACATTGTAGTTAAAATTCCTTCTATTGAATGAAGTGAATGATTTTCTGAATGTTTTTTTATTTTGCTTGCAGGTATACTGTGGGAAGGATAACTCCAGAACCCAAGCGAGAAATTTTCCTTGCTGATTTTGGTCCCAAAGAAAGAATATGGATGTGATTTCCTCCAGAAGTATCTGCATCCACTCCTCCTCATCAATCTGTTGACTTTAAATGGAAATATTATTGCCCTTGGTGTTCAGGCTTATTTCTCTCCTCTCACTCTTACATTTAGAGTGTGCATAAACAATTTTGGGTTTGTAGTTGCGACAAGATAAAATTCATCAACCATTATTGTCAGCTTAGGACAAGGTACTTAATTTTCTTTTTTCTAGTTGGTTGAAGGACGAGGGGCAATTGTTTAAGATATTTGAGCTGCCCCCCTCTCCCTTTGCATGGAATATATGCACACACATTTTGAATGAAACATATTTGTTTGAAATATTTCTATATTTTGCGGTTCTCTTTCCAACTTCATACACAAATTTGTTTGGAGTTGTAGAATTCGGTGGACATTGTTTGCCATTTCTTTTTGTTCAGGGAAGCATACTATCTTTGATGGAGGTCAAAAGGGCATACATTATGAGATGATCATTACTTAAAAAGTGTGTGCCTTCCATTGACTTTGTGTTTGTATTTCTTAATAAATTAATAAGAATAGGCAAATGCTATGTTTCTAATGAATTAAATCTTTTTATTAAATAAAGTCAGATCTGAATCATGGTTTCATTGAACTTATCAAGTTCAATGAGTAGGTCTGATGGATGAGACGTTTAGTTCTGTGGGAATTTCTTTTAATTCAAATTTGATGTAAAGATTTATATATTATTTAGTTAAAATGGATGTTGTCTCCAACAGATCAACTTCAATAGATCTACTTTCGAAATAAGGCACGTTCTCAAGTCCAACGTTAATTGTTGCATTTAGTGGCATTCAAAGAGTTGTCCATTGTTTAATGATTCGAAAACAAACAGATGCCTGAGGACTTATACCAAAGAAATGCTTTGTGAAATCTTGAACCATAGTAGCACAATAGGAAACAACAGATGATTCGGTTGAAAAAAATTAGTATGAAGCAGAGGTATAATTATTATTAATGCCATCATCTTAATTGCCTCAATTGCCTCATCTAGGCATCAATGTTTCTGGGTTTGCATCATTGTTGGCTAAGTGGATTTGAGATTTGTTTTCATTTTCTTGGTTTGCTTTATGCTGTTGGTTAAGTGGCTTTTAGATTTGTTTTGGTTCTCTTGGTTTGCATTGTACTGTTGGTTGAGGGCCTTTTAGATTTGTTTTATTATTATTTGTGTCATCTAGGTAAATTCAATCTGGAGGCTATGGACTACATGTTAGTCGTCTTTTGGATTTGATAGTACACAGCTTGTACATCCACAAGGAAGTATTCCTCCGTGAGTTAGTCAGGAGATAAAACTATGATGATCTGAGCTCAGAGATAAAATGACCAGAAAATGTCAAGCCCTGTGCTATAATTGGATATGTTTCCTCGAACTTCATGCCAAGTTCTGGTCTATAATTGCCAATTGGATAATTGGTCAGAACTAGATATGTTTACTTGAACTTCACGCCAAGTTATGGTCTGTAATTGGATCATTGGTCAGAATTTCCATGTCAAGTTCTGGTTTATAATTGGATATATTGACCAGTAACCCTAAATCCAAAGTATTATGTCAAGTTTTGGTCATAGTAGCAAGATTTGGTAGTATTGACCTTTAAAGTACAAAAATCAGCAGTTGTATGAAACTTGGCTAATAACATTTCTTTCCCCTGAGTAGGCTGAGCTGTGCTTGGTATTACCAGGTTTCCTATTTAGTGAGAGGGTTTGTGTTTGGTGAGTTATCAAGGCTTGCCTATCAAGTTGAGATTTACCAAATCTGAATTTACAGTGTGCCCACAATGTTGGACGCTAGAGATAGACCCAATTCTTTCTAATGAGTAAAAGATGTATTATCAGACTTAACTTGGCTAAAAATTAATTTGAATAGGCAGCATAGTATCAAGCAAGATCTAGTTCCATGAACGGAAGTCGTAGATTAGGAATAAATTTTCCATCTATGGAGAAGGGCTTGCTTAATTTTTAACTATATTATTGTTTGTCTAGTTTTAGAGTGAACTAGACAAGTGGTGATTCCACCCATCTGTGTTGAGCCTGCTCAAGTTGAGAGAGATTGTATTGGAAGACAGTAAATAATTTTTCATGGAAGTTGAGGAGGAGAATCAATGAGTGTTCAGACTTGGTTTGTCCATTAGGTAGCTAAAATAAGCTATTGAAAAGTACTTTATCCCATAGTAGCATAATTCAGCTATATTGGCTTCAAAATTTATCAAATATTTGATGTAGGTGTAATGCCATTTTTACTAGTGAACAATTAAAAAAACCCAACTTTAATTATTTAAAATTTTAAACATTATAAAACAAAAATATCATTCAGTTTCATACTTCCTTATTATTATATATGTTTAATTTTATTATATAGATATCTATGTACATTTATGATATATTTGTAAATATTTAATTAAATGTATTATATATAAAAAGTCTATTTCCATTCAATATTGAATCTGCACTTGTTTCCTTAGTAATTAATTGACTGACTAGACTACAGAGTTAGCAACACTCTTAGTAATAGTAAAGGATGCCCACTTTTATTGGAGATACATACTATGATACCTGTATCTGAAATCATGTACGAAATTGCATAATTGCCTCTAGAACTAACCAAAAGACTGGAGGAGTTAGGTAGGTATTGGCATATGACTAATGGGGAACTTTCATAGCAGGGTGTGTATTTCTGCTTAAGTGAATTTTTCTATTTGGTGCTTTTATATTATGTCTACCATAACAGGGTGTGTATTTCTGCTTAAGTGAATTCCCAGAATATTATAAGGTTTTGAAACATCTATCATACCAGGATGTGATTCTCTCCAGCAGCATTATATCTTTTAACTTGTAAAAAATAACAATTAAAATCTTGCTGACGTTTCTAAGATTAGTGACCCATATATGTTGAATTTTTTTAGAAACATATTGGTTCTCCCATTATTTGTGATAATTGAAGTATCTATTCTCTTGGGTCCCCTAGTTACAGTTTATCCATGAAAATAACTCATTACTAGAGTGCAATCTCCTAAGAGAGGATCAGGGGTATTGTTCAAAGTCATGAACTTCATTATCAAACTTATATTTTATGATAAAAATGGAGTGCTATGACCTCTTGAGTTTTCAGCAGGTCACTATTCAAGTTTCAATTTGAACTAGATGACTAATTTGGCTAGTAACTTCTTGTATTTAGATGACTAATCTACTATTTCTATATTAAGTTACCAAAATTTCGCACCTCGTCTTATCAAAGTTGTGTCAAAATCCCACAAGTGTGTGCTCTAGAGGCAAGCAGCAAGGAAAATCCCTTGTTTTAAGTTTGACTAAGCCAATATTTTGGCTACAGTTCTATAATGAATGTTTTCATAGGACTTGTTGAAATGTATTGTTATTCCCAAATATTCCAATGCCCCTTAATATATTATAAGAACATAATTCTATGGGAAGTCCTGTTGAGTTAACCCATACCATCTACTTCATAGATGCTTCCATCCTAGGGTTTAAGGAAACTAACCACTTTTTTCTTGACAAAGCTGTTGGCTCCAAATACCAACCACATCCTCATATTTCTTTTGTATTCTATTTTGAGCATGAACCCAGGCCATCCTCTCATCATCACGTGGATTTTTGAGATATAACCTAAAATTGGTCACCCACCTATAACTAGTAAATTAGGGTTCACTCCAAAACTCCTCTCCCCATAGAATTTCCTTGTGAAGGTTTTACCATTGTAATCCATAACCTACTCCAACATTAGATATTATTCCCCAACTACCATTCTCATTGAGTTTTTCTTCCATTTCACATAACCCCTTATATTTTTCACTTGACTTTTACTTGGAATTCCCAAATTATTTTTTATCCTTTGTTTATATTCACTCAACACATCTAAGTCCAGGTTGTAGCCCTATAAACCTTGAAACCCTTAGTGCGATCATATTAGCGTTCTTCACCATAATCTTTGCACATTGTGGATTCACCCTTGGTTGAACCCTATCCAGATCAAGTTTGAAAGATACACCCCACAAGACAATTGGATGAGGAGATAAGATGATCATTAACTAACACTTTACGACTTACCTCCTTGACATTGCCTATACAAAAATAAATGGATTGTCCTACATTAGGTGTCTTATACTTTTCACCATCACCTTCAATAGGTTTGACAAATACATTTGATCCTCTTTTGGATAATTTGTTAACCACATTTTTCCCTTTTCCTAAATTATTTTCTTGCATCTCTAGGTATAACTCTCGGATGATGTTGTTTTAGATGAGAACTGATAACATCCATGACATGCCTTCTTTATCCATTGAAATCCCATTTGTACATTATACATCAAAATTTTGTATTTTGGTATTGATTCCCATGATGCTAGTGCAATCTAATGTTGAACTCCTCACCCCGTCTCATCAAACAACCTCCAACAAGCTAGCAATCCTCTTTGCATACCTCTATTGCTTTTGCTTTCCCATATGTCCTTAACACATGAATACCATATATCCTACTACCATCAAAGTAATAATACATAATACTTACTAATATGTTGGCTCTCTTATTTCTATGATGCCAAAATATACTTTAATGTTCTTAATATTTATTACCCAATATATTAGAATAATACAAAACCTAGAACAAAGATACTTAAAGAGGAGCGATATAAACTCTAACAAGTATAATTTGTTTATAAAATATTTTATGAAGTCACAAGTTCAAAGATCAGAGCTAGAGGACTTCCCTTCCACCCACATTGAAGTTAGCTAGGTTGAAAATTTCCGCGCATATCAAATAAAACTTGAAAAAAAACAAGTTCAAATCTAATAAAATATATGGAATCTCAACATCTCAATTGGATGAGTGGGAAAAATCAATTCAAAGAAAAGTGGTCTGGGTCCTCAATATCTGTACTCTATTATACTCTTCAATGTGATCTCATAGAAGAGCAGGACATTTGGAGAGTCTGCATTCTGAATCTACAGTACATCTGGCTCTGTAAAAGGGACAAGTTGTGTACTCTTTAATCCGATCTCGGGGCAGAGTAGGACATTTGGAAAGGTTGCATTCTGAATCTATGATACATCTAGCTCTATAAAATGGAGAAGTTGGTTACTCTCTAATCCAATCTCAGGGCAGAGCAATACATTTGGAGAGGTTGCATTTCGAATATACAATGTCTCCTCCTATGCAAAACAGACAAGTTGGTTCATGTTATTCATCCACAATGACAGGTAAGTTGTTTCTGTGATTAAAATTTCATTTTATTCAATGCAGAGACACCAATCATCCGTTCTGTAAATTTGTTTTTGTCTAGGTTAAGTAGAAACTCATTTTGTACAGTGATTTTTGTTTTATAAGTATTGACACTCTCAATTTGATGAAACTCCATTTCTTGGGCATAGGTGAATCTAGCTGGTTATTGGACTTGACTTACAATCAATCCCAATTATTTCAATCATGCTTATCAGAGATAGATTCATCTGGTTAGTCTACAGTTAGGGATTGACTATTGTTTGCAGTTAGTCTGTGTAGGGATGGAGTATGGCCAAGGTTAAGTTCTTGCATTTAACACAATCCCTTTTAATGGTCCATGGTCCTCGAATGTTGCACACATCGGTACAGTTATGACCTGTGCATTAACTGTCATTATTAGCATGAAGCAGTGGATACGATTTTAGCAGCCAGTGAAGAGGATCGTCATTCTAGAACATGACTATTGTATTTTCTTTTTTCTTTTCGTTAGTGAAACACATTTGTTCAAATAGAGGCACCATGAAACTCCAGAATGTTGTACATGAAAATTGCATAAACATGGTCCCCTCTTTGCTTGAATGTATCTGTTTATTGGTTGGGGTATGCCCATAAGGATTTGAACTTGGATCATATGGTTAGTAGAATCCCACACTTACCATTAGATCACAGCTCAATGCACATCTGGCCGTCGGAATTGTTCTTTTCCACGTCTCTACAATCAACATCATTTTAATCACAGTTTATTTTTATTGGCATGCGGTTGCTTGTTAGCTCATCTGAGAAGCACAGTAGAATGCAATGAGTGCTTTTATGCTAACTTGACATAGAAGTTGTAATAACATGATTGATGAAACTAATGTTGGTCAGTGGCATTCCTACAGTCCAGATTTTCATTTACAGGTGACAGTTCAATATCAAGCTATGATGGAGTCTTATATATCCACCAATTGCATTCATATTTTGACACAATCTGCGTTAAATATGAAAGACCATGTGGCAAGGAAAATTGGAATCAGTGATTGTTGAAATATCTAAGATTGTGATTAAGAAGAAGATTGTCCTCTTCATGTTGTTAATTGTTCCACAACCACTTAAAGGGATAGATCTTGATATTCTATGTTGTTACCTCACTGCTTATTGGTGCAATTTTGAAACTTTGAAGTTTCTTTTGACCATGGTACTGATCCATCTTATTATAGAGGGTTTGGTCACTGAAGCTGTCTATTTATTCCATACACTCCATAACCTTTAGTTCATATATTGATGGTAGGCATAATTTCAATCAAGGACCAAGGGCCAGCCTGCAAAAGTGACTATTGAGGCCGGCCTATCACAGAGAAGAAGCTAGGGCCAACTTGTATAATGGAAATTCTATGGCCGACCTATGATTAATCAGGTGATATGGAGGGAAAATTAATATAAATTAGTGTGCCATTACTAAAATTTTGAAGTTTCATTGCATACTCATGAAGCTGCAGCAGATCGATGGCATATTCAGAGCATCAAGACTAAGATCTTTATGGGGTTTTTTGTTGAGCAAGGGTTTTGGTTGAAGCTATGTAGGATAAATCTACATTCCGGGCATGTCTCAGCCTCCCAACAGCACTGAATATCATATATGGGGATGTCTAGGCATACTATAACCCTAAATCTTCACTTCTGGGCATGTTTTTGTTGGCAGCAAGCCTCATTAGCAAGTCTGGGCTAATTCCTAAAGATTATGGGCAACCTGCAGCGAAATTGGGCCCGTTCTTCATTCCCTACAGCAGTAAAAATTGTCATTCAAAGAATTTTGTGAGTCTCATCCATTTTTTGAGAAGCACCCCACTTTAAAAATACGAAATCTCATCTTGATGAGAAATGTGAGAAAGTAACCAACCCTTGCCCAAATATCTATGAGATCTAATTTGTGGGAGGTTTTTCTCACAACCAATTTTGCACACAATCCTACGGAGATCCCCATATCAAGAATTTAATTATGCATCCAACACATTCATTGGAGAACCCTAATGAAGTGAAAATATTCATTCAAATGCCAAGAATATCATTATTGAAATGACCAGAAAATTAATGGATTATAGTTTTACAAGTAGATTTAGTTAATTTCCACATTTGTAGTGATTCTAGAAAATATATGAAGGATCTTCTACTTTCTTTGACAACCATTTTGCATCTACAGTTGCCACACATTATGGTATTGTCCAATATGGGTCCTACTGAAATTTATGGAAGGGTTGCTTTCAATTCTATAAGGGAGTGCAAGACTTGTTGTATTTACAAAAATATCTAGATCCTTGTTCTACTAAGTACAAAAAAGTTACCAAGCCATTGTAAGAGATGATTTGAATTATTTTCCTTGGTTAGTTTTGTAGCTACAGAAAGGAGAGTATTTGGAATCTTGTTGGGCTCATCGATAAATCCAATGGATATGTTGTTACTCGTATTGAAGAATATATTGTCAAATTTTGTAAAATTGTAGTTAGGCTCTTAAACAAGATTATTACATAACTACAATTGTGTAGAGAAGTATATGTATCATGTGGTTAAAGGTTGGGAACTATGAAATATATGGTTGCATGCTCAACAATTGGTATACTAAAGTACAAGTAGTTTGATTTCAAGCCAATTGCATGTACTTCTCTACACAAGTATGAGATATGTATCTGGTGTTTGTCTAAGCCAGCAGGTAACATCCTTTTTAAAATATGCTGGAGATACAAATATAGAATGCTAGATTATTCCCCATCTCAAGAACACCTCATGGAAAATGATGATAATTTATTTTCCCTCACTAGTTGTTGTGGTTGTCGTGCTTGAAATGTGTGTTTTTGCATGTGATTAGCATTGATTCCAAAGAGCAAGACATGGGTTCCTAGGGATGGCCCAGTTAATTGGCATGAATTGAAAGCAAGTGAAAGCATTTCCAAGAATGATATTTAATCAATCCTATTTCTGGAAACAGTTGCAAGTGAAAGCACTTCCAAGAATGATATTTAATCAATCCTGTTTCTGGCAACAGTTACACAACATAAACTTGTGTTATATATTTTGAAGACTATACAACTGGGAAAAATTATGGATCCTTCCCTGCCTCCATAGAGTTCATGCCCTTCGGCAGGTAGTTGGTAGTAATGTCTTCTTTCAGTTCATAAATCTATCTCCTCTATTCCAGAACTATGCCACTTGAAGTTCATGTTGTGTATTAAGAAATGTGTTTTACAGGTGCATGCATAATGTGCTATCAGATTGCATGTGACATGCATGCAATTTTGTGATACTTATTTTTTTTAGCAAGTGATGCTACAGAGCTTGCATGTTGGATTGGATTGGATAAGATGGAATATATTTTATCTTTACCATCACATGAATCCAGTAAGTACATTTTTAGCAACATGTGTAACAACTCAAGATACTATTTTTTTTGCAATTGGAGTTAGAGGTCCTACGATGGAAAATAGACAATACGTTCTTGTTCCTTATAGGCATATGAGTTAGATAAGCCTATTTTTGTGACATGTGAGATGGTGTTATTCTAGCATCGTCAATTTTTAATCATGTTATTTATAGTAAACGTTCTCAGCGGTAGTAGTCTAGCATTTTGAGTTGAGTGGCAAACCTACTATTTTTAGTAAATTATACTTTTAGCATGTGTTATTTTTTGTCGGTGTTGTTTTAAACACACAAGTTGGCTACAATAGTTGACATTTGGTTGTGGAGGCACACTCCAAATTTCAATTCCTACATTTTACGCAATCACTGCTATTTTTAGTAGTGGGTAGATGGTAGTTGTATGTAGACAAGATAAGCATGTGCAGGATAAGCATGTGCAAATGGCATTTGGCCATAAAGAGGTAACTCCAGATTGCCTAGTAGCACCTAAAAAGGAAACATAGGAGTTTTATTTTGTGGAAAAAACACTATACAAGAACCAAGAAAGGAAAAAAAGGGAAGAAGGGAAAGATAGTGAAAATAACACCTAGAGCGGAAGACAATGAAGGGAATGGGGGAACATAGGAAACATTACTATTAGAGGAATTACAAAGGATAAAAAGGATCCAGGAAACCACCGAGGGTGAAAGTATAATCTAAGACTCTTCTATCCAATTTACCATCTCAATATATAGTGAGGAATATGTCCCCTCCACCAAGAAATCCTACCCATGGAGATCCACCGAAAGAAGGGGAGAAGAGGGTCCAAGAACTACAATGAAAGGTGAATTGGGACCATTCATTTCCTAGACTCAAAACCATCCTTGTTAAGATAGGAATTTTTTTCTCATATTAGATCAACAATAAGGAAAGCAACAAGCAGTCCCCAGGGTCATTCTAGAAGTTGTCAAGATTGCCTTCTCAACCAAGTTGTATACTATAGAGTGTCCTGGACTTTATAGCTATTTTGGAGGATATACCACATAATTTAAAGAATTCAACTAAAAAAGTATATAATTATGTGACAAGTCAAAAATGTGGATCGAGTTAAGCAGAAGAAGATCATTGTATAGATTTAAAGAGCATCTTTTGGGATCAACATGTGAATCTATTTTCCACTTCACTTCTTAAATTTAGTTATCTCTTCTATATTGGGGTGAATTATTTATTGATTATTGTTTTCATATTTGGATTAAGAAAGGCATATGGTTTAATATAGGGAAAAATAATTTTTTTTATGAATTCAAGTCTATTCCTAAGGTGTCTACTCAGGTCCATTAAGCTTTTGAATGCTATCGAGCAATAGAACACAAAGAACAAGACTTGAAGTTAATCCAACAAGATTTGCAACACAAAAGGATTGAAGCTCAGCTTCTCAGTCCAGAATGGCAGAAAAAGAAAGATGGAATCTAGAAAAAATTTGAAGACTCTGTATGTGCAAACTCTTTACATGATTTGACATTCATTTCTCAGGTTAGCCCAACAAAATATTTGTGAAGTATACATTCTACAAAGGTAAAGCAGCATTAGGGATGCAACCCAAAGCACCTGAGTATAGTACATTGGACGTACGTATTTTCTAATTCAATTTCTCTTGTAATTTTACTGAAGTATTTTGTAGGATGCAATTATATTTTTTATTTATGTTTGGTGGTTATTCTGCATTTGTTACATGTAAACATGAACATAATAGTCCTTTTTTATATTTGTGCTTGTAGTATTCTTACATTTCACATATTTTGTGAATTGTAATTCTGTCAATGCAAATTTTCAATATTCTAATAATAGCAAGCATAAATTTCCTACTATATTTTTTGTCATTGAAGTCAGGAGGAATCAAGCATTCAAAGGAAGGTTGCATGTTCCTTGATTTTGCTCCTGCTATTGGTACTCGTTAGTATGATTCGAGGAAGAAGTAGGTATCTTCGCCCTGTCCATAACATATGCAACTATTCTTTCTTATGCTTGAGTGTTCCATCTTTCCCTTTTCTCCATTTTATTTTTAGAGCCATGATTTATTTTTTATGTGAAATTAAAGGCCTAAAGGATTTATGTACATCATAGATAGGAAATGGCATTTGCTATTTAAAAATTAATGGGATATGGTATTTTATAACAAAATTTGCTAGAGCTTAAGATAGCTGACAATATTGATTTAGTCTTTTTGTCTCTATTAAATCTCTCAGTGACATTTCTTTTATACAATAAAATATTATCAATTTGAAGCTTGTTTCCATTATTTTTGGATTTTTAAGTAATTGATTTTCAAGGGTTATTATTTTTTGCAGATATTTGATTTATCCATTCTTGAACTTGGAACCTTATTAAGCTTTGATCCAAATGAGCCATGCGAATTATTCCATGATCCTTTTGTGGGAAAGACGTAAGAATCAAGGTTTTGTTGCTATTGAGAATTATTGTGTTACTTTCAAGAGACTATATGAATTCGGTATGAAATTATGAATACTATGGATAAGGTCTTTTTTGTGTTGGTACTTTAGTTCTATGATCATCACATGAGACTCAAGAGAGATAGATATAAGGAGAATGTGTTTTGTTAATGAGGAATTCATCTAACAAATTAACAAGGCCATTTTCTATGCACCATGTAGTAAGTTATCTAACTACTTCTCTAATTAACCTATAGGTAATATGTCTCATTAACATTAATTATGACCCTCTTAACATAGGGACTTCTAACAATATTTTACTTAATCATTAGAATTCCTAATAACACCTTATTCAATGTTACTAAAACAATTTGGTCCAAAACTTGTGCAAGATGGTATGACAGGGAGAGATAAGGTAAAATAATATTATTAATGTCCAACAAATGACCGAAAGATGAGTCAATGGGACTAGAAAGTACAATTAGTGATGCATATGGTATACAAAGATGGAAGCCAAATGAGAAGGCTCGGATAGAATGGGGCCAAAAATGCAGAATATGTGGTTCTAGCTACCATAAGACGACCCAGTGTCCAAAAGGCCAGAAAGTAAATAGAGAATACGATAAGGCCTTCCCAAAAAACGAGTAGGTACAGGTTGCCCAACAATCTAAAGACCCCACATCTGATCCTGTTACAGATGAAGATGAAGGATCATATGTAGATGAAAGAGAAGAAGCTTTTAAAGCTGTTCTCCAATCAGAATATTGTCTAATGGCCTCAGAAGAAGGCAATGACCTAGTTAACTTCACGCATCTTGTTACTAGCATGCAGGCTAGTAGCCTTAAGAACTCTCTAGCAGAAGTCTTGTTCAAAGCTATGAGAGGAAGCAAAGAAAAAAAGAGTGAGAAGGACATGAAGAAAAAGGAGAAAGAGCAAAAGGTAGTCTCAGAAATATCCAGCAGTTCTGATAGTTCAAGCTCTAAAGAATTTAAGAAGAAAAGAAAAGGAAAGAAGAAGATATTCACAGATTTTCCAACTTTTGAGTCAAATATATTCCAATCCTGAAAGAAAGAAATCTCCCAAGCTTTGAAGAAATAATTTTGGTCGATCTGCACAAGGAGCAGAAAGATATTAAAGAAGAACTCAGACTACTCAAAGAAAGAGTAGCAGCAATAGAGGCCCATAACCCATAGGTAAAAGAAGCCAAGGAAGATATGAAGGGAAAAGGCATTGGCCTATTCAGTAGCGGTAATGAAGAATCTTCCTCAGATGAAGAAGCAGAAACAGGAAATGTTCCTGTACTAGAAGTCCATGGATCCTTTGGAATGCATTTATACACAATCTAAACTCAGAGGCCATAGTTGAGATGACCTTTTACATCGATGGAATAAAAAAATCCTTCCTTACTCTCATCGACTCAGGCAGTGATTGTAACTTCTTTAGCTCTAGATTCCTGAGTGGCAGGTTCTGGAAAAAGATGCATGTCAAGAGCTCAATCAAAAGATTGGAGGGAGATAGAAAAATCACTCATTTCGTTCCCAATGATATGATAATCATGAAAAACCATAAGCTCCATATCGAGGCTTATATTATCAACTCGGATGTTGAAGCTATCATGGGAGCTCCTTTCCTTGCCACAGTTGAGCCTCACACCAGTGGATGAAACGAAAAAACTTGTAAGAAAGGCATATGGTTTACTATAGGGAAAGATAAAGTTTTTTATGAATTCAAGTCTATTCCTAAGGTGTCTACTCAGGTCCATAAAGCTTTTGAATGCTATTGAGCAATATAACACAAAGAACAAGACTTGAAGTTAATCCAGCAAGATTTGCAATACAAAAGGATTGAATCTCAACTTCTCAGTCCAGAATGGCAGAAAGAGAAAGATGAAATCTAGAAAAAATTTGAAGACTCTATATTTGCAGAGAGACCTAATGCCTTTTGGCATAGGAATAAATTATGGGTTTCACTCCCCTACAAATGAGGTATGGAAAATGTCGTCAATTAGCATGCTTGTTGGCATGTCTTCCCAATGCATATGCTTCTTTTGAGCAATCATTTCTGTAGAATGTATTTCCTTTTATTTTTCATGCCTGCATTGATAGAAGCGAGGTGTAGTGCTGATGTATATATATATGTATATATACATATATATATGTATGTATATGTACATATATATATATACATATATATATATATATGTATGTATATATATATATGTGCTGACATCAGCACTACATATATATATATATATGTATGTATATATATAGATATAGATATATATACACACACACACACACATATATATATATATATATATACATGCTCTTTAGAAACAAATGTTTAGCAACATAATAAAAACATGT
This sequence comes from Larix kaempferi, assembly GCA_027924585.1. Lineage (NCBI taxonomy): Eukaryota > Viridiplantae > Streptophyta > Pinopsida > Pinales > Pinaceae > Larix > Larix kaempferi. The sequence continues at coordinate 476,524 of BSBM01002043.1, forward strand.
TGTCTCCTCCTTGATGCACTTTCCTAAAATCCAAAATATTCATGGAAATTAAAAAAAGAGCATAACAGATAACAATTTATAAATTTAGAGGCCAGTCATTCAAATATTCAACTATTTACTATCTCTGTGTGCTAGCTTGAGTGCCTTTGAGCTTCATGCAGGGAGTCTCGGAGTCAATCCCTTGGGTTGGATGGCTCTGTTTAATGCCTTTCTTAATGTCCTAACAATTCAAGTGTTGTAATTAGCGCTGATAGGGTTACAATGGGTACCATCTACAAAATTCACTAAGGATAATCTATTTATTGTATTGTTAGGGCCCTTTGCTTCTTCTGCACCCACACCATCAAGAATATCTCCTACTCATAATTATTGGGGCATGGAAGGTGATATTCTTTTGTCTTTCATTGGAGGGAAGTACTTATTTTTTTGGTGATATTCTTCTCTTTAATTCAGTGAAGCTTGACAAGTGCTTGAAAATGTCTTATCAATGATTATAGCATGACTCCGACACACTTTCTGATCGCTGCTTATTTAGTGAAGCTAAGGTATATCTTGTTTAATAGTGTTTTTCAAACATTGGACTGCATTGTTTTGACATATTGCTAATCTTCCACTTGTCACAAGACTACATTCTGAAATGCTTAGACTGTTCCTTCACTAAAAAAATATGACTTGTAAAAATTTCAGTTATTCATAACTTTTTATTTACATGTAGATTCCAGCTTGGTGTGTCCAATGTTAATATCCCACTTCTTACATTTTATTCTCATATCAATCCATAAGGAATCCAATTAAGGGTGCTAGCTCAATGGTAGAGCACCTGCCTTATAGGAAGGAGGCTGGTGGTTCGATTCCACTGTGCCCTATTTATATTCTGAAACCACTAAAAAGAAATAAATGACTAAAAAAATGACCAAAATTTGCATATAAATGACCACCATTACAACATGAGAGATAAGTGACCAAAAAAATGACCAAAATATGCATATAAATTACCACTTTTGAGTTGGCGATCGCTGGTAGCAAATTAGCGGTCATTTATCACGTGACCATTAATGACCAAATATATTACCAAATTAATGACAAAATATACGACCAAATATATGACCACAAGATAAGCTATAAATGACCAAGCTAAATATGACCACATTTTTGGTCGCGTGATATATGGCCACTAATTTGCTACCAGTGGTCACCAACTCAAAAGTGGTCATTTATATGTGGATTTTGGTCATTTTTTTGGTCACTTATCTCTCATTTTGCACTAGTGTGCACAGGGTATTTGTTTACTGTAGGTGGAACAACAGTAAGTTGGATTTCGAGATTGCAAAAGGTTGTTGCACTTTCAACAATGGAAGCAGAGTATGTTGTTGTTACAGAGGCTAGCAAAGAGATGATTTGGTTGTAGAGGTTTATGGAGGAAGTGGGTAAGAAGCAGAAGGATAGCAGGTTGTATAGTGATAGTCAGAGTGCCATTCATCTTGCAAAGAACTCAACATTCCATTCCAGGACTAAACATATACAGCTCAAGTACCATTTCATACACTATGTTTTGGAAGATGAATTGTTGAAGCTGGAAAAGATACATACTAGCCAGAATCCTGCAGACATGTTCACAAAGGTAGTGACCAGAGAGAAACTGAGTTCCTACTTGGTTTCAGTTGGCCTTTTAGCATGAAGGTAAAGATGATAAATTTTCCAAGTCCAAGGTCTAGCAAGTACAGCAGTGGTGGAGTTGTTGTGATTAGTCTCCAAGTGGGAGATTGTTGGTTGTGGAGCCGGATATTCTGGTCTCATAGATGATATTGTCTTAGTCATGCACCCTAGAGGACTATACACTCATTCCCCAACCTTGGGGTTCGGGGGAAACGACCCTGAGAAAAAATTTTGGGGTTGTTTTCGCCAACAGTTTACGGGCCCATGGTTTTGGGTAACCCGTGGTATTTTCCCATTGTATTTCCCATTTATAAGAAAGACATTGTAATACGACCAGGGTTGATGTATTAGGTTTTATGCATTGCAAAGATCTCTGATATCAAGAAGAGAGACTGTGAGACAATGAAGTGGAAGTGCAGTGGATGTGCTGCAGGTTGTATCCCTTCACTTTGCTGGACGGTATAATAATAAGGACTGACAACTTCAGTGTGAATGTAGCCCATCTTGGGTGAACCACGATTTATCTGTGTCTCTCTTGTAATGTGTATGTGTGATTATATTTGCATTTCTGTTTATTGTTATTGCTTTGCGATCCTATTTTTATAACATTTGGCCACCATATATACCATTTCCGGAGGAGGAAAACCATCTACTGGAACCATCAGTCCCAATAACCAACCCCCTCCCGGTAGACCATCCAACCCATCTGCTAGAGGACAATTTCTTGGTGACATCCGAAGCGGGGCTACTCAACAAACACCTCCATTCTTTCCATTAGCTTAGTAGGGCCCATAAATCACATCTTTTGGAGGAATCCCATTTGTTAACGCCCCAACCGACACCATTCAACAACCTTCTCCATCAGCATCATCTGCTCAGTGGGGCACATACAATCTACCTGGAAGCGGACAACTTCATGTTGGTATCCCAACCGGAACCAATTTTCAAAATCCCTCATCAGGTACAATTCCTTCTTGGGGACCTAAAATCCCACAGAGTGGGGGGTACTCTTTATTCATAAACTGGAATCAAGATGGGGGGAAACCTAATGAACACCAACCCTTTGTTCCCCCCAATTTGAACACCGAAATTCCATATCCCACCACCACGAATAGTCCATGGAACCCACCTCTTCAACCTCCACCTCTCCATCAAGGTGAAACAAACATCCCATGGACTCCATTCTTTCAGGAACCCCCTAACAATGGTACGGGAAATCCACCACCCAATATTCAAGGTGTCATAAAAATTCCTGGGACACAACAATCCCAGGGAACAATACCTAATCAAGGAGTTGGAACCATCCCTGGGACACAATAACCCTAGGGGACTATACCCAGTATCCCCACTCAGCAGAACATTCAACAATCAGTTACTACTTTGAGTCAGACGGTAAATCCTATGATTCCCAATCCACCACCGGTTAACCAGATGGTCTACTATCCTCAAAATTTTCAACAGTATCCTGCGGGAAACATGTATGGGTACAATACACAGCAATATGCTATGCAGGGTCCCACGGGAATCCCTATGCTCTATAATTATTACTCATACCCGTATCCTAATCAACAACTTCCTTTCTTAGCCACGCTAGACTTGCCTGATTTGTCTAGGCTCATTAACGATCCAATATGGCATGAACCACACTGGCCACCCATCCTGACCAAACTACCATCGGATATTCCAAATTTTGATGCCAAGCCCAGGGAAGACCCTAAGAACGACGTTATGACTTTCCATCTTTGGTGTTCATCAAACTCATTGATGGATGACTCCATTCGGTTATAGCTCTTCCAATGCACGCTTATCGGAATGGAAACAAAATGGTATATTGGGCTACCACAACACTACTTTCACGACTTCAATACCTTGGACATGCAGTTTTTGACACATTTCCAGCTCCCCATCTGATATGAGACTGGAACAGACCTGTTGACTTTGTTGTGTCAAACCAATTCCATGCATATATCTGATCATATTCATGAGTGGAGTCAATGTCGAAGGTTAATCAAGGCACCCATCCTGGATGAATTACTCGCTGATTGGTTCACTAAGTCATTTATGCCTCCGATCGCTAGGGATATTTCCATGGGCAGACTTGTCACGGAGGAACAAGCGATTTATCGTGCTCAGTATATGGATTTGGTATATACCCAATCCGGGAATTTATAAGAGCTTATTCCTCATGCCTCCCGCACCACCACTGATCCAACCAAGCTTTCCTATGAACCCCCCATTGATGGTATTGTCGGTTTAGTCAAGGCCCAGCCTGCAACCAAACCAAGTGGGAAACAAACTACCACTGCCCCATCTCCCACTCAGGCTACACCCAAGGTTTCTACTTCTCCTGCCCCATCCTCCGAGGTGAACGCTGTTTAGTCCTCATCACAACAATCTAGAGGAAAAAAGAGTAATAACAGAGGAAAATCTAAGAAAAATTCTACCCAGCAGGAAAACCCCAAGCCACAACCAACCAACAACGAACCTAAACCACTTCAGAAAGTGAAGTTTCCCTGCCTTATTTGTCAGGAAGACCACTATACACGATACTGTCCTTACAAGGACGAAGTCAATAAATTTGTTAAAGGATCTTCCCGCCCAGCAGTGCTAACCGATCCTTTCCCCCATCAGCGGCAACAAATGGTTACTCACAATCGCCTGCAAGGGGGCAATCCGACCAACCCACCCCGTGGAGAAACATCCACAAACTGCGACATTTTGATGATGAGTAACGAGGAGATCCATATATCCACTCGAGCAAGGACGTACGATACCCCTCCAAGTTCAAACAAAATGAAGATAGCCCATGGAAAGGCTCCTTCTGAAGATCCTCCTATCACACCTCCCCCCAATGGTCATATCCATATTGAGAGACTTGTCACTGACACAGTGCTACACCTACCCAAGGGCACCATCCGAAAGGCGACATTCAATCCTAATGCACGAGTAGCCAAAAATTAAAATATTGTTGAGGACCTAGCTCAAGCACCATGTGTGATGTTGACTCTCGAGGTTCTACAAAATTGTCCCGTAAAACGCAGAACCTTACTTTCAACACTCGAGGTGGTGGACCCGGATACTTCTAACACGATCATGTTTAACTTGGAGTATTTTAAGCCTAGGATTTCCCACCAATTATCCTTCGAGATCCAGATGAATATCTGTGGGAACAACATTCATCTCACTGTTCTAGATGAGGGTGCTTCCACATCAATCATTCTCTTGACTTGTTGGAGATCCATAGGCTCACCTAAGGTTACACCTTCTCCTACCATTCTTAAAGAGTTTGACGGACATGGTTTTTAGCCATACGGACTCATCCCTGCACTTGGCATTGAACTAGGGGGCAAGATAGTATCCATACACATCGAAGTCGTAGATGCACCATTAGACTATAATCTTCTTCTTGGCTGGAACTGGTTCTATGCCATGACCGCCGTCGCATCCTCCGTCTGTCGACTAGTACAACTTCCTCATCAAGGGAAAATTGTTACTATAGATCAATTAGATTTTTGTACTTTGGACATTCATTCAAACTCCGCCCACAAGGTCCCGTTGCTGCGTCAATCCCAGCACCATTTTGAAGATATTGGCATTGGTCTTATGAAGGACTCCTTCCTCATAGGGGTATTTCCGGAACTTAGAACCCCTGTCTTTGCCATAAACATGATATCGTCGAGTGTCATTCCATCTAATGAACCTATTGATTCATGGGTGATACCGAGTCCTACAGAGCTTGAAACATATGGAAATTTCATGCCATTAAACAGGAACCTCACGACTTACTAGGCGATCTAGTCAGCCACAGATTGGGTCGATTCTGCTACACATCACGTAGTGGCACAACTCTCGTCTGAAGCTGGACCATCATCACCATGTATTGATCCTCTCACACAGATTTTTCCTTCCGATGAGTCGATTATGGAGGTCATGTGTGTCGATGAGCCACCTTGGGAATATTACCATCATCGGTCTTCTTTCCCAACTATCTAGGCAATCAAGCAAGATCCCAAATCCAGTTGTTCACTTGAAGTTTTTAAACCCAAGTTTCCCACTTCATTCGACGATATATTCTCTGAAGGAAACTTGGCCATCATCATGGCAATCACTCCTATTAACATTTCGATGAAACCTGGTGTCGTGGAAAATATTCACATAGGAAAGACATGCACTCCCAATGAAGTGGAGTACTATACTTCCTTATTCAAAGAATTTCGCGACGTGTTTGCTTGGAGTTATGAAGAGATGCCAGGAATAGACCCATCAATCATGGTCCATGAAATCCAAACTTTTCCTGGTGCTTGATCTGTTCGACAGAAACTTCGACCCGTTCATCCCCACAAAGTAGCGGCTATCAAGGCAGAAATTGAAAAACTTATGTGTGCTGGTTTTATCTATCTTGTCCCGTTAATAAACTGGGTGTCTAACATCGTTCCCATGGCCAAGAAACAGGGTATGATTAGAGTCTGTGTCGATTACCTAAACTTGAACAAAGCTTGTCCAAAATACAACTATCCAAATCAATTTATCAACTAGATTATCGATAACTGTTCCAGGAGTGTCATCTTCTTGCTCATGGATGGTTTCTCTAGCTATAATCAGATAGAGATACTCTCTGCAGACCAGCATAAGACAACCTTCATTTTTCCATGGGGGACCTTTGCATACCGCAAGCTACACTTTGGCCAATGGGAAATGTCATACGCATTTCATGACATTAAACATATTGTGTAACCATATCTCAATGATCTTCCCACCCATTCTTAGGCTCGGGATGATCATCCAGACCATTTGAGCGCCATATTTTCAAGGGGCATTCACTACAATATTCGTTTAAATCCACACAAATTTGTCTTTTGTGTTGAAGCCATAAAACTGTTGGGATTAATTATCTCCAAGGATGGCATACGCCTAGAACCAATGAAGGTAGAAGCCATTCTAGCTCTACCTTCACCCACTGACATACTAGCACTCCAAAGTTTGCAAGGGCATGCAAACTTCCCACATAGTTTCATTTGCAATTTTTTTGAGATCACAAAAGGCTACATGAGGCTTCTGAAAAAGGACATCCCTTTCATCTGGTACGACGAAGCCCAATGATCCTTTGACAATCTGAAGGCAGCCCTCACTAAGGATCCCGTAATTCAACGCCCCAACTACACACGAGATTACATCTTGTATCTCGCAGCTTCCTCTTCCACCATTGGCATGGTGTTAGTCCAGGAAGACACCAACGGCATAGAACATGTGGTTTATTATCTCAGCAAGAGTCTTCTCGACTCCGAAACCTGCTTCTTGCATGTTGAAAAGCTGGCTCTAGCCATAGTTTTTGCTGTCCAGAGGTTCCGCCATTACATTCTGCTTCACCAAACCACTGTCATAGCTGACTTCAACCTAATGTACTACATCCTCACGTGCCAAGTTATTGGGGGAAAATATTCTCGTTGGATTGTTGTCTTTCAAGAGTTTGACTTGGAAATTGCCAAGGAAAAATCCAAGAAATATTTGGTCTTCGCAGAACTGATTTGTACTTTTCCCTGTGTCACTGAGCAACCTGAGCCCATCGATTCTCTCCCAGACGATTCGTTGTTTCTCATTGGCATGTCTGATCCTTGGTATGGGGATATCATTCTGTATCTCCAAACCCAATGCTTTCGGCCCAAAGTCAATTGGGATGAACGTTGACACATTTGAGATCATGCTAAGTACTATCTTATCATTAGCGATACTCTCTATCGCTGTGGTGTTGACACTGTACTACGACATTGTCTAACTTTAGACGAGGATGAACACATTCTCAATGACTGCCACTTTGGAGCATGTGGTTTTCACCTCTCTGGGATGGATACGACCCAGAATATTTTACATGTGGGATATTTCTGGCCCTCGATTTTCAAGGGTTGCATTGAAACGGTCAAGAAGTGTCCACCTTGCCAATTCTTTCATAACAAAAAGTGCACGCATCCTACTCCACTTCATCCTGTTGTTGCCATCGACCCCTTTTCCAAATGGGGCATCGATTTCATGCATTGTAAGCCCACTTCAGTCGGGGGGCATGGCTATGTCATAGTAGCCGTAGATTATTTCACAAAATGGGCTAAAGCGATGCCTACTTTTGTAGAAGATGGAAAAACAATAGCACATTTCATATTCAACCATATTATAGCTAGGTTCAAAGTTCCACAATCTATTGTGACTGATCATGGTTCCCATTTCAGGAACCATATGATTGAAGAATTGAGCGCCAAGTTGGGTTTTCATCACGAAAAATCAACCCCATATTACCCGTAGGCGAACGACCAAGTAGAGGCCATAAACAAGGTCTTGAAACGCATGATCCAACGCACTGTAGGTACCCAGAATTCAAACTGGCACTTGGCTCTCTTTTCGGCTTTGTGGGCCTATCGAACCTTAGTGAAAAATGAAACCGGGTTCACACCATTTCAACTAGTGTATGGCTTGGAATCTATTTTACGCATTGAATGTGAAATTCCGTCATTGAAGATAGCCATTGAGCTACTTCCCAATACGACCTCTGAGGAAGAACAATTTCTGTATCTAGCCAAACAAGATGAAACTCGCCGCAATGCTGCTCTGGCTAATGAAGCCCACAAGAAACGCGTCAAAGCACAATATGACAAATCCGTTCGACCTCATATCTTTAACGAGGGAGACCTGTTCCTTACATACGACCAAATGCATGACAAGTTAGGAAGAGGCAAGCTAGAGATGATGTGGTATGGTCCCTATATCATAAAATGTGTATTGGAAAAATGAGCTTACGAGCTCGTCGACTATGATGGTACACCTTTGGCACGACCCCACAATGGGCTGTACCTTAAACGGTTCTACGCGTAGGTTTACCCAGCGTGAGACACCTTGTACATAGTGTACTTAGCTTGTTTTCAGTTTTATTTATTTTTGTGTTTGTCTGCATGGATCTCGTTTCATGTACCTTTATTTACCTCAACTTGTGCTTTTATGCGCAGATGTCAGCCTACTACAGATTCGCAGATGGTGCTAGCTGACATACCTAGAACCTTGCTTCCGCATCATGGGTTATCTATTCTCCTGCTGGTGAGTTGTTTTCTTTAGGTGACACTTGCTTGGGCCCCGGAACCAACAACAGTGCAGAGTACCATGCGGTCATCAGACTCTTAACTAAAGTTTCCTCCCTTGGAATCCGCACCTTTTCGGTCTACTTGGATTCCCAACTCGTGGTATCCCATCTGAATAGTGTCTACACTATCCGCGATCCTATATTACTTCGTTTATTTAGAAGGGTATGACTCTTGGAATGATCATTTGATTATATTTCATATCAACATGTACCAAGAGAATTCAATATTGTAGCTGACTCATTGGCTAACTACATATTGGATTGGCATCTAGCTCATACATAACATACATTATAAAAAAACACACAAGTTGCTGTAAATAAACAAGTCATAGAAATAGATCCACATGTAAATAATCACATATAAAATGTTTTTTCTAAATTCATATAATAAGATGTGTCCAAAGACAAAATTTGGGATCTTATCCCATACAAAAATGGGCTTTCTAGCCTACATATCATGTACATGCCGCTAAAAATAAACACTTCTATCTAGAATACTAATCATCATCCTCGCGATGCTCGTGGTAGCAGACTAATGTTCTGACTTGTTGGTTGTGGAGCCAGATCTTCTAGTCCCATAGATGATATTGTATCAGCCATGTTTGTACCCCAGTTCTATATGATATGTAGGTGGACTGTACACTCACCCCAGTAGGGGAGTGTGGGGGGGCATCGCCCCCCCACGGGGTTCCAGGGGGTCCGGGGGCTAGCAGTCCCCCGGCGGGGGTTTAGGGGCAGCGTCCCCGAGAAATGGGGGGTTTGGGGGCCAGCGGTCCCTCGACGGGGGTTCGGGGGGAGCGCCCCCGAGAAATGGGGGTTTGGGGGCAATGCCCTCGAAGAAATTTTTGGGGTTGTTTTCGCCAGTTGTTTTGCGGGCCCATGGTTTTGGGTATCCCGTGGTATTTTCCCATTATATTTCCCTTATAAAAGAAAGACATTGTAATACGGCTAGGGGTTGATGTATTAGGTTTTATGCATTGTAAAGATCTCTGAGATCAGGAGAGAGACTGTGAAACAGAGAAGAGGAAGTGCAGCGGTTGTATCCCTTCGACTTGTTGGACGGTAATAATAATAAGGACTGGCAAATTCAGTGTGGACGTAGCCCAAGTTGGGTGAACCACGATATATCTGTGTCTCTCTTGTAATGTGTATGTGTGATTATATTTGCATTTCTGTTTATTGTTATTGCTTTGCGATCTTGTTTTTCTAACATGACTACCCAACGAAGCAGTAGGTTGATACGTCCTGCCACACCTACAGTATGCCTCTGGAGATGAAGAGGGATATCATCCATCCTCATATTAGGAACCCCCATGGTCAAACCTTGAAAGTTCCACTCTACATCGCGGATGCCTCTTGCTTCTTCTTCCTCATCCACATCAACGGCACGTTGCTGAATGCCTCCTTGGTGTAGCGGCGAGTAGCCTGCCAGCCTTCTTGGTCCACGGTCTACATCATGAACTATGTTAGATCTTTCTACACATCGAAAATTACTAAAAATCATATATTAATTCTTTTTATAAAAAAAACAACGGTGAAGGTCATATACCTGAGTTGTCCCAGTCCACATCCTCAGGCAATGCTAAGTTAATGTCCGCATGAAATTCAACCCCTTCATAGGGGAATTCCTCGATCATAATGATCTGCTCCTCAAGCCATGAGAAGAAATCTTCGCCAAATACCAATACTTGTGGCCTGCTGAGCCGTCCTGTGTAATCACTCCATCGCCCCATCCAAGGCTCGGTCACAAGACGAATATGCATGGATACTTGAGGATGCAATAATGACGCCCTCTCTAGGAAGAAGGTGACCAGGATACTCCCATTCCCAAACTGGCGAGTGTCCCCATTTCTACACTTGGTGACTTGTTCCTTGAGGTTGGTTAGGACCCCTTCACACCAGTTGAATTGGGTTGGTGCCATGCACTCTACAACAAGAGTCATTTTCCCCCGTGTTGCATGGTGGGGACCCACACTACCCACCGCTTGTGTAATGGTGAACAATATAGTTTTCAATGGAAGCTCTATCACGTCTTTGATGGGGACTTTCCCACTTTTCTTTTGGGAACCCTATCTGCAGTAATGAGTAATCAAGTCATTTGTGCTTTCTTCGAGGCCCTGTGCCTAGATAGGTTAACCCTTTCCCCTCTCTTGGAGAGGTTAGTGAGGAAGTAGATGTCCTCGAGCTCAATCTCGAGGGTGTGTTCCCCGATCTGGAAAGCATGTATGTCACTGTCCCACATTTGGATTATATAATTCAAAAGCTTTCCTTGCTTCTGAATACCTATGGTCTTGAAGAACTTGAGTAACCCACATTCCTGTAGCGCGGTCAGTGACATTTGATCATTCAGATCCAATCGATCATCCTCTTCATCTTCCCTCTCTTTCTAATCAACCATCTTTGCTCAGACAAGTTGTAAAACCCTAAGAAAATCCAAACAAAGAATCTATTAGAAGATGGAAGCCTGATTTCATCTTCAACAAATGAAAACACTCGAGCTTTTTTATTCTCTATCAATTTTCGCACTGCACAGGTCTAGCGATGTGTGATAACTGGTAATTATCGTGCTCCAGCTTGACCCTGCTGCGTGATAATCAGGAGTATATCATGCTTCCCAACATGGGCACATTGCGAAAATTCTTGAAGGAAGAAATGACACCCTAGGCTCTTGCCTAGAAAAGAAAAAACACCTTGAAACTGATAAATGCTGATATGAAATGAAAAAGAAAAGAAAGAGCACTTACCTGGTCCAGATGATGGTCGAAATGGTGCCCTAGATCTCTGGATATCTCCACTGGAAGATATTCCCTCTCCAAGGTAATTTTCCTCTTTGGGTGAAATGGCCAAGGTAAAATGAGTAATTGCCTCTTTTACCCTTCTTTTATACATCTAAAGAGTCATTTTTTATTATTATTTTATTATAAAAAACCTTTTTGAGTCAAATTTTCCACATTACTAATGTCTTGTTTTCCAAAGTGGTTGACCAATTTTTGGCAGGATCTTTTACCCTGTTCACACCAGTGTTGAGACATTTTTTACCTTCATTTTGAGCTTACTTTTTCCTTTTTCATGCTCTGGATCCAAACATGAAAAAGATTCCAAGCGCTTTTCACACCTTAGTCGTGCTTGTTAAAAACCTAGAAAAATGGTGTCGAGCTTAGTCGACTTTACTCGTGCTCAGAAAACGATGAGGACAGTATCATTTTGGTTTTATTTTATTCTTTTTTCAGACCAAAGTGATTGAAATTGACCAAAAAGACCGTTGGAGTTCTCTTTAAGATATTTTTCAGGCTCCCTCGTTGCGAAAATATTTCCAAGTGCACTTGTCTCTTTCACACTTTTAAAAGTATTTGAAAGGACGTCTATTCGATGATAGGTTGCCCCTTTTTCGGCCCGTCTAGACTATTTATGAGAAAGGAATACCTCAGTCAACTTTTGACTGGGAGAGTTCTCTCAGGAATCGTTTCACTTTTTTGGGACTGGGGGACTAAATATACGAAAAAGTACATTTTGGAGCCTTCATTAAGTTTTTCAGACTCTCTAAATATGAAAAACTGCCGAGTTTTCCTTCCTTGGAAGCGTTAAAATTTAACATTGAAGGGCCCACTTTGGGATGAACCCATCCTTTATCAGGTTCATAAAGCATGTGAGATCGGACTCATCTTCCAGATGAGATATATCGAGCATCTATTATCCTCTTCAAGCTCGTAAAATAACAAAGAGGTACTCGTCCATCATGTCAGGGAAAAATGGGAAATGAGTCAAGTTTACCTTGTTGGCAGCTTATCAGTCGTCACCTTTGAACATGGCATGCATCCTCATCTTTTCTGCTTGGGTTGTCAATCTTGTTGATAGAGTCGTCATTATGGTTATGCATCCACAACAGAATGGAGTTACAGAAAGGAAGAATAGAACAATCATGGAAGCAGCACGGGAAATGTTGCATGACCAGGATCTGCCTATGCATCTATGGGTAGAAGAAGCTAGGACAACTGTATATGTGCAGAACAGAACACCTCACAAGAGATTGGACAACAAGACACCAAAAGAGGTATTCTCTGGTAAGAAACCTGAAGTCAACCATCTCAGAATATTTGGTTGTCCAGTATATACACATGTTCCAAAGGAAAAGAGGACAAAGCTAGATCCTTCAAGAAAGAAGGGCATCTTTGTGGGGTACAGTGAAAGCTCGAAGACTTACAGAATATACTTTCTAGGGTTCAAGAAGATTGATGTTAGCAGGGATGTAACATTTGATGAAGACTCAGGCTTCATCAAGTCAAGGAAGGCACTTGTTGAAGATCATGAAGAACAAAAAGAAACCATATTTCAAGACACCACCATGAATGAAGCAATTCCAGAAGTAGATCGTGAAGTTGAAGATCCACAAATACCTGTAGATCCACCTCGTGAGAAGAAATCTCACAAGAGGAAACCTGCATGGGCTAGAGAGCTCATTCAAGATGTAGAAAGATATTGCATTCCAGAAGAAGAACACAAAGAAAGGAAAATGATTAGATCACATACCAGTTATGTTTCCCTACTCTGTGATATTATGAACTAAAAAGCTTCCAGTTATGAAGAAGCAATGGAAAAGAAAAAATGGAAGGATGCCATGGTCGAGGAATACCAGTTGATCATGAAGAATGATGTTTGGGATGTAGTCCCAAGACTTGAAGGGAAGTCGTTTGTGACTTCCAAATGGATCTACAAGATCAAGCATGCTGCAGATGGCAGCATAGAAAAGTACAAAGTGAGATTTGTAGCTTGTGGCTTCTCCCAGAAAGAGGGAATAGACTATGAAGAGACTTTTGCTCCTGTAACCAGGTACACTTCCATCAGATCAATACTTTCCCTGGCTGCAGTGATGAAATGGAAGATACACCAAATGGATTTCAAGACAACTTTCTTGAATGGTGTAGTGGAGGAGGAAGTGTATATGGAGCAGCCACTAGGTTTTGAGACATATGACAGGGAGTCATATGTGTGTAAGTTGAAGAAAGCCTTGTATGGCTTAAAGAAAGATCCTAGGACTTGGTATGGTAGGATAGACAGCTTTCTATCCAGTTTGGGATTTACCAAGAGTAAAGAAGATTCCAACCTTTAGTACAAGGTTGAGGAAGGCAATCCTATGATACTACTTCTGTATGTGGATGACCTGTTTGTAACATGTGAGGATGGATTGATTGCCGATACCAAGAGGAAGTTTGCTACCGAGTTTGAGATGAAGGAATTGGGGATGATGCACTATTTTCTAGGCATGGAGGTGTGGTAGATTTTTGATGGAATCTTCCTTGGACAAGGGAAGTATGCAGTAGAGATCCTGAAGAGGTTCGGGATGATGGAATGCAAGGCCATGGCCACACCTATGGAATCGAACCTGAAGCTTCTGTGTGACGCTTCATCTGATCCAGTTGATGTCACTGTGTATCGTCAGATAATTGGGTCCTTGATGTACCAGATGAACACGAGACCAGATATTTTCTTTGCAGTGAACACATTGAGCCAGTTCCTGATGGATCCCAAAGGTGTTCACCTGGTTGCTGTAAAGCATAGTCTAAGGTACCTGAAGGGTACAATTGATTATGGTCTCAAATATGATGTGAATCAAAAGTTTAACCTATAGGGTTATGTTGATTCAGACTAGGAAGGCAGTGTTGCAGATAGGAAGAGCACATATGGGTGCTACTTCAGTATGGGATGAAGTGTGATCTCTTGGTTTAGCAGGAAGCAGTCCTGCATAGCACTGAGTACAGTCGAGGCAGAGTATGTTGCAACTTGTTGGAAAGCTGTGAGGCAGTATGGCTCTGGAAGCTACTGTGTGAGTTATTTGATCTCCCATTGGAGGCTACTGGTATCTTTTGTGACAACCAGAGTTGTGTGAAGCTGTCTAAGAACCCAGTGTTCCATGACAGGTACGAAGCGCATTGAGATAAAATATCACTATATCAGGGATAGGGTGCAGAGAGGAGCAGTGAAGCTTCTGTATGTTGCAACAAATGAGCAGGTTGCAGATGTGTTGACGAAACCACTAGCCAGAGTGAAGTTTGAGTACTTCAGAGAGAGGCTTGGTGTTCTTCAGATTGATGACACTTCGAGGAAGAAGTGATGGACACATCTGTAGGAGCCATTCCAAGCATGGTGAGAGGAGGATCCTTCCCATGGTTGTGGATGTAAGCGCTGGATGATGAGCATCAGGACGAGGCTCCAGTTATTGATCTGTATATGCATCATGTTGGATGCTTGTTATGATCAGTTGGATCATGTATATATATATGCATCATGTTGGATGCTTGTTATGATCAGTTGGATCATGTATATGTATATGCATCATGTTGGATGCTTGTTATGATCAGTTGGATCATGTATATGTATATGCATCATGTTGGATGCTTGTTATGATCAGTTGGATCATGTATATGTATATGTATCATGTTGGATGCCTGATATGATCGGTTGGATCATGGATCTGTATATGTATCAGGTGGATAGATTGTATGATCAGGTAGATCATGTATGATGATATGTATCAGGTGGATACATTGTATGCTCAGGTAGATCATGTATGATGATATGTATCAGGTAGATATTGTGTATGCATCAGGTGGATGCATTGTATGATCAAGATGATCATGGATGACGGGGTTCAGGATGTTGCCCTAGATGATATGCATCAGGATGATGCTACAATGATGATCAGGTTTATCATGTGATGATGTATGGTGAGTATCAAGTTGATACTTTGTGGCCATGGACAGGTTGTGCAAGGGTAGCATGTAATATGTCCTAAAGATCTGGACAGGTCGTGCTAGTCACGTAAAAGGCCTCAGATGCTCTTTAGAGATCTTGTTTGGCAAGAAACTCTTTTAAGGTTTTGTGGGGACCACATGTAATAGGTCCTAGAGATTTGGATAGGTTGTGTTAGTCATGTAAAAGGCCTCAGATGCTCTTTAGAGATCTTGCTTGGCAAGACAGTCTTTTAAGGTTTTTTGGTAGGGGTCACATGTAATAAGTCCTGGAGATCCGGACAAGTTGTGCTAGACATGTAAAATGCCTTGGATGCTCTTTAGAGATTTTGCTGGGAAAGACACCCTTTTAAGGTTTTATGACAGTCACATGTAAAAGATCCCGGGAGAGCCGATAGGTTGAGCTGTGTGCTCGTAAAATGCCTGGGATGCTCTTTCAAGTTTTTGTTGATGCACGTAATGAGTCCTGAGGATTCCGCAGTATGGCCAATGATGATGAAGACCTACAAGTAGTGGGCCTACATCCAGTATGAAAAAGGACTGGCTCTATAGAACTTCCTATGACGAGTAGATTGGATATTGATTGAGATAGCAATAGTAGTGATGATGACGATGACGATGACGATGATTCAATGACGATGATCCAGAGAAGAAGACTTGTGCTAGAAGATCTGTGTCGAGAAATACCTTCCTAGTTAAGAGGGAGTGTTGATGTATATGTAACTTCAGAATGTATTTCACCTATGTATATTGTACTCCTATAGAGATGTTATTATTCCTCTATATGGAAGTGTCGTCATTTGTATTGACAACTGTCGCAACTTGCAAGTGATGGGTTATTAGACCACCAAGTGTGGGGTCGGCCCTGATTAGTATAACCATGGGTTATTAGACTGAGTTAGACAAGTCGGCCCTGCTAGGTTATTAGGCAGGTCAGGCCATGTATAAATAGAGTGCGGGAGGCACTCTATTTGATCATCTCATTATTCACTTCTACACTAATCGGAACGTGGCGCACTAGTGGATGAGGAGGTTCAGCTTCTAGGAGGACTATCTCTGTGTACTTTGGTTGTATCATTGCTCTTTCTATCTCTGAGGAAGTTGTGGGGTTTTTCACCTTTATGGTTTTCGTCAGTGAAAATTCGTGTGTCTATTGTCTCATGTGATTGCTTGGTGTGATTGATATGCATTGTTATACTTGATATGTTGTACATGTTATTCTCTTAGTAAAGATCCTAGAGTATATTGAATTAATGCTAAAAAATTAACATGGTATCAGAGCTAACCTGAGAAGAAGACACTGTGTAGTTGCGGAAACTAGGGTTTCCTGTCTATTGGGTTTCTCTCCATAGATCTTGAAAAGCAGTAAGGTATTTTGACTCTCCTCATCAAGGTGCATCTTTCTGTCCAATCAGAATTCAATCCTGGGCACTTTCAGTTTTGGCCCTAAAAATTAGGGTTTCCACAACAATAGGAATTTCTCAAATCTGAGGACATAGCTGGAAGCTCCTTGGGAAAATTGAAATTTAGAGCTTTGGATCGAGATTTTTGGTTGGGTGAAGCTCCGGAAAACTCAAACCCTAATTCAGGGTCCTCCCTAGTGAATCCAGGAGATTGAAAAGCATTTTTGAAGGGTGAAACTTTGCATTTCTCAATTTTTGAGTATACTAGGCTGATCAGCTCATCAAGGCGCATCTTTCTATCCTTTCAAAAGTTCAAAATTCACATTTTGAATTTTTAGGGTTTCTCTAACAAACCCTAATCTAGCACTAGATCTAGATTTCTTTTTGCAAATCAAGTGGTAAGACCTAGATCTTTTCTATTTCCATTTGAAGTAATCTTTAAGACGTCTCACCACACCAAGCTTGAGGATAAGCTTGAAGGGGTTGATAACTTCCAAGAATGGAAGTATAGGATTTGGTTAACCTTGGAAGAAAATGAATTGGATACTTACATAAGTTCTGAGATCCCTGTCCCAGAGGAAGAAGAGGCTAAGGCCTTGAATAAGAAGAGCTTGTTCAAGGCAAAAAGGATCATTGTTGATTCTATCAAAGACCATATCATACCACATGTGTCATATCTAAAGACACCCAAGGAGATGTTTGATTCTCTGACCAAGCTATTTGAAGGGAAGAACATAAATCGGAAGATGACTCTGTGGAATCAATTGAAAGGGGTAAAGCTTCAAAATGGAGAGACCATTCAATCCTACTTCTCTAAGGTCTCTCAGATCAAGGAACATCTTGAAGTAGTGGATGAAGTAGTGGAGAATGGTGAAATTGTTATGACCACTTTGAATGGCCTACCTAGGTCATGGGATTCCTTCATTCAAGGAATATGTGCAAGAAGGAATTTGATCTCCTTCAGTAGACTGTGGGAGGAATGCTCACAAGAAGAGGCTAGGCTTGTAGCTCGAGAAGAAAAGATGGGAAGTGAAGATCAATCTCTCACAGCTAACACCAAAAGAAGCAAGTCCAAGAAGGAGCACTCTCATCACAAGAAACCTTTTCACAATCATCAAAAGGGTAAGAAGGATCTGAGGTGCTTCACATGTAATGAGAAGGGACACTTTGCTGCAAATTGTCCCAAGAACAAAAAGGGCTTCAACAACAACAACAAGAAGGGAAACAAGAAGAGATATCATGCTCATGCTGCTAAGGATGATGAACCTCCCAAGAAGAAGGCTAGAGTAGAAAGTGATGACTCAACTAGTGAAGATGAATATGTTCTAATCTCTGCTCTCATAGGTACTATCTCTCATGGATGTAATGATTGTCTTATTGATAGTGGGGCTTCCAAACACATGACTGGGTTTAAAGAATCTTTTACAAATCTATCTGAACATGAGTCACCCCATAAGGTGAAACTTGGGGATGACTATCAATATCCTATCAAAGGAAGTGGTGAAGCCTCCTACAACTTAGACTCTAGGAAGTCTTTGAAGATGAAAGATGTTCTATATGTACCTAGGCTCATGAAGAACCTACTCTCCATATCTACATTGGATGCAAAAGGCATGAGAGTTGCATTTGTAGATGGTCAATTCCTAATGTGGCCAAAAGGTAAAACTATAGATGATGCAGTAGTGATTGGAGAGCAAGAGGGAGGATTGTACAAATTGAAGGGACAACCTGAACATGCTATGGTACATGAATACATGGAGCCAAGTGAACTTTGGCATAGAAGGCTTGCACATGTGCACTATAGAGCACTACCAATTGCAAGCAAAGTTGTAGAAGGTCTTCTTGAAATCAAGACAAAGCATGAAGGTGTTTGCAAAGGATGTGCAAAAGGAAAGAACATTAAGAAGGCATTTCCAAGCAGTGAAAGAAAAGCTAAAGGAATCTTGGAAATTATCCACTCCGATGTATGTGATCCAACGTCATCCAGTTCTCTGAGTGGGTATGTATACTATGTCTCTTTAATTGATGATTTCTCTAGGAAGACTTGGGTTTACTTCTTGACGAACAAAGATGAAGTGTTTGATAAGTTCAAGGAATTCAAAGCCTTGATGGAAAATCACACTGATAAGAAGATCAAGACATTCAGATCCAACAATGGCGGAGAATTCACTTCAGGTGATTTCAAGAAGTTATGCAGTGATTCAGGGATTAAGAGGGAGTTTACTACTCCCTACAGTCCACAACATAATGGAGTTGCAGAAAGGAATAATAGAACAATCATGGAAGCATCACAGGCAATGTTGCATGACCAGGATCTGCCTATGCATCTATGGGCAGAAGCAGCTAGGACAGCTGTATATGTGCAGAACATAACACCTCACAAGATATTGGACAACAAGACACTAGAAGAGGTATTCTCTGGTAAGAAACCTGAAGTCAACCATCTCAGCATATTTGGTTGTCCAGTATATACACATGTTCCAAAGGAAAAGAGGACAAATCTAGATCATTCAGGAAAGAAGGGTATCTTTGTGGGGTATAGTGAAAGCTCGAAGGCTTACAAAATATACTTTCCAGGGTTCAAGAAGATTGATGTTAGCAGGGATGTAACATTTGATGAAGACTCATCCTTCATCAAGTCAAGGAAGGCACCTGTTAAAGATCATGAAGAACCAAAGGAAACAAGATTTCAAGACACCACCATGAATGAAGTAGTTCCAGAAGCAGATCGTGAAGTTGAAGATCCCCAAATAACTGTAGATCCACCCCGTGAGAAGAACTCTCACAAGATGAAACCTACATGGGCTAGAGAGCTCATTCAAGATGCAGAAAGATATGGCATTACAGAATAAGAACACAGAGAAAGGAAAAGGACTAGATCACATGCCAGTTATGTTTCCCTACTCTGTGATATTATGAACAAAGAACCTTCCAGTTATGAAGAAGCAGCGGAAAAGAAAGAATGGAAGGATGCCATGGTCGAGGAATACCAATCGATCATGAAGAATGATGTTTGGGATGTAGTCCCAAGACTTGAAGGGAAGTCAGTTGTGACTTCCAAATGTATCTACAATATCAAGCATGTTGCAGAGGGTAGCATAGAAAAGTACAAAGTGAGATTTGTAGCTTGTGGCTTCTCCCAGAAAGAGGGAATAGACTATGAAGAGACTTTTTCTCCTGTAGCTAGGTTCACTTCCATTAAATTAGTACTTTCCCTGGCTGCAGTGATGAAATGGAAGATACACCAGATGGATGTTAAGACAGCTTTCTTGAATGGTGTAGTCGAGGAGGAAGTGTATGTGGAGCAGCCACTAGGTTTTGAGACACATGACAGGGAGTCATATGTGTGTAAGTTGAATAAAGCCTTGTATGGCTTAAATCAAGCTCCTAGGACTTGGTATGGTAGGATAGTCAACTTTCTATCCAGTTTGGGCTTTACCAAGAGTAAAGCAGATTCCAACCTTTACTACAAGGTTGAGGAAGGCAATCCTGTGATACTACTTCTGTATGTGGACAACTTGTTTGTAACATGTGAGGATGGATTGATTTTCGATACCAAGAGGAAGCTTGCTTCCGAGTTCAAGATGAAGGACTTGGGGATGATACACTATTTTCTAGGCATGGAGGTGTGGCAGAGTGTAGATGGAATCTTCCTTGGAGAAGGGAAGTATGCAGTAGAGATTTTGAAGAGGTTCGGGATGATGGACTGCAAGGCCATGGCCACACCTATGGCATCAAACCTGAAGCTTCTGTGTGATGATTCATCTCATCCAGTTGAGTTCACTGTGTATTGTCAGATGATGGGGTCCTTAATGTACCTGACGAACACGAGACCATATATTTGCTTTGTGATGAACACATTGAGCCAGTTCCTGACGGATACCAAAGGTGTTCACCTGGTTGCTATAAAGCATATTCTGAGGTACCTGAAGGGTACAATTGATTATGGGCTCAAGTATGATGCAAATCAAAAGTTTAACCTAAAGGGTTATGTTTATTCAGACTGGGTAGGTAGTGCTGCAGATAGGAAGAGCACATCTGGGTGCTGCTTCAGTATGGGATCAGGTGTGATCTCGTGGTTTAGCAGGAAACAGTCCTGCGTAGCACTGAGTACAACCGAGGCAGAGTATGTTACAGCTTGTTTGACTAGTTGTGAGGCAGTATGGATCTGGAAGCTATTGTCTGAGTTATTTGATCTTCCATTGGAGAATACTGGTATTTTTTGTGACAACCAGAGTTGTGTGAAGCTGTTTGAGAACCTGGTGTTCCACGATAGGCCGAAGCACATTGAGATCAAATATCACTATATCAATGATATGGTGCAGAGAAGAGCAGTGAAGCTCTAGTATGTTGCGATGGATGAGCAGGTTGCAGATGTGCCGACGAAACCACTAGCCATAGTGAAGTTTGAGTACTTAAGAGAGAGGCTTGGTGTTATTCAGATTGGCGACACTTCGAGGAAGAAGTGATGGACACATTTGTAGGAGCCATTCCAAGCATGGTGAGAGGAGGATCCTTCCCATGGCTGTGGATGTAAGCACTGGATGATGAGCATCGAGACGATGCTCCAGTTACTTCTCTATATATGCATCATGTTGGATGCTTGTTATGATCAGTTGGATCATGTATATGTATATGCATCATGTTGGATGCTTGTTATGATCAGTTGGATCATGTATATGTATATGCATCATGTTAGATGCTTGTTATGATCAGTTGGATCATGTATACGTATATGTATCATGTTGGATTCCTGATATGATTAGTTGGATCATGGATTTGTATATGTATCAGGTGGATACATTGTATGATCAGGTATATCATGTATGATGATATGTATCAGGTGGATACATTGTATGATCAAGTAGATCATGTATGATGATATGTATGTGGTAGATACTGTGTATGCATCAGGTGGATGCATTGTATGATCAGGATGATCATGGATGATGAGATTCAGGATGTTTCTCCAGATGATATGCATCAGGATGATGCTACGATGATGATTAGGTTGATCATGCGATGATGTACATCAGGATGATCTATGGTGAGTATCAGGTTGATACTTTGTGGCTGTGGATAGGTTGTGCAAGTGTAGCATGTAATACGTCCTAGAGATCTGGACAGGTTGTGCTAGTCACGTAAAATGCCTCAGATGCTCTTTAGAGATCTTGCTTGGAAAGACACTCTTTTAAGGTTTTGCTAGACCACATGTAATACGTCCTGGAGATCTGGACAAGTTGTGCTAGTCACGTAAAAGGCCTCAGATGCTCTTTAGAGATATTGCTTGGAAAGACACTCTTTTAAGGATTTGTGGGGACCATGTGTAATAAGTCCTAGAGATTTGGACAGGTTGTGTTAGTCACGTAAAATGCCTCAGATGCTTTTTAGAGATCTTCCTTGGCAAGATAGTCTTTTAAGGTTTTGTGGTAGGGGTCACATGTAATAAGTCCTGGAGATCCAGACAGGTTGTGCTAGACATGTAAAAGGTCTCGGATGCTCTTTAGAGATATTGCTGGGCAAAACACTCTTTTAAGATTTGTGATAGTCACATGTAAAAGATCTTGGGAGATCCGATAGGTTGAGCTGTGTTCTCGTAAAATGCCTAGGATGCTCTTTCGATGTTTTGTTGACGCATGTAATGAGTCCTGAGGATTCCACAGTATGGCCAGTGATGATGAATACCTACAGGTGGTGGGCCTACATCCAGTATGAAAAAGGATTGACTCTGTAGAACTTCCTATGACGAGTAGACTGGAGATTGATTGAGATAGCAGCAGCAGTGACGATGACGATGATGATGATCTAGAGAAGAAGACTTGTGCTAGCAGATCTGTGTCAAGAACCATGGGTTATTAGACTGAGTTAGAAAAGTTGGCCCTGCTAGGTTATTAGGCAGGTCAGGTCATGTATAAATAGAGTGCTAGAGGTACTCTATTTGATCATCTCATTATTCACTTCTACACTACTCGAAAAGTGGTGCACTAGTGTAGGAGGAGGTTTAGCTGCTAGGAGGACTATCTCTGTGTACTTTGGTTGTATCATTTCTATTTCTATCTCTGAGGAAGTTGTGGGGTTTTTCACCTTTATGGTTTTCCCCAGTGAAACTCTGTGTGTCTATTGTCTCATGTGATTGCTTGGTGTGTTTGATATGCATTGTTATACTTGATATGCTATACATGTTATTCTCTCAGTAAAGATCCTAGAGTATGTTGAATTAATGCTGAAAAATTAACATTGAGTCAGTTATTTTGAGCACGGGAATGCCCGCCTCGGTGCTATTTTTTGACATATTGTTTCTGTTTCAGCTCCTCGTTGCTTCCCTCAATGCTATCTCCGTAGAATTTATTTGTAAAGTATTTCGGCCATCAATCTCTTCTGACCTCACACTTTAGGGGGCATATGTTATACCTCAAAGTTACACTTCAAGCCCTAGTGTTGCATCTTTGTACCATGTGACCTAATGACATTTTTCCCTAACAACCGTCACACATTACTGGCTCCCTCCTTGGTCTCATTTGGACACCTAGGAGAAAAATCCATTGTCTGAATTCCAAGACAAGACCTTATCTTCCACGTGTCACAACAGTTGACCCTATCTGCATAGATTTTCGCGCTTTGCACATCTACTGGGTAGCGAAAATTAGGGTTTTCACGTTATGTTTTTTCCCTGTGGCATGAAATTCAAGATGATTTTCACATTATGCTCATACCTAGGGGCCCGAAAATCCCTTTTTAGCCTTTTTCCATGGATCATGGAGCTCATCCTTTGAGAGATTTTCTTGGGATTATCAGTCTTGATTCGATCCCAACCCCCTCTCCCTGTTTAGTTTGGTTGATCCACTAAACACTCATTTGATCCACCTTACTCTCCTTATGGTTAACCCTTCCAAGCACTATAAAGGAGAGGCCTTCCATGAGCCAAAGGGAGGACTACTTGGGGAATCCAACCTATGGTCTTGAGACATTTGTAGAGATAGCTAGAGGAAGAACTTGGAGCTGAAAGTTGGCTTGGACATCAAGCAACCATTGTAAGCATTCTCAAGTTTCCAATAAAGATAACTTGTCTTGTTTCCCAATTTATGTATGTTGATTATGATTCAATTACATGATTTGTATCTAGCTAGATTTAGATTCTAACTTGTAATTAAAGGTACTTGGAGAATTGTATATGCTTGTATCTTGTCTGATCTTAATAGGTTCATCGCGAGGACTTCAAGATATAGACTACAAGTGAGACAAACATCGGAGTGAAAGGTTAGTCATTTTCTCTCATATAATCCAATACTGAAATCTTGAAATGCTTGTTTGATCTAGGATTGAAGGTAGCATTTGTTTTACTTTTGTCTTAGATTAGAGTCAGTTTATCCTGCTTTAACCTAAGAGGGCTTCTTTCTATTCGTAGGAAGAAATCTCTACAACACTACGTTAGATTTTGCTGTAGCCAACATACTGGTCCAACCTATTGCAAACCATTATGAACATGTCATATATTATGTCAGAAAAACCCTCGCCAGACCTCCACTCAGCTACACCCATGATGAGAAGCTTTCCCTTGCTTTCATCCTTTCTATACAGAAACTCCGCCACTATATTCTACTCCAAAAAAAAACCATCATCCCTATTCCAACCCGATGAAATACATACTTATACAAAGTCTTATAAATAGTAAGTTTGCATGGTGGATCACTATTTTACAAGAATTCAACCTTGATTTTGTGATTCCTAAAAGCAAGAAATCCATGGCCTTAGTCAAACTCATTACAAATCTTCGTTCCACCACCACCAACGAATCCATCTAGGACCAAATCCCCGATGAGCATCTCTTTCTCGTTACAATTGAAGATCCCTGGTATGGCGATATCCTCCTTTATCTCTTCACCTATACTCCCCACTTATCCCATGACGATCACTTTAAAATACGCCACTAGGAACTGCGATACCTCCTCATCGGAGACGTCTTATATCATCGTGGAATGGACACTATTCTTCGACGATGTCTAATGCATGAATAATACGAACAAGTTCTCAATGATTTCCATAGCAGTGCGTGTGGTGTCCACCTCTCTATATTAGCCACCACCTAGAAAATATTACGCATAGGGTCTTTTTGGCCCTCT
Organism: Larix kaempferi; assembly: GCA_027924585.1. Lineage (NCBI taxonomy): Eukaryota > Viridiplantae > Streptophyta > Pinopsida > Pinales > Pinaceae > Larix > Larix kaempferi. The sequence goes on from BSBM01002043.1 coordinate 501,569, forward strand.
ATATTCAAATATTGTGTTTACGCCGTCAAAATGTGCGCCAATTATCAGGTATTTTCCTACAAAACATGGTCTTCCCCTGCACCCCTCCATCCGGTCATCACTACAGGCTCATTCTGCAAATGGGCAATTGATTTTATTGAATGTCATCTGACATCAACCCAAGGTCACCACCATAACGTCGTCACTGTGGACTACTTCACCAAATGGGTTGAAGTGATTCCCACATTTGATTATAAAGCAATAACTGCTGCACGATTCTTCTTCAACCATGTCATCTCCTACTTTGGCATTCCCAAGCAACTTGTCTCTAAAAACATAAGAGATTTCCATGATGAAACATTCGAGTAACTATCACGGTTGTTGGGCTTTAAACACAAATTTTCAACTGCTTACTACCCTCAAGAAAATGGTCAGGTTGAAGTTGTTAACAAAATCCTCTAAACTATGCTCCAACACACAATGGATAAAAGCAAAACCAACTGGTACCACATGATCTTTCCGGCCTGGTGGGGCTACCGCACTTCTATCAAGACTGCTACAAGTTTTACCCCATTTCACCTTGTACATGGAGTAGAATCCATCCTCCCAATTGAGTGTCAAATCCCTACCCTCCAATCTGTCGTCGAGTTTCTACCAAATACCCCTGCTCTGGAACAACACTTATTTACTTTGGAACACCTCAATGAGGAAAGGCATGACTCTCTTCAACAGAATGAAGCCATGAAGTTCTTCTCCAAATCATAATACAATCGATAAGTACGACCATGCACCTTAACCTAAGGTGACTTTTGTAATAATATGCAAGGATTTGACAGCTGTAGAAAATCACAATCAAACTCACAAATATGTTGCAAAGAAGAAGAGAAGGAGACACTTAATGATCACTCATAAACACAGTAGAATAGAACATAATCTCAGTATTATACAATGAATAAGAATGTAACTGAATGAATACAATAGAACAGTAAGGTGCATAATATAGGATTCAAATAGGCCAAGTAGGGCATTCAAATTCCTAACTCAGAGTGTGGCTTGAATGATAGTGGAGTCATCATCCAGTCAATGTATCAGTCATCAGATGTGACAGTCAGCCAACTGAGTCTAACTGAGTGAAGTAGGCAATAAATGAATGAAGGAGGCTCAGTGGAGGGTGCATGAGGAGTCTAACTGAGTGAGGTAGGCATGAACTGAATGAAGGAGGCTCAGTGAAGGGCACATGAGTGGCTAACTGGAGTCATTATGGACAAACTAGTCTCACTGGAGGTCTATCGGAGTGAAACAATAAGTGGAGGAGTCAATCTAGCCTCAAATCAAGGAAGAACTGAGTGATAACTGGCTGGTAGGTGAGAAGGGCACCTAACTGGCTGTGGTAGGTGAGAAAGGCACACTAGTCATGCATTAGACTGGAGAAGGGTGCCTTTTGTAGGTGGGAGTCCCCTTAGTGGGTGTAGACAGGCTGTGGAGAGCTAGAACTAAGCTCCAGGAGCTGGGAGGTCTACCATGATGATGACTAGATACATGCAGATGCATGCAGCATGCAATTTTTCATGCAGGAAAATAAGAACTAGGAACAAGCTCTAGGTGCTGGGGAGACCGCCATGATGATGACTGGATGCATGCAATTGCATGAAAGTGCATGCATCATGTAGATCTGCATGCAAAATACAAAATGATGGGGAGAATATTCCAACACCCCCCCTCAAGCTATACTTCGAGGAAGTAACTAAGGAATAGCGCCCTGGTAACTAAGACCAAAGGTCACCCTGCAAGACAACAAGATAGCGCCCTAGTTACTGAGACCAAAGGTCACCCCATATAATCAATCTAAATAAACTAAGTGAGGAAAGAGGAAAAACCCGGTGGGAAAAAATCCCTCCCTCAAAAATAGACTGAAGGTGCTAAACTAGCATATCATGACTTACCCCTGAAGGAGGCAAGTGCCCTTCTTTTTCGAAGAAGGATCAATCGATCTGCAATGGGTCAATAACGCGAGAAGGATGAAACCTTCCATGCTGAAAGTCTGATCTAGTTCTTCTATGATCATGTGGATCACCAACCAAATCATCAGCATATCGGACTGTAATGGATGCCCATCGAGGAAGAGGAGCAATATCAGGTGAGAGATCTTCACGTTCTTGTGGATATGGATCTCCCATTCGCTCATCTTCATTATTAGTTTCTAGACCTTCAGGTTCTTATGGATTTAGATCTAGCATTCTATCATCTTCATCCTTAGTTTCCAGACCTTCATGTTCTTTTGGATTTGGGTCTAGCATTCCCTCTGAATTTGGAACAAGTGAAACTGACTCATTTTCACCAGAAACTGAATACTCATGAGCAAGTAAAACTGACTCATGCTCATCATATCGTGAAGAAGGAGTACAATCAAGACTGCTGATGTCATGAAACTGTTCCAGAATATGCGAGTAGTCCTCCTTGGAACCATCATAGCTGTAATCAATAGAAGAACAAGAACTAGATGATGATGGATCTTTATTTAGATCAAAGGAGGAGGTCCATTCAGTAACATGATTTGTTTCATGCATTTGTACTTCTTCAATATTCCTCTTTTTCTCAATATTTGTTGGTGTATCAATATCTTTTGAGAGAGGAATGAAGTGAGAAAACTTATAGAGTTTGGACTTATGATTTGCAACTCCTTTGGCAATAATTTCCCCTGAAACCATGCTTTGTACCTCGAATTCATGTGGAGTAAAGATCATCCTTTTTGGTTCTCCAGTATGATTCATCTGATATACTGAGAGGATATTGAGTGCAAGAGAAGGAACATAAAGAACATCAGAAAAAGATCCAGAGTCAAGATCAATTCTTACGATACCTTGAGAAGGGACTTCTGAATTATTGCTCATTCTGATGGAAGGACCACTGAAGCTTTCGAGACTAGAGAAAAGTTCCTTGGAGGAAACCATGTGACAAGATGCTCCTGAATCTATGATAAGAGAATGACTAGTTGATGCAGATGCTATGAGATCATTACACCTTTCCTTTCCTTTGGATATGGGAGATTCATAATATTTCTTCCTTGCACATGCTAGTACAGGAAGGTTGTTCTCTTCAAGTAACTTTGCCATCAAATATATAGTCTTCCGCATGCAAGCGATCTCACGATGAGGCCCTCTATGACAGTATGTGCACTTTGTCTTCCCTTTTGAGAATGTTTGGCCTTCTTAGAGTACGAAACTCTAGCTGACTAGTGTGTAGGCCTTGTATCACCAGGAATATCTGGCTTTCCTATATCATTCACTCTCTCTACAACTGTAAGGGATGAATCCAATTTGGGTTTGATCATTCCCATTGAAATCAACTTCTCTTCCTCTTGGGTAAGAGATTGTGTGAAATCATCAAATGAGGGAAACTTCCATCTTGGAATGGAAAACCTAACTGACTGGAAAGTAGAGACAAAAACTGCGAAATTTGCCCTCAACTTTGAGAGATTGGTAAGTATAAGCTGCTTATATTCCTTCATTATCTCATACATTTTCAATTGTGATATCAAGCTTTTGAACTTGGTGAGAAAGGCATTGATAGAATTGAAGCTACTAGGACTCAAACATATGAGCTCATTTTCCAATTTGTGTGCTACCATATCATATGTTGGCCCAAAGAGATTTTTGAGCTTGTCCCACACCTCTTTTGGAGATGTAAGATCGATAACATGAAAGAGTAATTCATCAGAAATTCAGAGAAAGAGGATACCAATTGCTTCATCAAGCCGATCCAAGTACTTGGACTTTTCAACTGCAGTGAGAGGTTCTACCATCATTCTGTTGAGTATTCGGGTGAAGCTCTTGGATCTCATGAAGAGATCCATATTGGATTTCCACTCAACATAGTTGGAAGATGTAAGCTTTAGATCCATCTAAACAGAGAAAGTAAATAGTTGAAGAAGATTCCAAACGGGTGAATAAACCTGCAAACAATAAAAGATGTGCTGATGGAGAATGCTACACTTATACTAAACACTACTTTAATGACACTTGGCACATGGACTAAGTCCTTCACACCTAGCAAGACCTCAATGGATTTCTCCAATGAAATCAAGTAATAGCACCAAGATTTACTGTGGAAACTCAGAGGCTTCTGGTGCACAAGTGAAAGATAGCTGCTCAAAGAAATGCCGCAACTGCTACAATTCGAATAGCTACTTCCTGCTCTGATACCATGTAATAATATGCAAGGATCTGACAACTATAGCAACTCACAATAAAAATCACAAATATGTTGCAAAGAAGAAGAGAAGGAGACACTCAATGATCACTCATAAACACAGTAGAATAGAACATAATATCAGTATTATACAATGAATAAGAATGTAAGTGAATGAATACAATAAAATAGTAAGGTGCATGATATAGGATTCGAATAGGCCAAGTAGGGCATTCGAATTCCTAACTCAGACTATGGCTTGAATGATAGTGGAGTCATCATCCAGAAAATGTATCAGTCATCAGATGTGACAGTCAGTCAACTGAGTCTAACTGAGTGAAGTAGGCAATAACTGAATGAAGGAGGCTTAGTGGAGGGTGCATGAGGAGTCTAACTGAGTGAGGTAGGCATGAACTGAATGAAGGAGGCTCAGTGAAGGGCACATGAGTGGCTAACTGGAGCCATAATGGACAACCTAGTCTCACTGGAGGTCTATCGGAGTGAAACAGTAAGTGGAGGAGTCAATCTAGCCTCAAATCAAGGAAGAACTGAGTGATAACTGATTGGTAGGTGAGAAGGGTGCCTAACTGGCTGTGGTAGATGAGAAAGGCACACTAGTCATGAATAATACTGGAGAAGGGAACCTTTGGTAGGTGGGAGGCCCTTTGGGGGATGTAGACAGGCTGTGGAGAGCTAGAACCAAGCTCCAGGAGCTGGGAGGTCCACCATGATGATGACTAGATGCATGCAAATGCATGTAGCATGTAGTTTTGCATGCAGGAAAAGAAGAGCTAGGAACAAGCTCTAGGTGTTGGGGAGACCACCATGATGATGACTGGATGCATGCAACATGCAGATCTGCATGCAAGCATGCAAAATACAAAATGATGGGGAGAATATTCCAACAACTTTGTCCTTTTGTTTAATTCCAAGAAAGACGGTAAACCAGGACCCGGGAAGTTTGTATCAAAATGGACATGCCCTTATGTCATTAAGCATTGTCTCTGTTGGCCCGGTTTTGCAACCAGGCTTAGTGCTATGGGCACCTACTAACTAGTAGTAGCAGTTTCAATAGAAATAAAAACAATAAACTAAATAAACAATACTATTCATGGATCTAAGCAAGAATCTAAGCAAATAATGTAAACATTTCAAAATCAAGAACAAGAAACATAAGAAATAATTTTTTGTATTGAAAAGTGGGGGGCAAGCAAGTGCTTGCGATATTACATCCAATGGTGAAGGTTGATGTTGAGCAACTCCCAAGATGAGTAGCTCCAAACTCCAATAGGTCTCTTTCTCCAAGGTTGCTTCAATGGCTAAAAGTGCTCAGGGGAGATTTCAGCAGCATAAGGATGAGATAATGGAAGGATCTGAAATGAGGAGCCCCTACCACCTTTTTATAGGTTTTGGTGGTGGGGAATACCATTTGTGGTTTTGTGGAAACCAAATGGTATTGACCAACATGGTTTAGGTACTTTTCCCTCCTTTTTCCTTTTTTGAATAAAAATAATATTTTAATTCCCTTTTTGATATTTTTGGGAATTTGGACCCTTTTTGAGGGTTTTTTATGATTTTCTTGGAAAAATAATCTTTTTTAATGGAAAAAGGGGTGTACTAAGGTCTTTTGGTGACCTTTTGTTGGTTTCAGAGGCTCAGATGGTGGAAAAGTGGACAAATGGGTCATGTGAGTAAGGGAATGAGCTAGTGAGCACTTTTTAGGTGTTAACAGATTGCCCCCTGATGTGTGAGGGCAGGAGCTCATCGTATGGCCGATAGACATCATAGTTCTTTTGTCCTTTTTTCTGGGGTTTATGGGAGAGAAGAGACCGGTTGGAGACTGGAGCCACGGCCCTTGGAAGCTGCAAAAACAAAAAATATTACATGGCCTCAATATGAATGAGGTATAATCTCTGATGAAGGACGAGGCGGGCATTCCCATGCTCGTATCAAGACATATACAAAACAATTAGTCCCAAGAAGGGGGATCTAATACGTGAAGAAATATACTGGTACATCATAATGGTCCAGAGGGGACATTATTTGTGGGATATACTCATGATCATGGCTGATCTCAATAACTGATACACTGGAATAACTGTTGAATTGCTGAAACTGAAGGTGTTCAACATCTGTATGAAGTTAATGACTGTGAGCCATCTCTGGGAGGTATTGTAACTGTATACTCAAGGGAGTATGAAACAGGGGTAAATCTGAATACTGTCGCCATGCGCAACCCGAATATCTATAGAAAGAGTGTAACTGGTTGTATCCATAGGTAGACTCTCATATGTGGAGGAGTCAGGTGTTATTCGGGGTCTTCGACTAATAACTGAACGTACCAATACCCTATGCGAGTCTCAACGATGCGATCAAGGTGTTGAAGTCGAGCATGTGAGAAACAACCATTCGGAGAGGCACTGAGGATTCCTCTCGAAATGATACGTAGGCACTCATCATAAATGGTAATGAGTCCAAGACACAGGGACCTCTAGGTCTATCTTCTGGAATCAATGTGGTTGTCGTCGACAGAGGGAGACCGGCAACTAACAATGCAATGATGTTTCCTTAATAGGAGCTCGAGGTGTAGAACTGAAGTGATGTAGTACTGTTGGTAGGACTGACATACTTGTGGGGATGGGAAATAACTGGGTCAAAAAATAGGTAGACTCAAACTTCCTTTGTTCAGAGCATGATGACATGGTTGACCTGGCAGCGTAGGGAACTGACTTGTATGTGTGGGGATCATTGCTTTGACTGAATGGTATATATTGACTCTGGGAGGGTAGGACAAGCTGATGGTAGCTGTCGAGGGAGTTTCAGGGTGACATACTGCAGAATACTCTGAACAAAGGCGACCAAAATGGGGAAGCTGCTATGTGAGTAGATATGATCTGTCGTGGCGCCAAGAGGCACCATTGATTCCTTCTTCGTAGTTTTAACGAGCTCCAAGAAGGGATAAAAGTGTGCTCTGAAATGGTACGGTCCTGTGGATTTTGTGAGCCCAGGACGGCTCATGCTCATGGTTGCTTTCATGTTTAGAGAGTCTGAAAACGGTAAGTGGACTCTGTTGGTGTTTCTTTTTCGTAAGTTTAGTCTCCAAGGCCCGAAAAAGGATAAAATGATGCGGATGGAGAACTCTTCTAGCCGATGTGACTAGAGTATACCTTTTTCGTAATTAATCTACGAGGTCCGGAAAAGGGGTAAACTTATACTAGGTAGACGCCCTTTCAGATACGTTTAGCGAGCATGAAAGGAAGCAAGATTGCTCGACGATCTTTTCATTGTTTTAGGAGTCAGAAAAGAGCTTAACAGGAACTCCCTAAGTGCCTTTTTCGTAAAAAGGGGTTGCTCGGCCCGAAAAAGGAATAAAATTATACCGAACAAAAATGGATTGATGAGGGCGAGAAAAGGTCTCAAGCATCGTCATCTGTGCGGAAAACTGGATCCGGTGACATAAGGATTGTCGAAAACGGAGAACGGTCGATGTGGCACGCAAACCGAGGTGACGAGGGGGCATGGAAAAAATGCCCGAAAAATCTAGAGGTGAGAGCGAGAAATGATCTCAAGCATCATCACGAGCGCGGAAAACTGAATCCAGCGATATAAGGATTGTCGAAAACGGAGAGCGACCGATGTGGCACGCAAACCGAGGTGACGAGGGGGCGTGGGAAAAAATGGCGGGGTCGAGACCAGGCATCTCGGTATAGGACCAGGCAAAGACATCACGGAACTCTTGAAAGAGCTTTTTGTACGCCTGAGTGTCTGCTTGAGTGCAAGATGCGCCTAGCGAGATGAGCTCAGGTTTCCCTGGTGTTGTGGAAATGTATATCTGTATAGTGGGGGAAATGTTTGACATGTTCCCTTCTTCAAAGGCATCCGGTGCTGGGATGGGGTCCTTTAACCAATCGACTTTGGTGGGTATGAAGTCTTTCGACTCGATCGATAGCTGGTTGGATGCGGTGGAGGTAGATGCTTCCGGGAGGAAGTACGAGCGATGATGCATATCATCCCAAGGGTAGTCGGGTGCAGTGAGTGTCTCCAAAATTTGCTTGTCAGTATTGAAGTAGTCAGACCATAAATCAAGGGGTTCTGGTTTGAAGGTTGTTGAAATCATATATATCGTATTGACTTCTTCTGACGAGGATGATGGTGGGGGGTGGATCTCCTCGATGAGGGGAGGAGATATCTCTAAGTCGGCATTGTTTAACTCGTACAACGCTGCTCTATAGTCAGGTAGATCAGGGCAATGGTGAGAGTAGTGGCCGTAAATACTGCATATAGCACAAGGATGGTTAGTGCGCAGTGATTTGTCGCGAGGCTGTAGAGGTGGCTCTAATCTGACTACTGGGATGCCGATGTCATCGTCCAACATATTCATATGCTCTTGGAGTGCCGGTAAATGTGGGCATTGATGAGTTGGATGGCCAATTTCATCGCATAATGAACATTTGGGGGGAGCTCGAAACACCGGTGGGGGTTTGACTGCCTTAGGAGGTGGTATAGCAGTGTATGGTTGTGGACCTCTGCCCCCAGTGGGCTTAGCAAGAAGAGGGGGATCCTTTGACGTCAAAGCAGTCGTGAGACCAGGAGGAGGTTTCATTGACGACGAAGGGATTGCGACACCAGGAGGAGGCTGATTTGTGGTAACAATAGGTTGTACTGGTTGGAGGATGACGTCTGGTGTCGGTGGTCGAACGGGAGGTGGAATATACCACACGGGTAATCCCAATGTTAGCCCGGGTAGGCTAAGGGTAGCCATAACCGGGGCGCTTACTACACCCGAAAGAGGAAATAGGAAGGGGATGGTGTGGATGGGTGTAACACCAATGTGACTGGGTATCAATGGTGGTTGACCACCGGACGTTTGCGTATTCTGCGAAAGAGTACAGAGGTTTGCGACTTGGGTCTCCGGTGACGGTGGTGGAATGGCCTGGAATGTAGAGGTCATTGGTGTATCCGAATAAAGTCCGGGTGCCACAGAAGACACAAAGGAGGTAACTGCACTAGAAGCGGGTTGTTCAATCATGGGAAGAACGTTCTCCGGTGCTGCCGGGGCGTTGGGATCATAGTAGGTGAGTTGGTCAATTTTGACCACGCGTCCCTTGTGGGGGAACATCATGGTGCAGAAGACGGAGGAGGCGACCGCTTTCATGGCGTACATGTAACTGCGGCCAAGTAAAAGGTTATAGTCGAGCTGGGCGTTAATGACCTCTATGTCGATGAGCACAGTTTTCCCACCTAATTGGACGGGTACCTTGGGTAATAAACCCTGAGGTTGAGCTGACCGGCCGTCGTAGGCCCGCAATGCAGTGGTGGATTGCTGGAGAGCAGGGGATCACAACTTCTGCCAAACAAAAGTGGACATGACGCATGTGGAGGCACCCTCGTCGATGATACATCGATGGATGACAAGATTCCGAATAGAAACGGAAACTTGGACTGCTATGGTAGAAGGCAGCCGTGGTTCAGATTGGTCTAAATCAAAGGTCATCAATTTCGAATCATTTGGGTCAATCGCCCCAATGGCGGAAAGTAAAGTCTTGCGCTGAGTAGGACAGGTTTTTAAGACTTCTAACACAGACATGGCTGCGGGAGATTGAGCTAGGTCATCTACGATGTTGTAATTGGACGCAGCCCGTGCATTGGGGTTGTTGTTGATTCGGCGAAGGGGGAAACGAGGTGCTTTCGAAGCGCCATCGAGTGGAACCTGAGGTATACGCAATGTTTGATCAGTGGGATTAGCATTAGTATCCTTTTCGGCGGGGGGGGCTTTAGCAGTCGGTCTGTATTGATTCCGACGGGTTTGGATATTGACGTCTGCGGTGGACATCATCAATAAGTGGTGGGTGCCTGAATCAAACATGGGTTGGTCAGGAGCTGCGTAAGTAATTTGTTGTGGTTGCACGTTGCCCTGTTGGGGGGCTAACGGCTGAGTGTTCACCACTCCTTGTGTTGGAAAAGGGTTTTGTAATACCAAAGGTTGTTGTGGAGGTGGTGGGGGGTTGGGTGGAGGCTGAGGAGCCGCCTGCCCTTGACGATGTGCGTCATTTGTCCATAGTTGTCGAGCTCGCTCCAGATGTGGGCAAGCGTGGGTATAGTGGCCATAGACACCGCAAATGGAACAAGGATGGTTTGTTCGTAAATTAGCATTTTTGGCTTGTTTAGGTGGTCGATCAGGATTCTGATGAGCAGGCGCCGCGTTATTGTTTTGCGGAGGATGGGTAGGTTGTGGAGCTTGGTTACGGTTTTGATTGTTTCCACGGTTGCATCCTCTTCCGCGGTTTGATTGCCCACCCTGGTTGCGTTGGTTATTTTGGTATTGGGGCTGATGCTGTTGTGCGTACACATGCCCTTGAGCATTGGGGGGATTCTGAGGAGCCGCAGGTGCGGGAGTAGGTTGCGGTGGATAGTATGCAGGTGGAGCTGGAGGTGGTCCAGTTGCCTGTTGGGGTTGTTGGTACCCCTGAGCTGGTGGAGGTGTGAGGTTAGCTGGTGCAACCGGTTGTGGGTAATGCATATGCTGTTGTGGGAACTGCATGGGGTTTTGTACCGTAGGTTGAGCATAGTATGTAGGGGGTACATATGCTGATGGCGCTTAACCATAACAATGTTGTGGACAAGAGGGTCCATGAACGTGATGGGTCTGGTTTGTTGGAGCATAAGAAGTTGTCGCTCCGGAACTAGATGTAGCCCTAGAAAGGTCTGGGGCGGGCATGGTGCTCACCATACTGAAAGGTTTTTCTTGCGGTGTAATTTGGCCAATAATGCCATCAGCGGCATGTGATGCCCCCGGTGTGTCACCGCGTGCAGAGTCACCTCATGGGGCGTCAGGTATGATCGTGTATAGGTAACCTGACTGGGCATAGATAAGATCAAACTGTTGGGCCTTAAGGATGGCCTCCTCCTCAGACTGGGGTCTTTCAGATGCTACATCCTTCGCAATGAGAGGAAGGAGGGATTTAAGGAACCAGTCTAAAAAGATTCGGTCGTCTAATTTGATCTTGCATAGGCTTCGGCGCCGACGCCAATCATGAATATGGTCAGTGATATGCGTGGCCGTGTTCTGTCTGCAAGACAGTAGGATCTCGACGCCCGCATCGTAGCGGACAGGTAGCTGGAAGAATTGTAGAAAGGTCGAGGCAAGGGAGGTAAATGTGGAATGCGTCCCATGGGGTTGCTCGATGTACCATTTGGCTGCGGAGCCAGTGAAGGTGCGTTGTAAAAGCCGTAGGCGGATTGAGTCATCCACTATGGAGTTGGAGGAACACCATAAATGGAAGGACATGATGTGATTTTGGGGGTCTTCTCCAGCCTTTCCCTCAAACTTAGGGATGTCAGAGGGAAGCTTAGTGGGCATATGGGGCCAAGCAGGATCATGTCTGATGGGGTCATTTGTGAGCCTAGCTAAATCTGGCAGGTTGAGACTTGCCATGTATGGTAGACTAGCGGATGTGGTGACCGGAACCGGGACCTGCCTAGCCATTGTGGTATGGTGTAGGGGTCCAGTAGCGCCTATAGGTATGCTAGGTATGGAGGGTATGTGCCCTCCAAAAGGTGTGGCATGATATGGGTTAGCGCTCCCAAGTGCAACTTGGGTTGCACTTGGGTTAGGAATCGCACCAGGGATTCCTGGTATAGCACTGCCAAGTGCAACATGAGTTACACTTGGGTTAGGAATCGCACTAGGGATTCCTGGTATAGCACTGCCAAGTGCAACATGAGTTACACTTGGGTTAGGAATCGCACTAGGGATTCCTGGGATAGGGTTTGTGGAAACCGAAGGGGGTATGACCCCCATGTTGGGCATGCCCATGACAGGTGGTGGTCCTGTGCTAGGCATTCCTGAATGTGGAGTGTTACCCATATTGGGCATACCCAAGGGGGTGGTTGTTGCCGTGGATGGTACTACCGCAGAAGGGTCTGCGGATGTCTGACCTATGGTTAATGTAAATAGTGGATCAACTGGTGTTTCAGCCATACTTGTGGTTGGTGGTAACTCGGTAGGGTTTTCGGATTCTACCTCCAAATCAAAGGTGAAGTGGGGTATGTCAAAATCGGATGACCGTCTAATTGATTGACAATGTGTCGAATCAAGGGATAATGCTCTGCGTCTGTGACGTGGAGAGCCAAGTGGACTAAACTCTGGGAGTTCGCCCTGTAGACGACGAGAACGTCTAGAATTCTCAATGGTGAGAATGTGTTTTTTTTTTTTTTTATGTAAAAATGTGTTTTAAGTATCAGGTGGTGATATATATGTAAAAGACTCAAAACCCTAATGCAACCAAGGGTGCAAGAAGGAGAGTGAAAAAAGAAGGCTCACAGGCCAAAAAATCAATCCTCAAAAAATGCACTTATTCTAGCAGCTGTGCTACAATAAGTGGAGGAATGCAACAACTGGTCAGAATACCAACATGCAAGCGGCTCCTAGAAGAAAAAAAAAAATAGGTGTAACTAGACTCAATAGGTGGTAAAGATCATGCAAACACCTAATCTAAAAGTATTGTGACTCAAACAGACGATATCCTCTGCAAGGTGATGAAATCCAAGTCAGACAATATGAATGTTGAGACAACGGCTAGATATCCCCCTACCGGGAGGGACACCGGGTAATCAATCCTAAAAAGACAGGCTACTAGGATACTCCGTTCATGACGCGTCGAGAAAAGGTAAATCTGCCGTTTGGTCCTTTGATCGCAATATCCCAATACAGGGATATCCCGAGAACTGCGAATGGTAGCCCTTCGGTTACTGAATGGGTTTCGGTATCCCACTCAGGCTTCCGGAACCATCCTCGCGACTTCAACCCTCCTAGGGGAGAGGCCTTCCTGTTATACCTCAATGTTTCACGGTGTCGCATCTCCATCACAAAACAAATTGACGACACTTTCCCTACTGTTTTGAATCATCTAGAAGAGACAGATGATGAGTCAACCTTGAAGGTAAACCCACCCTGGCAAGTTTTGACCCACCTTGGACTTTATTTTTACACACTACCGCGCCTTGCCAGCTTGACAAAACGCGGCACAGTGCCGCGCCCTGTAGCATTTGCAAAGCGCGGCACCCTTTTAATAGTTTTTGCCCTTGGCTTGTGGGATCTTGGATTTTCGAAGATGATGGAAGATTGGGTTCCTTGATTCGATCCCAACTCACCTCCTTCGATTAGAAACCCTGATCCACTTATCCCTCCTTAGATCCACTCATCTCTCTTGTTGGTTAACCTCACCATTCACTATAAAAGAGAGGCATGCCATTGGGAATGTGGAGGACTCTTGAGAGCACCAAACTTATGGTCTTGCAGCATTGTGGAGATAGCTAGAAGAGAAGACACTTGGAGTTGGAGGATTGGCTTGGACATCAAGCACCCTTTGTAAGTAATCTTCAAGTTGTAATGGAATAACTTGTCTTGTTTTCCCAAACCATTTGTGTTAATCTTGTTTTAATGATATGATTTGTATCTCTCATAGATTTAGATTCTAACTCATGTTTTCAGATTGCTAGAGGATAGTACATGCTTGTGTTTTGGTTCCATTGTTAGCAGGTTTACTCGTGAGGACTTGGAGCTTGGAGCAAATATCAAAGACACGCATTTGGACATAAGGTCAGTTAAACTCCTTCTATTCTCTTCAGCATTTTTATTCTGAGATGTTTGTTAGATCTAGGGATTCAAGGTTGCATTTGTTTTGTCTGTTCTTAGCCTAGAGTTAGTTTAAGTCTGCTTTAGTCTAAGGGATTTCTGACTTATCCGTAGGGCAGAATTCCACATAACAAGAATGGCGACTCCGCTGGGTTTGATTACTGCTTGATTGGTTCAATTCACAGCCATTTATCTTTGAATTATCAGTCTTTTGTTGCACTTCAAACCAGCTTGAATTTTGGTCTTTTTTGACCCTTATTCACCCCTCCTCGCAGTATTTATCTCCCTGTTTAATTACTGAGTCCCCTGGGTTAGCAACAACCCTGAAAACTTGATTTTTTCTTTTCCAGTTGCGTTTTTTTTTCCCTCTTGCCACAGTGCCGCGCCCTCTGAACCACTTCCAGCGCGACATTTACACAGTGCCGCGTCCTAGGCATTCATACCAGCGCGACAGTTACACAGTGCCGCGCTTCAGGCAGTCTATAGCCCGCGGTAGTGTCTGCAAGTAGGTAAATTTTTTTTAATTTTTGCTTGGTTTCCTGAGTTTCTCCCTGCCTCAGATAGTCTTTACTGTTGCCTGTTAGCATCCTGGTTAATTTCCAGTCTGTTTGGTCTGCTTATTACATGGTTTGTGAGCTTGATTGATTGATTGAATTAAGTGGCACTTTTGACATATTGGTCATTTTTCAATTTGATTGCATTTGACTTGGCTTTTCCCCACAACCAACTCAACACCACTGTCTTCTGTTACTGAACACTGTAGTTTTACAGTCATATTGTCATTATCATTTTCAGTAAATTAAAAAGATCATTGGTTGAGAGCAAATTTGTTGTTTAAATTGAAAAAGTCTAGTGGCATTTTGCATAGGGAAATGAACCATTAATTTTGCCATAAAAATTCTCATCATAGAAGCATTGTAGATTGTAAAATCAGTGCATTGAAAAGCGTGTTTACTTCAGTTTGGCTTGGTTTATAAATCGAAAAGAAAAGAAAAATCTTTTACTTTGATTGCTTGTGAAAGTTGTTATGCATATTGGATCGAAGAACCTCTATCTTTACCTTAGCTAGATTTCATCGAAGACAAAGGCTTGTTTATGATTCATTCTCATTTGCATGGTTTGAGTCGTCATAACACCATCAAGTCTCACGTCCACTACCCGATTGAGTAAAGACAACCACTAAAATTAATCACCCTAATTAAACCAACTTTAACCTCACTTGAGGAAATCAAAAGAATTTGGTAGTTAGGTAGGACACCGGGGATAGGCATCAAAATAATTCCCCCTTGTCATTTTCATCTGAGACATAGTCGTTGTCTTTAGGGAACTAAAATCCTCTAGTACTTATTGACACGGTCACATCTAGTTTGTGGAGGGGCCTCCTGACTGTTTCCAACTGTTCAGGGGTTAAACGGCCGCGAGATTGAGAACCGGACGGACTCTGTGGAATACCGCACTCCACTTAGCCCTAAGGGAACATCGATCGATGTCTTCTTCGGAAGCTTGAAGTGCCCAAAACCTTTTCCGACGTGTCATGAACGAGGTGGCTTAGTATCTATTCTACTAGGGCTCTTTTACCCAGGATCCCTTTCGGTAGAGGGATATCCTTCTTATATCGGTCTCTCATGTTGTATTGTTCGACTCGGATTTCATCACCTTGCGAAGGATACAGCCTGTTGAGGTCTCCAGCTCTTAGTTAGGAGTTTGCTTGGCGTCTCATCTTTGTAGAGGGTCATTTTTTCCTTTGTAGGGACTGCTTGTTGGCATTCTGGCCATTTTGTTGATCAGCTCGCTTATTGAGACACCGGTCTCAGTATAGATTTTAGAGCTTGCTTTTTTGGCCTCTGAGCCTTGCTTTTTCTAGCTCCTCTTTTGCACACTCGGCTGCATTAGAGTTTTTGAGTTCTTTGTTTACGGTACTGCCCCCGATTTTCATTTTCCTGTCATCATGTCAGATCAACAACGAAGATCACGAAGACAACAGGGCCTAAGCCCTCCACCACCACCACCGCCACGGACTTCTGGTCCGCCTGCATCACGCATTCCTGCTCCTCCTGGCCGCGGTGCTGGTCGAGGCAACATCCCACCGCCGATACGTACAACATCTTCAGTTACGCCTGTAACTGCCACACACAGCACAGTCTCAGAATCTATTGCAGCTTCTATGACCACTAGCATGTCTGAGGCTTCCACTGTCACCTCACCCACTGTCATTCCAGATTTATCTGTAACAGTGGACACAGTTACAGCAGCTGAACCTAGCACGACCCAGAGTACTAGACCCGAGGTCATCCTTCTACCGGATGCCAACACTTCTCGTCCATCAGACACTTTCCACGATGATATAGACGGATCTGTTGGCACCACAGAAGGGTTTGACCAAGACATACCTGGCCTAATTTCAGTCCCAGGCGGATACGTTGAGATCATTGAAGATACTCGTCTACCTGACACACCTTTTGAACCTGATTATGGTTTCATTACTTCCCAGACGGAACTTCCGCCTGTTATTACTATGTCACCCAATGTTCATCCTCAGGAGACAAGTTCTTCTAGCAACGTACCTCGCACTTTACATCTACCCAACATACTACCGGGACACGAAATCATGGCTTCCATCCAGTCTAGTATGGTTAGCCTAGCGAACTCTCCGTTAGCATCGGCGCAATTTAGACGCAACACAGAGCAAATGCTTTCGACAGCATCTAGGTACCCCCCTGTTTCTCGTCCTTCTGACCATAGGGATCCCAACGTCCCGTCTAGCACAGAATTTCATCACTCCTTTGTAGACGGCTCAGGACCTTCGGACTTTACTACACCTAGGTTCCTGCCGGATCCCCAACATCTTTTTCAGGATATGAACTCGGACCCAGTTCTCGTAGGTCCTTCTATCATTGAACACGTGATGGACGACGCTGATACCCCTGGGCTAAATTCCCCACATTTGCTATCATCACCTATCTTTGGTGCACATTCTATGAGGGATAACCCAGTTTTTTCTCCGTCCTCACCTGTCCAATACGGACGACCTCCTCCGCTAATCGGTACTTTTGGCGCCGTTGGCCAATCCATGCTATCATATTTGGCTAGCGGCGGAAGAACACCTAGTCATACTGCTGGATCTTCCGTTTCAACCGGAGGATCACCTTCAGCCACCATTTATACTATTTCAGGAGGTGGACAACCGACTGCAATGGTCCCTAACTCCAACTTACAAACCCTCCCTGGTGGGCCATCAACCCAACCAACTGGGGGGCAACCTTTTGTTGGGAACCCCATTGTTAGTCAACAACCTCCCACTGGTGGGCCATCAACCCAACCAGTCGGAGGACAACCTTTTGCTGGGAACCCAGTTCCCAGTCTACAGCCTCCTCACATAGGGCCATCCAACCTAACTGCTGGTGGAAAACCTATTGGCCCGCTCCAACAAGTTTCCCAACCAGCAGTGTCTGCTCAGTTCGGTATGTACAATCCACCTGGCAGTGGGAAACCTTATTCCGGTGTTCCAACCGGACCTTACTCTCAACCACCCCTGTCAGGTATGCTTCCTTCTTGGGATCATCAAATCCCACAGAGTGGGGGGTACTCACTTTTTGGAAACTGGAACCAAGCTGGGGGGCAACCTCAGATTCCCCCCAACTTGAATTCTGGTTTCCCTTACCCTTCGGCTGCTACAACTCCATGGAACCCGTCACTTCAATTTCCACTCGTTCCTCAAGTAGGAACGAGTCTTCCATGGACACCACCGTCGCAGCCACCCCCCAACCCTGCTATGGGAAATCCTCCACTTACACAGTATGGTGGCAACATCCCTGGAACACAACAATTCCAAGGAACTTTTCCCCAACAAGGAACAGCAACCATTCCTGGGTTTCAACAGCCTCAGGGCACTATACCCACTCAGCAGAACACTTACCAACCAGTTGCTTACAATCAACCGGTCAACCAGATGGCTTATTATCCGCAGAACTTCCAGCAGTATCCCACGGGAAACACATATGGGTATAACACACAGCAGCATGCTATGCAAGGTCCTCCAGGATTCTCTGCACCACATGGTTATTACTCATACCCGCAGACCAACCGTCAACTTCCCTTTTTGGCCACACTTGATCTACCCGATTTGTCGAGGCTTATCAACGATCCTATATGGCACGAACCTCACTGGCCTCCTATCCCAGCCAAACTACCATCGGACATTCCCAAGTTCGATGCTAAGCCCGGGGAAGACCCCAAGAACCACGTGATGACCTTCCATCTTTGGTGTTCATCAAACTCCTTGATGGATGATTCCATCCGACTTCGGCTCTTCCAACGTACGCTTACCGGAACGGCAGCAAAATGGTATATCGAGCTGCCACAGCACTCTTTTCGTGATTTCAACACTTTGGCTATGCAGTTTCTGACACATTTCTAGCTTCCCATCCGGTATGAGACTGGAACAGAATTGCTAACTTCACTGCGTCAAACCACTTCCATACATATCTCGGATCACATCCACGAGTGGCGAAGACGCCGTAGGCTAATAAAGGCACCTATTCCAGATCAGCTACTTGCTGATTGGTTTACAAAATCCTTTTTTCCTCCCATAGCCAGAGATATTGCTATGCGCGGACCTGTTACGGAAGAACAAGCCATCTCGGCAGCACAATACATGGATTTAGTATATACTCAATCCGGTACTTTACATGAACTTCTTCCACATGCTTCCCGCGTTCACACTGATCCTACAAAGCCTACTACTGAACCACCCATTGATGGTATCGTTGGTTCAGTCAAAGCTCAGCCTGCCACCAACTCGACAGGGCAACAAGCTTCTGCTTCCCCTTCTTTTACCCAGGCCGCTTCAAAAGCTTCCACCTCTCCTGCTGTCTCCTCCGAAGTGAATGCAGTCCAATCTACATCACAACCATCCGGGGGAAAGAAGAAAAACAATCGTGGTAAACCTAAGAAGAACCAACAGGAGAACCCCAAACCACAACCTACCCAGAATGACCAAAAACCACGTCGGAAAGCTAAGTTTCCCTGCTTGATTTGTCAAGATGATCATTATACGCGTGACTGTCCCTACAAGGATGAGGTCCATAAGTTCGTTAAAGGATCCTCTCGACCGGCAGTGCTAACCAACCCTTTCCCCCAACAGCAACAGCAAATGGTTGCCCAAGAATCCCCACAAGGGGGCAACCCGACCAATCCGTCCCGTGGAGAGACGTCCACAAACCGCGAGATCCTAATGACAAGTAATGAGGAGATTAATATCACCACTCGTTCAAAGACGTATGACAATCCTCCAAGTTCAACCAAACAATCGGAGACAGCCAAAGGCAAGTCTCCTGTTGAAGATCCGATTCCTATTCCCCCCCCTAATGGTCATCTCCATATCGAGAGACCACTTATGGATACAGTGCTACGCCCACCCAAGGGCACCATACGAAAGGCGACATTCAATCCGAATGCACGAGCTGCCCAAAACTACAACATTGTTGAAGATTTGGCTCAAGCACCTTGCGCTATGTCAACTCTCGAGGTTCTCCAACACTGCCCCACGTAGCGTAGAACCCTACTTTCAGCACTGGGGGCACTAGACCCAGATACTTCAAACTCCATCATGTTTAACTTGGAGCACGCTAAACCCAGGCTTTCTCACCAGTTAGCCTTCCAGGTGCATACGAAAATCCGTGGAAATGTTATCCACCGCACAGTGTTAGATGAGGGTGCTTCCACGTCGATTATGTCTTTGAACTGCTGGAGAGCCCTCGGCTCGCCTGAGGTCACAACTTCTCCCACTACTCTTAGAGCGTTTGATGGACATGGTTTTCAACCATACGGACTCATCCCCTCAATCGGTGTTGAACTGGGGGGCAAAACAGTATCCGTACACATCGAAGTCGTAGATGCACCTTTGGATTACAACCTCCTACCTTGTCGGAACTGGTTCTATGCCATGACTGCCATAGCATCTACAGTCTTCCGGATTGTACAATTTCCTCATGAAGGGAAAATTGTCACTATTGATCAATTGGATTACTGTATCCCAGACTCCCATCCAAACTCCGCCAATACCGTTCCGTTATTGGATCAACCTCGGTACCGGTTCCAAGACATAGGTGTTGGTCTCATGAAGGATTCATCCCTCATTGGAGTTTTTCCAGAGCTGGGAACCCATCTTCAACCAGTCAACATGATTTCATCACATGTCACCCCGTCTGATGATTCATGGGTGATCCCGAGTCCTACTCAGATCCAAGGCTATGGCAATTCCATGCCTTTGAACAGAAACCTTGCAGCTTATGACGCGATCCAATCAGCCACAGATTGGGTCGACTGTTCTACTGATCGCACAGTGGCACAGCTCTCGACTGAAACTCATACACGCCCACCATTGTTTGATCGTCTCAACTTGATTTTTCCCACCGACGAATCAATCATAGAGGTTATGTGCGGTAATGTGCCACCATGGGGAGATTTTCATCATCGATCTTCATTCCCCACCATTCAGTCACTTGAGCCTGACACCAAATCCAGTGCTTCACTTGGGATGGTTCAAACCAAGTTCCCCACTTCCCTCGACGAAGTATTTTCTGAAGGCAACTTGGCCAATCTTATGGCAACCACTCCCGTTGACATTTCAGTAAAGCCTGGTATCGTGGAAAATGTACACATTGGCAAAACATGTACTCCTCTCGAGACGGAGTTCTATAATGCCTACTTTAAAACTTTCCACGATGTTTTCGCTTGGAGTTATGAAGAGATGCCAGGAATCGACCCATCGATTGTGGTCCACGAAATTCCAACTTTCCCTGGCGCCCGACCTGTTCGGCAAAAGCTTCGACCCGTTCATCCTCGTAAGGCAGCCGCCATTAAAGCAGAAGTTGAAAAACTTTTGCATGCTGGTTTTATCTATCCTGTCCCATTGACAGAGTGGGTGTCCAACATCGTTCCCGTAGCCAAGAAACAGGGAACGATTAGAGTCTGTGTTGATTACCGTGATTTGAACAAGGCTTGTCCCAAGGACAACTACCCAACTCCGTTTATCGACCAGATCATCGATAACTGTGCCGGAAGTGTTATCTTTTCATTTATGGATGGCTTTTCTGGCTATAATCAGATCGATATCCTCCCAGCCGACCAGCACAAAACGGCCTTTATCTGCCCTTGGGGGATCTTTGCATATCGGAAGTTACCTTTTGGCCTCAAAAATGCCGGGGCAACTTTCCAACGGGCGATGTCCTACGCATTCCATGACATCAAACATATCGTAGAGCCATATCTCGATGACCTTCCCGCTCATTCTCGAACTCGGGAAGAACATCCAGATCACTTGAGTGCCATTTTCGAAAGGTGCCGGCGCTACAATATACGTTTGAACCCGCATAAGTGCGTCTTCTGTGTAGAAGCCGGAAAACTGTTGGGCTTCATAGTCTCCAAAGACGGGATACGTCTAGATCCCGCAAAGGTAGCAGCTATCATAGCCCTGCCTTCACCTACCAATATTCCAGAACTTCAATGTTTCCAAGGGCATGCAAACTTTCTACGCCGTTTTATCTGTAATCTGTCCGAGATAACAAAAGGCTACATGCGGCTTCTCAAGAAGAATGTTCCCTTCATATGGGATGATGAAGCCCAACGCTCCTTTGACAATTTAAAGGCAGCCTTAACCAAAGATCCTGTGATTCAACCCCCCAATTACACACAGGACTACATCCTTTATCTCGCAGCCTCGATTTCCACCATTGGTATGGTGTTAGTCCAGGAAGACCACAACGGCATAGAACATGTGGTGTACTACCTCAGCAAGAGTCTTCTCGACTCTGAAACTCGCTACTCACATGTTGAAAAGCTGGCTCTGGTAACAGTGTTTGCTGTCCAGAGATTCCGTCACTACATCTTACTCCGCCGGACCACCGTCATCGCTGATTTCAATCCGATGTACTATATCCTCACACGACAAGTGCTTGGGGGCAAGTACTGCCGTTGGATTGTCATCCTTCAAGAGTTTGACTTGGAATTTGTCAAAGCCAAGTCTAAGAAATCTCTGGTCTTCGCTGAGTTAATTTGTCACTTGCCCCGTGCTACTGAACAATCCGAGCCCATTGATTCTCTTCCCGACAAATCATTGTTCCTCATTAGCACGTCCGATCCGTGGTATGGGGATATTCTCTTATATCTCCAAACCCAACGCTTCCGTCCCGACCTCAACCGCGATGAACGACGACGTATCAGACATCACGCAAAATACTACCTTATAGTGAACAATACTTTGTATCGGCGTGGTGTCGACACTGTCCTTCGACGCTTTTTGACCTTAGATGAGGCAGAACGCGTTCTCAATGACTGCCACGCTGGAGCATGTGGTGGTCATCTCTCTGGGATGGCTACGGCCCAGAAAATACTGCGAGCGGGATACTTCTGGCCCTCGATTTTCAAAGACTGCATTGAAACAGTCAAGAAGTGTCCGCCATGTCAATTCTTTCATAGCAAAGCACGCTCGCATCCTGCTCCACTCCATCCTGTCATTGCCGTCGGCCCCTTCTCCAAATGGGGCATTGATTTTATGCACTGTAAGCCCACTTCAGCCGGGGGGCATAGCTATGTCATAGTAGCTGTGGACTATTTTACAAAATGGGCTGAAGCGATGCCTACGTATGCTGAAGACGGCAAAATAGCAGCGCAGTTCATATTCAATCATATCATAGCTAGATTCGGTGTCCCACAGTCTATTGTGACCGACCATGGTTCCCATTTTAGGAATCATATGATCGAAGAACTAAGTGCCAAACTGGGTTTTCGCCACGAAAACTCAACCCCGTATTACCCACAAGCTAATGGCCAAGTTGAAGCCATCAATAAGGTCCTGAAACGAATGATTCAGCGCATTGTGGGTACCCAAAAATCCAATTGGCACTCAGCTCTGTTCTCAGCACTGTGGGCATACCGAACCTCAGTGAAAAGTGCTACTGGGTTTACACCATTTCAATTGGTGTACGGCCTGGAAGCCATTCTCCCGATTGAATGTGAAATTCCATCACTCAAGATAGCCATAGAGCTACTTCCACACACTACTTCCGAAGAAGAACGGTTTCTATACCTAGCCAAGCTAGATGAAACCCGCCGCGACGCCGCTTTGGCTAATGAAGCTCACAAAAAACGCGTCAAAGCTCAATACGACAAATCCGTTCAACCTCGGATCTTCAATGAGGGTGATCTCGTACTTACATATGATCAAATGCATGATAAACTTGGTAAAGGTAAGCTTGAATCTATGTGGTACGGCCCCTTCATCATAAAACGTGTCTTAGAAAAAGGAGCCTATGAACTAGTCGACTGTGATGGTACGCCATTGGCACGGCCCCGCAACGGGCTATACCTCAAGCGTTTCTACGCGTGAGGTTACCCCGCGCGGGTTACTTCTTGTACATAATGTACTTAGTTTGCTTTTTGCTTTATTTTTAGTGTGCGCGTGGATCTTATGTATCTACTCTTACTTTGACTCGTGCCTTTATGCGCAGATGTCTACCTACTTTGGATTCGCTGACGGTGCAAGCCGACATACCCGGAATCTCGCTTCCGCAGCATGGGTGATCTATTCCCCCACTGACGAGTTGTTTTCTTCAGGAGCCATTTGTTTAGGTCCCGCAACCAATAATATCGCAGAGTACCACGCAGTCATTGGTCTCTTAACAGAGGTTGCCTCACTCGGGATTGACTCCTTATCGGTCTTTTTAGACTCCCAACTCGTGGTTTCTCATCTAAACCGTGTTTACACAGTTCGCGATCCTACATTACTTCGTTTATTTCGAAGAGTACGTCTCTTGGAACGATCATTTGATTTTATCACATATCAACACATACCGAGAGAATTCAATTGTATTGCCGATTCATTGGCTAATTACATCTTGGACTGGCATCTTGCCCATACATAAACACATCATAAAAAATGAAAATGCACAAATCATTGTAAATATTTAGATCATAAATAGGTCCATATCACTGTATATAAAAGTGTTTTTTCCAAAATACATAAAGTTTGTGTCAAAGACAAAATTGGGGATTAAAATCCCATATACAAAAATTGGCCCTCAAAGCCTACATATCGTGTACATGCCGCAAAAAGATCAAAAGACCATCTATGGAGATCTAGGAGACCTATCACGTCCCTCATCGGACTCCTCCCGCCGCTGGTGGTAACACATCACAGCTCGAACCACCTTGCGAAGAAGTCGACTGATACGACCAGGTACACCTACAGTATGACGCTGGAGGGGGTAAGGGACATCATCCATCCGCATAGCAGGGATACCATGAGTCAATCCCTGCAGGTTCCTCTCAATGTCCCGGACACCTCCTGCCTCATCCTCATCTTCTTCTTCGACAGGATCAGCTTGACGGTCTACACCGCCACGACGTAGTGGAGAGTATCCAGCTGGCCTCTGTGGTCCACGATCTGCAAAATGCATGCGAATATACATTAGAAGTCTTTTACACATTCTAAAAAAGCATTAAAAATTAAATATTTAAAAGCAAAAAATACATATCTATGAAGGTCATACCAGAGTTGTCCCAGTCATCATCTTCTGGCAAAGCCAAGTCAATATCCTCACGGAAATCTACCCCTGAATAGGGATAGTCGTCGATCATGACTATCTGCTCCTCTAACCAAGAGAAAAAGTCCTCTCCAAAGGCTAACCGCTGAGGTCCTCCAAGGCGCACGGCGTAGTCACTCCATCGAGCCATCCATGGCTCAGTAGGTGGACGAGGATGCATAGATATCTGTGGACGCAGTAATGGCACCCTTTCCAGGAAGAAAGTGACCAAGATACTCCCATAGCCAAACTGGGTGTTTTTCCCAGTTCTACATTTGTGCACCTGTTCCTTCATATGGGACAACACTGCCTCACACCAGTTGAAGACTGTCCCTCCCATGCACTCTGCTGCGAGATTTACCTGCGTGCGGGTTGCCTGATGTGGACTCACGCTTCCTGCTGCACGTGTAATAGTGAATAGCAAAGTTTTGAAAGGAAGATGTGTGACCTCTTTTATGGCCACTTTCCCACTCTTCTTACTCGAACCCGCCTGACAATATCGAGCAATCAAATCATCCGTGCTTGAGTCTGAAGCACTGTACCCGATAAGATTCGGCCGGGCCCCTCTTTTTGAGAGGCCCGTGAGAAAGTAGATGTCTTCAAGTTGAATTTCAAGCACATGCTCTCCCACTCGGAAAGCTTCGATATCGGGGTCCCACAATTGAACAAGGTGAGTAAGAAGCTTAGGTTGTTGGCGGATCCCTTTAGTCTTAAAAAACTTTAGCAAACCACATTCTCGCAATGTGGTCACGGTTGGTAAGTCATTTTCGGACCTAAAATCGTCCGTTTCGTGCTCCCTCTCTTTCCAACTCACCATTTTGCCTCAAACAAGTTGCAAATCCCTGCAAAAAGGAAAACAAAGTAATTAGTGACTATTTAAGAACTTGCTTCTAGCAAAAATTTGAGAAAAAATTGATTTTTTGAACTCAATTTTCGCACATGCCGCGCCTGGAAGGCACCCTGCCGCGCGGCAGTCCACAGTGCCGCGCCTCATTTTGAGGTTACAGCGCGGCACTGTTCAACAGTGCCGCGTTTCTCGATAGGTGACCCCCGCGGCAGTACGGCAGGCGATTTTTGCCCAAAAGGGCTTGCCAAAAAATTAAATTTTTCCTGGTGAAAGTAAAAATTTCTTGCATAAATTGAAAGAGGGGCTCAAGCACTCTTACCTGGCGCAGACGGCGGTCGAAATGGTGTCCCAGAACTCTCGGTATCGATCCTTGAAATTTTGCTCCAAAATGGGTAAAAATGTCTCCTTTGGGTAAAAATCACAAATGAATAGTAATTTCTATTTTTACCATGCTTTATATAGCATTTTTTCACATTTTTTAATTAATTGATTACTATTTCAAATTAATAAACCCTCATTCATATTACTAATGCCCGATTTTTGAGCATTTATTGACAGGATCTGCGGTCAAAATGGGATACATTCATACTGGTATTTGTTTGTAGTTTGACCTTCATATTGAGCCCACTTTATCTTTTTCGTGCTCTGGATTTAAAACTTGAAAAAGATTCCAAGCGCTTTCACACCTGTGTCGTGCTTGTCAAACACAAGTAAACGGTGTCGAGTACGGTCGGCTTTACTCATGCTCGTTAAACGATGAGGAAAGTATTATCCTGGTTGTATTTTATTCTTTTTTCGGACCAGAATAATTTAAAATTTACGAAAAAGACCATAGGAGTCCATAGTTAAGCTCTTTTCAGACTCCTTAAAATTGAAAAGATTGCCAAGTGATCTTGACGCTTTCACACTTGTAAAAGTATTTGAAAGGTCGTCTATTCGGTGATAGGTTACCCCTTTTTCGGCCCGTCTAGACTATTTACGAGAAAGGTATACCTCAGTCAATCTCGGCTGGGAGAGTTCTCTCGGGAATCGTTTTACACTTTTTCGGGATCGAGAGACTAAATTTTACGAAAAAGTACATTATGGAGATTCCTTTAAGTTTTTTAGGCTCTCTAAATATGAAAAACTGCCGAGTTTTCCTTCCTTGGACTCGTTAAAATATTAACATCGAAGGACCCACTTTGGGACGAACCCCTCCTTTCTCAGGTTCGTAAAACATGTGAGATTGGACTCATCCACAAGATGAGCTACACCGAGCATCTGTTATCCTCTTCAAGCTCGTAAAACAAGAAAGAGGTACTCGTCCATCATGTCGGGGAAATATGGGAGAACAAGTCAAGTTTATCTATGGCAGCTTGTCAGTCATTACCTTTGAACATGGCATGTGTCCATCTCTTGTCTATATTTGGGTATCCGTCTTTCATTGAGTCATAGTCATCATCATGGGTCGTCTCCTTGGCCACGAGTCCACTCATCCGGTGTCTATCCTCTATTCATCAATAATCCCTGCTGCCAAGTCTTGTTACATGCCGTTATATGTTCAAAGGGTTGCATTGTATCGAGTCATTCACTGTGTCAGACCTCCGCTGTGTCAGTACATATTCTATTACTTCATCATCCTATCCTATGTGCCGATTTCGTGTCGATGATGTGGGCATCATCATGGCCCACCTTCGACGAGTCTATTCCTGTCGACACCAAATCACTATCCAGGAATTGGACTTAGAAATCAACCATTAGTACCTTGGTACCTGCATGCCTCAATGGCAGGTTTCCTCGTGTTTGACAGCAGGTTCACATCATTGACCTCTGATCAAGCAATCTCTCGGATGCTCGACATCAACTCATTTATTCGCATTTCGTTAAGATGTACTATTGATACCTTGGGAATCATTGTCATTATTGGTGATCTCCCTCGCATTTGTTAACGGTCCACATCATTGACCGGTAATCAAACGGTTTCTTCCATGTTCGACTTCAACATCTTGTAATCACATGGTTAGATTCGTATCTTTATGCGATCGGGTAGAAGACCCTGGGTGCATCACTGTATCTTGACTGCGTCCAGGCTGCGATGGAGATGTCTCTTGTATTGTCACACAGATCCACTTATTGTATTGGTCGTGGCTGTGTCGTTCCTGTCTCATGGATCTACGATTGTTCATAGTAGCCATGATCTGTCCACAGTTTACATTATCTCAGGACTCATGGATCTGCAATGTATTGGTCGGCAGCCATGCTTTGAGTCATTTGTTTCCGAGCATGGGAATGCCCGCCTCGGTGGTATATCTAACACTTTGTTTCCATTTCAGCTCCGTGTTGCTCTCCTCGATGCTATCTCTGCACATTATATTCGTAAAGTCTTTCGGCCATCAGTCCCTTCTGACCTCACACTTTAGGGGGCATCTGTTATACCTCAATGTTTCACGGTGTCGCATCTCCATCACAAAACAAATTGACGACACTTTCCCTACTGTTTTGAATCATCTAGAAGAGACAGATGATGAGTCAACCTTGAAGGTAAACCCACCCTGGCAAGTTTTGACCCACCTTGGACTTTATTTTTACACACTACCGCGCCTTGCCAGCTTGACAAAACGCGGCACAGTGCCGCGCCCTGTAGCATTTGCAAAGCGCGGCACCCTTTTAATAGTTTTTTCCCTTGGCTTGTGGGATCTTGGATTTTCGAAGATGATGGAAGATTGGGTTCCTTGATTCGATCCCAACTCACCTCCTTCGATTAGAAACCCTGATCCACTTATCCCTCCTTAGATCCACTCATCTCTCTTGTTGGTTAACCTCACCATTCACTATAAAAGAGAGGCATGCCATTGGGAATGTGGAGGACTCTTGAGAGCACCAAACTTATGGTCTTGCAGCATTGTGGAGATAGCTAGAAGAGAAGACACTTGGAGTTGGAGGATTGGCTTGGACATCAAGCACCCTTTGTAAGTAATCTTCAAGTTGTAATGGAATAACTTGTCTTGTTTTCCCAAACCATTTGTGTTAATCTTGTTTTAATGATATGATTTGTATCTCTCATAGATTTAGATTCTAACTCATGTTTTCAGATTGCTAGAGGATAGTACATGCTTGTGTTTTGGTTCCATTGTTAACAGGTTTACTCGTGAGGACTTGGAGCTTGGAGCAAATATCAAAGACACGCATTTGGACATAAGGTCAGTTAAACTCCTTCTATTCTCTTCAGCATTTTTATTCTGAGATGTTTGTTAGATCTAGGGATTCAAGGTTGCATTTGTTTTGTCTGTTCTTAGCCTTGAGTTAGTTTAAGTCTGCTTTAGTCTAAGGGATTTCTGACTTATCCGTAGGGCAGAATTCCACATAACACTTCCCACAAACCGGTTGTGACCGCGCCAAAAAGTACTAAGAGATTTTAGCTCCCTAATTGGACAACTTCTATGTCTCAGATGTATGAACTGAGGGGTGTTATTGGAACACCTATCCCCCCAATACTACCTAGCTACAAGAATTCTTTTAGTGTTCCCCAAGTGGGGTTAAGAGTGTGTTCAAATTAGGGTACGTTTTAAGTCTTAGTTCAATTAAGTGATCGTGTGAGTGCACGTGAGGTGTTGTAAACTGAACTTGAAAAAATTAAATGCTTTAAGGGAAATTTTCAAAAAATAAAGGATTTTTCGAAAATAAAAAGCAAATATTTAAGACTTTTTTCACTAAAAGGAATTAATATGCTTTTTCAAAAAATAACTCAAAAAATAACTCAAAAAATAAAGGATTTCTTGGATTTATGAAAGCAAATAATAAACTCTTTTTTAAAAGAAATAAATGGATTTCTTCGTTTCAAGAAAAAATTGCTAAGGGCAAGATTCTAAAGAAGTAAACAAGAAAAAATTTGGATCTAGATGAAAATGCAAAATGAGTCTTTCTTTCACTTTCTTGAAAATTTTTAAAAAGATTTCTAGGTATGCACTTTTAAATAGTAAAAAATATTTTTTCAAAGCTGTAAAATATGCAGAATTTAATACTGTAAAAAATGTGCTATGGGCAGAAAGTACAGTAAAAAAATATTTTTCAAAATCGGGATGGCCGAATGAAAAATTCAGCCGCGCGGGTTTTGGACGAACAGCCGCGATGGGCCGCGCGGGTTTTGGACGAACAGTCGCGATGGACCGCGCGGGTTTTGGCCGCACAGTCGCGATGGACCGCGCGGGTTTTAGCTGCACAGTCGCGATGGACCGCGCGGGTTTCGGCCGCACAGTCGCGATGAGCAGCGCGGAAAAACGCAGAAAAGTCGCGATGGACCGCGCGACAGTCTGGAAAAAATACGCGATGGACCGCGCGGAAAAAGGAAGAAAAGTCGCGATGGACCGCGCGACTGTCTGGCAAAAATCCGCGAGGCGGAAGCCGTGCACGGAAATCGAGAAACGAACCCGAAAATTGAAAATTTCGGGCTGTTTATGGGGCCAAATCTCAGAACAGCAATGGATCTGCTGTCTAAGATGGCAGATCTAAGGATCTAAAGGTTAAAAACTCATAAAAACTAAGATTTAAGGGAAAAACTAGAGATCTAAAGTTCAAACCAAAGCGGAGTCGCCAAAAACTGTTGGCCCGGTTTTGCAACCAGGCTTAGTGCTATGGGCACCTACTAACTAGTAGTAGCAGTTTCAATAGAAATAAAAACAATAAACTAAATAAACAATACTATTCATGGATCTAAGCAAGAATCTAAGCAAATAATGTAAACATTTCAAAATCAAGAACAAGAAACATAAGAAATAATTTTTTGTATTGAAAAGTGGGGGGCAAGCAAGTGCTTGCGATATTACCTCCAATGGTGAAGGTTGATGTTGAGCAACTCCCAAGATGAGTAGCTCCAAACTCCAATAGGTCTCTTTCTCCAAGGTTGCTTCAATGGCTAAAAGTGCTCAGGGGAGATTTCAACAGCATAAGGATGAGATAATGGAAGGATCTGAAATGAGGAGCCCCTACCACCTTTTTATAGGTTTTGGTGGTGGGGAATACCATTTGTGGTTTTGTGGAAACCAAATGGTATTGACCAACATGGTTTAGGTACTTTTCCCTCCTTTTTCCTTTTTTGAATAAAAATAATATTTTAATTCCCTTTTGATATTTTTGGGAATTTGGACCCTTTTTGAGGGTTTTTTATGATTTTCTTGGAAAAATAATCTTTTTTAATGGAAAAAGGGGTGTACTAAGGTCTTTTGGTGACCTTTTGTTGGTTTCAGAGGCTCAGATGGTGGAAAAGTGGACAAATGGGTCATGTGAGTAAGGGAATGAGCTAGTGAGCACTTTTTAGGTGTTAACAGTCTCCCAAAAGGAGACTATATCTTAACCTACCATGAAGGTACTACCCTCAAAAACCCAATCAATGGTTTGTACATCAAAAAATTATATCCTTGACTACAAAGTACCCCACAAGTACGCAATGATATGATGATATGATTTCTCATTCTCAATACCTTGGTTATGCCCTTTACTACACTTGGGTATGTGCGTCTGTTACACCGAAATTTTGTACTCATCATGATTACGAACCATGTAGACTTTATCCTTGCATAAATACCTAAAGTACTTGACCAAAATCCTTAGAATATGAGTCATGAGTTTTTTCCCCTGTAAAAACCCTGTTTAGAGACCTCGACCTTCTAGTAGAGCACGTATTTTCCTGATCGACGCACCTTAATCCACTACAAAGTGCGTCACTGACGCATGTTGCTAGTTTCTAGGGTGCGTCGGTGCTTGTACAGATGGAAAAATAGAATTTTCGAGAAGTATCTCGAAGGAGACCCTTGTGTAGGATTATCCCTTCCATATAGGGTGGATCTTACTCGCCTCCCAACATAGTAGGATCCCACCTCTTCCTTATCCCTAATCCTCTCCTCTCCTCCTGATCTCTTTTGCCCTATAAATGAAGCTCCTCTTCATGGGATAAGGGGGTTGAAATGGGGACAACCAAATCCTGTATAAATTTAGCCATGAAACCATTCTTCCATGATTGGAGAATTGAGGCAAGGTTCCATTGGAAAGGATATTCAACACCAAGGATTCATTGGTTGTAATTCTTTCCTCTATTTTAATTAATACATCAGTGTCTTACTTTCCCATAAATGATTTGTAATTTCATTTATAGTAGTTCTCCTTGGCCAATTTCTTAGATGTATCATGATATGTTGTAGTCTGTTGTCTTTGTCCTTTTGAATCTTTTGCAGATAATCTCTTCATCAACAAGTAGGATTGAAAAAGCTTCAAGATACAAGGACGACCTTCATAAATAAGGTATGGAATGGACTCTTTGTATTCAATTAATTTGATAGATATAGGGAAATCTTTAAATTTTTATTTTTTTTTGTTCTAGATCCGAATCATTTGGACTAGGAAGATAATTTGGTGTTTGCACTGACAGATTTATCCATTAACAAAAATGGCGACCATACTGGGGATGAGATTATTTAAGTTATGGATTTCCTTGCTTGCCTTATTTTTTTATTAGATGGGGCTCAATTTTCACTTGGTAGATCACGTCTAATTGGTATATTTGACTATCTATATGCCACTGTATAATTCCCTTTAGGTGTCACACCCTGAAGTCTGTTGATTTGGATTGAAAACCTTTCTTTTTTCAATTTTATGGGTCACCCGATGCACTTTAACTTCATGTACAGTACGCCATTGTAAGCCTGATGCAATTTGCATTCTGACAGAGTGCATCGCCTCCACACTTTTCTCCTTAGAAGACCACGTCGATCCCCAACCGACGATCTGGTGTATACCTACAGCCCGCATTGACCTGTTGATTTTTGGCTTGATTTTATGCCCAGACCTTTTAGTGCCCTGTTTCTTGGTTTGTGACTGGGTTGGTACATTGTTTTATGCTTTCTATAGTTGAAGAGAATGAAATATTTTGTTTCCATCTTAGTTTAAGGAAATAACTTTATTTTTTGTTTTCTTTCTTAGATTTGAAATATTTATGAAAATTCCAAAAAGAGTTCTACTTTTAGCTAGTCTTGTTTTGGTTTAGATCTGAGTTTTATAAAAGAAGAGAAAACCACTTTTAGCTTTTTCATAGTTAGGGTATAGGAATTTTCTTTCTTGTTTGGAAACAATGATTAGATCCCTTCTTCTTTTCATTAAAGATTTGCTTTCTCATTATTTGTTAAATCAAAATGATTTGTCTCTTTTTTGGGGTCTTTTTGAGATTCAGAGCCATGTTTGGCCCCTTTTGTCGAAACTAGTATTTTGCTTGCATTTTTAAGCGAAATGAATTGAATTTTTGAAAAAAAATTCCTACTGTCTCTTTGACCCATATTAAGGTTTACAAATCATTTTTTCTTTGGTGTGGTTGGCTTGTTTTTACCATTTTTGAAAAAGTTAAAATGGCATTTGTGTAGGGTTGTTCACTTGGGAAAAATAACCTCTTACTCTCTCTTTAAGTAGGACTTCATTGAAAAATGAAAGATTTGCATTTGATTTAGATTAGTGATTCGTCTTGTTTACTTTACAAGTGTACACTTCATGCATCCACTTAACCTCATAAGATAAAATCAAGTGCCAGTTAAGTTAAAAGATTTAGCAACTTCAATAATAGGTTAGATACGTGTTCCGACGTCTTAAAGCATAGGAGATGTCATTATTTTCCTACACTGCATTCCGGGGTCTATGTGGTTCTTCCATGTACTTGTTGGTATATCGAACAAACTTTCACGTACTTTTATGGTATATCAAAAGGATCTTTCATGTACTTGACGGTATATAGGAAGGTCCTTTTCGTACGATTGTGCATTAGACAACACTACTACGAATTTGACCTCCCACGTACCTTGCATAAATCGGGAGACCACTTTAGCATCCTAGAACTATTTGAGTAAACCTATTGGCCATCTTATTTTTGTAATACATGGAGAACAACAATCAGGGAAATTATTATGCACGTACTGCTAGGTTGTTGGGTTATACGGTCAGGGGTATGGTTCCAATCCTCCCTAGTTAGTGCTCTGAAATATTGGGCTGAGTATAGCTGTTGGACCCTACAATATATCGTGAGTTGCGACATTTTGATAATCCTATGAGAATCTGGATTATTTATCCATCCCTTCCATAGACTGCTTGTTGCTTTTAGATTTGAGTAGTGTTTGATTTGTGTGGTAATTTAGAGGTTCTCAGAGAGTTTAGATATGGAAAAATATTTTGGGACTACCAACCAAGAGACCCCTTTTCAAGGTATGTCTTTTGTTTCTCCCCCATGTGGAAGTGTTGGTCCTCCCTTCATGGCCATGTTGAGCCTTCCTAGATTAACTATAGGATTACCAGTATGGTTTTTCTCCAATCTGGTTATCCCATGTGCACCGATTTTTTCAGATCACAGTGCTCCCCCACAAGAGCATCAACCTCATGTTGATCCTTCTCCTTCTTCATCAAATGTTGAGTCAGCTTCCCTTTCTTCCTCTTCACTTGCTAAAAACTGTGATGCTTGTAAGCATGTGGATAATAAGAAGAAGAAAAGGAAGGATAAGAAGAAGAACAATAAGCAGAAGGTCAAAGCTCCAACCTCTGACCATCATGTTGGAAACCCACCAGCCACTGATCATCATGCTGGGAGTATTGATGTACCTGTTTTGAATCTTCATAAACCTAAGTTTCCCTGTAGTCTTTGCGAGGGGCCCCATTTTCTTAAGGATTGCCCTGGTATTCCCACAGTCTTAGAAATATGGTCACAAGATTCAGAATGACCTGTATCATCAACCTCTGGAAATCATGTTGATGATACCTTGTCGACCAACGACTCTTTGGTTAAGAGTCATAAAAGTAAAGTTAAGAACCCGTCCTTATTATGTAGGGACATGCGCTGTACTTACCTTTGTCCTTGCATGGATGAAGCTTCACAGTTATTGGAAGGTATTTCTATGTCTCAATCACAACCTCCAATGAGTTGTAGTAAATTGCCTCTTGACTTTCCATCAGTTGACCAAGTGGTCGATCTAGTTTCATCCTCAATCGATCCCACTCCTCCCTTGAAGAGTGAAACCCAAGTGGTTGATCTAGTTTCATCCTCGATCGATCCCACTCCTCCCTTGAAGAGTGAAACCCAAGTGGTTGATCTAGTTTCATCCTTGTTCGATCCCACTCCTCCCTTGAAGAGTGAAACCCAAGTGGTTGATCTAGTTTCATCCTAGGTCAATCCCGCTCTCCCATTAGAGAGTGAATATAATATTGCTCAAGTTATTTTTTTAATACATATTCTACCATGCAGGGGGGCACTACTCATTCTATTACAAGACCTCCCCTAAGTAATGAGGCTTACAGTATTCCACCTTTGGTTTGGAATCAATCGATTGGAACAGACTCTTTGCACCTCGCCTTCCTTCCTATATGCATTTTGAAATCATTGTGAAGGTTGGTCATATAGATGTACCTTATACTATAGTTGATGAAGGTGTCACAGTTAGCATTTTTTCCTCAAATTATTGGAAGGATATGGGTTCCCGACAGCTTGTGCCCATTAGTCAGAATCTGTTACCTTTTAACAAAGTAATCAATTAACCTATGGGGGTTGTTCCTTAGTTTTCTATTTCGTTAGGTGGAAAAATGGTCTTTATTGATGTTTTGGTAGTTTCGAGTCCTTTGGATTTTAATCTGCTCCTCAGACGAGATTATGTCTATGTGATGGGAGCTCTCATGTCCACACTCTTCTGAGTGTTGTCTTTCCCTAATGACGGGCGCATTGTGACTATTGACCAACATTTGTTTTTTAACTCTCATCCGACTACCGATCATCCGAACTATGCCCATGCGGTATATTACCCACCATAGGTCAATTATGTGGCATTATATCCCATGCTTCCAACTTCCACTGAACACAAGCTTCTCTTTCACTGCTCGTCTTCTTTAACCTTGGATTTGAGAGTTGACATGGTTTATATTCCTTCCAATGAGTACCTATTAGAATCCATGATTAGGGCTTATCCCTCGACATGTATTCCTTCTAGAGAATTGTCCTCTTGGAAGCCATGAAGTGGTACGAGCAAAGTTCCCTTTCTATGTCAATCTCACTAAAAAATAAAACAGACCATCATGAGAATAGTTTTCATTCCATTTTAAGCTCATTAAAAAATTAAATGGTTCCCTTCAAGCATAGCTATTTTATGTTTCAAGCTTGTGTAAAAATGAAACAGGTCCTCTCAAGAATAGTTTACTTTCAGTTTCAAGCTTGTGTAAAATGAAACCATTCCCAAGCATAGTTTAACTTTCTTTTCAAGCTTGTGTAAAAATGAAACCATTTCCAAGCATACTTTACCTTTGGTTTCAATCTTGCATAAAAATAAAACCAGCTTCACGAGCAGAGTTCTATTCCTATGTGAAGCTCGTTAAAAAAATGAAACAGATGACCATGAGAATAGTTCTATTTTGGTGTCAATCTTGTTAAAAAATGAAACAAATGACCGTGAGCATAGTTATATTCTTGTGTTAAGCTCGTTAAAAAATGAAACAATATCCCATGAGCATAGTTCTATCCCTGTGTCAAGCTTGTTAAAAAATGAAATAAATCCCCTCCCCTTGAGTTGTGTTTTTCGCCAGATTTAATATCTAAAGCTTCATTCCATTCACCTATGTTATTTAATCCTCTCTTTTCTTCCTCCACTGGTGAAGGTATTCCTACTAATAACCATGAGTTTTATTGGATGAGGAAAATAGTAGGTGAATGAAACAAATCTTGGGGGGCATGTCTCCAGCCTATGGATATCATACTACAGGTAATTCGTCAGCTTCTTATGCCCGGGGAAAACTTCCAACCTCTACATATCATGTTGGGAAGAAACATGCCAATGGGAATTATACCAAGCATATTTTATCTTCTGTTACAAGCTTGTTAAAAAATGAAGCAGACATCATGAGCATACTTTTCACCTGTCTTTGAGCTCGTTAAAAATAGTAAGATAGTATTGAGCTTACTTTTCACTTCTTTCGTGCTCTGGTTGAAACATGAAAAGTGGTTTGATCTTACTTTTTACTTTTTCATGCTCTGGTTCAAAGATGAAAAATATTCCGAGTGATTTTGATACCATTGTCGTGCTCATTAAAAATTTGAGTAAAAAGGTGGGTCTAACAAGTATAGGTTTATCACTTTATCGGGCCTCGCTAGGCTACTTATGAAAAGGAACTGTGTACTTTTTCCTTTCTCGTACTCGGTCACCAACCATGACAAAGTTGTACGTGGATTCCTCTTTAAGCTCTTTTCAGACTCCCAAAATAGGAAAATATTGTTGAGCGAACTTGTTTCTTTCACGCTCGTAAAATGATTTGAAAGGACGTCTCCTCGGTGATAGTTTATCCCTTTTTTGGACCATTTAGACTATTTATGAAAAAGAAACACTCTAGTTAATCATGATTAGAAGAGTTCTCTCTCACATTGCTTTATACCTTTTTTGGTGAGGAGACTAACGTTTATGAAAAAGAACCGTTAGGAGTATTCGTTTGACCATTTCAAAATCTCTAAATGTGAAACATCACCAATTTTACCTTCTTTGAACTCGTAAAATCATACATGGAAGGACCCTTTTTGGGACCGAACCCCTCCTTTATTAGGTTCATAAAACATGTGAGATTGGACTCATCATATGATGAGCTACATCGATCGTTTGTTACCCTCTTCCAGCTCGTTAAAAATCAAAGAGGAACTCATACATCATGATGGGAAAATTAAGGGACTAGGAAGATGTATTTGAGTCTGTATTAATGGTAGCTTACAACAACCATTGAACATTGCACCTGTCTGCATTCTAGTCAAACAATTGGGTAGTCATTTTGTATTCGAGTCATACCAATTCGATGAGTCATTCTACTCCTTCAGGTACTCCGAAGAATGCTTCAGTCATTTGTTGCATTATGTCTTGGTCTCTTCTATATTGATTCAATGCTTCCAAGTCACTTGTCGTGTCGTTAAATGTTCAAAGGAAGTCTTTGGTCAGAATCAACCTTCGCATTCATTAAACCTTCCATTGTGTCAGGCATCCCTGTTTACCATTGCACCTTTGTGTCATTTCACACTCATTTGATCTACCATCTTATATAACTTCATGTGTCAGTTTCGTGTCGATGATGTGGGATGTATCATGGCCCTCCTCCGATGAGTCTATTCTTGTCTACATCAGCTCATCATCCATGAATTAGACTTAGAAACTAGTTGGCACCTTGGAGCCTGCATGCCTCGATGGCATGTTTCCTCAATTTAAACAGTAGGTTTACATCATTGACCTTTGTTTGAATGATTCCACGAATGTTCAACTCCAACTCATTTATTCGAATTCGTTGGGATGTACTAGTGATGCCTTGGGGATCATCATCACCATTGGTGATTTCCCTTACACTGGTTAACGGTTCACATAATTGACTGGTAATCAAGTGGTTTCTACCATGTTCAACTTAAACACATTGTAATCACATGGAAATATTAATATCATTTTGGGGATAGGTAGAAGACCCTGGGTTTTTCTGATGTCTTACTATTACACCCAGGTTTCAATGGAGATATTTTAGTAGGTCTCCACAAATATGTTATGATGGAGACCTCATTAATGTACTGTTACAGATATCCACTCTTGTCTTGGTCATTCCTGTGTTATTATCTCATCATGGATCTACGCTTGTATTTTAGTAGCCATGATTTTGTTCAGTCATTCAGATATGGATCCACGCTGTCTTTTGGTGGCCATATCAAATGTTAGTATTAACATGGATTTGCAATGTATTGGTCGGAAGCTATGTTGTGAGTCACTGGGATAATAAAATTATTGTACTACAAAAGATCCTTGGTTATTGTTGACATATTTCCAACCAATGATTCATTGCCTCGATCCTTTATAATTTATCCATCAAAGTATTTTACCTATCCTGTTACTCTAGCTTCATACTTTGGGGGGAATTCTGTTACACAGAAATTTTGTACTCATCATGATTACGAACCATGTACACTTTATCCTTGCCTAAATACAAGTACTTGACCAAAATCCAAGATGAGTCAAGAGGTTTTTTCCCTATAAAAACCCTCTTTAGATAGCTCAATGCACCTTGCCTTCTAGCAGAGCACGTATTTTCCTAAGCAATGCACCTTTCTACACTACAAAGCATGTCACAGACGCATGTTTCTAGTGTCTATGGTGTGTCGGTGCCTGTACAAAGGGAAAAAAGAGAAGTTTCGAGAAGTCTCTTGAAGGAGACCCTCGTGTAGGATTATCCATTCCATGTAGAGTGGACCTTACTCGCCTCCCATCTTAGTAGGATCCCACCTCCTCCTTCTCCCTAATCCTCTCCTCTCCTCGCCATCTCTTTTTTCCTATAAATGAATCTCCTCTTCATGGGATAGGGGGGTTGAAATGGGGTAGCCAAATTCTGTAGAAATTGAGCCATGAATCCATTCTTCCATGATTAGCGAATTGAGGAAAGGTTCCATTGGAAAGGATCTTCAACACCAAGGCTTCATTGGTTTTAATTATTTCCTCTTTTTTAATTAATACATCAATGTATTCCTTTCCCATAAATGATGTGTAATTTCATTTATAGTAGTTTTCCTTGGTCAATTTCTTAGATGTATCATGATATCTTGTAGTCTCTTGTCTTTGTCCTTTTGAATATTTTGCAGATAATCTCTTCATCAACAAGGAGGATTGCGAAAGCTTCAATATACGAGGATGACCATCGTAAATAAGGTATGGATTGGATTCTTTGTATTCAAGTAATTTGATAGATATAGGGAAAGGTTTTCATTCTTGTTTTGTTTTGTTCTAGATACGAACCATTTAGACTAGGGAGATTGGTTGGTGTCAGCACCGATGGATTTATCCGTTAACAACACCGTATGTGCAGGACCGCAATCAGAACATCATGGATACTCTTGTTGTCTAACAATAGGGGTCACTCACCCTACCGCATGTATCATTTCAAAACTGGCATATAGACACTTTTTTCCCTCCATTTACAGTGCATATCCCAGTATTCCCACTGATAACCATAGGATCCCCATTCATGGCCTTGATGTGACATCAACATCATTACCGTGAATATCATGTTCCTCCATGGGTGTATGCACCACTGCTATCCCTGTCATCAATTGACACCCATGATGTTGACCCCCACAAGTCCCAGGAATCTGACCAAACTTGAAATGACCCTCCCTTAGAGTATTGTTTTTGCGCATTTACTCCACCAAGAAGATGCACATCAAATCCCTCAACACAAGTTATGAAAATGATTCATAAATCCCTCTAATACATCCATTATCACTTTACCATTCTCAATCCCCCTCATATCATCACCACAACAAAGACACCTATGGGGCCCCCACCCTCAGAAACAACCAGTTCTATTTAGTTATCCTACAGGACTACATTGCACAATAGTGTTTCATGGGGCATCTGTCTTTGGGTATACAAGCTAACCCTCATTTCATCATTAGAAATCGTCCCCCAATCCATCCAAAACCGTGGGGACTCTTCCCATCATCAAATTAGTCCACTGACACACACAAAACTAAGAGGACCCCACCAACATTCTTTATGTACAAACGGTTCCTGCATCACCTCATATTACAAGAATACGATATTATTTTCAAAGCAACCCATGGTATCCTTTGATCGATGTATTTGAGTCTCCATATGTTCAACAATTATTTGTTTTTCCGGTCACCATTACCCTTCATTTTGTGTCTCCATCAAAACTCCTTTCACTTGCAGTTTGTCTCCATCCATTTCAACCTGTTCCATCTCGCCTATTCCATCCCAAAAGAAAATTTGTCCTCCCCGATCCCCCTGTTTACATTGATCAAAGGAAGTTATGAGCCGCATGCTTATCAACTAGTTCTGTTTCAGGTCATTCCATCCACTAGTTGGTCAGAATATGATCCTCGTTCTCAGGATAGGCCTCTTGTATGATCATGTACTTCAGCTCTCGTCGACATCAAAACATTATATTCCGAGATTTGTAGTGGTTGCAGTTGTACCTTGGGATCCCTTTTAATCACTATAAGGGATCACCTCGAACTTAGTTGGGAGAGTCATTAGTTCTCCATAACTGAGTGGTTTCCCCTATGCTCGATGTTAACACATCATCGAATCAAGGGGAAACGTACTTTTTAAGGTAGCAATGTTCATATTTGGAAATCATGATAGCAGTCTATTCGGTACGGTAAATCCCTCAGGCATATTTACGTACCAATTTTGAGTCCCCCACCATAGTGGGTTCAACATGGTCACCAACAATTCCACTTCTTCAATATTTCATAGCAGTTCTAGGGACATTTACTCTAACATGGATTGGAGATACCCTCATGGATTGAAGCTACCCTCATCCATGTCCCAAAAATATAGTAGAGTTGACGCCTTTGTACTCTCTCATTGTAATCACT
Organism: Larix kaempferi; assembly: GCA_027924585.1. Classification (NCBI taxonomy): domain Eukaryota; kingdom Viridiplantae; phylum Streptophyta; class Pinopsida; order Pinales; family Pinaceae; genus Larix; species Larix kaempferi. Next base: position 542,194 of record BSBM01002043.1, read on the forward strand.
TTGAAAACATTTCACGAGCATGGGTATGCCCACCTCGTTTGTATAATTTTTTTTCTTTATTGCAGCTCCAACAATTTTTCCCAACACTCTTCCCCCATGGGAGAACCTTATATTATCCACATATGCTTCATCCTACAGAACATGAGAGAAATAAGAGAAAATATGATGCATTATTGGCTTTACAGTACCCTCTGAACCTCATACATCAAGGGGCATTTGTTAACGCCCAAAAGTCGCAGACATGCAACATTTCAGCAATTCATCCAGTAAAACGTCATCAACATAAAGAATGTATCTCACCAGAGGCATCCTCAACATATCCAAAAACACAACATGAGTCCACAAGTGCTAAGAAATAGTCAAAACAAATGGTACCTTGGGTATTACACATTTGATCCGCGATATAGTGCATGTTACCTAAACAATGCCTACGCTACACCCACATGAATTTTCCTTTGATAACTACGACACTATAAAAACGACGAGACCACTCATGCCTAGCTGCGCATTAAATACTCAATCCTCCCTAAGGATAACAATTCGACTCCTCAGACACTTGGGGGCATTAATCCACCCCCCTTGTGTAGCTTGGAACTAGTTCATGAAGGCGGAGAGTTCACATTTGGATCTAGTTGTTTGATGGCCACCTCTTGGCCTATAAAAGGAATCCATTGGCATGCATTTGGTAGAGAGAAATTAGAGCAAGGTTATGTTGCTGGATTTGAGTTGGAGATTCCTCATAGCCCACCATTTCCTGCCATTATGAAGCATTCCCAAGCTTGCTTGCTACCTACCATCAAGGGGGAAAGTATCTCTCTCGATTTTTCTTCCACCTACTTAGCATTTATTTTGGACAAGAAATGCCTCCCTAATGGATATTGTTGGTTTCCCTTGAATCCCACACCTCCTAGGTGTTGTACAACTATTCCATTGGGCATTACAAGAGTGGTTTAACATATCTTTGGTTGTTGTTGAATTTTACATTCTCCCCCCATCTCTGTCATATTGTTTTTATTTATATTTTCATGTTTGAATGTGAACTACACTAACAATATCTTGTAGAATCACTTCGAGAAATATCGACCATCAAAAGGGGCTCCAAGGGTTGAGGCCTTGCAACAACCTACAAGGATTAGCCCCTCACTAAGTGGAAGAGTGCACTTGTGCAATTTTTTCCATGAAACCTAGTATTCAATGTCTAAGAACCAAGTCCCATATTTATTGGGGACAATTACAATGGGGATTTTGCAAGGATAAGATCTCAATATAATGTATATCTTTTGAGAGAGATCCTATATTTGGTGGTGTATTCTTCATTCCAAAAAGATTGGCAATACAACTCTATATTGAGTAATATTAGGGAAATTTATTAAAACCATATATTAGGATCTATTTTATCAACCAAAGTGTTGAGACCCTCCTCTCTTCAAGTTAATGAGTGTTGGGAAAGGGAAAAGGAGGCTAGTGTTGGGTGTGTGAGCTATCTCAAATAAAAACAACACCTAATATTAATTATCAACCAGGATCGGTAAACTTAGAGTTGAAAGTAAAATATATGCCAAGGTGGAAACCGTTCTAAAGTTTCAGGTTTGTCAGACCTAGAAAATATTTAGTAAGGAGAAAGATCGAAAGATCTTTCAAAATGAAAAACTGAGTTAAACATTTAAGAATACATTCAAATCACAGACTAGAATAGTACTAGATCATACTACTCTACCTCTATGGTTAATTAATAAGAAAGATGGTGTTAGCACTCGGATTTTCCTTGGGCTGTATCAAAGAAACCCCGAGGTAACCTTTTTCAAACCAATCTTTAGACTAAAAAGTTGGCCTCTTTCAGCCAGAGAGGGCTCTCTCAGCAAATCTGCTATCCAATGTCACCACGACAGTAGTTTGACAATAAACTCAATGGCCAAATTGTAAAATAATAAAAACTTAGGAATTTTTGATGAGGTGGTTAGATCAACAGGAAAAGGATACGATTGGGAAATGGAGTCGAGAAGCAGAAAAATAATAGATCAATAGCCAAACAAATGTTTCATACAAAGGAAAGATAGTTGTTTTATTACAGTCAATAAGATTTTGCAGGTGACAAGGAAAGAATTAAAGATAGTCCATTAACAATGGGCATCGATTTTCAGATGAATCCACTGTTAACTTTGGAGAAATAAATGGATACTCAGATGTGAATAAATCGAGGCATATGACATGAATCTCAATTGATATAAACGTTCATCTAAGCATAGAAGAAAATGACATAATGAAAGGCATAACAAAGAAGTTAAACATGCACATGTAGAGAAAGGGAAAGTATAGACTGTAATTTTGAAACAACACATGAATCTTTGGTAAAAAATCTACTCAACTCTGAAATCTTTATTAATTTCTGGAAAACACTTTAAAAACCCAGAATGGATACTTTCATCCCTGGGAATCCCCCTTTTACACTGTAAAATGTATAATTTATACAAAAATTTGCTCCCCGAGCAAAGCCTAACTGTATTGTTTTAAAGATAACTTTCTTTTAAATAAATCCTTTAAAACCTGAAACTAATCTTTAAACAAATTTTTACAATAATAATAAACAAAGAAAACTCTTGTCATGAGAATCAAAATCGGCTACAAGGATTTTTCAATTCTTGAAAAAGGCTTGCGTTTTGATGCATTAACCCTAATATTCACAAGAAAATAATCTTTATCCCAAAATCTGCAAAACTAACTCTGCCATTTTTTTAACTATCGGTTGCCATTTATCCTTGGATGCTTTGCCACATGTAGCGTAATATTACGATCAGGCTGGTGCTCCACTTTTCTGCCACCTGTATGAGAGCATACTACTGCAATAGATGCTTCCTCCAATTGCAAAGAGTGATCCACATGAACGGTCTCATGCACTAGTAACTAGGGTTTATATCATGGAGATTCCACCTCGAGCTAGGGTTTATGCCTTAGCTTCTTATGTTTTTTATTCCTTCGGTCGCTTCCTCGAAATAAATAGAATGATGAGTTTCACCAATAAATAGAGAATGCTTTTGGGATGCCATGTAAGGCAGTTCCGCATTGCCTTTTGAGCGGTTTGCAATACCATTTTTCCACATGTGGACGTATCAAGAATGGACACATGTGATGGTGGTTTGTATTCCACGACCACTTTCTTTATAAATTATCTTCGTACATTGGTCTTGCGGAATGGGAAAAATCCATTGACCTTCCATCTTCTACATTTTGTTATAACATGTCACGACCTCCACGCTACTACATTATCCAAAAACCTTCGAATATGTAGAAAATATCTTCTACAAATCCCAAAGATCTAGGTGTAAAGAAAAGTTGGTTCGCCTGTAAAGAGAAATTGGTTTTATTATGTGAAGGTCGTAGCACTGACACCATCAAAGGCAAACATTTCCAACATTGGCGAAAACAGAAAAGTGAACCAACTTGATGTCGTTTTTCTTCTGTTTTTCTTCAATATGGAGACTTATCAATTTTTGAAGGCCTTCAATTACTAATTTCTTCAACATTGTCAGTGTTTTCAGAATGTTGAGCATCAACTTCCAAACACATTTTAGATCAAAGTTTGTATCCACCAACAAAACTCCAGCAAATGGCTCCACTATATCACCGAGAACCTTAGGATATTTTGGTTCATGCGCTAAGCAAGCAGAAGACTTATTTTGACAGTTATTTATCTCATGCTCATCAGGTAATCGGGCTTCATATCTGGATAGATTCGAATGCAAGCTTCTTCTGCAATTGTCTTCATACGCAACCAATGATATCGTTTTGTACACTTTACATTCATAGAATTTGCATTTACCATTGTATTAAAATAACAAATTGTATTCACTATCTCAGGAGGACAAACATTTTGCAGGGACGACCGAGAGCTAAATATTGTTTTGGATCAAAATACTCATCTCGGATGCATGCTGGAAAACCCTTTCCTTTGGACACCTGCCTGTTGAATTTCAAGAATAATCCTCCCACACCATGCCTTTTACATAAAATCACACTTTTTATTATTTTGCCTTTGGAGGACTTATCCCACATCCAAAGCACAAGACTTTTTCTATTTCTTTATATACCTCAATGTCTTCAATATATACCAAGTAACAACGAAAGAAAGGCTTGCACTTGGACGATGGGGGATATGAGATCTATGGGGCCCTCTTGGCTTGGCATTCGGTTCCATGATGAGCCCTCGGTGTTGGGCGCATACCTTTTGTTCCTTTTTGATTCGAAACTTTGGTCCAATATATAAAATACAACGAACCTTTGGTTAAGAAACTTTAATTAAATCTTTTTAGCCTTAGTTCCCTTTTCATTCATTGATATTTGGGCTAAAAATTAAAATATCAAAAACCTTCAACAAGCTTAACTTTTGGAAAATAGAATATCAAAGCATTTCTTCTTCATAGAACCTCCAACTATGGCCAAATTATGAAAGCCTTTCTCTATACTTAGCTCTTGTCTTTAGCCAATAAAATATCAAATACTCTTCTTCCTTTTGCGACCATGGTGTCTACATCCGAGGGGAGATACTTTTTCTTCGGTTAAGTTTCGATACGTCAGTCATGAAATTGTTCTATTTTTTGCATTGTCAATATTGCTAGAAAAATTTAAGCACAAAATTTATTGAGTGCTAACAGATGGAAACAAATATTGAAACACAAATTACTTCTAGAAAAATAAGAAACTCCTAAATTCAACCTCCAGATAACAACTATGAACATAATCAGAGCTATGGATATTAGATGTTCAACAGGGAGAACTTGTAAATGCAAATTAATTCAGACTAAACCATCTAATTCCACTTTTCTTGATTGCGTACATCAAATGTAATAGGAATTGGAGTAAATGTATAGTAATGACTTTCAAATGTAATAAGGAAGCTAAATGGAAGTAAATCTAACTTAACTTCTACAAACAAGTGTAAACTAAAAATCAACAAACTACCACTAACTTTAAACATTATGAACTACTATTTATCCATATGTGAACAACATGAAACTAATGTAAGTTAGAAGCAAGTAGAAAACCTAACAAAGATGTTAAACTGAACTATATTAGATTTGGAAGGAAGTAGAAAACTTGATAAAGATATTTTATTATTAATCCAGATCTTGCAACATGAACATCTTCATTAAACTAAAACAACTCAACGAAATGGAATCATCAAGTATAACTTGAAAATAAACTATTTAAAAACAACATTCTGAACAGTAACTAAGTACAAAACTGGTTAAAGAAATGACTGTTAGAAGAAAGATAAGAAGAGGATAAGGAAGAAATAAGAAAGGAGGAAATAATGATGAAAATTGAATTAAAAACTCCAAATAACATAAAACAAAATTAAATTACATCTCAAACTACTAAGGAGGAACAGGAAGAATGGTGATCAAGAGACAGAATAAATTAGATTAAAAAAAAAGCCTAAAATAATACAGAAAACACACAGGTCTGAATGACAATCTGAACACCGATCTGAATGGCAATCCAAATGACGATCTGAATGGAGGAAAACATTTAAAAGTGAGGGAAATAAGAGTTTTTGAATGATTTAATTACCACCTGGCTTTATGCAAATGATCCTACAGTGCACAGGAAGCAGTAGAGAGATGATTAGAGGCTAAGGAATTATCTATGCAAATCATTACCTAAGAGAAAGAATGATTCTATGAGAAGTTAGAAGAAATTTGGAATAGAAGAAGGGAGAAGGTTGGAATAGAAGAAAGAAGAATTAACTTACAACAAACAGGAAGAAAAAATAACAGAGGAGAAAAGAAGGAAAGGAATGCTAACTATGGAAGAATTTGGAAGCAATATTTAACTATGATGATGGAAGAAAGAATGAAAACAAACTACAAATTATTAAACTACTGAACTATTGGTCGACCATTCTAACTTAGAAGAAGGAAGGTTGTATTAATCAACAGAATATTAATTACAGAGGAATGAAGATAATACACACAAAAAAAATGAATTAAAGTACACATAGGAAATAAACTAGTTAATTGCAAGAAAAGAAATGCATAAAATGTAAATAAAACCTCTAGTTGATGAGGGGCCCTTCCTAGCAATCAGAGGGTGAACTAGCTCAACTTAAACGACTACCAGTAGAACATCAACAAGCTGCTACTTCCATTAACTTGAGAAAAGTTACAGACTCTGTCTTCACACTATCTATGACTGCAAATGCTTGGACTAAGACTGGAAAACCATCATAAATTCAGAATCTAACTCATTTCAATCACAGAGGCAACTATTTACATGTTACAAATGGGTGAGAGGGTCGACAGAGTCGACCTCTCTAATAATAGGAGTGTTTAAATGATTGTAATATGACAACACAGGGGCATTCTTCAGACTTTGACTGGATTAGTTCCTTCTCAGAGCAGTTGCAACGTCGATCTAACTCAGCCGTGAACAAGTAGTGTGCTGGCAGACTGAATCGTGGGCAGGTGGACTCCTTCCATAACGACGACATGAATGAACATGAGCAGATGTGCGTAACTCTCGGCCAAGCGAATAAGAGAGCAGGTGTGTTGGAGTGTTGATGTGGGCGTGGGAGTTATGTTGGTAGGCTGAACGTGGACAGCTGGACTCCTTCCAGAATAATGGCATGAGTGAGAGCTTAGCCAACATGCATGACTCCAGGCTGAATGCATAGATGAATCAAGGCTTGGAGAATTCACATGGATGTGAGATGTGCTGTCAAGCTTGGAGAGCATAAGGACGGATCTTCTAGAGCGATAGCTCATTAACCAGGCCCATTGTGTGTCGAACAGAACCCATGTGTCCTTCTCTTCATTTAATAGTCTAAGATGTGTCAACCATGGATTTCGCGGGCTGAAGGGAGGTCTGAACGATGAGCTGAAAGCGTTTTGGGCTGAGCACGTAGAGCATGGGATGAATGATGGGTAATTTGTAAATAATAACCTGTCAATTAAAACCATAAATGTTAATTATGCCCAAAAACATCATTTTAATCATAAATAACCCATAATATATGAAATATAACAAGATTTGCATGGTAAGTAAATTTGTGCATACCTGGACTGTTTGATGAGCTGAATGGATAAGAAAACAACTTACTATAGCAAAAACGATAGAAATAACGTCACTTCGAGTAAATTAAATGATAAAAAATGGTGACAATATTGGACACCAACATTCCCCCAAAACCGGAGTCATGCCAGGTCCCACTGAGCAAAACAAAAAGTAATTAGGAAGAAGGCCGAGCTGCGGTAGTAGCGGTCTTCGACTCGAATGATGGAGATGCATGCTTGGCCTGGAGCTTCTTAAAATGACCCCTTAAGGAATTATACTTTACTCTAAGGATAGCATTGGATGTTATTTTGGCGTTAACTGAGCATTCAGTGCTTTTCAACTGTGTACGCAACATCTTATTTTCTTCAAGGAGTTCTGAGATTGTCTCCACATAGCTTTGACTTTGTTCTGTTAATTGTGCTATCTCTTGGGTTAACTGATCCCACTTTTGCTGACTCAAAATAGGTTGTTATGTACCATGCTCCAAGTCTATTTGAGGACTCTTTTCTTTTGGAGATGTCTCAACATTAATAGTCTGTTCTTCAGATATTTTGTATTTGTTACATGCAGGAGAGCTTCTAGTAGCATAGGCTTCACTCATCTGAATGGATGCATTAGCTAGTGTGAGGAGGGATGACTCAAAGGTATGATCGTCCAACTGAATATTTGATCATGAGGGCTGACTAATAGTTTGAATGTCAGGCTAATCAATGGACTAGTCATGATTTGTCTCTCTAGGTTCAGTAGGAGAATGCTTTGAATGGACATAGTGCATATAATCTAAGGAATTCTCATCAAATCATATACATTTAGCGTTTGGTTTTTCTTGGGCATGAAGGTGTTCTTGAGAAGGAGAAGATTTGACAGTAGATAAATGAGGGTTTAAGATCTCAAAACCAAAATGGTCCCAAGTTTGACCCATCTCCTCTGGATGATGAATGATTAAAAGCTTAATGAGACAATGGTGATATAAGCTACCAGAAGGGTTGATGGTATTCTTTCTAACTTGACTCGACATCTTTTCCAAGCTCTTTAGGAAGTAGAATGGGAAATTTAAGGTATAATTATTGACAAAATGAGCTAACAGTCTAACGTAGAAAGCTTTAAAAACAATGAACTTACCTTTGCAGGTGACTAAGTGAATGATAATGGTAAAAAGATCCAAGTACTTTGGCTTGATTTATTCTCTATGAAAACCTTTGGTGCTAGTAATGTGTTGAAAATCGGGCTTGAGAGAGAACTAATGAGCTTCTCATGGAAGAAACAAATGCTTGTGCCATCAGGCACCTTCTCTAGCGAGCTTCGTAGCTAACACTATTGGCTCTTCTGTTATGAAGAAAACAAGATGGCCAACCTTGGCCGTTTTGCCATCGAAACCTTTGGCATATAGCAATGAAATCTCATGGTCGTGACCATCAAGACGATGGAGAAATGGATTGCAACCTGCTTGAGAGAATAACTCATGGCATCTTTTAAACTCAGGGATATGAAGAAGATCTTGGTAGCTACGTGGCTCACAATGGTTAGGCATTGCTTGATAGAGGATGGGGGAAACAACATATAAATGCAGGGAATACAAGGAATTTGCAAAGGACGCAGCTCGCAAAGAGAGAAATGAAGGGTGAATAGAGTGAAGCAGAAGTTCACGCAGCCATCAGTTAAATTGAGGTCTGTTTGGATGGCTGGATGGTCATAGATAAAGCGTGTTTTGAAAGATCACACTTGTACTTTAAAGATCTTGAGTTAAGTACCATAATTGAAGTGCATGAATCCAGTAGATGCATGTTTGATATAGCAAATTCAACCATGTCCAAAGCCAAGCTTTGTACAGGTTGAATGAAATTCACATAATGGGATATTCTACATGTGGAAGATCACAAGGATCCGATCCATATGCTGGCAATCTATACGATAGGTAAGGCCATAGTGGTCATACAATGATTCATAATGACACAAGATTCATTCATTTAACAAGATGAGATGAATGAGGAAATATAACCAAGTGCGAGATTTGACGTTTAATTGATCCCTATCATCATTGGTTAGTTAGAATTTTCAAAAATATCTAGCATGCTATTTGAAATATATAAGCTAAATTTTCTTCAGCACTTTTATTCAAAATATTGCTTATTTGTTGCATTCGTCACTGCATTTGGATCGGCATTCAATTTGTCATTTAGCCTTTCATATAGACTTTTGTCTATACAAACTTTTATTGCTGAAGCCAACTGGGATTGATTTTTGCAAGGAATTTTAAGGCTGCTAGTGCACAGAAAATGTTGTAAACTTTGCTTTCTGGAATTTTTAAGTCATGTCCCCTTTTGTTTGTCTTTAATTAAAACAACTCGCCTTTTGTTTTTGCATTAACCTGCAAACATCTATCAATTTCAGAGATAAATAAACTTTTTTTGTTAATGAAAAAAAATTAGTTTAAAACAGTTCTAATCCTCCCCCAAACCAAAGATATGGCTTGTCCTCAAGCCAACAAAAAGAGCATTAGATATTCAATTATTTTATCAATAGATGAAAGAAATGTTGTAATACTTTTCTCAAAAAAATGAAATATTAACTAGACATGTAGATGATTCAGATATGCACATTACCATAAAGAATAGAACAGTGCTTAAAAGAACCATATGAAGAATGATAGTATAATTTGATATGAAAGATGCCATAGGAAAACTAGCCATCCATGACTCATTTTAGAGATTTCTTGTCATCCCAAGATATAGATAAGGTGTACCGTAAAGCTTGTGAGATTTTCATAATTACGGGTCCCATTTCTAGGATAATAACATACTAGATATTGTTTGAATTAGATGACAAGGTCCAAGTTCAACTTATAGTTATTCTCTAATGACAGTATAGATGATTGGCCAAAACATGTGTTTGTATACTCAGGTTTCTTATATATGAATCATGTGCATAGAAATGCATTAACTGATCTCTTTTACCCAATATTGACCCACTTCCAGCAGGCCTGTTCAGTACTCCGGCGGGTTTATCTCGGTACCATGCAATCATAGTCTCGCTTCCAGCAAGCTTGTTCAGTACCCTGATGGGTTTACTTGCATTTACCTAGCTTCCTTGTTTAAGATTTTACTTAGCATGGACCCGCTGCTAGCAGGCCTGTTCAGTACTCCAGCGGGTTTGCTTCATATAATGATGTATATATATATATATATATATATATATATTTTATAAGGAATCCGGTTGGTAGTAGAGTGTGCTACGCCTTCTAAACACATAATTTGAAATATTAGAGCGAACCTTTATGAGCAACTTTTACTTATAATAGCCAAAGTTAAAGATCATGTCAAAAGATAATAGCCTAAAGCTGTTCTTTGATCTATATCTATCTTTTCCATAAAAATTCAGTAATGTTCCCCACAAGAATAAAAATAACATTCACTTCTAAGTTACCTTTAAAAGATGCTTTAAGAGACAAGTTTTGATAATGAGTCTAGGATAATCCAATGATCCATAGGTGTAAGATAGTATATTGTTTGTTAAGATCATAGCAATTAAGATAGGTCTTTTAAGCAACAGTTCTAAATGATAATTAGAAATGTGCATGTTTGAATCAAATACCATATTCAAAATGATAAACGAAATGGTTACAAAATAATATAAATAACACTTTTTCTTTTGCTAAAAATGTCAATTTCAACAATAATTGAAAAAAAAAAGAAGGGATTAGGATAATTTTTTCTTTTTTCTTTTAAGTGCTTCCCTTTCAATAATATTGCATGAGGGGATAAGGTCCTTGTAATTAAGCTGCAAAACCATTGTTAGATGATTTTGATTTATTCAAACAAAACATATGTACAAAAAAGAATCAAAAGAAATCTAAAAAAAAGGGAGAAAATTTTTCCTATTTTTAATGGCAAAAATTTCATGAGTTGATCATACAAATGAAATTCCCTGTATAGATACAATCATCTTGTCAGAAATAACTCTTCATTATTATAGATAAAACAAAAACACAATATATTTACATATGTAGAAATAAAGACAATCCTTTAGAAATTTCAGGGACTAGGAGGAGGAGGAATGATTTCCTCTTCTACCAGTTCCATCTCCTGCTGTTGTAAGGCATTATGTACAAAGTCTTGTTTAGATATAGGTTGGTGATAAAGTATAAGTCTATGGCCATTTAAAACAAAGGAAGTTTGACAATCATCAATTGTTTTAATTTTAACAGATCCATTATCGAAAGATGTAACAATTTCATAAGGACCCATCCAGCGAGTAGTCAATTTACCTTTAAAATTTTTGTATATTGAATCGAAAAGTAATGCCCAGTCTCCTATTTTAAATTGTTTTTGTTTAATGTATCTGTCATGCCATTTTTTACGTTGATTCTGTATTAAGATTTATCATTGGATAGCATCCTGTCTAATCTCGTCTAATTCATTTATTTGTAGGATTCGTTGTTTTTGTGCTTCTTCTAAATTCATTCCTAACTGATCAGCCATACAAAATGTCTTAACCTGAAATTCAATGGGTAGGAGAACCTGTTTGCCATAAACAAGTTCATAAGGTGTGTGGCCAGTGGTGTTTCTCCAAGTTATTCTATAAGTCCACAAGGCTTCTGGGATCCTATCTTCCCAGTCCTTGTGGTGTAACTGAATGGTCTTGGTCATGATAGTTCTAATACTTTGTTTGTGCTTTCTACTTGACCATTTGCCTGAGGATGATATAGTGAAGATTTGCAATGTCTAATGCCATATTTATTAGTAAGTTCTTTCATTAACTTGGAGTGAATTGAGATCCTTGATCAGTTACAATTTCCCTAGGTACACCAAATCGGGTAAATATTTCTTCACACATAAACTCTACCACTGATTTTTCTGTGGCTCGGAATAAAGCTTTGGCTTCTACCCACTTGGTGACATAATCTGTATAGACTAGAGTTTACTTTTTCTTACGAGACATAGGGGAAATTGGTCCAACAAAATCTAGAGCCCATTTTTCAAAAGGTCAATCATAACTTGAGGTTGCAAAGGAATCTCATCAGATGGCATAGGTCTACCCATTCTTTGGCAACTATCGCATCCCTTGACATATTTGGCAGCATCCTTGAAGATGCTTGGCCAATAATATCCAAAATGTAAAACCTTATATGCTGTTCTTTTATCAGAAAAGTGTCCACTGCAAGGTCCACCATGACATGCATGAAGAATCTTTGCCATCTCATCCTCTCGTACACATCTTCTAATAATAAGGTCAGGACTGGTACGGAAGAGATCATTATCCACCCAGGAATAGTTAGAGCTTTGAACTATGATTCTATGTTTCTAGGGTGGAGAGATATGGTTTGGTAGCTTTCCAATTGCCAAATAATTAGCTATGTCTGCGAACCATGGGGCTCGAATAGATACAGTGAATAAATGTTCATCTGGGAAGCTATTCATCAACAGTACTATCATCATTGTCAATTTGAATATGGGAGAGAAAGTCAGCTACTACATTCTCTCGACCAGGACGGTCAACGATGGTAATATTAAACTCTTGTAATAGAAGAAGCCACCGAGTCAATCTGCCATTGGTAACTGGTTTATTCATCAAAAATATGACAACAAAATGATTGGTATGTATGAAAATTTCATATCCTGTGATATACTGACGAAACTTATTGATGGAATAGACTATTGCGAGGAACTCTTTTTCGGTAACAGTGTATTTTGATTCTGCAGGAGTCAAGTTTTTACTAGCGAAATAAATGGCATAAGATAATTTTTCCTCTTTTTGACCTAAGACTGCCCCTATAGCTATATCGGATGCATTAGTAGAGATATGAAAAGGAAGGGACCAGTTAGGTCCCCTAAGCACTGGTGCTACTAATAACTTTGCTTTTAAAGTTTCGAAAGCCTATTGACAAGGTTCAGTCCATTGAAATTATGTGTTCTTTATGAGTAGTTTGAACATAGGCGCGACTATCTTGGTGAAATTTTCTATAAACCTCCTATAATAACCTGCATGGCCAAGAAAGCTTCTAACTTCCTTCGGAGTCTTTGGAGGAGGAAGATTGACAATTATATCTATCTTGGTAGGATCCACCTTGATACCTTGAAGAGAGACATGATGTCCTAGAACTATGCCCTCGGTTAATAACATCTTGCATTTTTCATGACTAAGGGCTAAGTTTGTGTCCTCACATCGAATAAGAACTATCTTGAGGTTGTTGAGGGCGTCTTGGAAGGTATTACCATAGACTGTGAAATCGTCCATGTAGACCTCTACACAATCATGTATAAGGTCAACAAAGATACCTAGAACTGCACGTTGGAAAGTAGCAGGTGCATTACAAAGGCCAAATGGTAACACTCGATAGGCATAAGTCCCCCAAGAGCAAGTAAAGGCAATATTATCTTGGTCCTCAGCTGCTATTAATATCTGATTGTATCCACATACTCATCTAGGAAAGAAAAATATTGTTTCCCCGATAGGGTATCTAACACCTGATCTATAAAAGGTAGAGGGAAATAGTCTTTAAGAGTGGCCTTGTTCAATTCTCGAAAATCAACATAGATACACCACTTCCCTATGACTTTCTTTGGAACTACTACCAGAGGAGACACCCACTTACTATTGTAAATTGGGTAAATGAATCTAGCATTAAGAAGTTTTTGCAATTCTTCTTTTACAATATCGTTGAGAGTTGGGTTCATTTTCCTATGGGGTTGTCTGATGGGAGGTATGCTTGTGTCTATGTAAATGTGGTGAATACAAGTATCTGGGTGTATACCCTTCATATCGTTGTATTCCCAAGCGAAAGCTCCAGTTTGACTTTTGAGAACTTTAACAATTTCTTTTGCTTACTCTCACCTAAACTTGCGTTTATATGTATAAATTTTTCGGAACTAACTTCACATGATACGGTATAAGATCCTAGTTGTTCTTCAATTGAAAAGACACAAAATGTACTTGTAAATGTTGAGAGACTCATGTTTTGTTGAAATTCGTCTCCAAAAATCTAGTCAAGTTGGGAAAAAGACTGAGGAAAGTCTATACATGTGGTGGAGGAAATAAATTGATTCAACATGTTTTCAATATTTTGTTCTTGAAGTGCCCAGGAAAGATCACTAACAAGGGAAAGTTCTTCCAGGTTTTCCTCTCCAAAAGGACAATCTAACCAAAATAAGCTCTCCACTATGGGCTGTGCTGGTGTATATAAAGCTAGTCTTCTTGTAGATAACCCATAAGAGATAACCATTTCTCCATCCCTACATCCAATGAATGCATTAGCAGTAGCCAGCTAGGGTCTTCCTAAAATGATAGGATGCCCCCTAGATGGTTCTTTTGATTGAATAACCATGAAGTCCATGGGATATTCCCATGAGGCTACTGACACCATAATATCATCTAATATCCCGGTAGGTTGTACCATAGTACGATCTGCTAGTTCTAACATTGTTGGGGTAGGGCGGAGGAATGGTCCTAATTGGAGAGCTTCTAAAACTGTAGTAGTCATTAGGTTAATAGCAGCCTCTAGATCAATGAGTGTGTTCCCTATAGCAGTAGTGTTAATGAGAACAGTTACTACAAGATTTCATGTATTTGTATACTTCAGAATTCTAGGATGTTCTGCTATACAATCTGAGATTTCACCTATGACATGTATTGTTGGAGGGTCTTTTTGTTTCTTAATTGGTCTCTTAATGCAGAGTTCTTTTATTACTTTACCAAAGATTGGTTTATCTTTAATGGCTCGTAATAAAGGAATCTTAATACAAATATTTTTCAATTCATTAATGATGTTATATTCTAGGTAAGTTACAGGTTTTTCTATTATTAGACGCTCCAGATATGGAGGTGATTTATTTCCCTATATTACTTCTTTATGAGGAAGGTTATGTGTTGAAGATTTAGGAACAACCACATTTTCAAGAATGACATCGTTCAAAATTTCATTAGGTATATTTTCTTCTTCATTTTCTTCTCGAATAACAACTGATGACTTAGGATGATCTTGCAAAACTCTTCCAGACCGCAATTGAACTTCATGTATTGGTGCGGATGAAATAGCATATGATGGAAGAAGTAACAACCCAATGTTATTAAGAGCTTAGGTTGGTTTATTGTTAGGATTCGGTATCGGTTGTGTGGGTAATATTGTGGGTCTTGGAGGGTTCATATTTTGGAAATGATGAGGTTGATTTGAGATAGGGGGTAGTGAAGGAGGTGCATATCCAGGTAAAAATTGTTGAACATTAGGTGGGTAAGGATAGTTAGGCATAGGAGGAGATGGTTGGGCAAAATATTGTCCTCTCCATCCTTGAGGCCATTGCTGTTGTTGATCATTTTGAGGAGGGTACTGTGGTGGCCAATTCTACCAGCCTGAAGTGTTCCATTGTTGCGGAGGTTGATAAGGATGGTAGTAAGGTGGAAATTGGAATGATGGATCCTAACCCGAAGGTTGATCCCTAGGCTGCCAAGGCATCCTAGATGTTTCACCAAAACTTCCACTCTTGTATATAGCTTGCAACCTAGGCAACGATGGACAACTATCATTGGGATGCTCTTCTATACAGAGGTGAAAAACTAAAACATTGTTTAATGGACATTCTCTTTGAGGATGTTTAGTTCTACACCTAGGGCAGAAAATACTCATTGTTGCACGCTCTTCATCTTGTCTCTTTTTAGCTTGTAATGCATCTAGTTGGGAACTCATAGCTCCTAAAATATCTATTTTGAAGTTTTCTAATAGGTTCCCTAACTCTACCCTTGTAACTTCACTAGGACTGGATGTGTTGCCTTTTGGATTTCTAACATAAGGTTCTCAAAAGTGTCTTCCACCTTTCCCTCTACTCCTAGAGTAATTCCTACATAGTTCACAAATCTCTGCAAAATATTTATGAGAAATGTCTCATGCTGCCATGAGATTAAGGTTATCCAAGAATTCTTCTAAGATTCCTTTAAGGAAGAGTGTTCTTACTGCATCTTCCCGAAGATCACTATATTTAGATTTGTGTAACACACAGTTAAATCTTTCGAGATAGTCCTCCAGGATCTCATCTTCAAGTTGTTGAATTTTAAAAATAGCATTGCAAGAATCCTTTGGTCTACAGTAATCCTGATATTTTCAAAGAAATGAATTCTTCATGTCTTCCCAAGATTTAATACTATATTCTCCCAATCCCATGAACCATCGAAGAGAAGAATCTTTTAATGTAGTAGGAAAAAGTTTTAGTTTTTGGCCATCTTGTAGGTAATTGTAACTTCTACACAAAATGTCAAACTCAAATAAGAATGTGTCTGGATCCTCACTGCTTTTTCCATAGAAAGTTGGTAGTGAGGAAGGAGGGATATTTTTCCTAGTAACATCTTGTGCATTGTCTAAGATGGGAAACCCAAAGGTACCTTCAATTCTAACTTCTCCTTATTCTTCATCTTGTCGGACACAATCTTCATGTTCATCCTCCATGAAGATTCTATTACCAAAGAGAGAAAATCTAGGTGGCTCCTTTCTTGGTATATATGGGATATCCCAACGTTCTTTTTCAGGAAGGGTATTCTTCTTTTTAGGAGGAAAATGATTAGCTACGTGGGAATCTAGTCCAGGAGGTTCTACTATTGTTGTGTCAATATGTGAGATGATGATGTTTGTAGAGCTCCCAAAAAGAGCATCTACTTGTGTAGGATTGACAAAATCTACCAAATCTAGACCACCCACTATTGAAAAGGTAGTGTTGTTGGGATTTTGAACTAATGGAGGGTTAAGAAGTTTTGAAATTTTACCCTTCATAGTTTCCTCTTGTATAAGTTCAGTCTCAAAACAAGCTTGAGGTTATTCTAGTGGAATTTCCTTATGAATAGACTATTTTGATGTCCCTATGATTCCTTTAAAATGTTTCCAGAGAAGGTTTCTTTAGCCTTCCAAGTAGGACTATCCCCTTTAGGTGTCTTCAGATACCTTTATATTGAGTTAGTAGTTGGGGTGGCACGTCCCCTGTATAGGTTAGTAGGAATTTGAGTTTTAATAAATCTACCTTGTGAATCTCTAGACCTATTCATGAAAACAAATTATATCTGAAATAAACTTTGACTGCATAACTACTACTGCTGGGTTTTGGGGATGCCTGTTATAACAGATGCACAGGTTCTTACCTCTCATCTTACTGCTCACCCGCCACCAACCTAATCTAATTTACCACTAAGTTTTGAAAGAGAAGTTCTACCTATCTTCAATTGAATTCTACCTATTTCAACTTCCCGGCAACGACACCAAAATGTTGGGTGTGTGAGCTATCTCAAATAAAAACAACACCTAATATTAATTATCAATCGGGATTAGTAAACTTAGAGTTGAAAGCAAAATATATGCCAAGGTAGAAACAGTTCTAAAGTTTCAAGTTTGTCAGACCTAGAAAATATTTAGTAAGGAAAAAGATTGAAAGATCTTTCAAAATGAAAAACCGAGTTAAACATTTAATAATACATTCAAATCACAGACCAAAATAGTGCTAGATCATACTACTCTACCTCTATGGTTAATTAATAAGAAAGATGGAAACAAATACTGAAACACAAATTACTTCTAGAAAAATAAGAAACTCCTAAATTCAACTTCCAGATAACAACTATGAACAGAATCAGAGCTATGGATATTAGATGTTTAATAGGAGAACTTGTAAATGTAAATTAATTCAGACTAAAACATCTAATTCCACTCTTCTTGATTACATACATCAAATGTAATAGGAACTGGAGTAAATGTATCGTAATGAATTTCAATTGTAATAAGGAAGCTAAATGGAAGTAAATCTAACATAACTTCTACAAACAAGTGTAAACTAAAAATCAACAAACTACCACTAACTTTAAACATTATGAACTACTGTCGATCCATATGTGAACAACATGAAACTAATATAAGTTAGAAGCAAGTAGAAAACCTAACAAAGATGTTAAACTGAACTATATTAGATTTGGAAGCAAGTAGAAAACTTGATAAAGATATTTTATTATTAATCCATATCTTGCAACATGAACATCTTCATTAAACTAAAACAACTCAACGAAATGGAATCATCAAGTATAACTTGAAAATAAACTATTTAAAAACAACATTCTGAACAGTAACTAAGTACAAAACTGGTTAAAGAACTGACTGTTAGAAGAAAGATAAGAAGAGGATAAGGAAGAAATAAGAAAGGAGGAAATAATGATGAAAATTGAATTAAAAACTCCAAATAACATAAAACAAGATTAAATTACATCTCAAACTATTAAGGAGGAACATGAAGAATGATGATTAAGAGATAGAAGAAATTAGATTCAGAAAAAGGCCTAAAATAATACAGAAAACACATAGGTCCGAATGATGATTCGAACGCCAGTCTGAATGGCAATATGAATGATGATCCGAATGGAGGAAAACGTTTAAAAGTGAGGGAAAGAAGAGTTTTTGAATGATTTAATTACCACCTGGCTTTATGCAAATGATTTGATAGTGCATAGGAAGTAGTAGAGAGATGATTAGAGGCTAAGGAATTATCTATGCAAATCATTACCTAAGAGAAAGAATGATTCTATGAGAAGTTGGAAGGAAGTTGGAATAGAAGAAGGGAGAAGGTTGGAATAGAAGAAAGAAGAATTAACCTACAACAAACAAGAAGAAAAACTAATAGAGGAGAAAAGAAGGAAAGGAATGCTAACTATGGAAGAATTTGGAAGCAATATTTAACTATGATGATGGAAGAAAGACTGAAAACAAACTACAAATTATTAAACTATTGAACTATTGGTCAACCATTTTACCTCAAAAGAAGGAAGAGTGTATTAATCAGCAGAATATTAATTACAGAGGAATGAATATAATACACACAAGAAAAATGAATTAAAGTACACACAGGAAATAAAGTAGTTAATTGCAAGAAAAGAAATGCAGAAAATGTAAATAAAACCTCCAATTGATGAGGGGCCTTTCCCAACAATCAGAGGGTGAACTAGCTCAACTTAAATGACTACCAGCAGAACATCAACAAGCTTCTACTTCCATTAACTTGATAAAATTTACAGACTCTGTCTTCACATTATCTACGACTGCAAATGCTTGGACTAAGACTAGAAAACCATTATAAATTCAGAAGCTAACTCGTCTCAATCACAGAGGTGACTATTTATAAGTTACAAATGGCTGAGAGGGTCAACAAAGTCGACCTCTCTAATAATAGGAGTGTTTAAATGATTGTAACAACTGATTAAATTGATATATGCCAACACAGGGACGTTCTTCAGACTTTGATGGGATTATTTCCTTCTCAGAGCAGCTGCAACGTCGATCTAACTTAGACGTGGACAAGCAGTGTGCTGGAAGACTGAATCATGGGCAAGTGGACTCCTTCCAGAATGATGGCATGAATGAACATGAGTAGGTGTGCGTAACTCCCAGCCAAAAGAATAAGAGAGCAGGTGTACTGGAGTGTTGACGTGGACGTGGGAGTTATGTTGGTAGGCTAAACGTGGATGGCTGGACTCCTTCCAGAATAATGGCATGAGCGAGAGCTTGGCCAACACACATGACTCCAAGATGAATGCATAGGCAAATCAAGGCTTGGAGCATTCACGTGGATGTGAGATGTGTTGTCAGGATTGGCGAGCATAAGGATGGATCTTCTAGAGTGATATCTCATTAAACAGGCCCATTGCGTGTCAAACAAAACCCATGTGTCCTCTTCATTCAATAGTCTAAGATGTGTCAACCATGAATTTCACGGGCTGAACGGAGGGCTGAATAGTGAGCTGAAAGCGTTTTGGGCTAAGCACGTATCCCATGGGCTGAATGATGGGTAATTTGCAAATCATAGTCTGTCAATTAAAACCATAAATCTTAATTATGCCCAAAAACATCATTTTAATCATAAATAACCCATAATATATGAAATATAACAAGATTTTCATGGTAAGTAAATTTGTGCATACCTGGACTATTTGATGAGCTGAATGGCTAAGAAAACAAATTACTATAGCAAAAACGATAGAAATAACGTCACTTCGAGTAAATTAAATGATAAAAAATGGTGACAATATTGGACACCAATAGCTAGTAACTAGTGTCACTTATTTGATTATTTTATTTGTATTAACACTATATTGAATAAAATCGCATTAAGGATGATCGAGGATCTTTCATTTGATGACTAACAAGTCTATTGCAATAAAGAGTATGGACAAAGATCACATGCATAATAAAAGAAGAAGCAAACATATGGATGATGAACACAAATAAAAGAGACACTGGATTGATAAAAGAGTTTGTATAAGGTTGGACTACATCTTTGGACCCACTTCTCAATGGAGAGGCCTCTTTAATTATCTCAACAATTTCATCGAAAAATACATGGCAATACCTTAACATTGATGATGGAGAAAATTGTTGCTCAGATCCAAAATATGACTTCACCAGTGACTTTGACTCATGAAAATGATGAAGAATGACTATACATATGGCCACCTTTGCCTCCCAACCAACCACAATAGTCTCCTCCTCTCTCTACACACAATGCAGGCTCACATAGAGAAAGTTGTGCTCAAAAGCACTTGGAGCTTCCAATTAATGGATCTCCCCCACAACATTGAACATCAAATGGCTTGTGATTAAATAGTTTGATGTTACCCATGGTGGCATGATTTTAATGGGCCAAAACGTAGCCCATGCGTTGGGCTTGTTATTATTTGTTTTTAGCCATTGGTTGCAACTAGTATTCCTAGTTATATATATAATTATATCACATTTGTTGCAACCATATAACATATATAGCATATGACAATTCGGGGTTGGTTCAATGACCATTTGGTTGGGTATTGGCAATGTATTTTAGTATTGATATATATGTTGTTACATTTGTTAAAACCTCTTGGAAAACATACAATATGACAAACTCATTGTTTGGGGTTTTGTTACAACATGTTAAGGTGGTTGGGGCCCAAATTGAAACCAATTTAAAGTTAAATAACAATATTTCCATGTAGTGTATAGCAAAAACAAGGTTGGAAGAGTTGTTAGGGAACTCGGCTTGTGGACACGAGGTTGGGGGTTTGACTCCCGTGACATCTCATATATTTTGGTAAATGTTGAAACTTAAAAGGCCAATGGGGTCTGCCATGTGGCGGCCCCAGGTTGGTCTACTTGTGCCACTTTGGATGCCACATGTCACAAAACGATTGGTCCATCTCATCACCAACTTGTCATGTCACCCCTATTTCCTTCCATGTGTCGCCATGTCATTGGTCCATTCTCTTTCCATATCATATTTGTATTATATGGATGCCACATGTCACCCTTGTAGTGGTGCCACGTGGCCCTCTTTTTTTCCCATTTCCCTTGTTTCCATAAAACCAGGACTGCCATGTGGTGGCCCTAGATTGGTCTACTTGTGCCACTTTGGATGCCACATGTCGTGAAACGATTAGTGCATCTTATCACCAACTTTTCATGTCACCCCTAGTACCTGCTATGTGTTGCCATGTAACTATCTCATTCTCTTTCCATGTCATAGACGTACTATATGGATTCCACGTGTCACCCTTGCAGTGGTTCCATGTGCCCCTCTTTTTTTCCCATTTCCCTTATTTCCATAAAACTTCAGAACATGATATCTTATGCATACGAAGTCTGTTTGAGGTGATTCAAGAAGTGTTGGTTTCATCTCGATGAGCTATTCGTCATGGCACTATTTTTGGTGACATATGAGGATTATAAAAAAATTTCCTTTTAAGATCCACCCGAGTCAAAGGACTACATCAAAATAGTGTTAAGGAAGTCTTATAGAATGAAAATATCAATGTATTCCCTTAGAGGTATGTTCAATTACTCATATTAACTATGCTATAATATGGTGAAGATTTATACTTAAGCTATGGAATTTGATTACCACTAGATTGATATTTAATAAAATAAATTAATGTCTATAAATGATAAAATTTTATTGCTATATTATTAAGATTAAATAAATTTGAGATTAATATTTATCTCATAAATGTAGAGTACTCTTCCTTGTATACCAAATAAAATGTTTCAAAATTAAACAAATTTGAGCCAAGGCTTTATCTCATGAACGTGTAATACTCTTCCTTTTATAAAAATCAATGTTTCAAAGAACAAATAATTTATAAAAAAATTCTACTCAGGTATAGTTTTCCCAAAAGCATGCAATTAATATATAGAGTCATGATGTTAGAAGTAAATTTGACCTTTTTCTTTCATTGAAAAATTTCTATACCTTATATTGAAATTATAATTAAAATTCAAGTGCATAAACGAGAGCCCAGTCCAATGGATCCAAAGGAACACCCGAACAAAACACAACTACCAGAAAGTATCCCGTCCAAATAGAAGTAGGAAGAAAGTAATAGCCAAGTAAAGGAGGATTGAGGCCCCAACCACATACCAACCCCGATAAGGCATATCAACACATTGCCAGCCAAAAATAAGTGGAATATATCTGCTAAGGACTAAAATATGTATGTACAAAAAATAAGGCTGCAAAAAAGCTCAGCCAAACTCAGGAAAAGTAAATCACCTCTCTACCATAATAGTGCAAACACCCCCGATACATTCCTCAAAGTGAATGTGATTTGCAGTAGGAGATAAACCCAAACATGACATGGAGTCGATGAGAAATTTGTATTCACGATATATGTGCACAAGTGAAATTTGAGGAAGCTTGTAGAGAAAGGATTGCACTTGTTTCATCCAAGGAGTCAACATCATATCCTAGACAATTGATAATGATCACTGAGTCACCTGCGATTTCCTGTAAAATGAAGTGATGATGCTTCTAAAAAAGGAGTACCATTTAGAGTGCAAGGAGCTCGCCTTTTGTATTTGTCCCATTGCCGCAATTCATCCACAAGTTAAAATTTCTGTCCTGGTCCAGAAATATGGCCACACGCGCACCACAAACAATTGCAAAATTTTGATAGGATCTGTCAAATTGAGCCCTACATCCAAAGGAAAACATATTTAAAGGAGGTATTAACTTATGTGGGGAACATGGGATATTTTTAGGAGAGCTAGAGAGTTCCAAGAAACCAGCAATCACCCTCCTTGAACACCACTCACATGTAATAAGTTTTCCTTCAAAAATATGTAAATTTCTTGCTTTCCACATTTCCCAAATGATTTAGCAAGCTACTTCACCAAAATCCATATTGAAAGTGAACCAAGAAAGGAGGCACTCCCGGATCGAGTTCCCATTCCAAGATCTAATACTAGTGAGGGAAAGGTGTATAGTACGCCATATTTTGGCCACAAAAGGGCAAGAAACAAACAAATGTTGCACAGTGCCTTTATCATTTTTGCATAGAGAGAAACGTTTGAGGTCGTAAAAACCATGCTTTTGTAAATTATCTCACGTCCAAATTTTATCCTCTAAATTCATCCATATAAATAATCTAACCTTTGGAGGAATTTTCCTTTTCTAGATAGATGTATACCACCACCTAATTTCTATCGAAATCTCAGACATCATGTCTTGATAGGAAAGTTTAGTAGAGAGGGATCCATAATTTGAATTACAAGACCATTTTATAGAATCCAAGATTTTAGGTAATAGAATGCTACATCTATAAAGGCCATTATTTACTCTGTCCATTCCAAAGCCAGTCTTCCATATAATCCCAATTGTGTAGTATTTATCCATATCCCAAAACTGCTGATAGGAGATCAATTGTACAAAGCATGATGGAGGAGCCAAGTTCCATGTGATTTGAGATGAAGAATAAGTTCTTCAGACAATATGAAAGGGATTAGTCCACCAATGATGGGATCCTACCTACCTTGATGGACCAACCATTCCCAGGAAGCCATTACATCCAATCTGCAATGATATAAAAGGATGAAAGTAAACCTGCCCAGATATTGGAAACACCGTTTTTGTTTTTGTTTTTTGATTGCATCACTGACCCATTCCAAATGTATCTCTTTATTAATGAAACACCATAAATTATCCTCGGTCAAGGAACACCAAATACTTTTTGCAAGTAAAACAACGGATAATTTAAAGATTTTTTTTATAGACCATCCGCCATATTCCACTGGGTGAGCTAGTCTTTCCCAATCCACAAGCCGATATTTATGGTTGTGATTCCCGACCTAGATAAAATGGAAAATTTTCCGGCGACTCCCTGATAAAATCGATTTTGGAACCTTACACATGGATAACCAGAAGACTAACAAATTTTGAAGCACTAATTTTTCTAATGCAAGACGTTCGCCCATTGAAATCCATTTCCAGCACCACGGGAGCATGCGTTTATCAAACAGTTTAAGTAGCCATAAATAGTTATCTTTCCTATAACCATTCGTCTTCAAGAATTATCCCAAATATCTAGTGCCCTCGACAGGATTACAAAATTTTTATGGGAGGAGTGTCGATAAGGCCATCATTTCCTCAGTCTTGATATTTTGTTTTAACATGATGGATTTTTTTTCTTCTAATCATCATGCCAAAAGACCTACAATAAAGAGTAAGTATCTCATTGAATTTACCCCACACCTTTAGCTTTCTCATCCCAAAAAGCATAAAATCATCAACGAAAAGTTGATGAGTAAGTGACACAGAAGGAAATATTTTTATGCCTTCAATAAGGTTTTGTATCTTTGCCTTGAAAACAAGCCTGCTTAGGCCTTCAATGATGACTAGGAAAAACAAGGGGAAAGCGAGCATCCTTACTCGGACCTTTGGTGATAGGGAAGAACTTCGGTGGGATTCCATTTATCAAGATCACAAAGTTAACATAAATGATGCATGCCATAATCCACCCAATGGCCTTCCATGGAAGACAAATTTGCATGAGGGCGAGTCTCAAGAAACCCTAGTTGACCTTATCATAAGCCCTGGTTAAGTTCAGTTGTAGAATGATTCCATTTAAGTTTCTGGTCTTGACAATATCAAAGACTTCTTGCGCCACACCAATGGCGTCCAGGATTTGCCTATTTTCCAGGAAACCAAATTGTTCCTATGACATACATCTCGACAACACCATCTTAATTCAGAAAACGATTATTTTTTGCTATGATTTTATATATTAAATTACATAAAGAAATCGACCGAAAATCCTAAAATGTTTAAGGCTTTGCAATCTTGGGGATTAAGGCATCAAAAGTGGATTTTATTTCCATCGATACTTTACATGTATGTATGTCTAGTTTCCTCAACCACAGTCAACAAGTACTTCCCCATAATATCAAAGAACTCCAGCCATAGGTTGTTCTTCCTCTTCTTTAGATGAAGAGCTAGAGGAATGTTCACTTTCAGATGAGGAGGATGATGATCAGGTAGGAGTAGGTGGTGGTCCACCAATTGCAACGGTAGGTTGATCTTGTGATACTCCTTGAAAGATCGAATCAAGGTTTTACTTAGGGGAACCTGGTTGATCAGCTGTATCTTGATTCTCAATGTTTTGGTCAGCTGTCTGTTGACATTCTTGGTTACTGGTCTGCGAAATGGTGTTCAATTGAATTGCTGCTAGTCCTCTATTTTGTTGTTCAATGATTCTTCGTTCTATCCTAGCAACACTATCATTAGAATTTTTTAGTATTTGCTCAAGTGAAAGGGGTCCTCTAGTAGGTGATATGATAAGGATATCCCTTCTATTTTCCTACTCAGTTGTAGGTGTAGTAGGAATTACAGTTGGTTGTGGCATTGTTTGTTGTTCAGATGTAGATGCCTATGATTGGATACGAGTGACAACCGATGATGATCTTTCTGGAGGAGGTTTATGAGTATTCTGTTTAGGCATATTTTACTATTGGCCCTCCTTCTAGCGCCATTTTTTGAGGCCTCGTGAGTGTAGGGTGCTGGAATGAGTTCCAAAGCTCTCAGCAGAGGAAGAAAACCCAGCCAAAGGCTTCAGATAATCCTATGCAAGTATTACCCTATGCTCGAGCTGTTTGGAATAGTGATCTCCCACGTATATAAAGGCCTCTGCTGGCACTTGTGGTTTTCATCCTGAAAGGATTTGTCTTCCAACGAAGGAAAACAAAGTATGTTCAGTTTGAAACAAATCTACCTAGAAAGGAAAATATAAGCTAAGTTAGACCTATTCTAAAAGGTATCTTGTTTGAATGCAGGTCAACTTGACATGAAAGTAAATAAGTATATTCATCCACTTGACAGAAATGTGAAGGAGATCAATTCCTTATTTGCTTAAATTACAACCAATCAATTAAAATTAACTGAATGAAACATTAAGTGTTTAAGCTCATTCAAGATTAACCTATAACCAATATGTCAATTGAAAAATTAACATAGATTATAGTTTACTGTAAATCATTTGCAGAAATCGATAAACATTTTAGTTGAAGATATTCAACTAAAACATAATGTATACACAGATCAAACGTAAGGACAAATCTAGATCATAGATCTCTGTATAAGATAATGATTGCAAAAGATTAAACGGTATAGATAACAATCTGAAGTAAGAAATCAATATTTAGCAAAGAAACTTGATCAATGAACAAGAGAATAACATTACTATATTAATGAAAGTCTGTAAGAAATTACAAGCTCATCATAAAACAGAGTATCTGCAGTCTTCTTTCGTCGATTGATACCCCAAAATGATCATCCCTTTCCTGAGGGAGATCTACCTATTAAATAATAATTTACAAAAATAGTACAAAGGATAAACTTCCCAAAAACAGGGATTACAAAATCGGATTATTCTATGAAGTGAGGAAATCTTGCCACTTGGCCCAAATTTCCATTAGTTCATCTATATATGGATAATTGGGAGATTCACACCCTAGCTGGGCATCACATGTGGATCCTTCAATCTCATTCTTAGCCAATTTATGCCACATGCGGGTAAAAACAAAGATTTTTCCTTCCATGGAAACAGGCTGCATAATCAACCAATCCATGTCTTCAATTTGGATGTGCTCAATCCGCATGATTTTCTCTCTAACTTCATCTCGATGGGATTGGACCTGCTCGATCATCAATATTTGTTGATATGCATTCTCGATGAGCCCCATTCCAGGGAATGCCAATTTATCCATGAGATCCTCTGATGCATACCATCTTCTTCTGCAATGTGCTTGAGCCTGATTGATAGTATCCTCTACCATTTCAATGACATATTCCCAAGCCCTCATGACAGTCCTGATCCTTCTGAATTTGACGCTATCCAATTCAGGGATATAAGTTGGCTTGTCTTCAATGTATTTCTTCCAATCCATGATGTCTTCTACAGCTTTAGAAGCCTCTTTTGTTTTCTCTACCTACTTGCTCAAGGTACCAGACATCTTCTCAAAAGTGATGAAGGTGTCATGAATTTCACCCAAGGTGGTGAATAACTGTGCTATCAGCTTATGATGCTCGTGGTTAACATGATTAGCTAGGTCCTTGAACTCTTGCTATGAAAACCTAGAAAACGTAGAGGAGGCTGCACTTGCTATTGTATCCTCGAGTTTCCTTTTAAGTTCATCCAGTCTTTCCTTGTGTTATAGCTTAAAATGACACTTCTACGTCTGTGACGACACTTGCATTGCTTGGTCGCATGATGACACTTCTTGAGATCAAGTTTAGTCACACAATAGGACACTTGTGGATTGAAGGGTAATTAGGGAGACTGAATATGGTTGAAATTACCTCACTCTTGGCCCACTTGATGGTTATAACCCTTAGGAACACTTTTCCAGACCAAACCACCTCCTGAAAATCATTAGAAAACCCTATTTTTGGCCATTTGTACACAAAAGCGCTGGTATCATATGCAAGAGTAGCATTTTTCCCTTGAAAAACTCTACTCTGCTTCATAAAAGTAGACTTTTTTCCTGAAGCAGTCACAATCTCAAATTTTGGTTGAAATTGAGTTAGTTTGGGAACTTCCTGATCAGTTATAACTACTTTTCCTCTCTTTCATTGACTATATAAGGAAGGTAGAAGGGCCATGAGAAGGGACCAAGCCCATAACAATGTTATGCTGGAGGAATGGAGACCCTTATCCCCCTCTCTTGTGCCTCAGTTTCTGATAAACCCTAGCACAGCTGATTAAAGGTTGGGATCCTTAGAGAACAGAAGCAGGAGACCTTGAATCTAGGTTTCGTGAAGTGCCAAGCTTGAAGGAAGGTATAATTTTATGTACTTGCTTCATTCATTAATAAAGATCAGATTTTCTTCCCTTTCCAAATATGACTTACTTATGTGTGTCTCAGATTTTATTACAATTTGTTCATAGTTTGATATCTTCTTCTGTTATGAATATCTGTTATAGGTTAAACTTGCACCTCTCAGTCCGTGATCACCTTGAGCTGTTGATCACAAAAAAGGACAACTTGGATGGAGGAGCATGTGGACCTTAGATGATACTTTAACTCACTCCATTTCCTGACATTACTGGAAAAACCCCAAAAATATCATTCTGAGATATGAGCGCTACTGTACTCAAAGAGACTAGCGCCCATACGCTACTCCAATGTATAATAGTAGCGCCCATATCCTTCTATACGCTACTCCTTTTCAGCATAGTAGTGCTCAACATTTAAAATTCGATGAGCGCTAGTTGGTAAGCTCTAAAGTGGCGCCCTATATGCTACTTCACTAAACAATAGTCGCATACATATCAAAAGATGATTAAAAAATAAATTAATTTTCTCGAGGAGGATTAGTTGTCGGTAGTTCCCAACTTCCCCAACTTCCTCCATAACCATACATCGACCTGAACTACTTCTCTAATCCTATAAATTCCAGGAAGATTAAAGAGAAAGGTTGGATGGATTAATGGAGAAACTTTGAGACATAGAAATCTAAAGAAGAAGCTTGCATTGGAGGAGTTGATGCTGAAGATATCCAAGCCAGAGAAGAGCCAGAGCCCAGAATCAAGTTGCAGGAGCCTGTCATAGAGTCAGGTATACTTGTACATCAAATTACTTTTGACAATAAAGGTTGAAGTGTCTTTCTTGTTCCAACTTAAATGTGTTCTGAAATGACATCTTAATTTGGATCTGTTTTGGTCAATAATTGAATGTTAAACATTGCTTTTGTTTTCTTTCAAGTTTTATATATTGCCCAAGATGCTTTGAGAAAGGTATTGTTATTGCAGGTTTACTGAAAGGAAGGTGGATTTGAAGGTTGAGCACAAGATCAAGTAAAGGCTAGGATTGAACTTCGATTGAAAGGTGTGTTCTCAAGATCCATAACTTATTTCTTTTCATAAATATTTCTGTAATATCATCAATACACTTACCTGTCACCCCACTCCAGTTGATAGCATTAGTTTCCTTGCTATAGGGTATATTTGCCCGACAACAGACTGGCGACTCCGCTGGGGAAAGTTGATTTTTTCCTCTAGGAAACCTTGTTCTTGGTTGTCTTTCCAGACTTGTTTTGATTTCTTTGATGTGTTGAGAAACCCTGTAGGTATCCATTGTCTGTTTCTTTCTGCTTCCATCAGTCTTTTCATATCTTTTAAAGTCATTTTTTTAAACTTTAAGATATGAGCGCTACTTTGTTGTGCATACAGTAGCGCCCATACGCTACTGTGTTATACATACAGTAGTGCCCATCTCTGCAGGGGCGCGATTTTCCCTACTGCACAGTAGGGTACGTTTCCTAAAGCTGTTTGTTAATGATCTGTTTCAGTTTTTAGCCTTTTGGTGGTTTGCTGACTTTGCTGTTAGGTCTCCTTGACTGGTGTATGAGGTTTTTAACTTTTGTTTGAGTCATAGAACCTTTTGTTTGAGTCTTTTTTCATCTTTTGAATCGCTTGTTTACCTTTGGAACGTTTGGACTGTTTATGACTTTTTTGGAAGACTAGGTTGTGTTTTATGGTGAGCACTTCCACTTTTTAGGCCCTGACTACATGTTGCTAGTTTACAAACCTGCATACTCTTGTATCCATTGTTTGTGGCAACGTTTGTCTGCTCTTTACTCATCCTATCCTTTTTTTTAGGGTTTGGTTTGTTTTAGAGCATCTAGGGTGTCTTCCGATTTGGTTGATTTCCAATCTTTTTTGACTTATTGTCTTTTTCTGGTTGCAAGTGCATTTAAACTGCTATGGGCTGATCCATTTCTCAGTTCTTTGTGTTAGTAGGGTAATTGGCAGCTTGCTTGTCTACTTTTTTCTTGGCATAGTGGTCTTGCTAGGGCTAGATACTTTAGGTCAGTCCTTTTGTATCTTTCTCCTTTGTTTTCTCCCACTTTGTTTCCGAGTTTAGAGGCTTTTTCTTTGCAAAAAACCTATAGATCAAGTCTTTTTTGAGTTAGTGTCTTGACAGCTATAAGTTTAAAAACCTTTTAGCCATACTTACACACATTGCACATAAGTTTTATTTTGCTTTCCATCTTGATAGTTCTTTTTTGTTTATAGAAAAAGCAAAAAAATTTGGTAGTTTAAGTTTAATAAGACTTATTTTTGTTGTTACAAGATAGCATAGGATATTTTGTACAATTCCAAAAAGAAAACAAAAATTTTTTAGTGGATTTACTTAGATTTTTAGTTTTGGAAAGAAGTAAATGAAAAAATGAAAAAAGATTTGTTGTAGAAGTTTTGATTTTATGCACTTTTGTTTTCTTGTTGCAACCACGCCACACAAAAGCACTACCCTTTTTGAGTAATAACAACCCTAAAAAATATTTTAATAAAATAAACTAGAAACAATTTTTCTTTTTTAGGGATACACTACACCAACTAGTCTTGGTTAGGATCTTGAGTTTAAATCACCTTAAACCACTCAAGATCACACATTACGCAAAAATTGTAGTAAGACTATCACAGGTAAATCCATTTCACTCAAAATTTGCCTGGGATCTATGCAGTAGGTCATTGAGAGATCAGATTGTTGGGAATACTCCTCCTACTTTCTGTTCGAGCATATGCCAAGATTGGATTGCGTATTGGGGACTCTTTCGAGTTTTGGGCTTAGCTACCCTGCCCACGCTTTCTGATTCGACCGGTGACTGTTCCCCTAGGAGTTTTCGGTGTTGTGGTATTCTTAGTATCTAACTTTAGGTTCATACATAGGTGACAGCAGAGGGTATATCTGTTGTACCTAAGACAGACGTGGGAGGAAACCCCTTGTAGGTCTTTGGGAGGGCGGTTGGGTGATTCCAGCGCTTGCACCCTTAGTCATTGTATTGTGGACCTCGGGTAACTGTCTTTCTTCCTTCGTTGATCTGTTCTAGGCCCTCATCATCCCAGACTCTTCTCCGGAAGGCACCTTGTTTGCTTGGTTTGCATACTTAGGACTTTTTTTAGTTGGCGTGCTGTTTGCCCCCTAGTTGTAGTGGCCACTAGGTTCTAGTCTGTTATTTTACATTTATAATCACAGAGAATCAAGAGCTTCATAGATCGAGAAGGTTTCAAAACCTTCCACCACTTAGAACAGAACCTTTACAGCCAGCTAGACGACAGTGGGTAAACCCCGGTATTTCTTCAGAAACTACTCCTGAAACAGAATTTCCTGAAGAAATTCTTGCAACAGAAAACCTTGAAATAGAGGTTCCTGAGGAACCACTACTAGGTATCCCAGATCAGCGACACTTTAGTTCAGTTGAGGTTGAAGATCTTACATCTGCGGAGTATAGCACTTCTTTCAATCCTCCTTTGACCAATACTAGAATTTTGCTTCTGTCACCTATTGGTTTCCAACAACCCCATTTCAGTGTAGATAATTCCTTGCCTAGACATCTGATGTCTACTTTTGGAGGTGAATAGAGAGTTCCCCAAACTCCCACTATAGGTATGAATACTAACACGGTAAATCCTTCTTTTACTGCTACGCCGAGTCAAGCACAGAAAACCTCTGTGTCTACTCCATCTTTCAGTTTCAATACTGGTACATTAGGTAAGCCAAGTTCAACAATGATGGCATCTACCCCTATACCTACTATTCGACCTAGCAGTACAGCCAACTTTGCACCACCTCCTTCTTTTCAACCGCTATATCAGATACGTAGTACTTGGATTTCCACACCTGCTATAGGACCAAGTGCTTCTGCAATCGTGTCGGTCATGAGTACCATGACTGCACCGTCTACATCAGCTTCCACGGGTTTCAATACCTTTGCAGGCCCTAACATGAATCAATGTACGCCCGCAGGTAATGTCCCTTTTTCCCTATTTTCAGGGGGAGGGGGTAATATTTTTAACCAACAATATGGCGGGGCTAATACCCAGCCACAGTGGACGAACCCACAGAGCACTAATCCACTTTCATATGGGTGGGGAAATTTTAATAACTCTTTCACAACAGTTGGCAGGGGGCAACCCCTACCAACAACTAGCTGGGGGAAACCCCTATCAACAGATGGTAGTAGGAAACCCCTATTAGCATATGGACGGGGGAAACCCTTATCAATAGATGGTTGGGGGCAACCCCTACCAGCAGACGGCTGGGGGCAATCCCTACCAGCAATTCATGGGTCAAACTATGGGTAGTTCCCCTTTTGCGACCCCAGCTTATCAAGCATTATCTTACCGGCCTCGTTTACCATTTCTGGCAACTTTAAACTTGCCATATCTTTCCAAATTGACTAGCGATCCAGTGTGTCATAATGCTACATGGCCATCAGTTCCCACCAAGTTACCTTCGGACATTCCAAAGTTTGAAGGCAAAGCAGGTGAAGACCCTGGTGACCATGTCACTACTTTCCACTTATGGTGTTCCTTGAATTCGTTAAATGAAGACTCCATTAGATTGAGACTATTCCAAAGGACCTTAATCGGTGCTGCATCCAAATGGTACATTGAGTTACATGCGGCTACAATCTCTAATTTTGGGGATCTTGCAACTGTCTTTTTGAATCACTTCCAGCTTCCTGTTCGATATGATGCCGGAACAGACCTTTTGTCTACATTTAGGAAAAACAAAGCCACTCGTTTATCTAACCACATTAAGGAGTGGCGAAGATAGAAGAGGCTTATCAAGGCCAACATACCTCCAGAATTCCTTCTTGAGTGGTATTTGAAATCACTCCTTCCTTATATTTCTAAGGAAGTAGCTACATCTGAAGTATCCAACAAGGAAGAAGCCATCCTATGGACCCAGCAATTAGATCTTGTTTATGCACAATCTGGGTTATTGTATGAGATTATACCTCATGCGCTACGGTCGAATACCGATCTGAGTAGACCCAAGCCTGGACCACATGCTGACGGCATAGTGGGTCCAGTTGACTCTGCAGCTTTCGAAGCTTTGACCAAACAGGTTCATGCCTTATCAGTCAAACAATCGACTGCAGATGTGTCTTCCGTCACAACCTCTCCTTCTACTTTCTAGCCTATCAATCAAGTTCAGAACAATCAAAAGGGCCCTCGGTATCCCAATAACAAAAAGAAGGGAAAGAAAGGAGAGGGGAACCAACAAAAGCCCAAAAAAGAGAATTCCGAAGAGGGTAACAAAGAGGAAAAGAAGGTTAAATTCCCTTGTAAACTTTGCAAGCAGAACCACCTTACTCACCAATGCCCTCTGCTTGAAGAAGCCTAGAAGCTCTTAGGAGAAAAGAAGCCTGCTGTCCTGAAAGATCCATTTCCCAAAGGGAAGAGCTCAACTTCTGGCACCTCCAACAATGGGGGCACTACACATGCTACGGTTGATCAAACATTTATCAACATGGTTAATTCAGATGCACTCTTACAAACTAGATCTAGGAACTATACCCCGGAAGCACAAAAAAAGGATAAGGAGATTCCAGAATCTTCCACTCCACTCCACATACCTGTGGACCCAATGCCCAAGATCCTGAAAGGTGTCTTGAAATGAGCATCGAACAATCCCAACACTCAGGCTGCTTCCAACTACAACATGGTTGAAGACTTAGCCCAGACTCCTTGTGCCATGTCTACTTTAGAAGTCTTGCAAAGTTGTCCTCTGCAACGGAATGCACTTCTGACAGCTATTGGAAGTATGGAATCCTCTAACATGTCTGCGCAATTTGATATGACTGATGTCAAATACCAGTTGCCCTACCAAGTTTCCCTTCAGATTGAAGTCGTTCATGGTCCAGTGACCATTAGATGAGCTATTGTAGATGAGGGCGCGTCGGCTTGCGTAATGTCAATTTCCTGTTGGAAAGCTCTAGGTTCTCCTGAGTTAGCCCCTTCTAACACACTGCTTACTGCATTTGATGGCAGAACTTTCTGTCCACATGGAGTTTTTCTATCATTTGATGTCACTTTGGCTGGTAAGACAGTTGCTGTAGAAGTATAAGTTCTGGACGCTCCACTTGATTACAATATGTTATTGGGCAAGAGTTGGACATATGCCATGCGAGCTATTGCATTGGCAGTTTTTTGAGTTGTTATGTTCCCATTTGAAGGTAATATCATTGCAGTCGATCAACTTTCTTTCACTCAGAGAAACAACCAGACTTCTTCGGAGACCACAGTTCCTTTGATTGATCAAACCACCCTGGTTGGTGAGAGTTTAGGAGCAGGACTTTACGGATCACTAATTGGCACTTTTGACTTACCGACTCCTACCTTATTCATTGGTACTGAGGAATGTTCATCATCTGAGACTTCCATGGTTAGTTTAACAACTGATTCTGGGTTTCTCCCAACTAATTCAAATCCCTCTGTGCCCACCTCTGTTGTAGAGGTTACCCACTTGGATTCTTATCAAACTACAACAGAACATATGTTGACTCCATTGGTGTCTATCGAGTCAAACATAGATTGTGCCACTACTCAGTCACCAGACTCGATCCACTCTCTTGACAGTTCAGATACTATTTTACCTTCCGAGGAGGAAATGTTAGAAGCCATGACCGACCCAAACCATCCTCGTGAACCTATAGATCTCGGGTCCTTCTTGTTTCCTTTTCTTAACTTGATAGAGAGAGGTGAATTCTGTCCAACACCCAATGAAAATACTAATTCCACTTCTTCACAAGTTGGTGTTGTTGAAGTGAATAGATTGAATACCTTGCTGGTGAACATTTTCACTGGGGTCAATGGAAACATCTTTTTTGAAACAGGTTGTTATCTCGATGAGATCATTCCATATACCAATCTTTTTCATGATTTCCATAACACCTTTGCCCGACCTCACGAGGAGGATCCAGGCATTGACCCTACCTGAAGAAGTACGACGCTTAAGCTGAAGTACTTTTTCTTGTAACATAGCTATATATTTTTGTAAAGCTAGTTTTGTTATGCTCGTTGGTTAATCTTATGTGTGCTTTGTTTCGTGTGCCAGATGTCAACCGAACATTTCTTAGGATTTGTTGATGGTGCTAATCATCACACCTGTCAGTTGGCTGCAACAGCTTGTGTCATTTATTCACCTGCTGGCCAACTTGTCTCTTCGGGGGGGGGTTTGTTTGGGTCCTACCACGAATAATGTGGCTGAAACAGTGCAGTTATAGAACTTATCCGAGATGCTCTCAGTCATGGCATTTCACATTTGGAGGTAACGCTTGACTCACAATTAATTGTATTTGAGTTAACAGGTGTCTATCAGATTAGGGATCCTGGATTGCTACGTCATTTTCTACGAGTTAGACTATTGGAAAGACAATTTCATTCTATTAGATATGAACACATTCCAAGAAGTTTAAACACATTAGCTAATTCATTAGCAAACTATGTGTTAGACTGGCATTTGCATCATACATTGTCATAAACAACATTGCACACATAAAACACATACACATGTAAATAACCGATACTGTATCAAAAAATATATGAGTTTTGGGTCACAAGTCTATCAAGCCAAGTCACAAAAGTACAAAAACTGGGCATAGTAGCCTCAAAAATATATACATAGAATGTATCCCTCTCCTATGGAGAAGGAGGGACATTATCATCATCTACTGCATTGCGATAGCATATGACTAGCCTAGCTATCTTGCGCAGCACCCTAAGCCATGACGGGGGCACCCCAACAACATCTTCCTGCATATCAATGGGTATCTGATCCATACGGCATGCAGGAATTTCATGAGTCAACCGACTCATTTTTCTCTCCAGGGTCCCCAACATAGCATCTACT
Organism: Larix kaempferi; assembly: GCA_027924585.1. NCBI lineage: Eukaryota > Viridiplantae > Streptophyta > Pinopsida > Pinales > Pinaceae > Larix > Larix kaempferi. The sequence goes on from BSBM01002043.1 coordinate 578,198, forward strand.
GCAGCAATATCAGCTGGCCTCACAAAGATGGTAGGATGTCCCTCAGGTCGAACAGGCCCAACATCTGCATGTGACACTTGATTAGAACTTCAAAATTCATTCATAAAAATCAAATACTTGAAAAAGTTTGAAAAAATAAAATAAACCTCAAAATTTAAACATACCAATATCTCCCCAGGCTCCACCTAGAGGAAGCACCAGCTCTGGATCATGACGGAAATCCAATCCAGCATATGGAAACTGCTCGAAAGCAGGCACTTGCCTCTCCCACTACCCCCAGAAATCATCAGTATGATAACAGTAGTGACTTTCCCCACCACCCTGGCAGAGGAATATGTCACCCCAATGCCCTAGTCTAGGCTCATGGGGGTTAACCTGAGGTAGAGGCATCCCCAAACTGATAGCAGGCATCCTCTCAAAGAATAAAGTACACAAAATACTACCGTATCCAAAATTCTTCATTGTGCCGGATTTCGAACCTGTCAATTGAGATTTCATGTTCGCCAGTAAACTAGTACACCAATCATAGACATGACCATGTAAGCATTGTACACCAATATGCATAGAGTGCCTGGAAGCTAAGTGTTGTGAGGCACTACCTGCCACTCAGTTGATCATGCTCACTATCACTTTCAAAGGGAGGCTGTCAATGGTTGAAATCAAGACTTGGCTTCCCGATTTCTCAGCTCCGGCAACACAATATGTATTCACGTACTCTTGCACAGATCTTACACCCACACGAGAAGACCCTTTCAGATTGATTACATCTCCTCTTCGTGAGAGACCAGTAATAAAATATATGTCATCAACTGTAAGCTCCAAAGTTTTCCCACGGATGATAAAAGTATTGGTATCCACATCCCAGTACTGAATAAGTCTTCGAAACATTTTGTTTAAGGCCCTCATGTTTACGGTTCGGTAAAAATTCAATAAACCACATCTTCGGAGAGCATGGAGGGTGGACAGATCTTGCATGGCCAACCTATCCATGTCCTCATGCTCTCTCTCCCTCCATTGAAGAACCATCCTACACAAAAAATGAAATTTTTTTTGAGTCTCGACACTTGTATGTAGGTTTTCAAGTATGAGCGCTACTGTGTATACCACACAGTCACGTATAGGCGCTACTCTGCTTGAGCACAGTAGCGCCCATTGCATTTACACGCTACTGTTATGGTTACACAGTAGTGCCCGCACAACAACGCTTGTGAGCATCGTGTTGCAAGCCATTTTTTGCTCAAAAAATGAAAACCAAACCATGAAATTGCAAGTTGGGTGAATTCTAACTTACCTGGTGGAGGAATAACGACGTTTGGATGCTTGGTTTGATCGCCACGGAGATTTGAAATTTGCAAAAGGCTGCCCCAATCTTTTCCCTACAAAACAAATTGAAAATTGATTTTTTAAAAATGAAATTATATATATATTGGATTTTGATTTTTACCCACCATTGTTAATTTTCTATAGTTTCAAAATTTTCAAAAAATCTCTAATTAATCAATTGAAACACACAATATGGTACAATACTAATCCAAGCTCAATTTTCATTTAATTTTTTGTCGGATTCATCTCCTAAGTTTAAAAAATTCTTGATGATAGACCTTGTCAACTAGCTAAATATTTCAAATTCATATATCATTCGAGATTTTTGCCGCATCGACTAATACTTTGTTGAAGACCTAGTTTTGGCAGAGTATGAAGCTATGATCCTAGAAGCTGACCTTTAAGTCATTTTAAGCTCTTGTTTGGACTATTTAAACCTAAACAAGATTGTCGAGCAAGCTTGTCCTTTTCAAGCTCGTTAAAGTAATCGAAGGCTCATCCATTCATGTATAGAATTACCCCTTTTCCGGGCCTAGGTGGATTAACTACGGAAAAGGTATACTCTAGGTATACTCCTGTATGCGCTAGAAGAGTTCTTATTCCATTGTTTTATACTTTTTCAGGGGAGGAGACTAACTGCACAAAAAAGGACATTTTGGAGCCTCTCTTTAGGGTTTTCAGGCTCTCTAAACATGAAAATACCAAGCGAGCATTCACCTACTCGGGCTCGATGTGAAATCCACAAGAGGGTAAGTAGAGGACTGTTTAAGTTTTTCAACTCTATAAACAAGAAAACACCGTCGAGCACAGACCAATCCGGGCTCGATATAAAATCCACGGATAGGTGAAAAGAGGATTGTTTAAGTTTTTCATACTCTATAAACAGGAAAACACCGGCGAGCATTAATCTGCTTGGGATTGATACTAAAATCCATGAGCAGATATATGGAGTTATTGTTTAAGTTTTTCAGACTCCTTAAAATTGAAAACACCGGCGAGCAAGAACAGATCTTGGCTTGATATTAAAATCCAGAGATCAGTAATATAGAGTAATCTTCTATCTCTTCTTCGAACTCTATAAATAATGAAGAAGGTCCTGAGTCTTCCTCCCATGGGCTCGTTAAACTATTTACATGGTTGGATCTATTGAGTTTTCATTCTTTCTTGGACTCATTAAAACAACAAGAAAGGTATTCTTTTATCTAAAAAGAATAAGGAATGGGAAAGACGTATCATATCTTCATTGTCAAAGGCAGTTTAGTCAGTTCTATCCTTGAACACAGCACCTACTTGAGTCTATCTTGTTGGTTGGGTTTAGTTTTTTACCTCAGGGTGAACCTTTCCTCCAAGTTATGTACTCCCCCAGTTGGTTATTCTTCCAACCATATGGAGGGTTTGCTAATGTCTCTTACATTTCAGACTTATTATTTACCCCATTATGTCAAAAACTGCCTGAGTCACTTTGTGTCATGCTCAATGTTCAAGGATATACCCTGTGTCGGCCATTCTGCAGTTTACCTTGACCTCATGTGTCGGCCTTCCTAGTGTCAGTCTTGTTACATATTTTTCTATATCAGCTCTTACCATTTGAGTGTTCCTCGAGTTGGATGATGGAGGATGCCTTAAGGCAATGAATTTCTTCCCATCGACATCAACTCATTATTCTGGGATTGAAGTTTAGAGTTTCGGTTAGTACCTTGGAGATTGCAATCACCAATGGCAATTTTCCTCGCTGTTGAATGATGAGAATACATCAATGTCTCTTCTTCAACAGGATTCCCAAGTGTTCAACTCCAAGTCCATCTATTCAAATTTGGCAAATCGTACTTGGTACCTTGGACCCCATCATCATTATTGGTGGAAGTCCTCGCATTTGTTAATTGTATACATCAATGACCGGTAATCAAATGATACCCCCCATGTTCGACTATCAGCTCATCTGTTCACATGGTTAGGGTTTGTACCTAGAGTTGTTTTGGATGAAGACCTGGGATTTTTATGACATCACCTCATTTTGTTATCACCCAAGTTGCGCAAGACTGAGCCTCACTTATATTAGGCTCTCCATGAGACATAGATCCAGTTTGTTGTTATGGCTATGATCTCTCAGTTTGACATGGATCCATGCTTGTATTCCAAGTGGCCATGCTTTATATACATCTCCTTGTTATGTATCGGAGATCATGTTGTATCACACTGCACATCTATATGATTTCAAAAATGTAATTGCTAGCTGACCTTGATCTTTATTGTAGGTGTTCTTGTGACTTGTTTTCTGCGGTTCTTTGCTCCTCCTCTGGATTTGGATTATAATGTATTTCGACCATCTTTTCCCTCTGACCTCACACATTAGGGGGCATCTGTTATAGGTTAAACTTGCACCTTTCCGTCCGTGATCACCTGGAGCTGTTGATCACACAAAAGGACAACTTGGATGGAGGAGCATGTGGACCTTAGATGATACTTTGACTCACTCCATTTCCTAACATTACTAGAAAAACCCCAAAAATATAATTCTGAGATATGAGCGCTACTCTACTCAAAGAGACTAGTGCCCATATGCTACTCCAGTGTATAATAGTAGTGCCCATATCCTTAAATACGCTACTCCTTCTCAGCATAGTAGCGGTCAACATTTAAAATTCGATGAGCGCTAGTTGGTAAGCTCTAAAGTGGCGCCCTATACGCTACTTCACTAAACAATATTCGCGTACATATCAAAAGATGATTAAAAAGTAAATTAATTTTCTCGAGGAGGATTAGTTGCTGGTAGTTTCCCAACTTCCCCAACTTCCTCCATAACCATACATCGACCTGAACTACTTCTCTAATCCTATAAATACCAGGAAGATTAAAGAGAAAGGTTGGATGGATTAATGGAGAAACTTTGAGACATAGAAATCTAAAGAAGAAGCTTGCATTGGAGGAGTTGATGCTGAAGATATCCAAGCCAGAGAAGAGCCAGAGCCCAGAATCAAGTTGCAGGAGCCTGTCATAGAGTCAGGTATACTTGTACATCAAATTACTTTTGACAATAAAGGTTGAAGTGTCTTTCTTGTTCCAACTTAAATGTGTTCTGAAATGACATCTTAATTTGGATCTGTTTTGGTCAATAATTGAATGTTAAACATTGCTTTTGTTTTCTTTCAAGTTTTATATATTGCCCAAGATGCTTTGAGAAAGGTATTGTTATTGTAGGTTTACTGAAAGGAAGGTGGATTTGAAGGTTGAGCACAAGATCAAGTAAAGGCTAGGATCGAACTTCGATTGAAAGGTGTGTTCTCAAGATCCATAACTTATTTCTTTTCATAAATATTTCTGTAATATCATCAATACACTTACCTGTCACCCCACTCCAGTTGATAGCATTAGTTTCCTTGCTATAGGGTAGATTTTCCTGACAACAATATCAATCTTATATATGTAGTCAAATGTATTTGAGAAAGGTATGAATTTGTTTTGTATGTGTGGGCAGTGCGACACTGAATAGCATTGAAGAGTAAGGAAGAGAGAGGCTTGGATCAACCTTCTGAATAAGGTGCACATATTTCTAACCCTAATCTCTTTGCTTACTAGTTGTACTTGTAGAACATTTGTATGTCTATCTTTCATACCTAAAGTTGGTAGTTTCTCCCCTGAACTATAGGTGTATTTCCATCACAACAGAATGGTGACTCCGCCAGGGAAAGCCTATCTGCTTAGGGGTATCCAAGGTCATTTCTTTAGTTTTGTTTGAAGGTTTTTGTTCAATTTCTTGATTAGAATTAGTTATTAAGCTCTGTTTGACCCTCCTTGGCTCTTATAGACCCTTCCAAACCCTTACTGGCTCAGGTGTGTGGGGTTTTAGCCCCATTTTTTCAACTTTTCCTAGAAAAATGCTGCTTTTGCTTAACATAGTAGCTTTTTTCTCCCGAAAAACGTTGCTTTTGCTTAACACAATAGCTTTTTTCTCCAGAAAAATGCTGGTTTATCTCTGCACAGTAGTGTTTTTCTCCTGAAACTGAGTTTTTGAGTTTTGATCTGTTTTAGGGGGGTTGTGGATGCATTTTTTGGGGTCCCTAATGACTCTAGGTCTAATTTAAACCACTGTACGTGGTCTCCTATCCTTGTAATGATCCTATGTTCATGATTTGGACCTTCTTTGATCAATTTGGACTTGTTTGGAAAGTTTTTGGGGCTTGTTGACCCAAGTTGTTGGGTTGTGGACCAGTTTGGTGTTTTGTACCTTGATTTGAGTCTGACTGAATGTGCTTGCTCCATTTCCACTGGATTTGAAATCTATTGAGTCTACTTGACCCTGTTTGTATCTATTTGAGTGAAATTTCTCTTTAGATTGGTTTCTTATCCTCCCTTATGCTTTTAGTTTTCTTTTTGTAGTGAAAGCTCAAGTGTCTTTGCTGCTGTTTAGGACCTTGACTGCACTGTTTATGTGCAGACCTGACTTCACAAAACCATACTTCTTTGTAGGTCATTTTCTTTATTTGGGTCTAAAAGTAGTTTTCATACACTTTTCCCAATGGTTGGCATGCTTACATCAATAAGAATCTGAAGTTCATATTGGTAGCTTTTACTGTTTCAATAAAGGAAACCTGAAAGTTCTTTGCTTTTGCTTGGATAGTAGGTTACCTTCAATTTCAGTTTTTTGTTTTTGACCTTTGAAAAGCATAAAAACAAATTGATTTATTTTCTGAGTAGAGTACCTTGCACGTGGCTTAAAGGATTTAAGAGTGCTTTTGCATCAAGAAGAAGAAATTTTCTTTTGCATACTTATTTGTTTGAGTAGCTGCATCCTTAGGTTTTGAGTTTAATTTTGTACATTTAGACTTTATTTTTATCTTTTTGCATTCGAAAAGACTAAAAATTGCATTTTCATATGCATTCTAGATCGTATCTTTAAGACTTGCATTGAAAAGAAAAGATTTTTTTAGTGGTAAGCATTTCATTTCAGTATTCTATTTCAGTTATAACCACTCTCACACACCCACTACCTTTTTGAGTAAGCAAGTAACCTTTAAAATGAACCCTAATAAAATGTACTAGTAACATTTAATTTTCTAGGTTACACTATTCACCAACTAGTTTTGGTTAGGATCTTGGGCTTAAAACACCTTAAACCACCCAAGATCACACATTACGCAAAAATCGTAGTTCAACTATCACAGGTAAACCCACCTCATTCAAAACTTACCTGGGATCTATGCAGTAGGTCTTGTGAGATCAGATTGTTGGGAATAAACCTCCTACTTTCTATTTCGAGCATATACGAGGATCAGATCGCGTTTGGGGACTCTCTTGATTTTTGGGATCAGTTACCCTGCCCACGCCTTTTGATTTGACCAGAGACTGTTCCCCCAGGAGTTTTCGGTGTGGTGGTATATTTAGTATCTGACCATAGGATCATACACAGGTGACGACAGAGGGTTATATCTACTCTACCTAGGACAGACATGGGAGGAAATCCCTTGCAGGTTTTCGGGAGGGCGGTTGGGTGATTCCAGCGCTTGCACCCTTAGTCATTGTATTGTCGACCCCAGGTAACTGTCCTTCTTCCTTCGTTGATCTGTTATGGGTCCTCATCATCCCAAACTCTTCTTTGGAAGGCATCTATTTGCCTGGTTTGATTTACTTAGGACTTTTTTTTTAGTGGTGTGCTCTTTGTGCTACTTGTCTTAGTTTGCCTTAGAGAACTTCTTGCTCATTTGAGCAGGAAACTATGTCTAGCATTCCAGTGAGCACCAATCAAGGTACCCCTGTTTCGGGGGATCCTTGTGATGTTCCATTCATTAGAAACATTGGTACTCCCTTAATGGCTACTCTGAATCTTCCTAGATTCACTATAGGGCTACGGTTTGGTTGTTTTCCACTCCAAATGCCTTGCATGCTTCTGATGCTTCTCTTGTAAGCACCTCAAATCAAGAGCATCAGAACCCTGTGCCTTATTTGCCAGTTACATCTTCTCCTCCTTCTACCTCATGTGGTGAAAGTAGCAATACTAGTAACCAACAGTCTAAAAGGAATAGACGGAGGAATAATAGGAAGAAGATGCCAAAACAAGGGGGCAGCAACCCAACCACTACAAGTCATGTTGGGGGCAAGCACCCTGCCTCTGTAAATCATGCAGGGGGAACCTACCCAGCCTCTAGAGGTCATGCTAGGAGAAAAATTTTAGTCACTAGAAATCACACTGAAAGTTTGTCTTCAACCACTGTTAGTCATGTTGAGGACACATCATTGATCACTGCTAGTCATATTAATGACAAGTCATCAGTTCCTGTGAGTCATACTGGAGACACTGAATCAACCATTGCAAGTCATGCTGAGGGAGTTGACATTGTCGACAAACCCAATAAGCAGAAGTATAAGTTCCCTTGCAAGTTTTGTGAGGGAGACCATCTTACTTACTTGTGCCCTGTACTTCCAGAAGTGCAAAAAGTGTGGTCCTTAGTTCAAAAGTCTTTTGCTTCTAAGCAACCAGCCACTGCTAGTCATGCTAGGGGCAAGCTATCAGCCAATGCTAGTCATGATGAGAGTACTGACATTGTAAAGGATTATAAACCTATAGGACGAAAACCAAAGTTCCCTTGTAAACTTTGTAAGGGAGATCACCTTACTCATAGACGCCTTGCCATTCTAGAGGCACGAAGAGTGTGGTCCATGTATGAAGTGTTAAAATTTAATATGCTAAGATAGAAAATAGCAGCATTACATTCCATTTCACAATAATAGCATATACAGGATCACTGAAGAAACAACAAGCATAGCATAAACACAAGAGACACAGATTTATCCTGGGAAACCCTCATGGGGTGGAAAACCCAGTAAAGCTTCCTCAATATAGATGACCAGCAATATACAAAGATGCAAACCAAAGACATGATCTCCTTCTCCACCATAGTAGACCTCTCCTCCATAAGTGCGCCTCTCTCAAGTGTGTGTGTGTGTCAAATGAGGAACATACCTCCTCTATTTATACACTACACTGACATGTATTTTACACAAGTACATGTAGGCTCGTATTTAACCATTAGGTTAAATACCCTATTATAACTAACTGGGATGACCCCCACATGGTGGGTCTAATAACCCTAGTTACCACAACCAATTCGGAGGAATAAACATCTCCGAATTCATAGTATAATCACAGCGGAGGTATGGAACATCTCCGGAATAAATAATATACAAATATAATATTCTTAGAAGTTACAATATTCAACACTCCCCCTTAACGAGAAGGATATTATAACAACATCTGCAGGAGCAACGAGTCATACATCATACATGATACATCTATAAATCATTGGAAGCTTTCTTAACATCATCAGTAACTCAACCAGTTCCTGGAACATCAACATCTTCAGTACTGAGTCTTTATCTTCTGCAGCACTCGAACAACTATAGCAACATCAACGTCTGGATCCTCACGATCATCAACATCGTCATCTAGACCATCACGATCAACATCATCATCATCATACGATCATCAGCATCGTCATCTCACGATCATCAGCATCGTCATCTCACGATCATCAGCATCGTCATCACACGATCATCAGCATCGTCATCTCATGATCATCAGCATCGTTATCACACGATCAGCAGCATCGTCATCACACGATCATGAGCATCGTCATCACACGATCATTAGCATCATCATCACACGATCATCAGCATCATCATAACACGATTAGCAGCATCGTCATCACACGATTAGCAACATCGTCATCACACGATCATCAGCATCGTCATCACACGATCATCAGCTTCGTCATCACACGATCAACATCCTTGTCATCACACGATCATCAGCATCGTCATCTATATACATGATCCTTCCTTTCGGAATTACTGGATCAATCTCATCACAATCATATTTAAGACTATCCTTCCTTTCGGAATTACTGGACTTACTGTCTAAGGATGATTAGTCCAACCACAATCATATTTAAGACTATCCTTCCTTTCGAAATTACTGGATTTACTGTCTAAGGATGATTAGTCCAACCACAATCATATTTAAGACTATCCTTCCTTTCAGAATTACTGGATTTACTGTCTAAGGATGATCAATCCAACCACAATCGCATTTAAGACTATCCTTCCTGGATTTACTGTCTAAGGATGATTAATCCAACCACAATCGCATTTAAGACTATCCTTCCTGGATTTACTGTCTAAGGATGATTAATCCAACCACAATCGCATTTAAGACTATCCTTCCTGGATTTACTGTCTAAGGATGATTAATCCAACCACAATCGCATTTAAGACTATCCTTCCTGGATTTACTGTCTAATGATGATTAATCCAATCACAATCGCATTTAAGACTATCCTTCCTGGATTTACTGTCTAAGGATGATTAATCCAACCACAATCGCATTTAAGACTATCCTTCCTGGATTTACTGTCTAAGGATGATTAATCCAATCACAATCCCATTTAAGACTATCCTTCCTGGATTTACTGTCTAAGGATGATTAATCCAATCACGTGCATTTTGAACCAAGGTCTAGGGACGATGCAGTCCTATCCTCTATTCTCGGAGACACCTGTCTATGGCTCACTTTAGAACTTGAGTTCAAGGATGATCCAATCCTCTCAAGTCCACCAAGGACTTCATTCTCGGAGACCTCACGTCTACGACTCTCTTTAGGACTGAAAGTCCAGGGATGATCCAATCCCCTCAAGTCCACCAAGGACTTCATTCTCGGAGACCTCACGTCTACGGCTCTCTTTAGGACTGAAAGTCCAGGGATGATCCAATCCCCTCAAGTCCACCAAGGACTTCATTCTCGGAGACCTCACGTCTACGACTCTCTTTAGGACTGAAAGTCCAGGGATGATCCAATCCCCTCAAGTCCACCAAGGACTTCATTCTCGGAGACCTCACGTCTACGGCTCTCTTTAGGACTGAAAGTCCAGGGATGATCCAATCCCCTCAACTGTCCACTAAGGAATTCATTTTCGGAGACCTCACGTCTACGGCTCTCTTTAGGACTGAAAGTCCAGGGATGATCCAATCCCCTCAACTGTCCACTAAGGACTTCATTTTCGGAGACCTCACGTCTACGGCTCTCTTTAGGACTGAAAGTCCAGGGATGATCCAATCCCCTCAACTATCCACTAAGGACTTCATTCTCGGAGACCTCACGTCTACGGCTCACTTTAGAACTTAAGTTCAAGGATGATCCAATCCTCATCTGTATTCACATCTATACAGGTACAAATGTCCAAGAGCATGTATCACATCAAAACATGTATACACCTAGCATGTATTCTCACTAATACATCTAACATCAAAGCATGTATACATCTAGCATGTATTCTCACTAATACATCTAACATCAAAACATGTATACATCACATCAAAACATGTATACATCACATCAAAACATGTATACATCTAAAATAAAAGATATATAAGAGTTCTAAATCTAAATAATTGTAAGTATCTAAGTACAACAAAATAAAATTTAAGGGACAGAATTGTTATCAAATACTATACTACTCCCCCTTTCGAGGAGGGTCCTTCTGGACTATACCAAGCTTGTCTCGGAAGTATTCAAACTTTACTCGAGACAAAGGTTTAGTCAGGATATCGGCAATCTGATCCTCAGTGCTTATATACTCGAGCTTGATAGCTCCTCTCTGTACCATGTCTCGTATATAGAAGTAACGGATCTCAATGTGTTTTGACTTATCATGGAACATAGGATTTTCAGTCATCTTAATGTAGCTTTGATTATCACACATAATCACAGTGGGATCCATTTCTAAGTCAAACACTCCATATAAAAGCTTCTGAAGCCATACTACTTCACAGCTGGCAGAGCAGACAGCCATATATTCTACTTCATCAGTACTGAGAGCCACTCTAGAATGTTTCTTGATGAACCATGAGATCATGGCAGATTTAAGACTATAACATCCACCTGATGTACTCTTTCTATCTGAGACACTTCCTGCCCAATCAGAAACTGAGTAACCATGTAAACGGAGTTCATGACCTCCAAGATAACATAGACCAAAAATCTAATGTACCTTTTAGGTACCTCACTACATGCTTTGTAGCTATTAAGTGAACCTTTCTAGGTTCTATTAGATACTGACTTAGGGTATTTACAGCAAAGCATATATCTGGCCTAGTATTTGTTAAATACATCAATGACCCAATGATTTGTCTATATAGGGTTAGGTCCACTAAATACGATGATTCATTAACTAACAACTTCAAGTTGGAGTCCATGGGAGTGGCCATGGCTTTATACTCCAACATATCAAATCTTTTTAGAAACTTCACAGCATACTTACCTTGATTTAAAAGATTCCTTTTGGATCTTGCCATACTTCTAGACCTAAGAAGTAGTGCATTAATCCGAGATCTTTCATTTTCATTTCTGCAGCCATTTTCATGACCTGTTTCTCATTCCTTGTTAGAAAGAGATCATCGTCATACAATAATGGTATGATAGGTTCATCATCCACAACCTTAAGGTAAAGTTTAGGAACAGTTTTACTTCTGGTAAAGCCCAAGCTTTGTCATGAAGCTGTCAATTGTCCATTATTCACACTCAGCATTGAGTGATCTTCTGCATATCTATCTGTGCCATCTCTCGTCAAATGGGTCTACTAATATGAGCCTCAAAATCATTCGAACTCTGTGGTGAGTTCCTTCTTGCATCCATGTCATATGTGTATAGAAACCATATTCAACCTTGTAGAAAAGGTTGAGATCCACATCACCCATGATGATCATTAATCTCATCAATTGACTACCGATCCTGGGAACCCATATAGAACATGATTACATAATTAAGAGAATGGTCTTATCTAGTCCCTTGGAGCAAAACATCTCATCATGATTCTCTTCCACTTTCTAAGAGAATCTCTTAACCACAAGCTTTCTATAGTGTGTTTGATTTGTAAATATTTTGTTGAACATCCATCGCTTGTTCAGAGTTCATCATTCATCATGATCTTTCCTACAAATCAAAATTAAGTACATGATTAGTAATACTTCATAATCATCAAATCATATGATAACCTTCTATGCATACAGATATCATTTACATAGTTATGCAACTATTTTGACCAAAACTTTGGCACAACACTTTCCCATATCCTGTATGCATACAGTGGCTATCTAGATGCCTTCCATCTCTACTAGAACATACTATCGAGAGTGTGCACAGCTCTCAGTATGTCAGCAAAGAGGTTTCATTCTAGATAAGCAACAATGGAATGTTTGTCCAATTTAACAATCATATGCATATTAGTAGTATACTGTTCAATGCTTTATGAATGTTTACACTCAGCATGATATATCCTAGGAATACAAATATGCATACAAGCAATATCATTTACTATTTCTAATAACAACTCAAATACTTATCTTTTATGTTTGTGTGGTTGTCTCCCACTTGATCTTCTGTATGTCTTCTGAACTTCTATTCATTCTGTACCACTGTGCATGCTCAAGTGTACACTAGTGTCATCCTAATGATCCCATACACAAACATACATTCATTAGTATATTCTCAATATTATCAAAACATTCTAATTCTAAATAATCTTGAATATGTACAGTCATGATTATTAGTATTCAGGTTTTCAAGGAAGTCTTCTGTTACTAATGCATATTCTTGTTTGATCTAGTATGCATAAACCCTTGATTACTAACCAATCATACCAAGTATACTTAGACAAGGTAAGATTCTAACATGACATAGGAAAACATACCTGGATTAGTATACCTGCTTAGTTATGTACAACATACCTAAACAATCTCTTCAATGATTTAGAGATCCTGAGCTAGAACCTGCATGTCTCGTAGGTTAAACATAATATAACAAAGTCATACATACCTCGTGAGTCTTTGTCTTCATGTTGTCATGGTCATGGAACTTGATTTGTCTTTTGTGATGTACCTATGTCTTGTTAGCATACAACATCAACCTTACACAACACCATAATGCATAAGTACAATCATATAGCCCTAATCAATGAATGTCTTCGATCATTCACATGCATTCATATTGTTACTAGGGTGATAAGACAATTAATAACATTAATCAAGATTGTACAAATAAATAACATGAAGACAAACACATTATGAACTTAATCAAGAATCAGATTTCGAGGCATACCTGAACCTCCTTAAGTCATACCTGTCGAGACCTTTTGTAGTCTTCTTATGTAAGGCCTTAGCCTCAACTCCCCCTGAAACTTGATCTGGAGCTTGATTAGGGTTTGCTAGAGAAACCCTAAAAATTCAATCTTTGACTTTCACACTTCTGAATGGATGGAAGAATGTGTCTTGCTGAGCTGATCAACCTAGCATTCTTCAATTTTGAAATCTCCAAAATTTGACCCCTCAAAATTGCCTTCGAAACTTCTGGATCTTCTGGACAGGAACCCGAACTAGGGTTTGATGAAGCCCGGTCTTCTACCCAACCAAAAATTCGATCTTGGTCTCTAAATTTGAATTTTCCTGAGTAGCATTCAGCTGTGGACTCCGATTCCAAAAATTCTAACTTTCTCCGAAACCCTAAAATCCGGAAGCCATGAATAAAGGTGCTCCAAAAATAATTATGTTTTGACAGAAATATGCACCTGATTGTTTTTGCTATAACTCTGAAATTTCTTCTCCACAAGGTCTGAAAACATTTTCTGCAGTAGCCTGACCTGTCATCTTTCCATCCTGATAGGTCTGACCTCAATTGGATTTTCTGAGAGAGAGTTATGCCAAGTGTCGCAACGTGACCTGTTTATGGGATAAAACAGGAGAGCGAACTTGTACGGCATGCCACGTGTCACTGTTTGAACTTCGGCCTCTGAAAACTTTTCTTGAGATATCTCTACCTATTATCTTTCCATCTTGATAGGTATGACCTCAATTGGACTCTCTGAGATAGAGTTATTCCAAGTGTCGCAACGTGACCTATTTATGGGATAAAATAGGATAGAAAACTTGTACGGTGTTCCACGTGTCACTAGTTCACCTTCGGCCTCTGAAAAAGTTTCCTGAGATAATACAGTCTGTGAACTACCTATCACTTTTTACGAAATTTCATTTGGAGCTTCCTAGCCCAAGTTATGACCTTTTTTCCAAGGTGACCTGATTTTGACTGAGATCTGGAAGAGGCAGAAACCCTAACTTGTACTGATCATAACTCATAAAGTACAACGAATCTGAGGGTGCCCTTTGGACACAAGGTACTTGGGGATGTTATCTTCGACCTATAAACTTTTCAGACCCTGAACCTTCGTACAAATGTATTTATATCGAAAGTTCCACGATGACTGGTTTTTTCTATGTAAAACCCTAACCTTCAAATTGTCGTAAGTAAAGCAAGTGTCGTAAGTGCCATACCTTGTCTTCCTTCAGGTTAGCTCTGATACCATGTTAAAATTTAATATGCTAAGACAGAAAATAGCAGCATTACATTCCATTTCACAATAATAGCATATACAGGATCACTGAAGAAACAACAAGCATAGCATAAACACAAGAGACACAGATTTATCCTGGGAAACCCTCATGGGGTAGAAAACCCAGTAAAGCTTCCTCAATATAGATGACCAGCAATATACAAAGATGCAAACCAAATACATGATCTCCTTCTCCACCATAGCAGACCTCTCCTCCATAAGTGCGCCTCTCTCAAGTGTGTGTGTGTGTCAAATGAGGAACATACCTCCTCTATTTATACACTACACTGACATGTATTTTACACAAGTACATGTAGGCTCATATTTAACCATTAGGTTAAATACCCTATTATAACTAACTGGGCCGACCCCCACGTGGTGGGTCTAATAACCCTAGTTACCACAACCAATTCGGAGGAATAAACATCTCCGGATTCATAGTATAATCACATCGGAGGTATGGAACATCTCTGGAATAAATAATATACAAATATAATATTCTTAGAAGTTACAATATTCAACATGAAGGAATTTATGCTCCTGAGTTATCTATAGATTCCCTACAATCAGATCAACATTTGGTTGATAAAGTGGTTAAACCAATGCAATATTTGGTCGACCCCACTCTTCCTTCGGAGAGTGAAGTGATCGAATCGTTGCAATCTTCGATTGATCCCATCAGTCCTTTGGAGATTGATGCACCTGTCCCGGAAGTCTTCTGCATTACCAGTTTGGATGTTCCTGAAAAAGGGAGCACTTCATCTATGCCATGTGAACCCCTACCAAGCCCTAGGATTGTTTCCTTTGATTGGAATAGTCTAGCCGAGCCTTGTCTTCCTTCTTCGACACCTTTCCATATAAAGGTTGATATCGGGAACCCTACGATTGATCGATGCATTGTAGATGAAGGAGCTTCTGTTAGTATCTTATCCACTTATGCTTGGAGAGATTTGGGTTTCCCTAATGTTATTTCAGCTGTTAATTGGCCATTGACCTTCGATAGAATACCTAGTGAGCCAATTGGATTCCTCCGTCAGGTACCTGTTACTTTGGGTGGAAAAATAGTCTTAGTTGATTTTATGGTTGTAAAGGACCATGTGGACTTTGATATGATCCTCGGGCATGATTACGTTTATGCTATGCATGCTATGGTGTCTACGCTCTTTCGTGTGATGCACTTTCCTCATAACAAAAGCATCGTCACTATCGACCAACTTGCATTCGTTAATCCTCCTTATTAACCAACTGTAGACCAGTCAGATCCCTCGTCATTAGGCACTACGATGTCACATGGGACTTATGTGGCATATTGTTCCTTGAGTTCAACTGCTACTGAGAATAAGTCTCCGAGTTCATGCTTACCTTCTCGGGACTTAGTCCCAGCTTTTGACCAAGTGACACCTCCATCTGAATGTTTAGATATGTGTTCTATCTGGGATGATATACTTCCTTCCGATGAATTTTTCCTAGAGTCCATAGAACAGTCTTCCGTTCATTTGGATGTTGATCCAGTCGCAGTTATGTCTAGCCGTAGTTTGACCTTAAAGTTCGATCTTCCTACTGTTGAGTCATTGGACTCTCCTATAGATCCACAAATCGGTGTTCCTGCTGAGTTTGATTCTGCTTTTAGAATTTTCAACTCCCGTGATGATGAATTTGTTTTTGCAGATTCCATCATGTCCTTCAACTTTGATCTTCATCCTGAATTCAATATTGTTGATTGTAAGTTCTCAGGCTTGGGTACTATATAATTTTCATATGAAAACTTTGCCTTGTTTATGCCCGTTGTTGATGATAGTGAAGTTGAAAGTATTTATACCATAGTGACTTGTATCAGGTCTTTCTTTACATATGTTAGATATGATCTTGGTACTAATGTTTCTTGGAGATAGGATTCTTAGCTGGATTTATACTTGCTTACTGGTCCTTTTCAACACTTTGTGCTACCATGTCAGGTATATTCAGAACCATGCATATAGGTTTAGGCTTCCCCGCTGTTATGTTGCATTTGAACCTTTTGCCATCCGAATTCGCCATAGGGTCAATCGTGTTGGATATTGGTGTGTTAGACATCTCTTTATGCATTGTGCACTAGTCCAACAGCAGAGCCTACCTAACATGGGTCACCCTAGTCAGCACCCTTATGCCATTTTGGTGCCCATGCTGAGTTTTCCTCATAGGCTCGGGAGCCTTTTTAGATTTACCATGACTTTGAGAAGAAGCCTCATATCTTTCTTCCTCATATATTTATGGCCATCCCTGTTAAGGCTCCCATATTCGTTTTCAAGTTGCATATGCATCTATTATGATCCCGCTTGCGCTAATGAGCCTGATGTCGGCTTCCATGCTTTGATCTTGTTATATAAGCCTCCATCTTTGATTTCATTTCTGCTAAGCCCTATATCATTTTTCCTTCGTAATTTGACACCTTTTACCTAGAGGAGACACACCCTGAGTGTCCTTATCTTGATTGTGTTCCTTGCATTAGGCATAGCTTTGTTCCATGCACTTGGAGCTAGTTTCTCATGTCCCCGACACTTGTCTCCTCCCATATCGAGCATTTATTCCATCTTCACTTAGAGCTCGTTAAAAACAGTAAGGAGGTTACGAGCATTTCTTCTATCTTCACTTCCAGCTCGTTAAAAACAATAAGGAAGTTATGAGCATTTTTATATCTCCTTTGAGCTCGTTAAAAACAGTAAGGAGGTCACGAGTCTACCTTTTCAGGCTCGTAAAACCTTTACGGAAAAGATCCCTATGGATTTCTTTTAAGCTTTTTTCAGACTCCTTAAATAGGAAAAGTTTTCCGAGCATAGTTGTCTTTTTGGGCTGGTTAAAATAACTGAACCAGCATCCACTTAGGTATAGAATTATCCCTTTTTCAGGACTTGGTGGATAATTTACGGAAAAGGTATACTCTAAGAATACTCTGGTATGTGCTAGAAGAGTTCTTGTTCCATTATTTTACACTTTTTCGGGGAAGGAGACTAACTTTACGAAAAAAGGACCTTTGGAGTCGTCTTTAGGGTTTTCAGACTCTCGAAATGTGAAAACACCAAGCATGCATTCACCTACTTGGGCTTAAAGTGAAATACATGAGATGGTTGATAGAGGACTGTTTAAGTTTTTCAACTCTATAAGCAAGAAAACACTGCCGAGCATAGACCAATCCGGGCTCAATATAAAATCCACGGATAGGTGTATGGAGTTTTCTTCTAGGTTTTTTAGACTCCTTAAATATGAAAATACCGTCAAGCATGCTTTAGTTCTTTGTCAAGCTCATTAAAAAATGAAAAAGGAAAGGGAAGGGAAGAATTGTTGGCGGGAAATACTACCCTATAGTAAGGAAATAGATACTATCAACTTAAGGGGGTTGACAGGTAAGCACATTACTTGCATTACAGAAATGTTTATGAATGGAAATAGATTATAGGTCTTGAGGACATACCTTTTGAACAAAGTTTGATCCTAGATTTTATCCAATCTTGTGCTCGATCGTTAGTCCAATATCCCGTTCAGTAAACCTACAACACAAAGACCTTTCTCAAGGTATCTTGGCCAATATAATAATGATGCAATAGAACAATGATTCAAACATCAAATATTAACCAACATAATCCAAATACATACATAATCCAATAAGTACTTGATTTGGGACGAGAAAGATGCCTTTATTGTCAAAAACAAGTGAATGATACACAATATACATGACTTTGCAGCGTGTTCATGCAACCTGATCCTGGGCTCCTGCTCTTCTCTGGCTTGGAAATCTTCCAGCATAACCTCCTCCAATACAAGCTTCTCTTATGAAAGAGTCTCTCTATAGTTCTCATGTCTAACCCCTCTCTTCATTCCTCCTTGTATTTATAGGTCAAGGGAGGCAGTTCAGGTCGAGAGATGGTTGTAGAGGAAGTTGGGGAAGTTGGGAAACCAATTACAACTAATCCTCATTCATGAAATTAATTAATTTGTAATCATCTTTTGAGGTGAACGCTACTATTTCACAGTGGAGTAGTGCCCAAGGCACTACTATAGTGTTTTACAACTAGCGCTCATCACTTTTTAAATGTTGTACGCTACTCTATTGAAGAGGAGTAGCACCCATGAGGGGTGGAGCGCTACTATTGTACACTGGAGTAGGGTACAGGTGCTAGTGTGTTAAGGTAGAGTAGTGCCCATGTCTCAAAATGATATTTTTTAGGATTTTTCCAGCTTGCAAGGAGGTGGAGTAAGTCAAGGTCTCATCTAAGGTCAACATGCTCCTCCATCCAAGTTGTCATTTTGTGTGATCAACAGCTCAAGGTGATCACGGACGGAGAGGTGTAGGTTTGACCGATAACAGATGCCCCCTAATGTGTGAGGTCAAAGGGAAATGATGGCCAAAATACATTACAATCCAAAGCCAGAGGAGGAGCAAGGAACCACGGAAGCAAGTCAACAAAACACCTGAAACAAATATCAAGGTTAGCGAGCAATTACATTCTTGACATTGTATAGATGTGTAGTGTGATACAACATGATCTCCGATACATAACAAGGAGATGTATATATAGCATGGCCACTTAGAATACAAGCATGGATCCATGTCAAACTGAGAGATCATAGCCATAACAACAAACTAGATCTATGTCTCATGAAGAGCCGAATATAAGTGAGGCTCAGTCTTGTGCAACTTGGGTGATAACATAATGAGGTAATGTCATCCAAAATCCCAAGGTCTTCATCCAAAACAACCTGAGGTACAAACCCTAACCATGTGAATAGATGAGCTGATAGTCAAACATGGGGGGTATCGTTTGATTACTGGTCATTGATGTATACTGTTAACAAACGTGAGGGCTTCCACCGATAATGATGATGGGGCCCAAGGTACCTAGTACGATCCAACAAGTGTGAATAGATGGAATTGGAGTCGAACACTTGGGGATCCTGTCAAAGAAGAGAAATTGATGTATTCTCGATATTCAATAGCGAAAAAAATTGCCACTAGTGACTGCAATCTCCAAGGTACTAACCGAAACTCTAAACTCCATTCCCAGAGCAAAATGAGTTGATGTCGATGGGAAGAATTCCGTTGGAAGGGAGGCCTTAAGGAATCCTCCATCATCCAACTTGAGGAACACTCAACTGGTAAGAGCTGATATGGAGTAATATGTAACAAGACTGACACTAGGATGGTCGACACATGAGGTCAAGGTAAACTGTAGAATGGCTGACACAAGGTATATCCTTGAACAGTGAGCACGACACAAAGTGATTCAGGTAGTTAAAGACATAATGGGGCAAATGATAAGCCTGAAATGTAGGAGACATTATCAGACCCTCCATATGGTTGGAAGAATAACCAACCGGAGAGTAAAAAAATCAGAGATCAGCTTCACCCTGAGGTCAAAAACTAAACCTAACCGACATGATAGACTCAAGTAGGTGCTGTGTTCAAGGATAGAACTGACTGAACTGCCTTTGACATTGAAGATATGATACATCTTTCCCATCCCTTATTATTTTTAGATAAAAGAATATCTTTCTTGTTGTTTTAATGAGTCCAAGAAAGAATGAAAACTCAATAGATCCAACCATGTAAAAAGTTTAACGAGCCCATGGGAGGAAGACTCAGTACCTTCTTCATTGTTTATAGAGTTCGAAGAAGAGATAGAAGATTACTCTATGTTACTAATCTCTGGATTTTAATATCGAGCCGAGATTTGTTCTGGCTCACCGGTGCTTTCAATTTTAAGGAGTCTGAAAAACTTAAGCAATAACTCCATATATCTACTCATGTATTTTAGTATCGAGCCCAAGCAGATTAATGCTCGCTGGTGTTTTCCTATTTATAGAGTCTGAAAAACTTAAACAATCTGCTTTACACCTATCCGTGGATTTTATATCAAGCCCGGATTGGTTTGTGCTCGGTGGTGTTTTCTTGTTTATAGAGTTGAAAAACTTAAATAGTCCTATTGATGCCTCGAAGATCACAGCATCAAGCAGAAAGGGATTCTCCTCGGTAGACTATCCCAATTAGATTTTCCATCGTTTGGTATGGCGAATCCGTCTAGTTAGCGGTTCCGACAACCATTAGATTTGGAGATTTGCTTCAATTACACCGGTTATGGCCCGATCCACCATTCTTTTTGATTTTATGGTTAAAAATGATATGCAAGTGCCTAAGCTAACTTAATCTAAATGCAGAACTTGAAACAAATCTATATATGAAATTGAAATAAACCTAAACTATCCCTGCAAGGAGCAAAACTATAAGTATGAGTAATATGCTGAAAGAAGCATCTGAAGATCAACAGACAGCCATTAAATCATAAAGATACATCCACAGGAAGAAAGGAAGAATATAAAAGATAGCTTTTATGTAGATGTGAAAGCAGTCTATTACTCATATGAGAGAAACGTAATTGCACAGAGCATAGTAAAATGATCCATTGCACATAAATAATTTGAACAACAGAGAAAGACTTCACTAAAATAGGTATAAATGTCACCAGAATAATCCAACAGACATCGTACACACATTCCTAGGCAAAAAGCGTCCTCTCCAGGCTCATATTAGGCAAATTCACTTTCTAAAAGCAAGTGCAAAATAGTTCGTACAAACTTAAGAAAGTTCCTTTCCTTGCCAAAAGTCCTTTACACTCTTCCCTAAGCCTCTATTTATATCTTTACAAAATGCCTCTTGGGCTGCCACTTGGCTCTTATACTTGTCCTTCCAAGACTTTTCCCAAAAATAACAAATCGTGGCCCTTTTCTTATAACAGAAATTTTCTCAAAAATAGAGAAGGACAGCTTTCTAGTGACTCTACACTCTAAACATAGGTAAAACAGTTGAAAATAGGAACAACGCATTATGACTAGCGTGTTCATCCTTGGGGTGGCACTTCTGCTGGGAATGAGGTGCTTGTGCTGGATACTACTGTTGCTGCTGCTTTCTTTTCCTCTTCTGCAATGTAACTGAACCAGATGCCAGTGTCCCTGACAACCACATTTGCTGGTGAAGGGAGCAAGATCTTCTGGGAAGTCACATGCTTAACAAGCTCTGCTTCAATACCATGAATTTCTGCAATTGCTGCTTGGTGGATTTCTTTAAGCAAATGACTGTATATTGATGACAACCCAATATAGTGATGGAGATCATCAGTAGCCAGGACATCAATCTTCTTGACATATTCTATTTGAATACCTAGCTCTTCCTTCAAGTCTGATAAACACTACTCTCTGCTTGGAAACTCATCGAGGGACTAAGGAAAGATCAGCTTGCATTTTTCATGCACTTCATGGATCTTTTGATACAGGCTGTTACTTTTCTCAATTGTTCCCTGGATCTTAGCCATCAGCTTGAGGCCACAATTCCTGCAAAACTCCATAAGGGCTACATCTTCCTTAAAATCATCTGCAGATTTGAATGGGAGATGCTTGGGGAAATCGGCCTTCCCTTCCCTCCATTCCATCTGGCTCAGGATGTTTGCTTTAACCCGAGTGTATTTTCCCTTAATCCTACTGGCTTCTGCATTGAATTCCTTCAACCTAACCATCATGGCTTTGAGCCTGCATACTTCCTCAGTAATCAGCTCCTATGTGGCGTGCATTTGTCTCAAAATGTCACAGGACTACTCATGAAAGGGAGACATGTCTATCACTTTGCTTTCTTCCTGCTCTAACTGCTCAACCATATCCTGCTTATCTGCTTCCAGATGAAAAAATCTAGCTTCAGAATCGTTCTTTTCTGCTTCTAGAACCATCATCTAGATTGCCAGGTGCTCCTTTTCTTCTTCTAGATGGCGATACTTATCTGACAACTCCTTGTGATCAACAAACAGATGATTCTATTTATTCACTACAATATCCCTGTAATCCTGCTCATTAACCACAGTATGTTGCAGCATGTGAGCTCTCCTCTTTGTTGACTCAAATTCTCTGACCATATCGACCACATTGTCCTTTGTTGCTTTTGCTGTTGACACAATGACAGATGCCATGGCTATGGGATCCTTATTTGTATTTTGCATCACCATGGTCTCCTGTTGGGTGACAATATCTTCTTGTAAGAGTCTCTTTATCCTCTCTTCCGACTTCAAGACCACCGCCTTCCTCTTCTTATAGTACACAAATTCATCCCATCGGGACACAGTATGATCTTCTGATGGGGTGTAAGGGATGATCGGGAGATCTCTTAAATGTACTTCTGTCTCCATGGGTGGGGTTTGCACTACTTGAGATGTGTCTGTTTCCACATTTTGGGTGCCAGAGCCACCTACTTGAGATGTGTCTGTCTCCACATTTTGGGTGCCGGAGCCACCTACTTGAGATGTGTCTATTTCCATATCTTGGGTGTCGGAGCCACCTACCTGGGCATCTTCATTGGTCTTAAGCTCCTCTTCCACCTTTTGTCCCTCTTCAGCTTTACGCCTTCCTTCTTCTTCTTCAGCCCGCTGCTGATTTTCAATTTCCTCCCTCTGCACTCGTTCCTCTATTTCCTTCTGCTGCCTTGCCTCCTCGGCTTCTTTCTACAACCTTGCTTCTTCAGCTTCACTTTGAAACCGTGCTTCTTCAGCTTCTTGTTGCAGTCTTTCTTCTTCTACTTCCTGTTGCAGTCTTGCTTCTTCTTTCAATCTTTGTTCTTCATGGGCCAGGGCCTCAACTTCTTCCCTTTCTTTCTACAGGGTGGCTTCTCGGGTTGTGGCAGAGCTAGAACTAGCTCCACTGCCGTGATGGCAAATCTGTAACTCAGTCATGTAGGTGATTCCTCTGAACACTTCTTCCTCTGCATCATAGTAATGATCATACTCAAAATGAGCATATACCTCCTTGCAATGCTCGACAACCTTGCTCAACCTATCATTTCTATGGAAGATCACCTCAGCGAAGTGGAAAGCTTTCAACTCTTGAATGTACTCCTCGACTGTTGCAACCTCTGAGAATTTATAGGCTCCTATGCAGAAAGGAAAAGGAGGGAAGGAAGCCTTATGCTGCTTGTTAAGCACTCCCCCTATTCCATTAAGGAAAACTTTCCTGACTACTTCCTTGAGGACTACATAATTAATAGCGTATCTTGGAAAAATGTATGGTGCTTTGGTACCTCCATGGCATTTTCTGACAGGAAATTGGGATCTTCCTTGAACATCTGCTCATACGAAGGCATGATGAACTCCTAGCAGATGAGCTTATCGTTTGCTCTGTAATTTTGATCCCACATTATTTTATAGGCAGTGTAGACTGGGGTGTTGGCCTGATCCCACGTGCAACCTAGCCCGGGGAAAGAGAGCTTGGCCAAAATGCAATCAATAAGATATGAAGGCATGTAAAATTATGACTTTTTTAAGGCCAAACCTTCTCTAGCTGTGGCCACTGTGGATGCCAAACTATCCAAAAGAATGGTAGCCCAATCAAACACAGTTCCTTTGAATGCTATGAAAGGGATGATGGGAGCCCACTGTATCCCATATACAATGCCATCGGGCATGCCGAAAATTCTGCATAACATCAGGGCAATTAATCTAAAAGGAGGTCTTAGGCTTTGAACATCATATTCATCATTATCTCTCTTCCTCAGCTACTTTCCTGTGACCAACAGCCTTTTATCCATCTTGATATTATTCATCTGTCCCAACCATTCATCGTTTAGAGCTTGCTAGGGATATGAGAATTTGTAGGTCATTGCAATATAAGCTGGATGGAATGAAGCGAAAGGATTTCCCTTGTTGTCATGCAACACTCTTGTTTGTGGGTTGGCATGTTCCAATATCCATCCGATCGCTTCAGAGCACGAGAACAATTTAGGGTGAGTAGAAGCCCTGGCTATGCCAGAAGTATTGATGTTGGGGTAGATCTGTTCTTCCTCCAATAACACATCTGGGATATCTTGGTCCCTGATCATCCGGTAAACATCTCCCCAACGGACCTCGGGAGGAACGTCGATGGTACACTTAGTGTCTTGGAAAAGAGTCTCAGTACTTTGTTGCACTGGCTCTGGTTCCATCACTTTAGCTTTCTTTCTAACACCTTTGGCATCGTGGCTTATCCCTGTCAGCAACCAAATGTGAATGATTATAAAATTGTAACACATTATGAGAGTATAACATAGAGTAAGACAACTTTAGCATGCTAATGATAAATATAGAAAAAATTATAAGATTGCATGCTAGGGAAGCAAACTAAACATAAATCATTCAAGAAAACAGAATATGGTCCTCAGACTTGATTATTCTAGGGAGACAATGCTTGGTTAGGAACTTTTGAGATGCTTTCAAAAAGGTAAGCATATGATGTGTAAAAACCACTTCCTTCTTAGTCTTTGGATATAGGATGTCCTCCATCATGGCACTTCTAACGGCCAATGGTAGGCTGGCCCGGAGTGGAAAATCCTATGAGGAAAATGAAAACATGAAACCGTTTTCCACAATCGTTATCTGAGCCAAAAAGGCAAGTGGTTGAGTATCTCAACTGACTAGTACTAATGCTACCTTAGGCTTGATAACATTTGAGAAGAGGCACGTAGCCAGTATAAAACTTGGGTTTGAGTAAATCTAGGTAGGAGTATGATTGAAACGCAGCCGGTGGAAAAAAAAACAAGCTCGGACGACTTAGAGATAAAGGGCCAACTGGGAACAACTTGGTCATGGCTATGACTCCTAGTTGGCAGCAATGAGAAACTTATGGGGGCCACGGCGGCCGTAAAATATTTTAAAATGATACATGCTACCAGTGCATATCGGCCAAATTATGATACAGGAAAACACCCAAGAAATAACTCAACGTAGAGATAAGACAAAGATAATGGTTGATAAGCTTACCTGGAGAGGAAATAGTGGTTGAGTGAGGTCGACATGGTGGTGAATACACTGAGTTGGAGCGACGCAATCTCCCAAATGGCATTCTTTGAATAAAAAACTAACAATGGAAACAATGAACCCCACCACCCTTATATAAGGATTGACACGTGCAGGCATTTAAATGGGTAGGTAACGACTTTAAAACGGAGTTTAATGCTCGTACGGCACAGTCTTTTCAAGTCAACTCGACATTTAAGCACGATCATCGACTGCGGCAAGGACTCACAAGTTTTGTCTGTAGTTGCGGCCAGAACTCATGAGTTCCTCTTGAAAGGCGGGAGACTTTGGCGAGGCATTTGCTTGTTGCGGGAGAGATGAAAAAGATGCTTCGCAGAGGTGAAAAAGTTTGGCGAGTTGCTCCGACGTTTCGGGAGGACTTTGCGAGTTCTTTCGAAATTCACTCTCCCGAAAGGTTATCGCGGCGGGTTTTGTTGAGTTGTCCCGAAGTTGCGGAAAGACTTAGTAAGTCCTTCCGAGATTGACGAATGACAAAGTTAAGTTTTTTCCGAAATGTGAATGGTTGAGTAACCTGGAAAAGAACAACTTACTGCGGCAACACTTGGCGAATGCTTCCACAATTTCAAGAGAGAATCCCAAGTTCATCCCAGTTTCAGGCGAGGATGCTGAGTTCATCTGTAGTTTCGGGAGAGAAACCCAAGTTCTTCCGATGTTTCAGGGAGCAACTTTAAGTCTTTCCATAGTTTTGGGGGAGAATCCCAAGTTCAACCGCAATTTCGGAAGAGAAATTTGAGTTCTTCTGCAGTTTCGGAAAAGAGTTGTGAGTTTTGGCTTAGAAGAAAAAATTCAATTTTTTAAAGCAGATTCCTCAATTTAAACAAAACTAAGTCCAAACAGTTTTCAAAGCAGACTTAACTTTTTTAGGTAGTCTTTCTAGGAAAATGAAAGGAGGGGCCCCAATATCTACAAAAAAATTTGGGGGGGATGTTGCTGCAACAACAAGTCCTCTACTTACCCTCTTGTGGATTTCACATCGAGCCCAAGTAGGTGAATGCTCGCTTGGTGTTTTCATGTTTAGAGAGCCTAA
Organism: Larix kaempferi; assembly: GCA_027924585.1. Taxonomy (NCBI): domain Eukaryota; kingdom Viridiplantae; phylum Streptophyta; class Pinopsida; order Pinales; family Pinaceae; genus Larix; species Larix kaempferi. The sequence continues at coordinate 604,834 of BSBM01002043.1, forward strand.
AAACCCTAAAGAAAGGCTCCAAAAGGTCCTTTTTCGTACAACTAGTCTCCTCCCCCGAAAAAGTATAAAACAAAGGAAGAAGAACTCTTCTAGTGCATACAGGAGTATACCTAGAGTATACCTTTCTGTAAGTTATCCACCTAGGCCTGGAAAATGGGTAATTCTATACTTGAGTGGATGTCGCTTCAAATCCTTTAACAAGTCTGAAATGACAACTATACTCGGCAATCTTATCATATTTAAAGAGTCTAACAAGAGCTTAGAGAGAACTCTATAGGAATCTTTTTCATAAAATTTTAACGAGTCCAAAGAAGTAAAATCGTGACCTCCTTACTATTTTTAACAATCTCAAAGGAGATATGGAAGAATGCTCATAGCCTCCTTACTATTTTTAATGAGCTCGAAGAAAAGGTGGAAGCCTGCTCGTAACCTACTTATTGTTTTTAACGAGCTCGAAGTAAAGGTAGAAGAATTCTTGAAGACTCCTCAAGTAAGGTTAATTCCTAGGATCTCATGATGAGGATGGGAAAAGATGTCACGAAAATCATTAAAAAGATTGGTGTACGGAATGATTTCATCAAGATAACACCCTGTTTCAATAAAAATGTTTTCTGTGACCCCAAGTGCAGTGGAAATGTTGACCATAATAGTTCTTGATCTATTCCCTTCAGCAAAACCAACTTGTGAAGTGGAAGGGATAGAGGTGAAATCAACATTCTCACTGAGTGTCGGATAAAACTCGCCTCTCTCTATCAAGTTTAGAATGGGAATCAAGAAGGACCTGGGATCTATATGTTCATGAGGACGGTCTAGGTCGGTCATGACTTCCAAAATTGCTTCCTTAGAAGGTAAAGTAGTATCCAAACTGTCAAGAGAGTGAGTCGGATCAGATGACTGTGCAGCAGCACAGTCCATATCTAACTCAACAGAGTCCAGCGGAGTCAATATATGTTATGTTGTAGTTTAATGTGAGTTCGAGTAGGTTATCTCTGCAACAGATGTAGGGACAGAAGGTTCTAAATCAGTTGGGAGAAACCCAAGATCAGTCGTTAAAATGGCCATGGAAATATCAAATGATGAACATTCCTCAGAACCAACAAATAATATAGGAGCAAGCAGGTCAAAAGTTCCTATTAATGACCCGTAAATCCCTGCTCCTAAACTCTCGCTTACTGGGGTAGATTGATAAACTAAACAAAGCTGATCAACTAAACAAATCGTGGACTCTGAAGAAATCTGGTTGTTTCTCTGAGTGAAAGAAAGCTGATCCACTGTAACAAACTTACCTTCAAACGAGAACATAACAACTCGAAAAACTGTCGATGCAATAGCTCGCATGGCATATGTCTAGCTACTACCTAATAACATGTTGTAATCAAGCGGAGCATCCAGAACTTCTATTTCTATAGCAACTGTCTTACCGGCCAAAGTGACATCAAATGATGGCAAAACCCCATGTGGACGGAAAGTCCTACCATCAAATGCAGTAAGCAATGTGTTAGAAGGGGCTAACTTGGGAGAACCCAAAGCTTTCCAACAGGAAATTGACATTACACACATCAACGCACCCTCATCGATGACAGCTCGTCTAATGGTCATTGGGCCATGGACGAATTCAATCTGAAGGGCAACGTGTTACGACAATCGGTATTTGATATCAGCCATATCAAATCGCGCAGACATGTTAGAGGATTTCATACTTCCAATAGCTGCCAGAAGTGCACTTCGTTGTAAGGGACAACTTTGCAATACTTCTAAGGTAGACATAGCACAAGGGGTCTAGGCTAGATCCTCAACCACATTGTAGTTGGAGGCAGCCTGAGTGTTGGGATTATGCGATGCCCATTCCAAGACACCTTTCGGGATCTTGGGAATTGGGTCCACAGGTATGTGGAGAGGAGTGGAAGATTCTGGAATCTCTTTATCCTTCTTTTGTGCATCCGGGGTGTAATTCTCGACTCTTGTTTGTAAGAGTGCATCCGATTTAACCATGTTAATAGAAGTTTTATCAACCGAAGCATGTGTGGTGCCCCCAGTATTGGAGGTGCCAGAAGCTGGATCTTTAAGTACGGTAGGTTTCTTTTCTTGTAATAGCTTCTGGGCTTCTTTGAGTAGAGGGCATTGGTGAGTAAGGCGGTCATGCTTGCACAGTTTACAAGGGAACTTAACCTTCTTTTTCTCTTTGTTACCCTCCTCGACATTCTCTTTTTGGGGCTTCTATTGCTTCCCCTCTCCTTTATTGCCTTTCTTTTTGTTGTTGGGCTGCTGAGGGCCCTTTTGATTGTTCTGAACCTGGTTAACAGATTCAGAAGTAGAAGGAGAGGTTGTGATGGAAGTAACTTCTGCAGTCAATTGTTTAACAGATAAGGCATGAACCTATTTAGTCAAAGCTTCGAAGGCTGCAGAATCAACTAAACCCACTATGCCATCTGCATTTGGTCCAGGCTTAGGTCTACTTAGATCAGTGTTTGATTGCGGTGCATCAAGTATAATTTCATAAAGTAACCCAGATTATACGCAAAAAAGGTCTAACAGCTAGGTCCGTAAGATGGCTTCTTCCTCAGTAGATACTCCAGAAGTAGCTACTTCCTTAGAAATATAAGGAAGGAGTGATTTCAAGTACCACTCAAGAAGGAATTATGGAGGTATGTTGGCTTTAATGAGCCTCTTCAGTCTTCGCCACTCCTGAATGTGATCAGATAAGTGAGTGGCTTTATTTTGTCTAAATGTAGACAAAAGGTCTGTTCCGGCATCATACTGAACAGGAAGCTGGAAGTGGTTTAGAAAAATAGTCGCAAGATCCCGAAAGTTAAATAAAGTGGCCACTGGTAACTCGATGTACCATTTAGCTACAGCACCAGTTAAGGTTCTCTAGAATAGTCTCAACCTAATGGAATCTTCGTTTAAGGAGTTCGAGGAACACCATAAATGGAAAGTAGTGACATGGTCACCAGGATCCTCGCCAGTTTTTCCTTCAAAATTTGGAATGTCCGAAGGTAACTTGGTAGGAATTGGTGGCCATGTGGCATTGTGATACACTGGGTCATTTGTTAACTTGGAAATATCTGGCAAATTTAAAGTTTCCATAAATGGTAAACGAGGCCTGCAAGACGGTATTTGATAAGCTGGGGTCGCAAAGGGGGAACCACCCATAGTTTGACCCGTGAACTACTGGTAGGGGTTGCCCCCAGCCGTCTACTGGTAGGGGTTTCCCCTAGCCATCTACTGATAGGGGTTTCCCCCTGCCATCTGCTGATAGGGGTTTCCCGCTTCCATCTGCTGGTAGGGGTTACCCCCAGTCACTTGCTGGTAGGGGTTTCCCCCTTCCATCTGTTGTTGCGTGAAAGTATTATTGAAATTCCCCCACCCATATGAAAGTGGGTTAGTGCTCTATGGGTTCATCCACTATGGCTGGGTGTTAGCCCCGCCATATTGTTGGTTAAAAATGTTACCCCCTCCTCCTGAAAATAAGGAAAAAGGGACGTTTCCTACAGGTATATTACCTTGATTCGTGTTGGGACCTGCAAAGGTATTAAAACCAATAGTAGCTGACGTAGACGGTGCGGTCATGGTACTCATGATAGGCATAGTTGCAGAAGCACTTGGCCCTATATTAGGTGTGGAAATCCACGTGTTGGGTATGTGATATAACAGTTTGGTCACAGGAGGTGGAACTAGATTAGCTATACTGCTAGGTCCAAAAGTAGGTGTAGACGCAGATGCCATAGTTGTTGAACTCGTCATGCCTAATGTACCAATATTAAAGCTGAAGGACGAAGTGGACATAGAAGTTGTCCGTGCCGAAATCGGTGTAGCAGTAAGAGGAGGATTTACAGTATTGGTATTCATACCTATGGTGGGAGTCTGTGGAACTCCCAGTTCGCCTCCCGAATTAGTCATAAAGTGCTCAGGTGTGAAATTATATGCACTATAATCTGGTTGCTGGAAACCAACGGGTATCAGCAGCGAAATTCTAATATTAGTCAGAGGAGGATTAAAAGGAGTACTGTACTCTGCAGAAGTGAGATCTTCAATCTCAACTAAACTAAAATGTCGTTGCTCTAGAGTCCCCGGTTGTGGTTCCTCAGGAACCTCTATTTCAGGGATTTACGTTGCAGTTTGTAGTTCATTCGGAAACTCTATTTCAGGTGGTAGTTCCTCGGGAATTTCTATTTCAGGATTTTTCGTTGTAAAAAGTTCCTCAGGAAGTTATATTTCACTAGTGGTTTCCAAAGGAACACTGGGGTCTACCCACTGTCGTCTAGCTGGCAGTAGTGGTTCTGTTCTAAGTGGAGGAAGGTTTTTCAACCTTCTTGACCTACGAAGTTCCTGGTTTTCCACGATTATATATAAAAATAAAACTAGAAAACCTAGTGGCCACTAAGACTAAGGGGAAAACAGCATGCCAACTAAAAGTCCTAAGTATGCAAACCAAGCAAACAAGATGCCTTCCGGAGAAGAGTATGGGATGATGAGGGCCCATAACAGATCAACAAAGGATGAAGAAAAGTTACCCGGGGTCCACAATACAATGACTAAGGGTGCAAGTGCTCGAATCACCCAACCGCCCTCCCAAAGACCTACAAGGGATTTCCTCCCACATCTGTCCTAGGTACAGCAGATATACCCTCTGCTGTCACCTGTGTATGATACTATGGTTAGATACTGAGGATACCACAACACCAAAAACTCCTGGGGGAATAGTCTCGGGTCGAATCAGAAGGCGTGGGCAGGGTAACTGAGCCCGAAACTCAAAAGAGCCCCCAAACGCGATCCAATCCTGGTATATGCTTGAAACAGAAAGTAGGAGGGGTATTCCCAACAATCTAATCTCACAAGACCTACTGCATAGATCCTAGGCAAGCTTTGAATGAAGTCGATTTACCTGTGATTGTCGAACTACGATTTTTGCGTAATGTGTGACCTTGGGTGGTTTAAGGTGATTTAAACCCAAGATCCTAACCAAGACTAGTTGGTGTAGTGTATCCCTAAAAAAGAAAATTGTTGCTATTTAATTTTATTAAAGATTTTTAGGGATATTATTACTCAAAAGATAGTGCATTTGTGTGGTGTGGTTGCAATAAGAAAGCAAAGTGCATAAATTATAACTTTCAACAACAAAACTTTTTATTTTTTCATTTAATGTTCTTTCCAAATTGAAATTGAAACAAGTCTAAGCAATTTTTCTTTCTGGTTTTCTTTTTAAAATTATGAACAAAACAAACTATGCTATTTTGCAAAAGATATAAGCCTCACTATTCTTAAGCTATCAAATTTTTTCTTTTTCTGTTATTATGAACGAAAAAGAACTCTAAAATTATGAAGCAAATAAGACTTATACAAGATGTGTAAGTATGGAAAAAAAAGGTTCTTAAGCTCACAGTTGTCAAAACAATGGTTCGACAAAGGCTTGTCCTACAATTTTTTTCAAGAGACAAAACCTTCACACTTGGAAACAAAGAGGATAGAAAACAAAGAAGAAAGATGCTACACACTGGAAATCAAACCCAAAAGGAATGCCCCAAAGCACCAAACCCTAACAAGACAACTAAGCCAAGCAATCGGTAAGCAAGCGAGTTAACAACCACCCTACTAACACAAAGATTGAAAGATGAAGCAAACTGAACTGCTCCAATCTCACTTGATACTGGGAACAGATAGAGAATTCAAGAAATATTGGAACTCCAAAGTTTGGAAGACACCCTAAAGGCTCCAAAACGGACCAAACCCTAAAGAAAAGGATAAGATGCCTAAAGAGCAAACAAATGTTGCCACAAACAGCAAATGCAAAGCATACAGGTTTGTAGATCAACAACACACAGTCAGGGCAAAGATAAGCAAATGTGTTCACGAAGGAACAATGCTTAGTCTCCAAAAGAGGTTAAAAATGGACCAAACTGTTAACACCCAAAAAGTGTTCACTACCTCATCTACCACATTATATGGCTCATTTGTCCATTTTCCTACCATTTTTCCTTAAAATCCCAAAAAATCCCATTAAAAAGCCTCCAAAAGGCCTAAAATGCCTCCAAAAGGCCACAAAACCATCAAAATAGCATAAAAAAGGCTAAAAAACCCCCTTTTTCCTCCAAAAATAGCAAAATCCCCTAAAAAGGGAATAAAAATATAAAATAATGAGGAAAAGGAGAAAAAACCCCTATACAGCTGCCCAAAACCATGTGTTTCCTAAAACCATGGGTCAGCACTCCACCACCAAAAAACTATAAATAGGTGATGGAGATCCCTTATTCCATATCCACAATCACAAGCACCCTTACTCTGCCAAAATCTCTCTCGAAACCCTAGTTCACCATTGAACTACTTTCACCTTGAGAGCCACTTTTGGCCCATTCCCACCATTGGAGAAGGAGAAGGATCATATTGAAGCTTGGAGCACCCTCTTGGACACTACAAAGGGCTTCATGAAACCTTCACATTGAAGGTAATATCAATATAAAAAGCCATTCTTCAAATTTGTTGTTTATGTTTCATGCATGTTTTAGAAGTCATTTAATTTATGTTTTAGCTTAATTATTTAAATTTATTGAACTGCTACTAAGGAGTCCATTCTCCTTAGTAGGTGCTCATTTGCACAAGCTAGGGGTAAAACCCTAGCTACAGTTTTGGCGACTCCCCTAGATTTTGAATTTCTGGTTTTCGTTTTGAATTTTTTCCTTTCGGCTGTCCCTTTCAGCCGCCGCATACCGCGTCTTTTCCCTCTGCAGTCGCGTCCCAACCGCGCCTTTCAGGCCTTTACCTGCGATCCAACCGCGGCTCTCAGACTGCTTCCGACGCCTCGCCGGCGGATTCAAGTCTGTTACCTGCGATCCGACCGTGGCTAATCAGCCTGTTTGCCGCGATCTGACTGCGCCTGTCGGCCATTTTCCCGCGTCCCGACTGCGGCTCTCAGCCTCTTTCCAGCGTCCCGACTGCGTCTGTTAGCCCTTTTGCCGCGACCCGACTGCGTCTTTTTCCCTATTTCCTGCGTCCTGACTGCCTCTGTTGGCCCGATAGCCGCGACCTGACCGCGCCTGTTTTCCTCAAACCCGCGGTCTGCCTGTTCCGATTCGCCACAGACCCGTGGTTTGATTTCTGCTTTTTTCCTGTTTTGAGCCCAGCTCCTTTTGCTGCAATATTTTCTGCATCTGAACAGCCCTCTGTCCCACCTGCAGCCTCACTACCTTATAGCCTTTCTGCAATATAATTTCTGTTCCCTTTATAGAATTCTTTTAAAATTTCGCTATTTTAATTTAGAAAATTTTGCAAGTTAAAAAATTTCAATTTCAGCATTATTGATAGTTGGAAGTTGCCCCCCTTGTGGCACTTCTATTTTTGGGTTCATTACCTCACATGCACACACTCTGTCACATAAATCAAGTGAGCCTTAAAAAGTACCTAACTAAACCAACATTCTAACCCCACTTGGGGAACACAAAAGAATCATTGTAGTTAGGTAGGGTCGGGGGGATAGGCTTCCAATAACACCCCTCGGTCACTTTCACTTGAGACATAGTTGTTGTCCAAATAGGGAACCAAAATCCCCTAGTAATTTTTGGCATGGTCACGACCAGTTTATCAGAGGGCCTCTCCCTTAGGAGGGTTGAAGTCGGGAGACTGGTTCCGGAGGCCTGAGTGGAATACCGCACTCCATTCAGTAACTGAAGGGCTACCTTTCGCGGTTCGCGGGATATCCCTGTATAGGGGTATTGCGGTCAACGAACTAAACGGCAGATTCACCTTTCTGGACGTGTCATGAACGGGGTATCTTAGTTGCCATTCTTCTAGGATTGACTACCCGGTGTCCCTCTCGGTAGGGGGATATCATAGCCACTTGGATTTCCTACTCATATTGTCTGACTTGGATTTCATTACCTTGCAGAGGATATGTTTAGTTGAGTCAGAATACTTTTAGTTAGGTGTTTGCATGCTCCTTTACCTCCCTTTGGTCTAGTGAGTCCACCATTTTTTCTTTTTAGGAAACCTGCTGCTTGTTGGTATTCTGACCATCTTTGTTGTTACTCCACCTATTGTAGCACAGCTGTTGCAGTAGGTGTTTTGAGTTGGTTGTTGGCCTGAGTGCCTTGTTTTTTAGCTCTGCTTCTGCACACTCGATTGCATTAGGCCTTTTTGAGCTGTTTTTATACTCACCTCAACCCACAGAGATTGGACACCATCTGTCACCATTGAGTCCCCGAGACATTCTCGGTGCCTCAGGGGCGAGCCCCCACAGCACGGTTCTCTTGACACCACCCGTCATAGATTTCGATCATCTGTTGATACCATTCATCACAGGTCTAGAGCCTTGTCACTTGACTCCACTCGTCAGCGACGTAGGACTCCGTCACCAGATAGTGACGCCCCTTACTTTACCTCCGATTCTGACGAAGAGTCTGAGAACCCTATTTATACTGCCCCTACTAGCCCCATGGCTGGCACGACTTCCACTCCTTTTTTTATAGGGACCATTAGTGGCACATCCACCACTACACCAGTTACTACACCTGTTTTGGGTATGCCCTCCATGGGACCCTCATCTACCGTTCCCCTCACGGTACCTATTCCCGTAGCGGGAATCCCTATCCCCACTACATCAGTGGCTCACACCACCCATGGTGGTGCTGGACCATCCTCCACTACCCCAGTTCCCCCACTTGGGGGCACCACCCCAAATCTTGTCCCTCCACTTGGGGGCACTGGCCCCAACTTGGTCCAACCCACTACTGTGTCACAGCCTTCTTCCAGTTTGCCATTCATGGCTAGCCTCAACCTACCTGACCTGGCCATATTGACCAACGATCCTATTCGACACGACCCTACATGGCCTCATATGCCTACCAAGGTCCCCTCTGACATCCCTAAGTTCGAGGGCAAGGCCGGTGAGGACCCACAAAACCATATCATGTCATTCCACCTATGGTGTTCCTCTAACTCCATCGTGGATGACTCTGTTCGCCTCCGTCTCTTACAGCGCACCTTCACTGGCTCTGCAGCCAAGTGGTATATTGAGCAACCTCATGGGACCCATGCTACCTTTGCTTCCCTAGCCTCGACCTTCCTGCAGTTCTTCCAGTTGCCTGTCCGCTATGACGCGGGCGTTGAGATCCTCCTATCCTGCAGACAAAACACGGCTACCCATATCACGGACCACATCCATGAGTGGCGTCGACGCCGTAGCTTATGCAAGATTAAACTAGACGACCGTATCTTCCTAGATTGGTTCCTCAAATCCCTTCTCCCTGTTATTGCTAAGGATGTGGCCTCAGAAAGACCCCAGTCTGAGGAAGAGGCCATCCTTAAGGCTCAACAGTTCGACCTCATTTACGCCCAGTCGGGTTACCTTTATACCATTACACCTAACGCCCCTCGCGGTGAGTCCTCCCAGCACGATGCACCAGGGGCATCCCACGCAGCAGACGGTATCATTGGTCGTGTTTCTTCCCATCCCCAACCATTTTCTATAGCACGTCCTACCCCTGGCCCCGACCTGTCGCGGGCTACCTCAAAGTCTGGAGCAACTAACTCGTATGCTCACATGACACATCACCATTCCCATGGACCCTCATGTCCACCTCAGTGCTTCGGGTATGCGACCCCGGCTTATGCTCCCCCAGTCGCCCCTCAGCCTTACTACCATCAGCAGGCTGCGCCAGCTCCTGCGCCTCCACTAGCCCAACCCGCTTATTATACGCCTCAGGCAGCCCCTGCGGCAAACCCACAACCTGATCCGCAGCCATATCAGCAACCCCCTCAAGTTGCTGCACCTGCTCAGCCTCAACCTACATATCATCCTCCGCAGCCTGCTCCAGCACCTGCGCAACCTCAAAATCCACCTGCTGCCCAAGGGCAAGTTTACGCCCAAAAAAACCCGCAGCAAAACCAGAACAACCAACGTAACCAGGGCCAACAGAACCGTGGCAAAGGCCGTAATCGGGGGAACAACCCACCTGCCGACCAAGCTGGTCAACCGGCTAATCCCCCCGACAACAACAATGCGGCCCCCGCTAATCAAAACCTTGATCGCCCGCCCAAGCAGGCTAAAAACCCCAATTTGCGCACAAACCACCCTTGTTCTATTTGCGGGGTCTATGGACACTACACACACGCTTTCCCACACTTAGAGCGAGCTCGGTAACTCTGGGTTGACGAGGCCCATTGCTAAGGGCATGCGGCTCCCCAAGCGCCGCCCAACCCACCCCAACCTCAACAACCCCCTTTGGTGCTGCAAAACCCCTTACCAACCCAAGGCGTAGTGAACACTCAGCCGTTGGCTCCCCCTCAAGCCAACGCACCCCAACAAAAACAGATCACTTACGCTGCTCCTGATCAACCCATGTTTGACTCAGGTACCCACCACTTGCTGATGATGTCATCTGCTGACGTCAATCTCCAGACCCGTCGGAACCAATATGGCTCCACCTCTGAAGCCAATCCCACGGATAAAACTACTAACGCCCATCCCACCGATCAGGCGTTACGTATACCTCCCCCTCCCATAGATGGCGCTGCAAAAGCCCCTCGTTTCCCACTTCGCCGAATCAACAATAACCCCAATGCGCGCGCTGCGTCAAACTACAGCATTGTAGACGACCTAGCCCAATCTCCCGCAGCCATGTCTGCGCTAGAGGTCTTGAAGAACTGCCCTTCCCAGCGCAAGACCTTACTCTCCGCCATTGGGGGAATTGACCCAAATGATTCGAATATGATGGCATTTAATTTAGACCAGTCTGAACCACGCCTACCTTCCAGCTTAGCATTCCATGTTACTGTCTCCGTTAGGAATCTTGTCATCCACCGGTGCATCATCGATGAGGGTGCCTCCACATGCGTTATGTCTACATTCGTATGGCAGAAGCTAGGATCCCCTCCTCTCCAGCAGTCCACCACTGCATTACGTGCCTACGACGGTCGTTCGACCCAGCCCCAAGGCCTCCTACCCAATGTACCTGTCCAGTTAGGTGGCAAAACCGTCCTCATTGACATCGAGGTAATCAATGCCCAATTGGATTATAACCTGTTACTTGGCCGCAGCTACATGTATGCCATGCGGGCAGTTGCCTCTTCCGTCTTTCACACCATGATGTTCCCCCATAAGGGACGCGTGGTTAAGGTTGACCAGCTCACCTACTATGATCCCAGTGCTCCCGCGGCACCTGAAAATGTTCTCCCCATGGTTGAACAACCAGTTTCTCCTGCCACCACCTCGTTTGTTTCCTCTACGGGGCCTGGAGTCTACTCAGACGCGCCGATGACCTCCACATTTCAATCTATTCCTCCTCCGTCTTCTCCCACCGACGTGTCTGACTTATGCACCTTGTCCCACGACAACCTACCAACTAATAATCAACCACCCTTGTTGCCAAAACCACCATTGGTACCTAGCCACATTGGTGTTACACCGATCCATACCATCCCCTTTCTAGTCCCTCCATCAGGAGTAGTAAGCGCCCCGGTTATGGCTACCCTTAGCCTCCCGGGGTTAACCTTGGGATTACCTGTCTGGTATCTTTCGCCTCCCGTTCGCCCGCCGACACCAGATGTCATCCTCCAACCGGTGCAACCCATGGCTACTACCTCTCAGCCACCTCCTGGTGTCTCTACCCCTTCGTCCTCCACGACACCCCCTCCTACTCCCAAACCCACTGGGGGCAGAGGTCCACAACCTTACACTGCTGTACCACCTCCAAAGACAGTCAAAAACCCTCCAGTATTTCGTGCTCCTCCCAAATGCTCGCTGTGCGACGAATTGGGCCATGCGACCCACCAATGCCCACAGTTACCAGCATTGCAGAAGCACATGCAGATGCTCGACGATGATCCTAACATCCCAACTGTCGAACTCAACCCCACTCCCAAGCCTAAAGATAAGTCCCTACGTACCAACCACTCCTGCGCCATATGCGGGATTTACGGGCATTATTCACATCATTGTCCCGATCTCCCGGATTACAGAGCAGCTCTCTATGAGATGAACAATCTGGATCTTGAGACGGCACCACCTACCATTGAGGAGATCTACCCCCCAGACTCTTCACCTTCTGGAGAGATTAATACCATCTATATGATTTCTTCCACCACTTCCCCCTCGTCAACCGATTTGACAACGCACACTTTCCGTACCGATGAGGAAGTTCTTGAGGCCCTTACAGCCCCGGATTATCCCTGGGATGACATGCACCATCGTTCCTATTTCATCCCTGTTGTAGAAATTTCTCCCTACGGATAGGTAGAAACTCTCTTAGGATAAAGCAGGATGTACTGACTCTATACTAAGACAAAAAAGAAACAAATGCTACCTTGAATCCCTAGATCTAACAAACGTCTCAAGATTAAAATGCTAGAAGGAGTAGAAGAAGTTTAACTGACCTTCTATCCAAACGCTTGTCTTTGTAATTGTTCCAATCTCCAAGCCCTCACGAATGAACCTGTCAAAATGGAACCAAGACACAAGAATGCACTATTCTCTAGCAACTTGAAACATGAGTTGGAATCTAAATCTATGAAAGATACAAATCATATCATTAAAACAGAATTAACACAAATGATTTGGGAAAACAAGACAAGTTATTCCATTACCAACTTGAAGTCATGTACAATATTTGCTTGATGTCCAAGCCAACTTCCAGCTCCAAGTGCTTCCTCTAGCTATCTCTGCAGAAGTATGAAGATCATAGGTTTGATGCCCCAAAAGTCCTCCCTTTGGCTCATGGAAAGCTTCTCTCTTATAGCACATGGGAAGGCTAACCAACAAGAGAGAAGTGTGGATCTATGGAGGGTTTAGTGTATCAGGCCAGCTAAACAAAGAAGGAGTTAGGATCGAACCAAAGATGGTAATCCCAACAAAATATCCTCGAAGGTCGAAATCCCAAAATCCAAGGCAAAAAGGCTAAATTCAGACTACCGCGCCCCTATAACTGAGCATAACGCGGTAGTACCGCGCCCTAGAGAAGGAGCAACGCGTGGTAGTGCTAACTACCGCGCCCTTGTAGATGTGCAAGGAGCGGCAGTGCTCACAAACAGGGCTAAGTTGGGTTGGAAGATGGCAGAAAAAGGTTTTGCTTTCAGTATTCAGTCAATGGTTTTCACTCTGGATGTTCAGATGATCTTTAAGGGAAACTGTCGTTTAGGTCGGTAATGCAAGGATGCGACACTAATACGAAATGTGTAATATTGAGGTATAACAGATGCCCCCTAAAGTGTGAGGTCATAAGAGACTGATGACCGAAAGACTTTACAAATATGGTTCGGAGATAGCATCGAGGGGAGCAACAAGGAGCTGAAACAGAAACAAAATGTCAGATATACCACCGAGGCGGGCATTCCCATGCTCGGAAACAAATGACTCAAAGCATGGCTGCCGACCAATACATTGCAGATCCATGAGTACTGAGATGATATAGACTGTAGACAAATCATGGCTACTATGAACAAGCGTAGATCCATGAGACAATAATGACACAGCCACGACCAATACAATAAGTGGATCTGTGTGACAATACAAAGGACATCTCCATCGTAACCTGGACGCAATCAAAATATAGAGGTGCGCCCAGGGTCTTATACCCGATCGCAAAAGATACGAATCTAGCCATGTGATTACAAGGTGTTGAAGTCGAACATGGTAGAAACCATTTGATTACCGGTCAATGATGTGAACCATTAACAAATGCGAGGGAAATCACCAATAATGACAATGATCCCCAAGGTATCTATAGTACATCTCAACGAAATGCGAATAAAGGAGTTGATGTCGAGCATCCGAGAGATCATTCAATCAGAGGTCATTGATGAAAACCTACTGTTGAATACGAGGAAACCTGCCATTGAGGCATGCAGGTACCAAGGTACTAGTGGTTGACTCCTAAGCCTAATTCCTGGATAGTGATTTGGTGTCGACAGGAATAGACTCGTCGAAGGTGGGCCATAATGATTCCCACATCATCGACACGAAACCAGAACGAGAGATAGTATGGATCGATGAAACAATGGAATATGTACTGACACAAAGGGAAGGTTTGACATGAAGTGGAGGTGGACTCAAGGTAATAACCCTTTGAACATATAACGGCATGAAACAGAGCTTGGAAGCAGGGATTAATTGAACAGACAGAACCGCAGGAAGTGTGAACTCATAGCAATAATTAGGATGCATGATCATAATGATGACACTATCAGCAAGACTGACTACCCAAAACAGACAAGGTGAGGATGCATGCCATGTTCAAAGGTGATGACTCACAAGCTGCCAACAAGGTAAACTTGACTCATTTTCCCATTTTCCCCCGACATGATGGACGAGTACCTCTTTGTTTTTTAACGAGCTTGAGGAGGATAACAGATGCTCGATATAGCTCATCTCATAGATGAGTCCAATCTCACATGTTTTTCGAACCTGAGAAAGGAGGGGTTCGTCCCAAAGTGGGTCCTTCGATGTTTGATTTTAACGAGTCCAAGGAAGGAAAACTCGGTCGTCATTTCATGTTTAGAGAGTCTGAAAAGAACTAAAGAAGACTCCAATGGTCCTTTTTCGTAAGGTTAGCCTCATCGCCCGAAAAAGGGTAAAACAACGCGGGAGAGGACTCTTCCAGTCATGATTGGCTGGAGTATTCCTTTTTCATAAGTAGTGCCCCCTAGTCCGAAAAAGGGGTAAACTATCACTAGGGAGACGATCATTCAAATCCTTTTACAAGCGTGAACGAATCAATTTCGCTTGGCAATCTTTTCAATTTTAGGGAGTCTGAAAAGAGCTTAACTATGGACTCCATGTACAACTTTGTCATGGTTGATGACCGAGTACGACAAAGGAAAAGTAAACTCGGCACAGTTCCTTTTCCGTAAATAGTCTAGCGAGGCCGGATAAAGTGATAAACCTATACTTGTTAGACACACCTTTTTACTCCAATTGTTTAACGAGCACGATAATGGTATCAAAAGCACTCAGAATCTTTTTCATGTTTGGATCCAGAGCACGAAAAAGGAAAAATTAAGCTCAAACCACTTTTCATGTTTTTAACCAGAGCACGAAAAAAAGTGAAAAGTAAGCTCAAACACCATCTTACTGTTTTTAACGAGCTCGAAGATAGGTTGGAAGAATGATCATGATGTCTGCTTCATTTTTTAACGAGCTTGTAACAGAAAATGAATTATGCTCAGGATAATTTTCATGGTTTAATGAGCTCGAAACCTAAAAAGGAAAGTATGCTCGAAAATGTTCCCAATGGTGAACTTCTTCCCGTCATGAAACCCAAAGGTTGGTTCATGCCCCCAGCATGATTGCTAGAAGTAAGTGACTTAGCTCCAACGTGATGTGGAGAGGTGATCGAGTTGACTTCAACGTAACTTCCAGAGGTTGAAGACATGCCCCTAAGCTTCATTTCATTCGCCTAAGGTATAGGCAAGCGAAAAGAAGGTTCATTTACTAAGTCTACGAGGAGACTCGACTCAAAGGGAAAGGATATGTTTCATTTTTTAACGAGCTTGACACAGGAGTAGAACTTTGCTCAAAATACTGGTTTCATTTTTTAATGAGCTTGAAGCCAAAGGTAAACTCTGCTCACGATTAAGGCCCATTGATGGGTTCCCTCCCAACATGATGATCAGAGGTTGGTAAATGCCCCCAGCATGATTGCTAAAGGCTAAACATGCCCCCCAAGCTTCGTTTCGTCTGACTACTCTTCTTCCTTACCCAAAAATCCTGGCTACTAATCCAAATGTGTTCACCAAGGGGGGTAGGGAGAACCAGGACCAAGTGACCCAGGCAGATGAAATGAAGGTTCAAATCCTAACTCTAGCGATAGACTTGAACAAATGGAAAGGAGATCTATTTCATTTTTACACAAGCTTGAAAATAGATAATAACAATGCTTGAAAGGGTCCTTTTTATTTTTTAATGAGCTTAAAACAGAAAGAAAAAATGCTCGAAGGTAGTTTCATTTTTACGCAAGCTTGAAACTGAACGTAAACTATGCTTGGGATTGGTTTCGTTTTTACACAAGCTTAAAACCAAAAGTAAACTATGCTTGAGGGTCGGTTTCATTTTTTTAATGAGCTTGAAACAGAGAATAAACTATGCTCGTAGGAACCTATTTCATTTTTTAACGAGCTTGACATAGAAAGGGAACTATGCTCATAATGATGGTTGGTTTCATTTTTTACACAAGCTTAAAACCAAAAGTAAACTATGCTTGAAATGATGGTTTCATTTTTTAACGAGCTTGACACCGGAATAGAACTTTGCTCCAACGTGGTGGTTGGTCTCATTTTTACGCAAGCTTAAAACCAAAAGTAAACTATGCTTGGGAAAATGGTTTCATTTTTTAACGAGCTTGACACCAGAATAGAACTTTGCTCTATCGTCCCCCCTTAGGGGGAAGAAACCACTAAAACATGTGGAACATTTAGGGAAGTCTGGCGACTAGGAGTCATGCGATGAGTGGGCGTCACAAAGGAAAGCTGATCGATGGTCACAACATTCCCATGATGGGGAAAATACATCACTCGAAAGAGTGAGGACACTACAGCCTTCATGGCATAGACGTAATCACGTCCAAGGAGTAGATTAAAATCTAAGGGACCTTGGACAACCATGACATCAATACAGACAGTTTTCCCTCCCAAAGTGATAGGTAACTGAGGAAGGGACCCTAAAGGTCCAGTAGGCCTTCTATTGAAAGCCAGTATCTGGTCAGTGACGGGCACAAGCCGAGGAGAACCTAAGGCTTGCCAAGCAGTTGAGGATAGAATACTAACAGAAGCTCCTTCATCAAGTATCGTACGAAAAATTTCTTTATCGGAAACTCCTACAGATATTTGAAAAGGAACACTCGAAGGAAGACGAGATTCTGTTAGACCATTCCAATCAAAGGAAATAACCTCAGTACTTGGAGGGGGACTCACGGAAACAGACAGGGTTTCCCCTTGTCGAGGACATTCTGAACCGATAAGGAAAACATCAGCGGTTTCCAATTCACTCTCGCTTGGAAGATAAGAATGAGACGAAGATTGTGTCAAGGTGACTGCTTCAGTCTGGACTTTCTCCGATGAATGAGCGGGATCAAGTGGGGATGACAGCGACTCGATCACTTCACTCTCGGGAGGGAGAGTGGGATCAATTGCAGATGAAACTGAATTGATCACTTGGTCAACCAGCGGGGGGTCGAGGGGCAACTTACTATCGTTTGTTGGAAGCACCAGTTGAGAACTAGTAATATCTTCCAACCATCGCGAAGCTTCATCCATGCTTGGACAAAGGAAAGTACGGTGCATACCCTTTCATATCAAACAGGGATATAGGACTTTACCCTTACGACCCTTCACCAAGGGGTCACTGGTCGAAGGAGTGTCATCGACATGATGGTCAGAGGTCGATGATACAATTGGTTTGGGGTTTTTAGACCACACTTCTGATACACGGGAAAGATCAGGACAATCCTTGAGAAGGTGATCACCCTTACAAAGTTTGCAAGGGAACTTGGGCTTACGGGGTGTTTTCGTAGAATGAGTGCCATTAGAGGCGACTGGTTTACGCTTGGTCTCTTCTTTATCCTTCTTCTTCTTAACTTTCCTTTTCTTCTTCTTCTTATCCACCTGATTACTAACACTATTGTTTTGGTCAGGCGAGGAAGAAGGAACGGAAGAAGATTCATCCGACGAAGAAGGAGAAGGATTAGTTTGGGATTGACTCTCTCGTGGTGGAGAGTTAATATTCGAAACATTGGGCGCAATCGAAATTACCGGATTGAATAACCATACCGGTAATCCTATGGTTAATCCAGGAAGATTTAACGTGGCAATAAAGGGAGGACCAATATCTCCAACTTGAGAAAAACTAAAAGGTACCCCTTGAAAAGGGGTCTCCGGATTGGTAGTCCCAAAAGGAGCATGGGCGCATGGAGGTGGATTCTCCATTTAACAAAACTAAGTGACGTGGACAAAGTCTTGTTAAAAAGAACTCAAAAACCCTTAGGCAACCGAGCGTGCGAAAGGGGAGCTAGGAAAAGATAAGGCTCACAGGCCAAAAGAGCAAGCTCAAAAAACTATACTGAGGTCGCTGCCACAGTAAGTGAGCTGTACAACAAAACGGCCAGAATGCCAACAAGCAGCCCTACAAAGAAAAATACCCTCTACAAGATAGCAAGCAAAACCTCCTAACTAAGAGCTGGAGACCTCAACAAATTGTATCCTTCGCAAGGTGATGAAATCCAAGTCGAACAATACAAAATGAGAGACCAATAATGGAAGGATATCCCTCTACCGAAAGGGATCCTGGGTAAAAGAGCCCTAGTAGAATAGATACTAAGCTACCTCGTTCATGACACGTCGGAAAAGGTTTTGGGCACTTCAGCCTTCCGAAGAAGACAGCGATCGATGTTGCCTTAGGGCTAAGTGGAGTGCGGTATTCCACAGAGTCCGTCCGGTTCTCAATCTCGCGGCCGTTTAACCCCTGAAAGTTAAAAACAGTCAGGAGGCCCCTCCACAAACTAGCTGTGACCGTGTCAATAAATACTAGAGGATTTTAGTTCCCTAAAGACAACGACTATGTCTCAGATGAAAATGACAAGGGGGAATTATTTTGATGCCTATCCCCGGTGTCCTACCTAACTACCAAATTCTTTTGATTTCCTCAAGTGAGGTTAAAGTTGGTTTAATTAGGGAGATTAATTTTAGTGGCTGTCTTACTCAATCGGGTAATGGAAGTGCAACTTGATGGTGTTGTGACGACTCAAACCATGCAAATGAAGATGAATCGAAATGAACCTTTCTCTTCGATGAACACTAGCTAAAGTAAGGAAGAATTCTTTCCATTCCCAATATGCACAACCCAATGCACATGCAATTTTATTTCTTTTCAAAATGATAGAAAGAAGTAAAATATGTACCCAAAACTAACCCAAAGCAATAAAAAAGTTCTTTATATGAACACAAAACGTAATGACTCTAATCCATTTCCTATCTTTTCACACTTGAAAAAGAAACATCCAAGCTATGGAAAGAAAGATTCTACAAATGCTTCCAATCAAATGCAAGACAAAGAGAAGAACCTAATAATGTCGTCTAACTCAAATGCACATAAATATGAAACAAGCATTTCTTCTTCTCATGAATGTAATACCAAGAATGTCAAATGATTAAATTAAGGCAAGAAGAATACCTTTGTGTTTCAATTTCATGAATATGGTAAAAGAACGACAAAATCAAGCTTCTCTTTGAACTAGAATAAAATGGAAACAAGGGATCGATCTATTCCAATGACCAATAAATAGCTAAAGATGCAAAGGAAACAAAGTGCAAAACCCAAGAAAATGACTTCAAAAGACAAGGATGTCCCAAGTTTTTTCAAAGCCAATATAAGCAATCCAAATGATGCCAAACCAAACAAACCTTTGGAATATCACACTAAAGAGATTTCTGAGAAAAAATGAATCCAATTACAATCCAATGGCGAGAAAAAGTTTTAAAAATCAATGCAAGCTATTGGGGCTTGAAAAGAATGACAATTCTACCCAACAAGCAAACAAAGCACTAGTTTGACTCAAGAAACCAAACAAAGGCTTTGATCTTCCAAAAGATGCAAAGAGTTTCTAAAACAAGCTAAAAATGAATTGTATCAGTCCAAATTGGTCATGTAATGGTCACAAAATCCCTGATCAAGAGACTCTAAATCAGAAAAATTGAAAACGTACACAAGGATCAAGTTAACCCAAGGGGATTTCGACTTTCCAAGATAGAACCTAGTCTTCCAAACACAGAAAAAAGGGCATAAATCTTCCCAAATGAGGTTTGGAAGGGTTCAAAGTTATGTTATAGAGATCCTAAAGTGACTGGGAAGGTACACTTGACTCCCAGAACTAAAAAATGGCTTAGAGGACTCAAAATTGACCAAATGGCCTCAAAGATGCCAATGAAGGACTAGAGACAAAAATGTGGATGAAAAGGACTCAAAAGAGACTCAAATCTCTTCAAAAATGTGTAAAAAAGAATCCCATGGACCATATGGAGGCACTCCAAGAGTTTGGAAGCAAAAAAACCAAGGGAACCCCTCCAAATAAGCTCAAAAATGACCAAAAAATGACAGTACCGCGCCCTAGAACACTGTTGGGGAGCGGTAGTGTTGACAGTACCGCGCCCTAGAACACTGTGGGGGAGCGGTAGTCTCCTATAGGATTAAAAAAATCAAAGTTTGGCCAAGATCCGAGCAAGGGTAAGTTCCTAAGTTTAAAATGGTCCTCAATGATGATCAAAGAGGATCTAAGGTGATGAGAAACAACACTTCGAAGAGGATTTGATGATCTAAACAAGCAAGCAAAGGTGAAACTAGGGAAAAAAATCTCCCCAGCGGAGTCGCCAGTTTTTGTTGTAGAAATTTCTCCCTACGGATAGGTAGAAACTCTCTTAGGATAAAGCAGGATGTACTGACTCTATACTAAGACAAAAAAGAAACAAATGCTACCTTGAATCCCTAGATCTAACAAACGTCTCAAGATTAAAATGCTAGAAGGAGTAGAAGAAGTTTAACTGACCTTCTATCCAAACGCTTGTCTTTGTAATTGTTCCAATCTCCAAGCCCTCACGAATGAACCTGTCAAAATGGAACCAAGACACAAGAATGCACTATTCTCTAGCAACTTGAAACATGAGTTGGAATCTAAATCTATGAAAGATACAAATCATATCATTAAAACAGAATTAACACAAATGATTTGGGAAAACAAGACAAGTTATTCCATTACCAACTTGAAGTCATGTACAATATTTGCTTGATGTCCAAGCCAACTTCCAGCTCCAAGTGCTTCCTCTAGCTATCTCTGCAGAAGTATGAAGATCATAGGTTTGATGCCCCAAAAGTCCTCCCTTTGGCTCATGGAAAGCTTCTCTCTTATAGCACATGGGAAGGCTAACCAACAAGAGAGAAGTGTGGATCTATGGAGGGTTTAGTGGATCAGGCCAGCTAAACAAAGAAGGAGTTAGGATCGAACCAAAGATGGTAATCCCAACAAAATATCCTCGAAGGTCGAAATCCCAAAATCCAAGGCAAAAAGGCTAAATTCAGACTACCGCGCCCCTATAACTGAGCATAACGCGGTAGTACCGCGCCCCAGAGAAGGAGCAACGCACGGTAGTGCTAACTACCGCGCCCTTGTAGATGTGCAAGGAGCGGCAGTGCTCACAAACAGGGCTAAGTTGGGTTGGAAGATGGCAGAAAAAGGTTTTGCTTTCAGTATTCAGTCAATGGTTTTCACTCTGGATGTTCAGATGATCTTTAAGGGAAACTGTCGTTTAGGTCGGTAATGCAAGGATGCGACACTAATACGAAATGTGTAATATTGAGGTATAACAATCCCAGAAGAATCCTCCTCTAGCACAGCTAACCAATTCACAGTTGAATCCAAAGACTTCCTCCCCACCAAGGTCGACTGGTTCAAGGACCCTATTCCTACTCCTGACGCCTTCGAGGAAGGTAATATGGCCAACATCTCACCTGTCATCCAAGTTTATATCGCTGCCCCAGGACGTGCCCCTGAACTCATCACTTTACGAGCATTCTGCAGTAAACAAGAGATTGAGGACTACATAAACCTTTTTCGAGAATTCCGTGATGTCTTTGCCTGGTCCTATACCGAAATGCCTGGTCTTGACCCCACCATTATAGAACACCACATTGACCCATGGCCTGATGTACCCCCCGTTCGTCAGAAGCAGCGACCCATTCATCCCTCAAAGCTCCCAGCTGTTAAAGCCGAGATTGAGAAGCTTCGCAAGGCAGGATTCATTTATCCTATTGCCTATACCACTTGGGTTTCAAATCTCGTTCCCGTCAACAAAAAGCAAGGCACCATTCGAGTATGCACTGACTTCCGCGATTTAAACCGCGCTTGTCCAAAAGACAATTTCCCCACACCATTTATTGACCAGCTCATCGATGCGTTTGCGGGGCATGAAGTCCTCTCCTTCATGGATGGTTTTTTCGGATACAACCAGATTCAGATCCGTAAGGAAGACCAGTACAAAACTGCCTTTACTACCCCATGGGGCACCTTTGCCTATCGCGTCATGCCTTTCGGCCTCAAAAATGCTGGTGCCACTTTCCAGCGGGCCATGACCTATTGCTTTCACGACTTGGTCCATATCCTGTTAGTCTACCTTGATGACCTTACAGCTCGTTCCCGGAAACGATCAGACCACCTTAACGACCTTTGGCAAGTTTTTCTGCGTTGTCGCAAATACCAAATCCACTTGAACCCACACAAGTGTGTTTTTTGCGTTCCGGCAGGCCGATTGTTGGGTTTCATTGTTTCCCAGAAAGGAATTACTGTTGACCCTCTAAAAGTCCAAGCCATCTTAGACCTTCCCTCTCCTCGCACGCTCAGGCAACTCCAAAGTCTGCAGGGGCGATCCAACTTCCTTCGACGCTTCGTTCCTGATTACGCCACTACCGTTCACGGTTTCTTGCGCCTGCTCCGTACCCACATACCCTTCGTCTGGGATGAGCAAGCAGAAGCTGCTTTCGAAGCCCTCAAAAAGGCTCTCACACAAGCTCCTCTGATTTCCCCTCCGGATTTCACACAAGACTTCATCCTTTACGTTTCAGCATCTGAGCATGCCGTATCTGGGGTCTTGGTTCAAGAAGACGCTTCTCACCAGGAACACGTCATTTACTACGTCAGCCAGACCTTGTCTGGTCCACCCCTCCGTTACCCATATGAGGAGAGACTTGCCCTAGCAGTGGTCTTTTCCGTCCAAAAATTGCGACACTACATCTTAATGAGTCATACCACAGTCGTCGCCGACTCTAACCCTATGGTATATCTTTTAAACCAGCGGCTTCTGCAAGGTCGTGTCGCTAAATGGGTCATTATCCTCCAGGAATATGACCTTACCTTCAAAACACCTAAAAGCACTAAAGCCCTCGCGCTTGCCCAGCTCATTACTAATCTCCCTTCCCTTCTCCCGGCCAAACCAATCTCCGATGAATTACCCGACAATCACTTGTTCACTATCTCGTCCGATGACCCATGGTACGGTGATATCTTGTTATACTTGTGCATGCAGAAGTTCAGAACCAAAGTTACCCGTAATGGACGCCGTCGCATCCGTCACCAGGCCTCTCGATATCTCCTCTTAGGTGATGTCCTTTACCGGCGCGAGGTTGACACAATTCTTCGTCGTTGCCTTACACACGAGGAAGCTGAACTCGTCCTTAATGACTGTCATAGCGGTGCCTGCGGAGGCCATTTCACAGGGATGGCCACTGCCCAAAAGGTCGTCCGCGCCGGATACTTCTGGCCCACACTTTTCACCGACTGCATCGCTGCAGTCAAACACTGCCATAATTGCCAACTTTTTTCCCCCAAGGCCCGGACACCTCCTGCTCCGTTACACCCAGTCGTCACCGTTGGCCCCTTTTGTAAGTGGGCCATAGACTTCATGGAATGTAGACCCCAGTCTGCCAATGGCCACAAATATATTGTTGTCGCTGTTGATTACTTCACCAAATGGGCCGAAGCCATGCCTACCTTCAATTGTACCGCCGAAACTGCTGCCCGCTTCTTTTTCAACCATGTCATCGCTCGATTCGGGGTCCCTAAGCAGTTAATCTCTGACCATGGTTCACACTTCGAAGATGCCGTCTGGCGTGAGTTATCCACCCTCCTTAAATATGAGCACCAATTTTCCTTTGCTTACTACCCCCAAGGGAACGGCCAAGTAGAGGCCATCAATAAAATCCTAAAAACGATCCTCCAACGAACGGTTGACAAGCATAAGTCCAATTGGCACCACATGTTTTTCCCTGCCTTGTGGGTTTACCGCACATCCACTAAGACCGCCACGGGTTTTACACCATTTCATCTAGTTCACGGTGTAGAGTCCGTCCTCCCCATCGAGTGTCAGATTCCTGCCTTACAGATCGCCGTTGAAATTCTCCCTGACACCTCCCCCCTCGAGCAGCGTTTGCTGCAACTCGAACAAGCCAATGAAGACCGTCGAGCCACTCTCCAGAACATCGAAGCTGCCAAAACCCGCTCCAAATCCGTTTATGATAAACATGTTCACCCTCGAACTTTCCACGAAGGGGACCTCGTCCTCGCCTACGACCAAGCCCATGACAAAACCGGTAAAGGGAAGTTTGAATCCATGTGGCATGGCCCTTACCTTGTGCAGACCTGCCTAGGCAAGGGGGCGTACATCTTAGCTGACTCCGAAGGCCGTCCTTTGCGCAACCCCCGTAATGGGTTGTATCTTAAGCGCTTTTACCCATAAAAGAAACCCGCGACCTCATTGGTCTGCGTTGTACAGTGTACTTTCGTTGTATTTTTGTCTTTACGAACCGTTTCCACCACCGAAATCAGCACGACGAGACCATCATGATGGTCACCTCGTTGCATTATTTTCGTTTCGTTATTTTTTGCCCATTTTTCAGACGCCACTAGTCGCCTCGGTTTGCGTGCCACATCGGCCGTTCTCCATTTTTCACATGTTTTATATCATCGGATTCATTTTTCCGAGCTGGTGATGATGCTTGAGATCATTTCTTGCTCCCACCTCCCGATTTTCTGGGCATTTTTTGAAAATGCCCCCGTCACCTCGGTTTGCGTGCCACATCGGCCGTTACCCGTTTTTGACATCCTTTATATCGTCGGATTCATTTTTCCGAGCTCGTGATGATGCTTGAGATCATTTCTCACTCTCACTTGGTACAATTTCAACATTGTGTCCCAACACCTTGCTGCCTCGGTTCGCGCGCCACATCGGCCGCTGTCGGATTGTTCCACATTTTTACATGAGCCATTCACTCCTGTCACACTGCAAATGTCTCATTATTTTGCCACCATTTCATCTACCCCGCAAGGAGGCCCACCAGTGTTCCCCACTACCCTCCTTGCCTGGCCATTCCTTTTGTTCGGTATAATTTTATCCCTTTTTCGGGCCGGACAAGTCCTTTACGAAAAAGGCACTTAGGGAGTTTCCGTTAAGCTCTTTTCTGACTCCTAAAAGAATGAAAAGATCGCCGAGCAATCTTGCTTCCTTTCATGCTCGCTAAAGTACCTGAAAGGGCGTCTATCTGGTATAAGTTTAACCCTTTTCCGGACCTGGTAGACTAATTACGAAAAAGGAATACTCTAGTCACACCGGCTAGAAGAGTTCTTCATTGCATCCTTTTATGCTTCTTTGGGCCTTGGAGACTAAATCTACGAAAAAGCAACCCCCTGGAGTCTTCTTATTTGCTTTCAGACTCTCTAAAATTGAAAGCAACCACGAGCATGCGCTGTCCTGGGCTCGTTAAATCCACACGACAGTACAATTCCATCACTTCAGAGTCTTCTTATCGCTTTCAGACTCCTTAAAATTGAAAGCAACCACGAGCATGAACTGCCCTGGGCTCGTAAAATCCACACGACAGTATCATTTTACACAAACTTCTTCTAGTTCCTTAACCCATGAAGAAGTACCCTCCTGTGCCTCCTGGCACTATGATCGATCATCTCGGCAACACCCCCAATTAGGTCGCCTTTGTTCAGAGTATTCTGCAGTCTCCTGCCATTTTACCCCAGCTTGCGTCTCCCTCAGCCCAAGTTACCCTCCCAGATCCATTACAGCTATGATCCATTTCCCCTCAGTCAGTTTCATATGCTGCCAGATCATTCCCATTATCCTACTCTGAACAAAGGAAGTTTGAGTCTACCCACTCTACTTGCCCAGTTGTCCCCCCCACAGTTTGGTCAGTCCTGCCATCAGTACTATCACATTTCGGTTCTTCACCTCGCGCTCCTGTCAAGGAAACATCATCGCCTTGATAGTTGTAGGTCTCCCTCTGTCGACGACAGCTCCTCTATTCCAGAGGATAGGCCCAGAGGTCCCTACGCCTTGGACTTATCACCATCTGTGGTAAGTGCCTACGGATCATTCTGAGAGGAGTTATCATTGCCTCTCCGAGTGGTTGTTCCTCACATGCTCGACTTCAGCACCTTCATCGCATCGTTGAGGATCGCGTAGGATTATATTCCATCAGTTTTTAGTCGAAGACCCCGGATTTCCCCCGACTCTAGCACATTGGTGAGTCACTTCGGAACGCCCAGTTCTATGTTCCTGTGGATGTCCGGGCTGCGCTGGCGATTGTATTCGAAAGCTATCCCGCTATATGCTTCCTTGAGTACCCAGTTTCAGGTCCAGATCCGTTCCAGTTCCAGTGTACCATGGAGAGTATGACCCCAGTCACTATGATCCAGCAGCTCATCAGTTCCTTTGGTACCACACTCAGTAGCACTGTTGATTGTTCCAGTGCACCATTTATCCAGTTCACACATGATCAGCTCAGCAGCATGTCCCAGATTTGTGTCCCCTCTGGACTCTTATGATGTACACAGTGATCATGTATCTTACAGGTCCCCTTTTCGGGCCTCACAGTTCTATTTATGTCTCTTGATACGAGCATGGGTATGCCCGCCTGGTCCATATATTGAGATTATACCTCAGTCAGTATTTGAGGTCATGTATATTTTAGGTCCCCATTTTTTGGACCCCATTGTTATTGTTATGTTATATCCTGATACGAGCATGGGAATGCCCGCCTCGTCCATATGATCAGATGATTCCTCATCCATTATTGAGGTTATGTACTTTTAGTTCTTGCAGTTGTTCGGGATCGTTGTTCCGGGCTTCGGTTTGTTTCTTCTCTTTTCTCCACACCTAGGAAAACCATTCACGACTTATGATGTCCATCGGCCATACGATGAGCTCCTGCCCTCGCACATCAGGGGGCAATCTGTTAACACCCAAAAAGTGTTCACTACCTCATCTACCACATTATATGGCTCATTTGTCCATTTTCCTACCATTTTTCCTTAAAATCCCAAAAAATCCCATTAAAAAGCCTCCAAAAGGCCTAAAATGCCTCCAAAAGGCCAAAAAACCATCAAAATAGCCTAAAAAAGGCTAAAAAACCCCCTTTTTCCTCCAAAAATAGCAAAATCCCCTAAAAAGGGAATAAAAATATAAAATAATGAGGAAAAGGAGAAAAAACCCCTATACAGCTGCCCAAAACCATGTGTTTCCTAAAACCATGGGTCAGCACTCCACCACCAAAAAACTATAAATAGGTGATGGAGATCCCTTATTCCATATCCACAATCACAAGCACCCTTACTCTGCCAAAATCTCTCTTGAAACCCTAGTTCACCATTGAACTACTTTCACCTTGAGAGCCACTTTTGGCCCATTCCCACCATTGGAGAAGGAGAAGGATCATATTGAAGCTTGGAGCACCCTCTTGGACACTGCAAAGGGCTTCATCAAACCTTCACATTGAAGGTAATATCAATATAAAAAGCCATTCTTCAAATTTGTTGTTTATGTTTCATGCATGTTTTAGAAGTCATTTAATTTATGTTTTAGCTTAATTATTTACATTTATTGAACTGCTACTAAGGAGTCCATTCTCCTTAGTAGGTGCTCATTTGCACAAGCTAGGGGTAAAACCCTAGCTACACAAACACTTCACCGATAAACAAGAGACCTAAAGATGGCAAAAAGACTCAAAGAAAGGTTCTGAGACTCAAAGAAGAGTTACAGACCTTAAATACCAGTCAAGGAGACCTAAAACAAAGTCAGAAGACCACCCAAAAAGGCAGAAAACTCAACCAAACAACCAATGGAAGGCTATAGGAATGTACCCTACTATGCAGTAGGGAAACTAGTGCTCCTGGAGGGATGGGCGTTACTATATAAAGGAAGAGTAGCATATGGGCGCTACTATATGTATAACAAAGTAGCGCTTAGGTCATAAAGAGTTAAAAACTGACTTTGAAAAGATGCAAAAGGACTGAGTGAAGCAGCGAGAAGCAAGCAGGGGATACCTACAGGGATTCTCTGCAGATTATAGGAGTTAATAGGTTCTGGATAGACAAACAAGAAAGGTTTCCTATAGCAGAAAAACAACTTTCCCCAGTGAAGTCGCAAGTCTGTTGGTGGGAAATACTACCCTATAGTAAGGAAACAGATACTATCAACTTAAGGGGGTTGACAGGTAAGCACATTACATGCATTACAGAAATGTTTATGAATGGAAATATATTATAGGTCTTGAGGACATACCTTTTGAACGAAGTTTGATCCCAGCTTTATCCGATCTTGCGCTCGATCCTCAATCCAATCTCCCGTTCAGTAAACCTGCAACACAAAGACCTTTCTCAAGGTATCTTGGCCAATATAATAATGATGCAATAGAACAATGCTTCAAACATCAAATATTAACCAACATAATCCAAATACATACATAATCCAATAAGTACTTGATTTGGGACGAGAAATATGATTAAACCATTATTGTTAAAAACAAGTGAATGATACACAATATACCTGACTTTGCAGCGTGTTCATGCAACCTGATCCTGGGCTCCTACTCTTCTCTGGCTTGGGAATATTCCAGCATAACCTCCTCCAATACAAGCTTCTCTTATGAAAGAGTTTCTCTATAGTTCTCATGTCTAACCCCTCTCTTCATTCCTCCTTGTATTTATAGGACAAGGGAGGCAGTTCAGGTCGAGAGATGGTTATAGAGGAAGTTGGGAAACCAACTGCAACTAATCCTCATTCGTGAAATTAATTATTTTTTAATCATCTTTTGAGGTGTACGCTACTATTTCACAGTGGAGTAGCGCCCAGGGCGCTACTATAGTGTTTTACAACTAGTGCTCATTACTTTTTAAATGTTGTATGCTACTCTATTGAAGAGGAGTAGTGCCCATGAGGGGTTGAGTGCTACTATTGTACACTAGAGTAGGGTAAAGGTGCTAGTGTGTTAAGGTAGAGTAGCGCCCATGTCTCAAAATGATATTTTTAGGATTTTGCCAGCTTCCAAGGAGGTGGAGTTAGTCAAGGTCTCATCTAAGGTCAACATGCTCCTCCATCCAAGTTGTCCTTTTGTGTGATCGATAGCTCAAGGTGATCATGGACGGAGAGGTGCTGGTTTGACCTATAACAAGAATGTTAAAACATATTTCAATATGATGGCAGCAAGTCAACTATCTCCTTGAACAAAGCACCTGTTTTGAGTCTATCAAACAAGTTGGGTTCTAGTGTTGGCCTTACGATAAACCTGATCTCAGAGTTCTTACTCCTCCATTTGGTTAGTCTTCCAATCATATGGAGAATCTGTTAATGTCTCCTACATGGCATATTTGCATCGTGGTCTCTTTATGTCAAAAGATGCCTAAGTCACTCTTGTGTCATGCTCACTGTTCAAGGATATAACCTGTGTCAGCCATTCTATAGTTGCCTTGACCTCATGCGTCGGCCATTCCTTGGTGTCAGTATGTTTCATCATGTGTTTAGTCCTACTCCAAATCAGCTCATACTTGTTGAGTGTCCCTCATGTTGGATGATGGAGGATGCCTTAAGGCTGCCCTTCCAATGGACTTCTTCCCATTGACTTCATGTCATTGTGCTCTTGGAATGAAGTTTAGAGTTTAGGTTAGTACCTTGGGGATTGCAGTCATTAGTGGTAGTTTCCCTCGCTATTGGATAGATGGGAATACATCAATGTCTCCTATCCGATAGATTCTTCAAGTGTTCGACAGCAAGACCATTTATTCACACTTGCTTGAATGTACTAGGTACCTTGGGTTCCATTTTAATTATTGGTGGACACCCTTGCGTTTGTTAACGGTATACATTAATGACCGGTAATCAAACGACACCTCCCATGTTCAACATCAACTCATTTATTCGCATGGATAGGTTTGTACCTTGGGTTTTTTTTTATGAAGACCTTGGGATCCTTGATAACATCACCTTATTCATGTTATTTCCCAACTTGTGCAAGACTGAGCCACACTCGTTTTGGCTCTTGATGAGACATAGATCCAGCTTGTTCTCTATGGCTATGTTCTCTAGTTTTGACATAGATCCACCTTGTATTTATGTGGCTATGTTTACACTTATGTTCCTCACGGATCCACGCTTGTATTCTAGTGGCCATGACATATGCATCAGCATTTGGATCATTATTGTATCTTTTTGGAGGTCATGTTTCACTATTTGAACATGGATGAGGTACCCCAAGGATGAGTTTGTCTGACATTGCCTTTGATTTCAGGTACTTCATTTGACCCTATGATTCTTGGTTTCTCTGGTTCCTCCGCTTCCATGATTCAAATCTTTATTATTTATAATGTATTTCAGACATCGTTTCCCTCACTCCCTCTGACCTCATACATTAGGGGGCATCTGTTATAACTTAAAATGACACTTCTCCGTCTGTGACGACACTTGCATCGCTTGGTCGCATGACGACACTTCTTGAGATCAAGTTTAGTCACACAATAGGACACTTGTGGATTGAAGGGTCATTAGGGACACTAAATATGGTTGAAATTACCTCACTCTTGGCCCATTTGATGGTTATAACCCTTAGGAACACTTTTCCAGACCAAACCACCTCCTGAAAATCATTACAAAACCTTGTTTTTGGCCATTTTTACACAAAAACGTTGGTATCCTATGCAAGAGTAGTGTTTTTCCCTTGAAAAAATCTACTCTGCTTCATAAAAGTAGAGTGTTTTCCTGAAGTAGTCAAAATCTCGAATTTTGGTTGAAATTGAGTTAGTTTGGGAACTTCCAGATCGGTTATAACTACTTTTCCTCTCCTTCATTGACTATATAAGGAAGGTAGAAGGGCCATGAGAAGGGACCAAGCCCATAACAATGTTATGCTGGAGGAATGGAGACCCTTATCCCCTCTCTTGTGCCTCAGTTTCTGATAAACCCTAGCATAGCTGATTAGAGGTTGGGATCCTTAGAGAACATAAGTAGGAGACCTTGAATCTAGGTTTCGTGAAGTGCCAAGCTCGAAGGAAGGTATAATTTTATGTACTTTCTTCATTCATTAATAAAGATCAGATGTTCTTCCCTTTCCAAATATGACTTACTTATGTGTGTCTCAGATTTGATTACAATTTGTTCATAGTTTGATATCTTCTTCTGTTATGAATATCAATCTTATATATGTAGTCAAATGTATTTGAGAAAGGTATGAAGTTGTTTTGTAGGTGTGGACATTGCAACACTAAATAGCATTGAAGAGCAAGGAAGAGAGGCTTGGATCAACCTTCTGAATAAGGTGCACATATTTCTAACCTTAATCTCTTTGCTTACTAGTTGTACTTGCAGAACATTTGTATGTCTATCTTTCATACCTGAAGTTGGTAGTTTCTCCCCTGAACTATAGGTGTATTTCCCTCACAACACCTTGTTGATAGCATTTTCTGCTTTTGCATTATTCAGTTCAGCTTGGAGAGAAGTGTTCTGCATCTGTAGATCTTACAACTTGTCTTCAACAGCTTTCCTTAGATATTGAATGTGAACTTCATGCTCTTCCTTAGTTTTTTCCAATTGCTCTTGAATATTTTTCAGTTCTTCCTTCTTCAAGTCAATCTCCCTATTCAGGGTTTTAATTGAATCAAAATTTGCTCCTGCAAATGCACCCAAAGCTGCAGCTGCACCCACTGCTTCTGCCTAGATGTCATCAGACTGCTTGGTCTAGATTATCTGATCAGGAATGGGTGCCTCCAAACCTCCATGTTCTCTACTTCTCTTTTTTCCTTTCTTCATGACTGCCTTGGTTGCCTTACTATAAAAATAATCTCCGAGGGGAACAACTACATCATCTTCAAAAGTGGCCACCGTATCAGTGAATGATGTGGTCATATTTGTTGTTGTAACCAAAGGGGGTGTGTGGGTTATAGTATGACTAGGAATAGGCATAGAAACTTGAGATGATACTTGGGGAGAGAGGGAAACTTCATTAGTTGATGGGATAGTGGTTGGTGAAGGAATGGAAGTAAAAACTTCATGTGATGAATCTTAAGTGTCAACAATTGAAGGTGAAGAAGGGGGAAAGGGATTTGAAAGATCAGTAGATGGTGGTAATGAAAGAGATGGAGGTGATTGAAAGGTGACAGTGGAAGACTAGATCTCTACAATGATTGATGGAGGAGTAGGGAATGGTGTTGTCAAAGCTAGAGGTGTAGTAGTGAAAAGTACATCAAACAACTGAGACAAGATTGTTGGTGGTGTCACCTCAGAAGTTGTAACAAGAGAGACTTATATTGAGGGGAGTGATGATGTTGAAGTTGTTGCATCAAGAATAGCAAAAACCTGAGACATATTCTCACTTGAAGTAGGTTCATCGAAAACTATGGTGTCAAGCAAATCTGATACTGTGTGTCAACCTTCAGTGATTTCTTCTTGTACAGGTATAGGAGAAATTACTTCATCCTCCCTATCACTATCTTCAATGTCAAAAGTGGGAATCTGAGAGGGATCAGTTATGAGATTTTGTCTCTTTGTTGGATTGTTGACCACAATTACCTGCACATCACTGACTGAGCTAGATGTATTGACTTCTTTGGTGTGCAACACTGAGTTCATCTGTGCTAGTTCTTTCATCGTTTGCCGGGAAGTTTGTATTAACACTTTGTATTCTTCAGAAGTCTTCAGCTTTGGAAACTCCTCCATGGGTCCTTTACCTTTATCACCATCGGTAAATGCCAACAGAAGAGGAGCTTTAGACTTTTGAGCCTCCTTCTATTCTCTTTCCCTACTTTCCTGCTCAATAATATTGAGCTCCAATTTCCTAAAGCTGAAAACCTTATCTCTGAATTCCTGCTAGTATGAACAAATCTGGTTATGTTCACCCCTGTCTTTAGCTCTTGCTACGACTTCAGAAAAAGTATTGAATCCCAAGTAAATGGAGTCATTAGGGGCATTTTCATTTGAATAGCCCATATTCATGTGATTATGTTTGAAATGACCCTCCAGGAAACCTTTAGGATCATGTTTTCTTTTAGGAGCAAATCCTAGCTTCAAAGAAGCAATCTTGTTACCCAATACTTGAGCCTAGGTAGAAGTAGGGATAGCCAAAGGTCCAAGGTTCAAGGGGAATTTGGGCCATCCTTTCATCCTAGGACCTATAAGTTTGAGATAAACCCCTTAAGACTCCCAAAATAGGAAAATATTACTAAGCGAAATTGTTTCTTTCACGCTCGTAAAATGATTTGAAAGGACGTCTCCTCAGTGATAGTTTATCATTTTTTTGGACCGTCTAGACTATTTATGAAAAATGAATACTCTAGTCAATCATGATTAGAAGAGTTCTCTCTCACGTTGCTTTATACCTTTTCTGGTGAGGAGACTAACGTTTACGAAAAAGAACCATTAGGAGTCTTCTTTTGACCATTTCAGAATCTCTAAATGTGAAACATCACCGATTTTACCTTCTTTGAACTTGCAAAATCATACATGGAAGGACCCTTTTTGGGACGGAACCCCTCCTTTCTCAGGTTCATAAAACATGTGATATTGGACTCATCATATGATGAGCTACATCGAGCATTTGTTAACCTCTTCCAGCTCATTAAAAATCAAAGAGGAACTCATACATCATGCTGGGGAAATTAAGGGAATAGGAGGATGTATTTGAGTCTGTATTAATGGTAGCTTAAAGCAATCCTTGAACATTGCTCCTGTCTGCATTCTAGTCAAACAATTGGGTAGTCATTTTGTATTCGAGTCATACCAATTCGATGAGCCATTCTACTCCTTTGGGTACTCCGAAGAATGCTTCAGTCATTTGTTGCATTGTATCTTTGTCTCTTCTATATTCATTCAATACTTCCAAGTCAATTGTCATGTCGTTAAATGTTCAAAGGAAGTCTTTGGTCGGAATCAACCTTTGCAGTCAATAAACCTTCCATTGTGTTAGGCATCCTTGTTTACCATTACACCTTTGCGTTGGTTCACACTCATTTGATCTACCATCTTATATAACTTCTTGTGTTAGTTTCGTGTCGATGATGTGGGATGTATCATGGCCCTCCTCCGACGAGTCTATTCCTGTCTACATCAGCTCATCATCCAGGAATTAGACTTAGAAACTAGTTGGCACCTTGGCGCCTGCATGCCTCAATGGCATGTTTCCTCACTTTCAATAGTAGGTTTACATCATTGACCTCTGTTCGAATGATTCCATGAATGTTCAACTCCAACTCATTTATTCGAATTCATTGGGATGTACTAGTGATGCCTTGGGGATCATCATCACCATTGGTGATTTCCATCACACTTTTTAATGGTTAACATAATTGACCGGTAATCAAGTGGTTTCTACCATGTTTGAATTCAACACTTTGTAATCACATGGCAAGATTAATATCATTTCGAGAACGGGTAGAAGACCCTAGGTTTTTCTGATGTCTTACTATTATACCCAGGTTGCGATGGAGATATTTTAGTAGGTCTCCACACAGATGTTATGATGGAGACCTCACTAATGTACTATTACAGATAACCACTCTTGTCTTCGCCGTGCCTTTGTTATTATCTCATCATGGATCTACGCTTGTATTTTAGTAGCCATGATTGTGTTCAGTCATTCAGATATGGATCCACGTTGTATTTTTGTGGCCATATCATCGGTTAGTATTAACATGGATTTGGAATGTATTCGTCGGAAGCTATGTTGTGAGTCATTGGGATAATAAATTATTGCACTACAAAAGATCCTTGGTTATTGTTGACATATTTCCAACTAACGGTTCATTGCTTCGATCCTTTATAATTTATCCATCAAATTATTTTACCTATCCTGTTACTCTAGCTTCATACTTTGGGGGGAATTCTGTTACACAGAAATTTTGTACTCATCATGATTATGAACCATGTACAATTTATCCTTGCCTAAATACTTGAAGTACTTGACCAAAATCCTTACAAGATGAGTCAAGAGGTTTTTTCCCTATAAAAACCCTATTTAGAGAGATCGATGCACCTTGCTTTCTAGCAGAGTGCATCTTTTCCTAATCAACGCACCTTGATACACTACAAAGTGTGTCATGAGTGCATGTTTCTAGTGTCTATGGTGTGTCTGTGCCTGTACGAAGGGAAAAAAGAGAAGTTTCGAGAAGTCTGTAAAAGGACACCCTCGTGCAGGCTTATCCATTCCATATAGAGTGGATCTGAATCGCCTTCCATCTTAGTAGGATGCCACCTCCTCCTTCTCCCTAATCCTCTCCTCTCCTCCTCATCTCTTTTTTCCTATAAATGAATCTCCTCTTCATAGGACAGGGGGGTTGAAATGGGGGCAGCCAAATGCTGTAGAAATTGAGCCATGAATCCATTCTTCCATGATTGGCAAATTGAGGAAAGGATCTTCAACAACAAGGCTTCATTGGTTTTAATTATTTCCACTATTTTAATTAATACATCAATGTATTCCTTTCCCATAAATGATGTGTAATTTCATTTATAGTAGTTCTCCTTGGTAAATTTCTTAGATGTATCATGATATATTGTAGTCTCTTGTCTTTGTCCTTTTGAATATTTTGCAGTTAATCTCTTCATCAACAAGGAGGATTGCGAAAGCTTCAATCTACGAGGACGACCTTCATAAATAAGGTATGGACTGGATTCTTTGTATTCAAGTAATTTGATAGATATAGGGACATGTTTTCATTCTTGTTTTGTTTTGTTCTAGTTACGAACCATTCGGACTAGGGAGATCAGTTGGTGTCAGCACCGATGGATTTATCCATTAACAAGACCATATGTGCAAGACCATAATTAGGACATCATGGATCGTCTTGTTGTCTAACAATAGGGGTCACTCACCCTACTGCATGTATCATTTTTAAACTGGCATATATACACTATTTTCCCTCTGTTTACAGTGCATATCCCAGTAGTCCCACTGATAACCATAGGATCCCCATTCATGGCCTTGATGTGCCATCAACATCATTACCATGATTATCATGTTCCTCCATGGGTGTATGCCCCACTTCTATTCCTGTAATCAATTGACACCCATGATGTCAACCCCCACAAGTCCGAGGAATCTGACCAAACTTGAAATGACCCTCCCTTAGAGTATCGGTTTTGCGCATTTATGCCACCAAGAAGACGCATGTCAAATCCCTTAGCACAAGTTATGAGAACAATTCATAAATCCCCCTAATACATCCATTATCACTTTACCATTCTCAATCCCCCTCATATCATCACCACAACAAAGACACCTATGGGGCCCCCATCCTCAGAAACAACCAGGTCTATTCAGTTATCCTATAGAACTACATTGCACAATAGTCTTTCATGGGGCACCTGTCTTTGTGTCTACAAGCTAACCCTCATTTCATCATTGGAAATCATCCCCCAATCCATCCAAAACCGTGGGGACTCTGCCCATCATCAAATTAGTCCACTGACACACAAAAAACTATGAGGACCCCACCAACATTCTTTATCTACAAACGGTTCCTGCATCACCTCATATTACGGGAATACCATATTATTTTCAAAGCAACCCATGGTATCCTTTGATCGATGTATTTGAGTCTCCATATGTTCCACAATTATTTGTTTTTTCGGTCACCATTACCCTTCATTTTGTGTCTCCATCAAAACTCCTTTCACTTGCAGTTTGTCTCCATCCATTATAACCTGTTCCATCCCAAAAGAAAATTTGTTGTCCCTACTCCCCATGTTTACATCAATCAAAGGAAGTTATGAGCCCCACGCTTATCAACCAGTTCTATTTCAGGTCGATCCATCCACTAGTTTGTTAGAATATGATCCTCATTCTCAGGATAGGCCTCTTATCTGATCATGTACTTCAGCTCTCGTCGACGTCAAAACATTATATTCCGAGATTTGTAGTGGTTGCAGTTTTACCTTGGGATCCCTTTTAATCACTATAATGGATCACCTCGAACTTAGTAGGGAGAGACATTAGTTCTCCCTAACTAAGTGGTTTCCCCTATGCTCAACATTAACACATCATCACATCAAGGGGAAACGTACTTTTGAAGGTAGCAATGTTCACATTTGGAAATCATGATAGTAGTTTATTCGGTACGTTAAAGCCCTCAAGCAGATTTACGTACCAAGTTTTAGTCCCCCACCATAGTGGATTCATCATGGTCACCAATAGTTCCACTTCTTCAATATTTCATAGCAGTTCTGGGGGAATTTACTTTAACATGGATTGGACCTACCCTCATGGATTGAAGCTACCCTCATCCATGTCCCAACAATATAGTAGAGTCGACACCATTGTCCTCTATCATTGTAATCACTTTGACAACATTTCACGAGCATGGGTATGTCTGCCTCGTTTGTATAATTTGTTTTCTTTATTACAGCTCTAACGATTTTCACCGACACTCTTCCCCCATGGGAGAAACTTATCTTGTCCACATATGCTTTATCCTACAGAACATGAGAGAAATAAGAGAAAATATGATGCATTATCGGCTTTACAGTACCCTCTGAACCTCATACATCAAGGGGCATCTATTAACGCCCAAATGTCGTAGATATGTGACATTTCAGCAATTCATCCAGTAAAGCGTCATGAAAATAAAGAATGCATCTCACCACAGGCATCCTCAACATATCCAAAAACACAACATGAGTCCACAAGTGCCATGAAACAGTCAAAACAAAGGGTACCTTGGGTATTACACATTTGATCTGTGCTATAGCGCATGTTACCTAAACAATGCCCGGGCTACACCCACACAAATTTTCCTTCGATAACTGCGCTACTATCAAAACGGAGAGACCACTCATGCTTAGCTATGCATTAAATACTCAATCCTCCCCAAGTATAAGAATTCGACTCCTCACACACTTAGGGGCATTAATCAGTCCCCCTCATGTACCTTAGAACTAGTTCATGAAGGCAGAGAGTTAACATTTGGATTTAGTTGTTTGATGGCCACCTCTTGGCCTATAAAAGGAATCCATTGGCATGCATTGGGTAGAGAGAAATTAGAGCAAGGTTATGCTACTGGATTTGAGTTGGAGATTCCACATATCCCACCATTTACTACCATTGTGAAGCATTCCCAAGCTTGCTTGCCACCTACCATCAAGGGGAAAGTATCTCTCTCCACTATTCTTCCACCCACTTAGCATTTTTTTTGGACAAGAAATGTCTCCCTAATGGATATTGTTGGCTTCCCTTGAATCCCACACCTCCTAGGTGTTGTACAAGTATTCCATTGGGCAATACAAGAGTGGTTTAACATATCTTTGGTTGTTGTTGAATTTTACATTCTCCCCCCATCTCTGTCATTTTGTTTTTATTTATATTTTCATGTTTGAATGTGAACTACACTAAAAATATCTTGCAGAAT
Source organism: Larix kaempferi (assembly GCA_027924585.1). Classification (NCBI taxonomy): domain Eukaryota; kingdom Viridiplantae; phylum Streptophyta; class Pinopsida; order Pinales; family Pinaceae; genus Larix; species Larix kaempferi. The sequence continues at coordinate 643,023 of BSBM01002043.1, forward strand.
CACCTGGAGGAATATCGACCATCAAAAGGGGCTCCAAGGGCCGAGGCCTTGCAACAACCTACAAGGATTAGCCCCTCACCAAGTGGAAGAGTGCACTTGTGCAATATTTCCCGTGAAACCTAGTATTCAATGTCTAAGAACCAAGTCCCATATTTATTGGGGACAATTACAATGGGGATTTTGCAAGGATAGGATCTCAATCTAATGTATATCTTTTGAGAGAGATCCTATATTTGGTGGTGTATTTCTTCATTCCAAAAAGATTGGCAGTACAACTCTATATTGGATAATATTAGGGAAATTTATTAAAACCATATATTAGGATCTATTTTATCAACCAAAGTGTTGAGACCCCCCTCTCTTAAAGTTAACAGTGTTGGGAAAGGGAAAAGGAGGCTAGTAACTAATGTCACTTATTTGATTATTTTATTTGTATTGACGCTATATTGAATAAAATCGCATTAAGGATGATCGAGGATCTTTCATTTGATGACTAACAAGTCAATTGCAATAAAGAGTATCGACAAATATCACATGCATAATAAAAGAAGAAGCAGACATATGGATGATGAACACGCATAAAAGAGGCATTGGATTGATAAAAGAGTTTGTATAAGGTTGGACTACATCTTTGGACCCACTTCTCAATGGAGAGGCCTCTTTAATTATCTCAACAAATTCATGGAAAAATACATGGCAATACCTTAACATTGATGATGGAGAAAATCATTGCTCGGAACCAAAATATGACTTCACCAGTGACTTCGACTCATGAAAATGATGAAGAATTACTATACATATGGCCAACTTTGCCTCCCAACCAACCAGAATAGTCTCCTCCTCTCTCTGCACACAATTCAGGCTCACATAGAGAAATTTGAGCTCAAAAGCACTTGGAGCTTCCAATTAATGGATCTCCCCCACAACATCTAACATTAGATGTCTTGTGATTAAATAATTTGATGTTACGCATGGTGGCATGATTTTAATGGGACAAAGCGTAGCCCATTTGTTGGGCTTGTTATAACCTTTTATTTATTTTTAGACATTGGTTGAAACTAGTATTCCTAGTTATATATATAATTATATCACATTTGTTGCAACCATATAACATATATAGCATATGACAATTTGGGGTTGGTTCAATGACCATTTGGTTGGGCATTGGCAATGTATTTTAGTATTGATATATATGTTGTTACATTTGTTAAAACCTCTTGCCAAACATACAATATGCCAAACTCATTGGTTGGGGTTTTGTTACAACATGTTAAGGTGGTTGGGGCCCAAATTGAAACCAATTTAAAGTTAAATAACAATATTTCCATGTAGTGTATAACAAAAACAAGGTTGGAAGAGTTGTTAGGGCACTCGGCTTGTGGACACGAGGTTGGGGGTTTGACTCCCATGACCTCTCAAATATTTTGGTAAACATTGAAACATAAAAGGCTAATGGGGTCTACCATGTGGTAGCCCCAGGTTGGTCTACTTGTGCCACTTTGGATGCCACATGTCACAAAATGATTGGTCCATCTCATCACCAACTTGTCATGTCACCCCTACTGCCTTCCATGTGTCGCCATGCCATTGTTCCATTCTCTTTCCATATCATACTCGTACTATACAGATGCCACATGTCACCCTTGCAGTGGTGCCATGTGGCCCTCTTTTTTTCCCATTTCCCTTGTTTGCATAAAACCAGAGCTGCCACGTGGTGGCCCCAGATTGGTCTACTTGTGCCACTTTGGATGCCACATGTCGTGAAACGATAAGTCCATCTTATCACCAACATTTCATTTCACCCCCACTACCTGCCATGTGTCTCCATGTCACTATCCCATTCTCTTTCCATGTCATAGACGTACTATATGGATTCCATGTGTCACCCTTGCAATGGTGCTTAGCTTCAGAACGCGATATCTTATCCATACGAAGTTTGTTTGAGGTGATTCAAGAAGTGTTGGTTTAATCTCGACAAGCTCTTCGTCATGGCACTCTTTTTGGTGACATTTGAGGATTATAAAATTTTGTCCTTTTAAGATCCTCCTGGATCAAAGGACTACATCAAAATAGTGTTAAGGAAGTCTTATAGAAACTTTGGAAATATCAATGTATTCCCTTAGAGGTATGTTCAATTACTCATATTAACTATGCTACAATATGGTGAAGATTTATACTTGAGCTATGGAACTTAATTACCACTAGATTGATATTTAATAAAAGAAATTAATGTCTATAAATGATAAAAGTTTATTGCTATATTATTAATATTAAATAAATTTGAGATTAATATTTATCTCATAAATGTAGAGTGCCCTTCCTTGTATACCAAATAAAATATTTCAAAATTAAACAAATTTGAGCCAAGGATTTATCTCATGAACGTGTAATACTCTTCCTTTTATAAAAAACAATGTTTCAAAGAACAAATAATTTATAAAAAATTCCTCCTCATGTATAGTTTTCCCAAAAGCATGCAATAAATATATAGAGTCATGATGTTAGAAGTAACTTTGACCTTTTTTTTTCATTGAAAAATTTCTATACCTTATATTGAAATTATAATTAAAAGTCATGTGCATAAATGATAGCCTAGTCCAATGGATCCAAAGGAACACTCGAACAAAAACACAACTACTAGAAAGTATCCCATCCAAATAGAAGCAGGTAGAAAGGAATAGCCAAGTAAAGGAGGATCAAGGCCCCAACCACATACCAACCCGGATAAGGCATATCAACACATTGCCAGCCAAAAAGAAGTGGAATATAGCTGCTAAGGACTAAAATATGTATCTACAAAAAATAAGGCCGCAAAAAATCTCATCCAAACTCGAGAAAAGTAAATCGCCTCTCTACCATAATAGTGCAAACACCCCAGATACATTCCTCAAAGTGAATGTTATCCGTAGTAGGAGAGAAACCCAAACATGACATGGAGTCAGTGAGAGATTTGTATTCATGATATATGTGCACAAGTGAAATCCAAGGAAGCTTGTAGAGAAAGGATTTCACTTGTTGTTTTGGAGAAAACTTCCTATGGCTTGGGGTAGACCAAAACAGATAGCTGACTACTAGAATTAACTCAATTCTTAGTATTATGCTATATAAATGACAATGCTAAGATAATGAATAATTTAACCAACCTCGATCCAAACGTTTGATGTAGATCCCCGTTGGAGCTTTCAATCCGTGCACTTGAATCCGCAAATTAGTCTTGACGGCCAATACACAACAAGTATATATAATATATAAACGAAATTAACATTATCAATAGCAATGGTCCACAATATTATAAGCAAATGCAACCCAATGTAGTATAAACAACATTCAAAACATTAATGGATGAGAATATGAGTATTTCTATTAATAAACAACAAGAAGTACAATGTGATACGACCTCTTGCCAACAACCAATCTAAACCAAGATCTGGGTCAATCCACTTGCGCCTCCACCACTTCAATCCTCCATGGAATGGAAAACTCAAACTATGATAGGAGTTTGGAAGGTGAACATAAAAGTTTCACAACTGCAAGGATCAATGAGTGTATACTCAAGATAGGGAAAAAATCCACTAGATTTCTCTTGCTCTCCTTTCTCCTCCTGTCCATAAGCCATATGTGATCAATATATAGTCCTCCCAAAGGTATGTGAAAGGACACATTGAGATGTTTCGGGGAAAATGGAGGGCCAAAGGTCACCCTATGACCAAGTTTTGGGAGTAAAAAGTAATAAACTAGTGATTTTTACCATTTTACTTACTACTCACGAGCTATAGTGATGCAACTCGTGGGTACACCCACTATAGTGATGCAGCTAGCATACAAGGGAAAAAATAGGGAAAAGCAGTGTCTGAAGGATTTAAAGTGGATCTAAAGTGGATCTGAGTTAGTAAAATGGATCCTGCAGGCCAAAGATTGTTGATGCTCACAAGGTGGAAAATTACGCTGTAACATATGCCCCCTAATGTGTGAGGTCAGAGACTGATGCTATGATGGCCGGAATACATTATAAATCTCAGAAGTGGAGTGATGGAGACACAAGTGGAAGGAGTAGCTCACTCATCATAATACAATGGTATCCTAAATACATGTTGGTATAGTACAACAATATGATACAATGGCCATGAATAGGAAGTACATAATGAATATATGTCATAAGTGATCATAACCATGATCCCTCTATAGTAAGATGTGGTCTCCTGCTGAAAAGGAAACAAATGGTGCAAACTGGAGGTACAAACTGCTGGTAAATGAGAGGTGATATCTCAGATGTAAAGTCATAATCATAAGTAGCATACTAAATGCCACTATCTCCTGGGGTCTTCTACAGAAGTCTTCGACGGTGCAAGTCCCATCAAGTAAATAAAGGAGTTGAGGTTGAACCTAATGTGACATTGTCTGATTACTGGTCAATTATGTATACCATTAACAGACGCGAGATAACCCACCAATAATGAAAATGGCCATCAAGGCACAGAGTACAATCATTGGAGTGTGAATAGATGAGTTGAAGTCAAACACTAGGATGAATCCATCGATCAAGGGACATTGATGTGTTCCCAAAACTGTTGATGGCGAGAGAAATTGCCACTAATGACTGCAAGCCTCAAGGTACTCAACCGAACTCTAAGCCTCAAGTCCCGAAATGAATGAGTTGAAGTCGACAGAACGAGACTTGCTGAAAGGAGGGCATTAAGGAATCCCCCATCAACTAGCACGAGGTACGAGCTATGCTGAAATATTTCGAAGATCTCAGGTAAAATGAAATGACTCAATAGGGATGGCCGACATTCAATAGTCAAGAGATCTGAGGAGTGGATGACTCTGGTTTCAGGACTTCCTTTGAATAAGAGCATGAGCAGATTGATAGAATCAGGCAGCATAGACTCAATATATACTATGTGATGCAGGAGGCACCACAAAGGGCTCCATAATGACTGGAAGCTTAACCAATCGGTGGAGTAAACTGAGAAACAAGTACAGCTCCTAAGGTCCAACTATAGTCCTGACTCATAATGTATGGAGTGGTATGAATGCTCTATTCAAAGGCGACACAATAGCTTCCAGCTAGAAGTAGTAACCATAAACCCGTCCGGCTTTTTGGAATATTTGATTTTTTTGGTCTTTTTCATATATGGAGAAAGCTTGAAAAAGAATAAAATTCCTTATGGTACAACAAGTGAGGGAACAGGTGTCAAATAGCGAGCAGACTAGTCCCAAGCAAGGGAACATACCTATGATCAATGCAAGGAAGCATGTGTAGGATGTGGACACTCAGGGGGGTGTTCCCTTAGGGTCAAAAGGTCATCAAATTGTGAAAGAAAAATGGAAGCTCTGCAAGGCTCGACAGGGAAAAGTGCTCAGGCACCAAGCTAACAATTGAGTGAGCGGGAGCCAGCACAAGGCTTAAGCGGCAAGCAGGATGATGCAATGCAATCACAACATGATACAACTGGGGGGATTCCTCATGGGAGATGGCCAGCATAAGACAAAGTAGAGTATGATTCTTTATCGCAAAGTCATGACGTAACTACAAAGGACTCCCAATCCTAAGGATACACAACGACATGGGCACCATAATGCAACAGGGGTTTCTAACTAGGGTACCCATGTTCGGATAGGCCCTACCACCACATAATGACACTTCTATAACAGTGTGAAGGTTCCGTGTCGGTTAAGAAGTGGGGTTGCACCTAGGGTGTATGAAAATGGTCAAAAGGTCAAATGCATAATGCATGTGAGAATGGCATCTAACCTATATGCCAAGTGTGAAATATACCTGTTGCAGGCACGAAATGGTCCAAAACAAGTCTTACCAAAGAAATCTAGTCAAAAATGATACTCCAAGATGTTATATTAGTCCAAAACAACATATAATGGCGAAAACTATAGACAAGTGGGTCTTAAAAATTATAAATAGTAACAACAATTTACAATTTACAATTCATTTTTACTATTCACCCATTTGGAGTGTTGTGGTTAGTTTTCACCTCAAAGTTCAGTTGCTGAATCTGGGAGCTACGGGAGTCCGATCATCGAACCATTAGGAGTAGGTTGGTAGTCTCACCCATCTCTTCCATTTTAATGCTTTTATTTCAATTTTTACGAGTTCGATTTTTTGTTTGGCCAAGCCCTAAATGGCTTCGGGGCTACCCGCGGGCTATAACTATGCGGGTCGCGGGTAGGCTAGGGTATGTACAGTCAACGCATGTGTTGACCGCGAGTACCCACCTCTATAAGCAAATTTACCCACGGGTATGGCCGTGAAGTTAATTTTTTAAATAAAATGGACTAAAATCTTTGTTTTTCTCCCTCCAGGATGGTTCTAGAGTGGAGAGAGAGGGAGCATGACCAAGTGGATGAGGCCATCCGCAATGATGTATGTACACAACAAGCACTGCAAGCATATGGGATATACAAATTTTGGAGCATAGGGGGTTTAAGGGCCCAAAACCTATTACTTCGCCGCTTGATAGAATACTAGGACGTCAATGCACAGAACTTCAATCTAGATAGGAAAATACTCTCACTGGAAGTGGAAGATATCTACTTCATTACTAGTTTGTCCCACCGAGGTGAGGTGGCAAGCCTTCTGTCTCATTCTGTGGGTGGTGGGATCACCATCCCTGACTATATAGAGCAGTATTGTATACTAGATACTTGAGCAGTGGGGAGTTAGGTGCCCATCAGAGCCATAGTTAATATGAGTATGAAGATCATAGTGGCAACCCTAGTGCGGATTACTAGTTCGAAATCTCTTCACTAGGCATCTAGGCCAGTGATGTTCTATGCGTCATAGTGTATGTAGCCCATGATATTCGACTAGTGCACAATGTTGTTGGGGTCCATGAAGACCTAGCTGATAGAGTGCAAGCAAGGGGAGGAAAAAAAATTTGGTTACGACAGTATCTTGTGTAGTTTCTTCTTTGAGCGAATTCTGGGGCTCAGTCCGAGGGTTGAGGTCCGTCCTCATAGTCTCCATGACTTAGCCCTGACCCGATGGGAAGAGGTCTTGACTCAACAGGGTGGTGGCCGTTAGGTGTCACCTTATACAGAGGATTTCTTTCACCGGTGAGACCGGCAAGTCATAGCCATAGAGGACTACCCCTATTCAGGGATAGGCTTCCGGCAGGATCGTGATATGCCGCTCCCACAGGATGTCGCATTCGGAGACATTGGTGAGTACTCTTTTTAAGTTTTTGGTGTATTAAATTTTTATGGATTTTTTATTATAGATGTAAATGCAGAAAATATTTTTGGGGGTAGTGTCACATATTAATGTTTTACTGTTTGCTCACAGACAAGGGCCCAGTGAGACCCGTGTTGATGTATATGTAACTTCGGAATGTCTTTCACATATATGTATATTGTATTCCTATAGAGATGTTATTATTCCTCTATACGGAAGTGTTGTCATTTATATTGTAAGTGTCGTAACTTATACTTGATGGGTTATTAGACCACCTTGTTGGGGTCGGCCCTGTATAAGTCATGTGGGTCAAAGGGTTATTAGACCACCCTATTGGGGGTCGGCCAAGTGGGTCAAAGGGTTATTAGACCACCCAAGTGGGGGTCGGCCCAGTCAGCATTATGTTAAGTGATTAAGTTGAGGCCGACCTAGTTGAGTAAAGGTCAAGTCAAGTTAGTGTATAAATAGAGAGTGTGTCTCTCTCATTTTACACATTCTATTCTCTCACTCACATTATAGAGAGTGGCGCACTTGTGGGGGAGGAGGCTCTGCTGCTAGGAGAAGACTATCTCTTGTATTCTGGTTGTATCATTGCTCTATCTATCTCTGAGGAAGTTATTGGGGTTTTTCACCTTTATGGTTTTCCCCAAGTAAACTCAGTGTCTCTTCTATGCTTGCATTATTGTGTCCATGAATGATATGCTGTAGATTTGCTATACATGTTGTTCTCTCAGTTAAGATCCTAGATCAGATTGAATTAAATTCTGAAAATTTAACAACCCGAGGGATTCCCAAGACATTGTCGCCAGGGCAGGGGTGATGAGGCAAGGGGTGCTGCAGCAGAGTGTACACTACAGACTCTGCGAGGAAATCTATCACGGATGACTGCCAAGGTACCATAGATAGAGGTGGCGCAGCTACCAGAGGATATGCAGTGCCAGGTAGTGGGGGGTGCCAGGTAACTAGGTACGACTACTACAACGTATAGAAAATGCAATACAGTACTACTATGAGACTCATCCTATCGGGGCGACAGCTAGGCCTCCTCATAGGGAGTATATATCTCAGGATCCCACATTTTGTATCGAAATGTATATTTTTTGAGGGCTACGAGATCCAGTTTTGTATTATGACACTACCATTTTTGGACATATTATTTATGAAAAACTTTGGTTCTCTAGTTCTACTATATGTGTGTATGTACAAATATATGAATTTCTTCTTTTATTTGTGTGCTTCAATGTGAATGTGACAAATGCAAATCTAATACATAGTTAGCGTATGCATCAGATATATGATTAACACTTCTTGGAACATGAATGTATGTAATTGAAACAAAACGTCATTCCAAGAGTCTTACCCTTAGGAATTTCCATACTAGTGTAGGATCTTGCACACGGTACTGACCATTCAATTGTTACACAACTAGTTGTGAATCCAGGCAGACTTCTAAAGACTAGATGCCATGTGAAATAACATCCCGAAGTAGCTCAATCACGGCACTATACTCGATCACATTGTTAGATGTAGGACCGAGCCAAGCACCTCCTGAAGACACAATTAGATGGTCAGGTGAATAAATAACCCAAGCAGCAAAAGCAAGCTATTGCGTGTGACGGCTAGCACCATCTGCGAAACCTAAGAATGTAGGAGATTCTGCTGGCATCTATCAATCAAATGAAAGTGAATCAACAAACCCAAAGACCAAAAGAAATCTAAACTATGTACATAAAGAACTATGCAATAGTATACAAAGGCATTAGCTTGAACTAGAAGTTCAAGCGTAATACCGCTTGAGGTAGAGCCCATTCCTAGGCTCCTTCATGACATTCCCCTCATAGTCCTCTAATTCATAGGCTCCTTTGTTGGCTTAAACTGACCTAGAGGTTTCCAATTAGACCCACGTTCTTTGTGGTTCTCCCTTTGACCAACAAAACCCCTTCGCACTAGCCCTTTCGGCAACAACCTGCGAGCAGGTTGAGGTCTCACCCGAGGTGTATCTTTATGGGGTACTGCAGAATCAGGTTTCCACAGTAAATGATGAGTTGTTTATAAGAACAAGCTACGCAGTGCAGGACAGAAGGACGACGTTGCGGACAGAATGATGCGGTACACATCAGGATCTATGCTGCGAGCAGTGCTCCGCGGTGCGGGAAACATTATGGGCCACACCAAGAGTTTCTTACTGCTGCGAATCTTCTTCTGGAACTGTGAATCACCCACAATTATCCTTTACCTAGAAAATCTCGGAAACGTTAAGGCACTGAAATGAATATCACTCATCCATTCATTCAGGCACTTACTGGTTATCTTTCTAGCATTCATCAAGAACTTGGATTATTACAATGTGAATGGAAATGATAACATGATTAACTATGCTACGTTCCTTCACTGTGTTTAAGAAAGTATTTAAACTTAAATGACTGATTCACGACCTTAACATAGAATTGAAATGTTCACCATTCATCTACTTCCATGGAACTTAGCATATCATTCCCAAACTTTTCCTATTGGTAAATGCATATCAAAGTTCTCATATTACAGCATGCAAGGAAACATTCAAGCATTCATTCTACAAAAAATACAGGCAGTCATTCATTCATAAATATCATCGCTTAACATAGGATTTAACGTGGTTCAATTCCCCGGATGGAAAGCTACGTCCACAAGAACGGTTGGTAATATATTTCTTTCAAAAGGGATGGGGCAACCATTCTTAGTCTGTGCACTCAGCTGCAGACTCTCCTTTCTCTCGGCTAGGTCTCTGCACACACAGCTGCAGAGCCTTTACAATCTTCTCAGCCTGAAGATATTTTACAATATAAAAAGGTTATCTTCTTTAGCAACAACAGAAGAACAATAACCCAAAAGAGAACAACACAGAGAACCCAAAAAGAAAACCCCCCTCCCATACAAAATGTCTTCTTAAATAAATCATGCCCGAAGGTCATGTCTGTACAATGCCGAAGACCTAAAACCCAAAACCCTAAGGGTTCCCAAAACTACGCCGATTTTCCAAACCGGCTTGCTGGCTCCTAGTAGCGTCTGCTTGATCATGGCAGATCTCCACGTCCCCATTATGTCGCTATTGGCCTTCGTGTCGCATGCGTGCCTACAGGCTGCTTCTGCCGAACCATTTCTCTCTAACGGTTTTTCCTTCTAAGCATTCCAAATGTCGCTTTCCTTAACAACCCACGTGTGGTCGCCTTCCTGTTTTTCCTATGTCTACCGCTCGGCAATCCTGAGATATCTTTCAAAAAATGGTTGCTACCGGTCGAACCGGTTGCTACACTTGATACTTGTCTAGCACACCACTTTGCTGGCTCCACGTGGCCTCCTAACTCTGCAGCATTGCTTCTGCAAAGTACTAGTCTTCGCATCACGGCCAAAACTTCGACGCTACGTGCAACTCCGTAGTCTCGTCAAAAGTTGGATGTTGCGCGCAACTTCGCAGCATCCTCAATACTTAGCCAAAATTGTGTTTCTGAGCTGCGCTCAGCTCATCTTTCCCTTCTTGCCTCAAACAAGGTGCTTCCAAAACTTCATCTCAACCTGGGCCCAACATGCGCCAAACACTTACATGTGGCTCGTCCCCAAGCCACTAATTGTTTCAACTGTCTCACTCTGTGTCGCAATCAGTGGGACGAACTTGGCCGCGAACTCGTCATATGTGTTGCACAACTGCACCACTGCTTCTCTTGTATCCTCCTCAACCTGTTTAATTGTCTCAAGCAATGTTGGAGTTATTTCTTATCCAATTTGATCTTGTACCTACTCCTGGTTATCGCACAGTTTTGCTAACTTATCTTCAATTTGCTGCGATACTGCCATGGCATTCTCCATGAGCTACTGCGACTGATTATCCACCTCAGTCTCTTTTTGTCGTAATTCCTATACTTCTTTCTTTAAGCTGGATATCTCCTTGTATCTTGGCAGAATTTCTCTAGGTGGCAGAGCTTTCACCTCTATGTTCAACTTGTCCAGTGCGGTCTGTTTTTCTTGTACCACGGTCTTGACCTGCAGCAACTCTTGATCCTCTTCAAGGGTCGCGATTGCTTGTGAAACCTTATCCAAGAGAGATTGGCACTTAGCCATCTCACTTATGATGCTTTTTGAGGTGGCACTCACTGCTTGCTCTCTGACCTACTATTCAGTTAATGGCGCCTACTTATTCAGCTTCTCCTTCAATGTGGCAATATCGACCTCATAATAAATCTCTTTATCTTACATCTCTGACTGCAAGGATTTCACCTTATCTCCAATCCTCAGAACTGTGTCTCCAGGATCATCATGGATTTCTATGTCTTTGATATCCTTTGCCACATTGGATATGGTGGTCTCCAAATTATGTCGGCGGTCTTGTTCATTGCGTAGTTGTATTTCTGCCTTCTGCTAAATTTGTTTGTTTGGTGCAGTGAGTTCTGCTTGTAACTTCATTGCATCAACCGTCCGTTCATGCATCTCCTCCATGATTTGTGTGTGGATGAAGTGCAATCCTGGTAATGGTATTTTGGCTAAGTCAAGATCTACCCTCTCGACTCCCTTTGTGTCCAAGACTACTTGCTCTGCCATTGGCAACACAACAACCAATGGGTCCACATGGACAATCCTAGTCTTCGACGGCAGCGTTATTGCTAGCGGCTGGATTCCTTGCTACAAGTTTCCTACCGACCTCCTTTCAGTCCCTGCTTCCTTCGGAAAAACAAGGCTTTTTTGGACATCATCCATTTTCTTTATTAGGCCTTGCATTGTGAGCCTCGTTTGGTGCAGGTCATCGTGGATGACCCTGTCCTTCCTTTCCTTAGCCACCATAAGCTCCTTCATCTGCTCTGAGACTGTTTCGACTATCATCTCATAGTCATCATCGTTGAGGACTTCCTACGATTGAATCTTTGTAGCATTCACCTTTTTCCTCGATTTTGGCTTCTCTGAAGTCTCGGCTTCTTTTCTCTTCCCTGTTTCTTCAATAATTAGGCATGAGAGTGGGATCGGCTCATCTTCTGATGAATCTGTCTCCATGTCCATGACCTCTACGAGGAACTCTGCTGGCCAATCTTTCATGAGGTCCTCAATATCCTGCTCATACATGATGTACTTTCCTGGGAACCACTCTGGTTTCCTCATTTGTGCTTTTGGCGATATGAATATACATTTCATATCCACCTCAAAGTTGATGATGCGAATATACTTCGTCGTGGCCTACTTTGTAATGCGAGGTGTCTTCGTGATTATGTCGCACAGCTAGATATAGTATTGGTAAATACTTATGTTTTTGCATGCTGGCGCTCTGCATTTGTGTTTTCCCAGAGATTGACAAACTTAAATCCTCTAGGATCCTTGGTGTCCATCATGACGCCCGCATAATCTCGCAGCTTCTTCCATCCACACAAAGCGATCAGGATGATGAGCTAGGTGAAGTGGAACTGGACACCATTCACTTGGGTGTCGTTGAGTTCTTCTAGGAACTCATTCAATAGAAACTGACACCAATTGAAGCTGTGACCTTCGGCCGCTGCGGCACCAAGGAGTATTGCGCCCGTAGGTACCTCTGAAGGTCTAGCTATTTTGAGCATCTTGCCTGTGAGAAACTGTGTTACGAACCTTGTTGCTTGGTCCTCTATATCTTATGTCGAAAATCCTCTTTTGGCCTTCACCACCAAGTGGCTTTTCTTCATCTTCGCAACAGCCTCTTTTTCTTTGCTCTTCCCCTGGAAGAATTGCTTTGGATCCTTACCGCGCTTTCTTAGCCCGATGATGCGATGGATCAAATCAATGTTAATGTCAATGTTTCTGTCCATCCATAGATAACCTTGTTGGATTCGCACCATGAGTGTGCGAACCACGATATTCAGTTCTCGAGAGCGATCAAAATGTGGCAATCTCAGCAAGTTCAATAGCCCTGACTGAATGACAGGTGCTAACCAACTGTCAGCTACCAAGTTGAGAGTTCCCTTGGCATCCTTTTTCCAGCACATATATTGGTCTGGTTGAAAATCTAGGTATTTGGGAACATCCGGCTCGTCTTTCTTCATTCCCAAGAGGTCATAATCCTCCCATTTACAATCTGCTATTTTTCCCAGCAGATTCTTACCAATGTTTACATGCTTTGACATAGGCGACATCGGGATGTCGTATCTCGCATTCTTGAGCAATTTAAACACAGGGGCATTCAGTTCCCGTAGAGACATATATTCAGGTGTCATCTTTAGAGGTTCTATCTGAAAGACTGGTGCTTTTTGTGTCGAGGATCCCAACTTTATGGTGTTGGATCGAGGTGCAATTACAACTTTCCCTTATCTTTTGGTTTTTCTTACATCATGGGATTAATTCTTGGTGATCTGCGGGATCCTTCACCTTGTTCTATGATGACCTTCTTAACTAGGGTTTTCATTAACTGCTGAATCCCTCCTTGCTTAAAGATCCCCAAGGATTCTTCAAGGGTCAGTTCTTCTTCTCTAAAGGAAGGTTCGGACATTCACAATTGAGGTAGCGGCTAAGGTAGACAGAATAAAGATGGCTACTAGCTCTGAGAGGTTAATCGCAAGAAAATTCTAAGTGCTTGGTAACGCTCGTGAGTCTCCCAACGGTGTTATTTATAGGCGCAGCAGACCCTCTTGTGCGCCCTTCAACGGCTAGATAAGCATTTAATGTGGTGTCCATTGGTGAATTTGAGCGGATCCTTTGGTCTTTTCTGTCATCAGCGTGCTCATAGTGGCTATCTTTTCTTTAAATGATGAAGTAGTTGCTGCAACGGTCATCTAACGACTATTTTTCTGAAAAGCCATGCAATGGCTATTTTTCTCTAGGTGTTGCACCGAACTGCGTGGAAATCCATCTGCAACCCTGCGTGGCTACTTCGCAGTGCCAAAAATTTCCAACTATGCAGCTACTTCGTAGTGCCAAAAATTTCCAACTATGCGGCTACTTCGCAATGCCAAAAATTTCCAACTGCGCGGCTTCCACTATATATATTTTTCTTCTTTTTTTTCTCTCTTTTTTTTTTTTTTTCTTCTTCCGCGCAGCTTCAGCAGTGTTGTGCAATGCATAGATCATCCTTCTTATCCTACCTTCTTCCTTTTATCATACATGTACAGACTCCTTTACATTTCTAGTGTCCACTTTCAACTGTACTTAACACTTAGAACTTCCTTCCTTGGATCGTTATTCAGGGTTCTGCGAAGCAGTGCTATCATTGTATAGCTTTAGCCTGCTTCCATTTATCAAAGTTGTCAAGGTATCACCAGCTAAATTGGCTAATTGGACTGCACCAATGTTAGTAACATGTATCACAGTATATGGTCCAAGCCAATGCATCTTAAATTTACCAGGGAATTTCATGAATTTGCTATCATAGAGGAGGACTAGATCACCTACCTGAAAATACTTGTTCTTTATATGGCGATCATGCCATGCTTTCTCGCGGTCCTTCTAAGCTTGCTGATGGAATCCTATGATGAAGTGATCTTCCTCCAAGCCCAATAAATGTAGTAATCTTTCTTATAGAGCTTCACAGTCTGCCATCCCTATAAATGCAGCGATTCTTAAACTAAGGACAATATATTCCATAGGCATTATTGCTTCCTTCCCATAAACCAACTGAAAGGGTGTCTATCCTGTCAATTTCTTGCATGTGGTCCTATATGCCCATAGCACAGATGAGACGTGCAGGTCCCAATCGTCTCTATTTACATTGCACACCTTAGTGAGTGCATTCTCCAATATTTTATTGAAAGCCTCTACAGTACCATTCTCCTATGGATGATATGCAGTACTGCGGTGATGACGAATGTGGAATTCCTATGTAAGTGCCTCAATTGTCTTGTTCAAAAAGTGAGTACCTTAGTCACTCATCAAAACCTTCGGACAACCAAATCTGGTGAGTATTTCTTCAAAAATAAACTGCGCTGCAGTCCTTTACTGGTTTTTCTTCTGCCCATCTGGTGAGGTAATCTGCAGCAGTAATAATATACCTTGCACCCGTTCTTTTTCCTGGTGGGTTTATAGGACCGACAAAGTCTATTGCCCATTTTTCAAATGGATGCAGTGTTAACTATGGATTCAATGGCATCTCATCTCAACATGATGGTTTTCCTGTCCTGTGATAGACATCACAGTTCCTGCAATGTTCTTTGGCATCTTTATGGATTGTAGGCCACCATAGCCCTTCGCGCAATATCTTCTGCGCATTAGCCCTTCCTGCATAGTGACCACCCGTGATTCCTGAGTGTGCATCGGCTAGAATAAATGGCTTCTCATGATCAAGTACGCACCTGCGCAGGACTTCATCTGGCCCAAGTTTGTATAACTGACCTGCAATTATAGTGAAGTCCGCAGCGTGCACCACTAACTGTTTTTTCTGTTGGACCAAGAATTCCTGGGGTGCTAGCCCTGTGGTCAGGAAGTCAATGATATCCTTGTAATAATCATCGGCAACCTGTGTACTAAATAACTGCACATCAGGAAGATTGTCTTCAATATTCGTCGGCTCCTCTCCTGACTTGATCCTTGACAGATGATCAGGTCCCAAGTTTAGTCTACCTGGATTGACAATAATTTCAAAGTCATATTCCTGGAACAGAAATAGCCATCGGCATATGCGTCCCCCTAACATTGGCTTGTTGACCAAATATTTCAATGCAGAATGGTCAGTAAACATAAGGAAGTGCGATCCCAGCAAGTAGTGTCTAAATTTCTGTAGGGCATATACCATCGCAAGGCCTTCCCTCTCAGTAGTAGTATAGTTCTTCTCTGCTGTTGAAAGCTTTGTGCTAGAAAATGCAATAGGGTGGTCAATACCTCCCTCTCCTGGATGAGCTAACATGATTCCCAGGGAAATACATGACGCATCAACATGGACATGGAATGGCTTTGTCTAGTCTGGAAAAACTAGAAACGGCGCAGTGACCATCTTTTCTTTTAATGTGTGAAAACCCTGTTCGCATTCTGCGTTCCAAATGAATGGTGCATCTTTCTTCAGCAGCTTTTCCATTGCTGCGGTTATCTGTGCATAACCCTTTATAAATTTCCCGTAATATCTAGTATGTCCTAATGTAGATTGCAACATCTTGACTGAATTTAGCGTCGGTAAGTTTGCAGTAACTGCAATCTTCGCAGGGTCTACCATCAATCCTTGCTTACAGACAATGTGGCCAAGTAAAATTCCATAAGGCACACAGAAAATACACTTTTTCAAACTCAAGGATATTTGATGCTGTCGACACTTCTTGAGCATCATGCAGAGATTCGCGCAATGATTTTTCAATAGACCAAAGACAGTCCAATCATCAAAATACGCTTCTAAAAACTTGTGCATAAAATCTTTAAATGCTGCGATGACAACTCTAGAGAATATGGTAGGTGCGTTCTTCAGCCCAAAAGGCATGACAGTGTACTGGAATGACCCCCATTCTGTAGCAAATGTCATCTTATGCCTATCCGCAGGATCAATCCTAATCTGATGATAACCAGAGAAACCATCAGTGAACGAATATGCCTCATTTCCTCCACCGTTATCAAGCACTTTGTTTATGAATGGAGTGGGAAATGGGTCGTGCATGGAAGCATCGTTTAGATTTCTGAGATCCACACAAATCCTGATCTCACCTTTTTCTTTCTTGTCTTGAACAACCATGGGGCTAATCCATTCGGATTCTTCAACTGGTTCAATGATTCCTTCTTCTAGCATCTTATCTAGCTCTGCGTGGACTTTTTCCTTATAGCGCGGATTCAATCTGTATGGCCTCTGCTTGACAGGCTTAGCACCTGGATTTAAAGGTATTTTCATAACCCCTAGGTCTCCCAAAATTCCTTTCATCTCTATAAATTTTGTTGGAAATAGTTCCTGATACTCATGTAAGGTATCTACGATCTCTACAATAGTCTGATCGTCCCAATAATCTCCTATTGATGCGAACTTCGGCTCTTTGTCTATGCCAATGTTCACTTTTTGTGTTTTTACTGGTCCAGTCATATCTGGAATTTCCAACGAAGGTCCTTCTACCTCATGCGTGCCTTCTGGTTATGGTATATCTATGTTGTGTGGGTCATCCTCATCGTCTTCATTTGTATCATTGGTATCTTCAGCTAAGTTGTAACACTCGATCAAGTTCTCTTCATGTTCCTTCCATTCTGACTGTAGGTTCGTAGGAACGCACTTTGTCCCAAAAAACTCCTATAATGTTCTGTTTTGATGATGATAGTCATCCTGGAATATGCGCTTCTTGATTAGTTGTAATGCTTCATGGATTAGTGGATTCTTGTCTTCAAAACTGAAGTCCTTCCGGAAGTTCACAGTGAGCAGCTCCCAATCAGTGAGTTCACTGCGCAACTCCAAGTCGAGGTACCATTTCTCTGGGATACCCACATCCAATGTATGTACAAATAAATGTACCCATTTTGTAAGTGGTATTTCAACCCATGCCTTTAAATAGATTTCAATGTGCTGACTAGGGTCTGTCTATCCATTATACTTTTGAAAGGGTAAAGTAACCTTTTCGGCGAACCGGATCTGCATCTTAGTTCTGCATTGATCCCAAGTGGTCAATGTTTTCTTATGTGCATTCCACCATCTGGAAGGTGTATCGTGCAATGCTATATGTAAAGTTGGCAGTCTATGCTCATCTGGTATAACTGCAGTATATTCCCTTATGAAACTGTAAACATTAGTAGAACCATCATATGTGGGAATAGGACTCACCTCTTTTCTGATCCAGCGCAGTGATTTTGTAACCTGTGCACATCTTCTTGCTGATACTTCATGCATACGGCTTTTCCAATTCTCCAGTCCTATATCTGAGTCAGAGATACAAGAAGTGTCACATCGCCAGCTGAGTGTACCATCCGCAATAGGATTAATGTAGTATTCCTTGTTCGCAGTAAGCTGGTATAGTCAGTCTAAATATTGAGCTTGGGATTCCTCCTGAATTAGCTCACAGTATCTATCACCATCTTTAGGATCCAATGGTGCGATGACCCTGAGATGCTTCCCTTCAAATATCATCTTCTTTGTTTTCAAGTTTATGATAGCCAAGTTATCCATAGCCCAATCAATTCCCAATATTGGTGGAAAAGGTTGACTATCATCCACAATTTCAATAACCTCAAAGTCTGCATGACTCTGTACTCCGTCAATGTCAACTACCACATTGGCTAAGCGGCCAAAAGGTATGACCTTCTTCTGATTAGCCATTCGTAACTGGATAGGTGACCAGAGCAACTTTGGTTGACCCATCTGCTGCCATGTCTGCTTAGTCAAGACATTCACTTCTGATCCCAGATCAAGGATGACTTCATACATTTCAAAATCTCCTATCTATGCAGTAAGCCTCATCTCTCGGCTTGTTCTTTTGTGCTTCCTTATATGATGTACAATGCTATCTGGAGTCTCTATTGCAATCTGAGGTTCATACTGGCTGATAAGCTTCTAGAGCTCTACTATGGATTTTTTGCTTTTTAGTAACTTCATGTAGCTTCGCAAGAATTTCACAACAGAAGTATGGACATCTATCGCAATACTTGTTTTGTCATATGGAGCCGGCATGTCTTCAACATGTGTTTCACTGTGCAACAGGATCCTTGATGACTTATCCTCTTGTTCTCTAAAGGTATCCCACGCGTCAATGAAGATATCCTTGTTCTTCTGTAGGTTAAGAGGGGGTGCTTTTCCTAGTGCTTTCCTTATCCATACTATTTCAAGGGGATCCTTCTTCGTATGTGCCTCCCCTGATGTTGAAGCTTCTGCTCCTCTGTCATGGCCTGTCTTATCACCACTGCGCGTGACCACATTAATGATCGGATCCACTGGTCTATTCTCTACTATGATCCACTAGACGTTTGGATTCGGAGCCTCTGTTCGTCTTCTCTTCTACATTTCCACCTCTAATATTGGGAAATATTCAATTACATGTTCAAACGATTTACAATAGTTGCACGTAGTGCATGGGTTAACACAATCTCTAGACAGGTGCCCAGTGTTAGCACTTATATTTTATCCCGATTGTAAGAAAATAACACCTAAGGTAACTTATTTCAAACCAGACTTTAGGTAGAAAACTTAGCCATTTTTTCCACTAGAGAGGGTTCTCTCACAAGATATACGTAAAGGATAAAAATATATAGAAACACGCTCAAATTTCTCAAAAATGATCTACCTGGTTGAAAAGGAAACAAGAAACATTGGGCATGGAGTCAACTTTCAAATATTTAATGTGCCAGCAAGAGATTTGTACCAAATAGATTTCCACAGAGGCAAGATAGCAACCATATCACAGTCAATTTGATTTTGCAGGCGGTATATAAGGAAATAATGACAATCCATCAACAACAGGCATCTAACTAGGATGAATCCATTGTCAACTTTGGAGAAATAATGGATACTTAAATGCGATAAAACGAGGCATAACCAGTATGAATCCCAATTTATTTCAAACGTTCATTTAAGTATAGAAGAAGAACATAATGGAAGATATAACAAAGAAAGTAGACATGCACATATAAAGATAAGGGAAAAAGACAGACTATAAAAATGATCAACACATGAATCTCTGGTCTCAAAAGATAGGTATTTCCACTATATGGCCTTTTATTTATCAAAAATTTGACTTCAAAACTTATCGTCTCTCAAAGAGTTTCCAACCCTTTCAAAAATGACTCTCATTGTCTTTTATATAGAATTCGAAAGAAGCTTGACATAACTGCTTCTTTTAACTAGTAATTGAAAATGTCTTAACTCGAAAGATAACTGTCTTTAAACAATATTACAAATTTTTAAAATAAAAGCATCATTTTTGCCACTTGGCAAAAATTCTAAATGTATCTATGAATGGACAGAATATCTTGTCCTTCCATATTTATCCACATAATTCCATTGGTCGGCCATGGGTAAATCATAACTGGTCATTTCCTTCACCAGGACTCGCATTTCAAGGTGACCTGCATAAGAAACAAGAGGAAGATTCTCACAGGTTGAGATCAACATATTTAAAATTTCAAAGTCCTTTGCAATTTTCTCCATTAAAATCTTTCCTGTAAGCATATGATCCAAATGCTGAAACTTTTTGTGATCCATTCTTATGTCAAACAATAACCTCTTATATTCATTTGGAGGAATCAATTCATTCTTTTCATCCCAAAAGGCAGGAAATCCTTTGTTTATTAATTTTTCAAATCGCTTCTTAAACTTTATTACTTCCTCTCGTATATCTCTAGCTTCAGCTTCAATATTTTCAACATGTGAATATTTTCCCAAGATTCTTCTGGCCCATGTAATGACTGAAATTCTATTCATTATATTCATTGCTGTTAAATCTGCTCCAGTTAAACTATTTAAGAAAGTTATTGCCCTCTGTGCTATTAATTTTGGCTTTCTATTTAAATTCTCTCTGACTGCTCTGCAACTCTCAAAGGCGTCTTTGGCCACTTTTTCTTTGATTCTCATATAATTAAGATAAGGTCTTAATTTTTCAACTTCCTTTATAATTTGATCCCATACCATATGTTTGCAACCTTGCATTGCAGCTTGTCCTGTTACATGAGCTGCCAAACCTTTATTATTATCAGTTAATTCCTGATTCCTTATTTGCAAAGTTTTAATTTCCTTATCTTTTGTCTCATTTTCTTCTTTTAGCTTCTGTACTCCCATTTTCAATTCTTTAATTTTGACATCTTTCAAACTTACCTGGGACATGGCTTGTAAGAGACTGTCCAATCCAGTTTTATCTTCATATGTATCTGCATGTACCTGTTGTTGACCTAATTCTGCTAACTTTTTCTTTATTTCTTCCAATTTCTCTTCCAAACCAATTTTCTCTTTTTCCCAATGAACTTTTTCCTCGGTGAGCTTCAACATTTTTGTAGTAATATCTTTTACTTCATTTGATAGCTCTTCTTTTTCTTTTTCCAGTACTGTTAGTTCAGCTCCTTGGATAAGCAAAGTGTCTAGGATTTTCAGCTTTCACCTTAACATTTGAATTGTATCATCCTTTTCTTTGTAAATTTGCTACTGCATCTCCCTCTTTGTTTATCAAATCTGTTTGTAATATTTTTATTTGTTGTTGTCGAGACTTATTTTCTATTTTTTCTTGTCTCAACTGGTTATTTAATTTATCCACTAAAATTTTCAAATTGTCTGCCTTTAAGATCGCTCCTAAATAATCTGAGTATATAACCTCTCCTGTTTGTCTGTGTAATAAAATTTTATCTGGGGCATTGATTTTTGTCAGATCCACTTTCATCTCTGAGATCTTATCTTTAGTACCAACTAAAAATTTTAAAGAATTTTCTTTGACATTTCTGCTAGTAAACAAATTGACTTCAGTGTTGGATATATTTCTAACCCTTGGAAATAACTGACTGGTTTGCCAAGAGGATTCCTGTTTATTTTGACTGTATTCATTAAATACATCCATCAAATTGTGTGGTTTATTTAGATCATCTTCCACTGGGGATTCTTTAATACTGTACTCCTTTAGCATGACCTCTGGTATTTTGACTTCGGTTCTTCCTTCCTCTTCTGAAATTGCCACTAACTCTTGTTGCTCATCCATTTTTAATTTTTTCGCTTTTTCTGCTTCTTCACTTTCAATGTTCACTACATCTTGTATGGGCCTTTTAAACCGCACCATTGCAGTATTCATCGTGCTTTCTGCCTTTGTTGTTGCATCTGTCAATATCATTTCTTTATATTGAGAATCTGGAATGATTTCTTCCTTATAATCTAGCCAATTTGCTCAGTCAGACATTCCCTCAATCATCTGATCATTCAGTGCTTTGATGCGATGATCCATTCTCCGTTTTGATATTATGTTTAATGGATAATATTCAATAGCCATGTCTGTCTCAAAACCCATATCTTTCAATAATTTTTCTATATAAATAGCAGCGTTTTTATTCTTCACTATGAATGGGC
Source organism: Larix kaempferi (assembly GCA_027924585.1). Taxonomy (NCBI): domain Eukaryota; kingdom Viridiplantae; phylum Streptophyta; class Pinopsida; order Pinales; family Pinaceae; genus Larix; species Larix kaempferi. The sequence goes on from BSBM01002043.1 coordinate 665,117, forward strand.
CAAGTGTGAACAGATACTTGATATCTGTTGCTTGTTTGAAAAGCAAGAAATTATTATCTTCAACAATTAACTTCTGCTTAAGGAACTCCAAAGCGAAAACCCTTAAGGTAAGAAATGCTGGTAAAACATAGGGTTTGTGTTTAACACCATATAACCTGATTACTGTACTATCCTTTGACAAGAACCAATCTCCTACAGCGTATTCTGCACTTAATTGCATACATGCTTGCATTTCTGGTAATACTCTAGGCAATCTTTCACCAAAAATCATTCTGTAAATATCAAAGAGCATATAATTTATGTAATTAAACATGTTATTTTCTAATAACTTTGTGAAAATGATCTCGGGGAATTGTAATTCTTCATGACTAGCCACCATGATCATTTTCATCAAAAATTACTGAAATCTGAAATGCCTCAGAGTAGGGAAATTGACCATCTGGTCATGGCTCTTTTCGGTCAATAATTCTTCAAAATTAAGTCGAGGAATTTGATTTTCATCAATCCCTGACTAAATTGTACTCATTTTATACAAAAGGCTTAACTGAAACTCAATTACATACATGTTTGTATCGAACTCTAGGATTAAAGCCAACAATGTCAGAACCAGTTGGGTATTTTCATCAAATAATGTGATATCTATAGGGTAAGGGATATCTGAAATATTTGTTTCTGGTTTAAGACACGTAGACAAAAACTTTTCTTTATCATCTTGAAGGGTTTGATGATAACATTCAATAACAGAAGTTTCAGAAAAAATTTCAGACTCGAGGGTTTGGGAAAACTTTATTTCTAGGGCTTTAATTATGATGGCAGGCTCTATTTTGCAGATGACTTTGGTTTTTCAACTATTTAAAACAGTTCTTTCTTCTCTGGAATAATTATCAGCACACCACGACACAAATTCTAGAAATGATGGGATTTGGTCCAAGCAGAAGGCTAACAAGGATGACTGGTGGACTCTGTGTATGTCTATACCTTCTTCTAATAACTTAGACAACTTAAGCTTAACTTCGGAAACTGGTAACCTAATTAGGGTATCATAAATGTCCCCATCTCTATCTTCTAGGGCTTCTTTGGCTTTAAAAACATCTATATCTTGCACAATTTCCATTTAAATCGTTTCTACAAACAAATTTCCGTTAAAATATGTGGGCCAGGTCACCAGACCCTACCTGTACAGACACGTCTTTATCCTTTTGTTGCAATTGCTGATCTCCACCAGTCTTCAGAGCTTCTAGGAACAACGACACATAGATAGAATGTCGTTATTTGAAAACCCTTTTGTTTTATATAATCCCTTTTTCTTAACTTTCTGGCATCTTTCTGAATGTACTTTATATCCAACCATTGATCACATGCTTTTTGATTTGAGCCGTTATATCTTGCGCCCCTTTATTTCCCATGGTGGTATCCGTGATCCCAATAATGGTTTTCTTCTCTGGTTTTTACTGTGTGTGGATCAACCATTTTCTGACACCTGTTAGAGTGGTTTAATTACCACAACCACTCTTTCCTCTATTGAGTGTGCACTTCCCATGATGCGGATGAATCTCGCCCTTAGATTTTGTGCCAATGTATATCGTCCCTCCGATTTATGTCAACATATGGCATATTCCCTTGTGCCTTATGCATCTTCCACGAGATATGGCCCGCGTTTACCTCGTATTATCCTTTGGTGGTTCCGCATGGTGCTGCAGTGGTTTGTGATACGACTATCATGTTGATGCAGAACAATAAGAATGTGACACATACTCTAGCGGTATTATGTCTGCAACCACTCACCAATGTTTGCAAACGATCTTTTGGGCGGTGCAGGAATCCATGATAACCATTGATCTTTATTTTCATCATCTCCGCCGTTGAAACTTCACTAAGATTTAACCTTTTCAATAATTACTTTCGGACTATTGCACATGTAGGTTTTTGCTTTGTTGATTTTGTATTACAACCCTTCATTTCAACAAATCCGTAGTAAATTTACTTCTTTTGGATATTTTTAACAAACCTTTTAGGGTTTGAGTATTTCAAATATAGTGTCAACACCCAGGTTGGCCACAGTTATAACAAATGACTTGGCTGCAAGCTCTTCCTTGTGCCCGACCAACATTTCTTCCTCTGCCACGGTATCCACCACCTTGACCTCTGTATCCTCCTTGGTCATATTGTTCATTTTCTTGTTTCGGCTGGTTCTCTTCTTGTACGCGGTACAAGCCGACGCCTCGCATTGATTCCATATCCCTTTTTCTTTCATTCATTAATTCATATGCGCAGCAGTTGGATTCATCATGTCCAACTGATTTACAGAAATTGCAGTATAAATTCTTAGGAGTTTTCACATATTTCTGGATGAGGTAACAGTCTTCAGGTCTATGTCCTGTGGTTCTACAAATTTCACACCATGGGGCTTGATTCTGATTTAATGGGTTAGGCACACCACTGTTAATATAGTCGCGGATTAGAGAGCAATGCTCATGGTCACGGCCTTCTCTTTTACAACTTGTACACCAGACCTCCTGTCTAGGTTCATATCTTTGTTCTTTACCATTTTTCATACTTTGTAGTTCAAGTGTCAGGGTGGTCAGCTGGTTCTGGATCTGAGACATCCTAGAACTAGTATCACTAATCGGTGAAGCTTCCAGCTTCATTGCGATTTCCAAGGCCTCTGCCTAGGATAGAACCTTCTGTTGCATCAATGGTAATCTGATATGAGGTAATAGCGCAGCAATGAACCATTCTTTATGTTGTTCTGGTGGTATAACAAAACTTACTTGGTTTAGTAAAGTCTTAAATTTTTGATCAAATTCCTAGACCATTTCAGTTGGTCTCTGCTTTATTTCCTTCAACTCAGTTATACACTGAGACTTAGACTTAGGTTTCTTGAACTTTGCCACTAGTGCGACTTTAATTTCTGCGAGGGTTCTCGGCTGTACGGTAGAGTATTTCATAAACCAATGTAGCACTCTATCCCTAAAGGTGGTGATGAGTTCTGCTTGCTTCATGTCATTGTCCTGGATTTGTCTTACACTTCATACAGCTTCACAAAGGAACCAATGCTGATCAGGGTCTTTTAGGCCAGTTCCTCTAAATATTGGCAGTTTCATATCAGTGTTCACCATTGTGCTACTAGGTGGTGGGGATCCAGAATTACTGCGTGGCTGCTATAAAGGGATTTGCGCAGTGAATACAAACGGGACTATCGGGAGAGATGGACTAGGCTGATTCTTCTTCGGGGTGGGCTACATAGCCGGTGGGTTCTGTGATAAGGGTGGCGCAGTTTGTGCAGCCGACGGATTCTCAGGGGTAAATGGTTGTGCAACTTCACTATCAAGATCACAGGGGATCTCAGTATCTATATGGAGTTTAGGGCCTTCCAGGTTCTGATTAATTTTATATCTCTTACCACTTCTAAGAGTATGTGTCTCTTCATCAGAATCAATATATGTACAGTTTATCATGACAAACTTCAAGCATATTACTGCATTCTTAGAACACCTTTCTCAGCTAATAGCATCTTAATGTATAGACTGAGATTGTTCAGAAACTTACCTTGGAATTCTCCGAAAAATTATGCTTCTGCTTGGCTGTAGGATTTGAGTGTGTCTACAACAAATTCTGTTACAAAGCCTTCTAGCATATGATCGACCCAATAATCAACTGCATGTGACAACGGGCTGTCAAACGCTTTAAGCTATGTTGTGAGCTCAGGAGTCCACTCCGTAGGAACTCCTCCTTGGAAACAGTTTTTCTTCTCAGTGAGCCGCGAGATCCACGCATGCAGCTTGTTTGGAAACGATGCCCAAAATATCTCATGAATGTCATCTAATAGATATCTATCCAACCACTGTGTGTCGCTTAAACGCGGATGTCTATTTTCTTGTCTATTAAAATTGCTTATGGTTTTATCCCACCAAGCTTGGATTTCTGTCTTTTCAGGATGCCAATAGTCAGATCCTTTGGGGAACTGATATTCTTCTTCACACATCGTGATTGCAACTTAATGGAACCATTTCAACTCATCATGGATTCTAGCATGGCAACGGAAACATTTCAACTCATCATGGATTCTAGCGCGGCAACGAAACCATTTGTTGGCTTAAAATGACCTAGAGGTTTCCAATTAGACCCAGGTTCTTTGCGGTTCTCCCTTTGACCAACAAAACCCCTTCGCACCGGCCCTTTCGGCAACAACCTGCAAACAGGTTGAGGTCTCACCCGAGGTGTATCTTTATGGGGTACTGCGGAATCAGGTTTCCACAGTAAATGATGAGTTGTTTATAAGAACAAGCTGCGCAGCGCAGGACAGAAGGACGGTGTTGCGGATAGAATGATGTGGTACGCAACAGGATCTATGCTGCAAGTAGTGCTACATGGTGCAGGCAACACTGTGGGCCACACCAAGGGTTTCTTACTGCTGCGAATCACCCACAATTATCCTTTACTTGGAAAATCTTGGAAACATTAAGGCACTGAAATGAATATCACTCATCCATTCATTCAGGCACTTACTGGTTATATTTCTAGCATTCGTCAAGAACTTGGATTATTACAATGTGAACCAAAATGATAACATGATTAACTGTGTTACGTTCCTTCACTGTGTTTAAGAAAGTATTTAAACTTAAATGACTAATTCACGACCTTAACATAGAATTGAAATGTTCACCATTCATCTGCTTCCACGGAACTTAGCATATCATTCCCAAACTTCTCCTATTGGTAAATGCATATCAAATTTCTCATATTCCAGCATGCAAGGAAACATTCAAGCATTCATTCTACAGAAAATACAGGCAGTCATTCATTCATAAATATCATCACATAACACAGGATTTAATGTGGTTCACTTCCCCGAATGGAAAGCCACATCCACAATGTTGATGTATATGTAACTTCAGAATGTATTTCACATATATGTATATTGTATTCCTATAGAGATGTTATTATGCCTCTATATGGAATTGGTTGTATTCCTATAGAGATGTTATTATTCCTCTATACGGAAGTGTCGTCATTTATATTGTAAGTGTCGTAACTTATACTTGATGGGTTATTAGACCACCTTGTTGGGGTCGGCCCTGTATAAGTCATGTGGGTCAAAGGGTTATTAGACCACCCTATTGGGGGTCGGCCATGTGGGTTAAAGGGTTATTAGACCACCCTATTGGGGGTTGGCCCAGTCAGCATTATTTTAAGTGGTTAAGTTGAGGCCGACCTAGTTGAGTAAAGGTCAAGTCAAGTTAGTGTATAAATAGAGAGTGTGTCTCTCTCATTTTACACATTCTATTCTCTCAATCACACTTTGGAGAGTGGCGCACTTGTGGAGGAGGAGGATTTGCTACTAGAAGAAGACTATCTTTTGTATTCTGGTTGTATCATTGCTCTATCTATCTCTGAGGAAGTTATTGGGGTTTTTCACCTTTATGGTTTTCCCCAAGTAAACTATGTGTCTCTTGTGTGCTTGCATTATTGTGTCCATCATTGATATGCTGTAGATTTGCTGTACATGTTGTTCTCTCAGTTAAGATACTATATCATATTGAATTAAATTCTGAAAAGTTAACATGGTATCAAAGCTAGCCTAAAAGAAGGCATGATATGGCATGTATGACACTTGTTGCACTTACGATGCTAGGGCTTGATATAGAAAAAACCAGTCATCGTAGCACTTTCACTATAAATCCATTTTGGCGAAGTTTTCGGGTATGACACTTTTACAAGTTGAATATCAGATCCCCTTGTACCTTGTGCCCAAAGGACAACCTCTAATTCGTTGTACTTTGTGATTTATGATCTGTACAATATAGGGTTTCTGCCTCTTCCAGATCTGAGTCAAACTCAGGTGACCTTTGGAAAAAGGTCATAACTTGGTCTAGGAAGCTCCAAATGAAATTTCGTCAAAAGTGACAGGTAGTACATAGACTTTAATATCTCAAGAAAAGTTTTAGGAGGCCGAATTTGAACCAGTGACACATGGCATGCCGTACAAGTTCGCTCTCTTGTTTTATCCTGTAAACAGGTCATGTTACGACACTTGGCATAACTCTCTCTCAGAGAATCCAATTGAGGTCAAACCTGTCGGGATGGAAAGATGACAGGTCGGGCTATCTCAAAAAAACTTTTTAGACCTTGTGGATCGAAAACTTCAGAGTTACACCAGAAACAATCAGGTACATATTTCTATCAAAACAGAATTATTTTTTAGCACCTTCATTCATGGCTTCCATAATTTAGGGTTTCAGATATAGTTGGAATTTTTGTAATCAAAGACCACGGCTGAATGCTACTCATAAAAACAGAAATTTAGAGACCAAGATCCGAAGTTTTGGTTGGGCAGAAGGCCAGGCTTGATCAGACCCTAGTTTGGGACTTTGATCAGAAAAGTGGAAAATTAGGGCTTCCGCAAAAATGGGAATTTTTGAAATCTGTGACCACGGCTGGAAGCTCCTCATAAAAATAGAATCTTAGATCTTTGGATCAAACCTTTTGATTGGGTAGAAGAGTGGGATTGATCAAACCCCAATTCGAGGTCACGTCCAGTGAATCCAAAAGTTTCAAAGGCAAAATTGAGGAGTGAAACTTTGCAGTTTTCAAATTTTGAATATACTAGCTTGATCAGCTCATCAAGGCGCATATTTCTATCCTTTCGGAAGTTTGAAATTCAATGTTTGATTTTTGGGGTTTCTCTGACAAACCCTAATCCAGCACCAGGTCCAGTTCTTGCAAATCAAGTGGATTGGGTTAATCCTAGAAGAAGTTGGATTGGTCACCTACATATGTGAAGAAGTTCCTGTTTCAGAGGGAGATGATGCTAAAGCCTTACATAAGAATATTACAAGCGATCTCGACAGGTATGACTCATTGAGGTTTATGTTGTCTGCTAACATAAAAGGTACACCAAGAAAGACAAATCATATTCTACTTCAAGAACATATGATCATGGTGACATGAAGACAAAGATTCATCCATTGTTATGGATCACATAGAAGATCTACTTACGAGGTATGTATAACTTGGTTCTACAATGGTTAACTTATGAGACATGCAGGTTACTAGCACAAGTCACTGAAGATAACTAGAAGACATTATGCGGGTATGTTAGACATATCTAGCTAGCATGCTAATCTAGGTATGTTTTTCCTATATCAAGCTAGAATCCTACCTTGTGTTAGGATCTTATACTATTGTGTTGTTGATAATGATTATTCATGAAGTCATAGGTTTGAATAGTCATGGCTGTATGCATATTATGTTTCTTACCATAATTGATGATATGACTAACCAAAAGAATCATGAACGTATAGGTTTGAGTAATCACGGGTTTATGCATTGATGATTTAACTAATCAAAAGAGTCCTATGATCAAATAAGAATATGCATGAGTAAAAGAAGACTTCTTTGAAACCTTGAATACTAATGTTTATTATCTGTGAATGATCATGACTATACATGTTTAAGACTATTTTGTTTTGATAGTATTAAGATTATACTAATAAATGCGCGATTATGTATGAGACCTCAAGGATAATACAATGATGATACTAATAAGCATGCATAGTGATTAAGGATGGATGTAAGTTCAAGGATAGGTAATCCAGGAAGCAAAGATCAAGAGGGAGCACACTCCAGTTGTTCCTGCAAGAAAGCAAAGGAGCACACTTCAGTAGTTTTTGCAAGGATGCAGATATTCAGAGGGAGTTGACCACTTCTCACAATCCACATCAGAATGGAGTTGCAAAGATTCAGAGGGAGTCCACCCAGCAACCAAACAAAGATAAGTATTTGAATTGTCATTTCTTACATAATGTTATTCAATGATGTATATGCTTATGTTCCTAGAATTAGGTTGTGTATTATGCATATTAGAATAGTTGCATTGATGAAAAGTATACTACTAATATACATGGGTAAGTGGCCTATGGCACTGTACAACATTCCATTGCTACTTTTCTAGAATGAAACCTCTTTGCTGACATGTTAGGAGTTGTGCACACTCTTAACAATGTTCTGGTAGAGATTGGAAGGCATCTAGAAAGTTACGGAATATGGATAAATGTTGTATTGAAGCATTGGCTAAGATAATTGCATGACTGCATGACATATTTCTTTATGTGTAAGAATTTGTTCTGAAAACTATGAGATGTTTTCTAATCATGCAATTTAACTTGTTGTGTAGGAAAGATCGTATACCATCACCTAAAAAAGAAGGACTACAACATATGTTCAGCAACAAAGTTATCTATTGAAAATATTGAAGATATTGAAGTTCCCTGGATTTGGGAAGAATGCCATGATCGAGGAGTACCAGTCGATCATGAAGATGTTTGGGAAGTAGTCACAAAGGGTAGTCTATAGTGACTTCCAAGAGGATCTACAAGATCAAGCATGCTGCAGGTGGTAGCATAGAGACTGTAAAATCTCAAGCACAGTTGAATCTAGCTACTGTGGATTCCTCACTGGTGAAAGATTGCACAACATTTGCAAGAATTAGCATAAAAAATTTAAATGAATGAAGAACAATACACATGAATTGGTGAATAATGTCAATATTATTAACTGTCCAACCTTAACAAAGGTTAAGAACACCCATATATACAAATCTGGAAGAATTCGAATCCATCTGGAGTGTTCACACTGATCTAGCTTAGAAAAGCCTCAAACCCCCCTAGGTTGACCAAAATATCCCAAACCATCCCAAACTGGTTCGAATCTGCAGTGTGAATGCTGGGAATGACTGGACAGGCCCATGTGACCTCACACATGTGAAGAAACTGGTTGGCTAGAGGTTTGGAGTCTAAAATTGGTCAAAAATGTGACAAAACAAGGAAAGATTGTCCACAAAGAGAGCAAATGCGCCCTAGGTAGAAGAGAAGCATGCTGAGTGCATTAAATGACCTGAGGAGGGCGCTCTAGGCATGTTGAGTGCATTAATTTCCCTGGGGAGCGCTCCACTTAGCTGGTTTGACTCAGCACTTGTTCACATTTGCCATCTAGTTCATGATAATTGACCATTTAGTAGCTAATCAACTTAGGGATGTAATGATTAATCACTTGGGCTAATTAATCATCATTAATAAATGATTAATGTACATAGGTGGAAAAATGTTCTAACACCCCCCCTTAAGCTAGACTTAGTGAAATATCAAAAATTAAGGCCTTGGCAACTAGGCTCAAGTCACCTTTTACATCATAAAATTTATTTGTCCATGTAACCAAGGTAAGGAGGAAAACCACATGGGAAATAAAACCTCCCCTCTAAAATGGACATGTGGCATATATCAAAATACACCAATCATCACCATGCATCACTCACCCCAAGCAAAGATCTAAGGTGAGTGAAGGTCTTCTCGGTAAAACACTTGGTGAAGATATCAGCAGTTTGCTCACTGGATGGGCAATACTGCAATGCTATGATCCGGTCATGCACCAAACCCCGAATGTAATGCATGTGTATCTCTATGTGCTTGGTCCTCTGTCTCTGTACTGGATCGGTAGAAATCTTGATTGTACTTTGATTATCACACCAAAGAATAGTGGGTGAATCAAAGACAATCCCGAACTCTGCAAGAATACCTTGCAACCAAACACATTGTGTGGCTGCATTGACTGCTCCCCTGTACTCGGCCTCAGCTGAAGATAAGGAAATAGTGCTCTGTTTCTTGCTTGACCAGCATATAGGTCCATGTGCAAGCATAAAGACATAACCGGAAGTTGACTTCCGATCAATACAATCACCGGCCCAATCAGAATCTGTAAATCCTACTAGTTCAAGGGATGAACCAGCAGCATAATGGATACCAAAAGACTTAGTACCCTGAACATAATGAAGGATCCTCTTGGCTTCCTTCCAATGGATCTCATGAGGCTCTTGCATGTGCCTTGCAACAGCCCCAACAGCATAAGACAAATCTGGTCGAGAGTGTGTAAGATACAACAAACTCCCAACTAGTTGTCTATACAACGAACTATCAACTAGTGGTGAAGAACCCCATTCTGTAAGCTTAACTCCTGAAAGAAATGGAAATTTTGCAGACTTACATTCAGCCATCTTAAATTTCTGCAGCAAATCTGAAGCATACCTTGACTGACATACAGAAATTCCATTCACAGATTGATCAATCTCCAAACCCAGAAATTGTTTTAGCAATCCTAGATCGGTCATGGAGAATGCACTGTGCAATGCTCTCTTAACTGAGTCAAGTTCTTTGGTGCAGCTACCAGTGATCAAAAGATCATCAACATACAGTACAATAATCAATATCAGATCACTAACATGCTGCATATACACATTTGGATCAGACTTACACCTCTCAAACCCCAAAGATAGCAGAAAATTGTCCATTTTTGCATACCATGCTCTAGGAGCTTGCTTGAGCCCATAGAGTGATTTGTTCAACCTGCAAACAAGTGTATGATCAGAAATAAAACCTTCAGGCTGCTGCATATAAATCTCCTCATTCAGATCCCCATGAAGAAAGGCACTTTTTACATCCATGTGATGAATCTCCCATCGCTTGGAAGCCCCAATGGCCAAAACTAGTCTTATGGAGTCCATCTTTGCCACCGGTGCAAATGTTTCTGTATAGTCCACTCCTTGGACCTGAGAGTAACCCTTAGCCACCAACCTGGCCTTATACTTCAGATCAGAGCAATCAGATCCAATTTTGGTTCTATAAATCCACTTGCATTGCACTAGTTTCCTCTTGGGAGGAAGAGGGACCAAATCCCAAGTTTTGTTCTCATGGAGTGAGTTCATCTCCTCTTGCATGGCTGATTGCCACCTTCGGTCTGTACATGCTTCTGAATATGACATTGGATCAGATCCAACCATCAAATAACAGGCCTCACTCAGATCAGAATTATTATATGCAAAGGAATTGTGAAATTGAGATCTAGTTTTCCTAGCATCTTGGGGAACTCCCACTAGCTCTCCGGCACTTTGAATTGTTTTCTCTACCCACTTGGGCCTTGAGGGAGGGATATGTTCAGAATCCATATCAACATCATCTTCAGCAATATCAGAATCAGAAATATCAGAGAATGAATCACTACTTACTTCATCATCAAGACGAGGGAATGAGCATTCCCCATCACCTTGTTCACTAGCTTGCAAAAATTCTTCCTCTTCGATTTGACACTTCTTTCAATGAAAGTTTTGTGAGTGGATGGATCAAAGAGATTGTAGCCCTTGGAATCCTCTGCATACCCAACCATGATTGACTCCTTGCTTTGGGGCTGCAATGCCTTTCTCTTCTCCGGTGGAATTCTGGCCCAAGCCCTTGAGCCAAAAATTCTGAAATGTGAGACATTTGGCTTGTGGCCCATCCAAGCTTCAAATGGAGTGATTCCTTGCAATGCTTTGTGTGGTGCCCTGTTCTGAACATATGCTGCACAATTCATAGCTTCAGCCCATAATTTAGGAGACAAATCCCTTGCTTGCAACATGAAAGTTGCCATCTCTTTCAGTGCTCTATTTTTGCGCTCTGCAACACCATTTTGCTGAGGTGTGTAGGGCACTGAGTGTTGCATCTGAATGCCATGCTCTTGACAGAGCTGCTGCAAATTGTTGTTGACATACTCTCTACCATTATCAGTCCTCAAAATCTTCATGGCCTTCCCACTGAATTTCTCAACCATGCTCTTAAAAATCTTGAAACAATCAAAGACTTCAGATTTTTGCTTAAGGAAAAATAACCAGCAGTACCTTGAGTAGTCATCGATGAAGGTGAGCACATATTTGCTGCAGCCATAGGAGGGTGTGGGGAGTGGCCCTATGAGATCAGAATGTACTATCCCAAGAGGTTGATCAGCCCTCCTAACCTTCCCTTTGTCATACTTCCTTTTAGGATGTTTCCCAATCATGCAACCCTTGCATGTTCCACTCGAAAATCTGATTTGGGGCAGCCCTTCTACCATATTTTCTTTGCTTAAAACTTGAAGATATCTGTAGTTTAGGTGCCCATACCTTTGATTCCATAGCTTGCTGGTCTCATTCCCATGTGACAGCATCACACTTGGTGAAGAAAATTCGAGGAAGTGGGAGAACATGTACATCTTCATGTCATGGTTTGCAACACCCTTTGCAACAATTTTCCCGGTGGAAACTTCTGATATCTCCACTTCATCCTGAGTGAAGACCACCTTCTTTGCTGCTCCAGTATGAGTCATTTGATATACAGAGAGCAAGTTTGCTGCAAGGTTTGGCACATACAGCACATTGGAGAAGAAGCCATTCTCCGTAGAGATTTTCCCAATGCCATGAGCAGGGATTTCTGAGTCATCTCCCATTCGAATTGAGAGGCCACTGTAGGGAGCAAGTTCAGAAAACGAGTCTCTTGAGGAAGCCATGTGCCTTGAGGCACCTGAATCAATGATAAACAAAGGTGAATGAGATGATCTAGCCACCAAAGCATGGCAGCTATCCTTGTCTTCAGAAACGCACTCCTTCTTCTTGGAACTTTCAGGAAGAGGAATATTATTTTTCTGTAGGAGATGTGTCATGGTGTCTATGGTTTTCTTCATGCATGAGCTCTCTGGATGAAAACCTCTTTGACAGTAGCTACATTTTGTCTTCTCAGCCTTCTTTCCCTTGTTCTTGATAGGATTCGAAACCCCCTCAGAGGATTTGGGCCTCTCATCCTTTCTCTTCTTCTCTTGAGGTTTCGAAACCCTGGGTTTTTGCTTGCTTCTTCCACATTTCGAATCTCCAGCTGCAAGAACTTGATCTTTTTGTTTGATGGAGCCCATCAAGACCAGCTTGTCTTGCTCTTGAGTTAGCATCTCCATGAAGTCAGCCAAGGATGGCATCTTCCAACCTCTGACTGTGAGCCTTGTGGAGTTGAAGGAAGACACAAAAACTGAGTATTCAGAACCCAATTTTGAGAGAATGGACAACACCAACTGTTCTTCTTTCTTCTCTATGCCACATTGTCTGATCTGCAAGACCAAGTTCTTGAACTTGGTGAAGAAGTCCTGGATGGAATCGAAATTCCCTGGGCTCAGTGAGACAAGCTCATTTTCGAGCTGGTGGCCTCTCATCTCATCAGTCTTTCCAAACAGTGTCTCAAGCTTGAGCCACACTTCATTTGGAGTTGCTAGACTTTCTACATGAAACAGGAGGTCTCTCGAAATGCTGAGACAAAGGAGGCCAAATGCCTCATCCATTCTGTTGAAAAACATGGATTTCTCCACAGCTGAGTTTGGCTCAACCTCAGTGCCCATCGTGATTCTGAAGAGACCCTTGGATCTCAGCAAAATCACCATTTCTTCCTTCCAATCGAAATAGTTGAAGGGAGTGAGCACGTTTGGGTGAGATGGCTCCATTCTCCTCTGCTCCAATTCGCACTTGCTGACAATGCTGATCTTCAGTACCTGCAAACAACACTCAAATCACTCTGGAGGGATCTACACTCACAGATTCGAACCCTGTATGGATAGTGGGTGCATTCGGGAGAGCATCACACCTGAGAGGAGCCACTAGATTTCTCCAGTAAGCTCAAGGCAATGGCCTCAGGAATTATGTGGTTTCTCCACTGTTTCTGGCAATCCACTACAACAGTCTACTGGTTCGAATTCTAGCTCCAAGAGCTCTGATACCATGTAAAATCTCAAGCACAGTTGAATCTAGCTACTGTGGATTCCTCACTGGTGAAAGATTGCACAACATTTGCAAGAATTAGCATAAAAAATTTAAATGAATGAAGAACAATACACATGAATTGGTGAATAATTTCAATATTATTAACTGTCCAACCTTAACAAAGGTTAAGAACACCCATATATACAAATCTGGAAGAATTCGAATCCATCTGGAGTGTTCACACTGATCTAGCTTAGAAAAAGCTCAAACCCCCCTAGGTTGACCAAAATATCCCAAACCATCCCAAACTGGTTCGAATCTGCAGTGTGAATGCTGGGAATGACTGGACAGGCCCATGTGACCTCACACATGTGAAGAAACTGGTTGGCTAGAGGTTTGGAGTCTAAAATTGGTCAAAAATGTGACAAAACAAGGCAAGATTGTCCACAAAGAGAGCAAATGCGCCCTAGGTAGAAGAGAAGCATGCTGAGTGCATTAAATGACCTGAGGAGGGCGCTCTAGGCATGCTGAGTGCATTAATTTCCCTGGGGAGCGCTCCACTTAGCTGGTTTGACTCAGCACTTGTTCACATTTGCCATCTAGTTCATGATAATTGACCATTTAGTAGCTAATCAACATAGGGATGTAATCATTAATCACTTGGGCTAATTAATCATCATTAATAAATGATTAATGTACATAGGTGGAAAAATGTTCTAACAGATACTTTTGCTCCTATAGCTAGATACACTTCCATTAGATCCGTACTTGCTCTAGCTACAATGATGAAGTGGAAGATACACCAGATGGATTTCAAGATAGCATTCTTGAATGGTGTAGTTGAAGAAGAAGTGTATGTGGAGAAGCCACTTGGTTCTGAGACACATGACAGGGAGTCATATATGTGCAGAACTTGGTATGGTAGGATAGATAGCTTTCTATCCAGTTTGGGCTTTACCAAGAGTAAGGCAGATTCCAACCTTTACTACAAGGTTGAGGAAGGAAATCCAGTGATACTACTTTTGTATATGGATGACCTGTTCGTAACAGGCGAGGAAAGATTGATTGCCGACATGCAGTGGAAGCTTGTTGTTGAGTTCGATTTGAAGAACTTGGGGATGATGCACTATTTGTTTTTGGCATGAAGGTGTGGCAGAGTGCAGATGGAATCTTCCTTGGACAAGGGAAGTATGCAGTAGAGATCCTGAAGAGGTTCGGGATGATGGACTACAAGGCTATGGCCACACCTATGGAATCGAACCTCAAGCTTCTGTGTGATGCTCCATCTGATCCGATTGATTATGGGCTCAAGTATGATGCGAATCAAAAGTTTAACCTGCAGGATTATGTTGATTCAGATTGGGCATGCGGTGCTACAGATAGGAAGAGCACTTCTGAGTGCTGCTTTAGTATGGGATCAAGTGTGATCTCTTGGTTTAGTAGGAAGCAGTCCTGCGTAGCACTGAGTACAGCCGAAGCAGAGTAGGTTGCGACGGATGAGCAGGTTGTAGATGTATTGACCAAGCCATTGGCCAAAGTGCAGTTTGAGTACTTCAGAGAGAGGCTTGGTGCACTTGAGTTCAAGGTTGCTTCCAAAGGGAAGTGATGAGTCTGGAAGATGCAGATGCACATGAGATTTTCTGACATGGTTGATATGTTCTCCCTTGGTCGTGATGTAATTGCTGAGCCATTTTTCACATGGTGGTAGATGTGTTCTCCCATGGTGAAAAATTAAGGGCTGGAGCCTTCCCCGAATGGTGATAGATGTGTTCTCCCATGTCGGTGGTGTAAGTGTTGGATGATGTGCATATGGGCTGTGCTTTGTGGACGATGAGATGATCTAAAGAGGACGATGCTATGATGATCAGGAGGATCATGGATGATGAGCATCAAGATGATGCTCCAGTTACTACTCTATATATGTATATATGCATCATGTTGGATGCTTGTTATGATCAGTTGGATAATTTATATATATGTGCATCATGTTGGATGTTGGATATGATCAGTTGAATCATTTATGTATGTATGCATCATGTTGGATGCTAGATATGATCAGTTGGATCATGTGTATGTATTTTGTATATGCATCATGTTGGATGCTTGGACCATGTATCTGTATATGTATCAGGTGGATACTGAGATCATGTATGTTGATATGTATCAGGTGGATACATTGTGTGGATCATGTATCTGTGTATGTATTAGGTGGATACATTGTATGATCAGGTAGATCATGTATGATGATATGTATCAGGTAGATACTTGGTATGCATCAGGTGGATGCATTGTATGATCAGGATGATTGTGGATGACGAGCTTCTCCAGATGACATGCAGTAGGATGTTGCAGTGATGATGATCAAGATGATCATGTGTACATCAGGATGATGTATGGTGAGTATCAGGATGATACTTTGTGGTTGTGGATCAGGTTGTGCAGATGAGCATGTCTGGGAGATTGTATAGGTCATAGTTTTGTACCCGTAATAGCCTGGGATGCTCTTTCGAGACATTGCTCTCGGGGGACATATAATTTGTGCCTTGGGAGATCTTCAGGTCGGAGTTGTGTACCCGTAACATCCCGAGATGCTCTTGCAAGGTTTTGTCCTATGGAATGTAATTTGCTCCTGGGAGATCTAGATAGGATGAAAAAGGCCTTAGATGCTTCAGCTAGGTTTTTCCATGACCACATGTAATTTGCTCCTGGGAGATATGGACAAGATGAAAAAGGCCTAAGATGGTTCAGCCAGGTTTTGTGGTGGACCACATGTAATGTGCTCCTAGGAGATCCGACAGGTAAAGTTGTGTGCTCATAACAGCCTGGGATGCTTCGGCCAAGTTTTGTGGTGAGATCACATGTAATGTGCTCCTGGGAGATCTGACAGGTAGAGCTATGTGCTCGTAACAACCTGGGATACTTCAGCCAGGTTTTGTGATGGGTCACATGTAATGTGCTCCTGGGAGATCTGACAGGTAGAGGTGTGTGCTCATAATAGCCTAGGATGTTGCAGCCAGGTTTTGTGATGCGCGTAATAAGTCCTGAATATTCCACAGTATGGCCAGTGATGACGAAGACCTACAGGTGGTGGGCCTACATCCAGTATGAAAAAGGACTGGCTCTGTAAAAGTTCCTATGACGAGTAGACTCAGAGATTTATTGAGATAGCAGCATCAGTGATGATGATGATGACTCGATGACAATTATCCAATGACAATGATCCAGAGAAGATGACTTGTGCGAGAAGACCTATGTCGAGAAATACCTTCCTAGTTAAGAGGGAGTGTTGATGTATATGTAACTTCGGAATGTATTTCACATATATGTATATTGTATTCCTATAGAGATGTTATTATTCCTCTATACGGAAGTGGTTATATTCCTATAGAGATGTTATTATTCCTCTATATGAAAGTGTCATCATTTATATTGTAAGTGTCGTAACTTATACTTGATGGGTTATTAGACCACCTTGTTGGGGTCAGCCCTGTATAAGTCATGTGGGTCAAAGGGTTATTAGACCACCCTAGTGGGGGTCGGCCCAGTCAGCATTATGTTAAGTGGTTAAGTTGAGGCCGACCTAGTTGAGTAAAGGTCAAGTCAAGTTAGTGTATAAATAGCGAGTGTGTCTCTCTCATTTTACACATTCTATTCTCTCACTCACACTTTGGAGAATGGTGCACTTGTGGAGGAGGAGGCTCTGCTGCTAGGAGAAGACTATCTCTTGTATTTTGGTTGTATCATTGCTCTATCTATCTCTGAGGAAGTTATTGGGGTTTTTCACCTTTATGGTTTTCCCCAAGTAAACTCTGTGTCTCTTGTGTGCTTTCATTATTGTGTCCATGATTGATATGCTGTAGATTTGCTGTACATGTTGTTCTCTCAGTTAAGATCCTAGATAAGATTGAAGTAAATTCTGAAAATTTAACACACAAGAACAGTTGGTAATATATTTATTTCAAAAGGGATGGGGCAACCGTTCTTAGTCTGCGCACTCAGCTGCAAACTCTCCTTTCTCTCAGCTAGGTCTCTGCACACACAGCTGCAGAGCCTTTACAATCATCTCAGCCTGAAGAGATTTTACAATATAAAAAGGTTATCTTCTTTAGCAACAACAGAAGAACAATAACCCAAAAGAGAACAACATAGAGAACCCAAAAAGCAAACCCCCATCCCATACAAAATGTCTTCTTAAATAGATCATGCCCGAAGGTCATGTCTGTACAATGTCGAAGACCTAAAACCCAAAACCCTAAGGGTTTCCAAAACTGCACCGGTTTTCCAAACCGACATGCTGGCTCCTGGTAGCGTCTGCTTGATCATGGAGGATCTCCATGTCCCCATTCTGTCGCTATCGGCCTTCCTGTCGCATGTGTGCCTACAGGCTGCTTCTACTGAACCATTTCTCTCTAACAGTTTTTCCTTCTAAGCATGCCAAACATCGCTTTCCTTAACAACCCACGCGTGGCCGCCTTCCTGTTTTTCCTACGTCCGTCGCTCGACAATCCTGAGATATCTTTCCAAAAATGGCTACTACCAGTCAAGCCAGTAGCTACACTTGATACTTGTCCAGCACACCACTTTGCTGGCTCCACGTGGCTTCCTAACTCTGCAACACTACTTCTGCGCAGTACTAGTCTTCGCATCACGACCAAAACTTCGACGTTGCGCGCAACTCCGTAGTCTCGTCAAAAGTTGGATGCTGCGTGCAACTTTGCAACATCCTCAATACTTAATCAAAATTGTGTTTCTGAGTTGTGCTCAGCTTAGCTTTCCCTGCTTGCCTCAAACAAGGTGCTTCCAAAACTTCATCTCAACCTGGGCCCAACATCCTTTTTCTAGGACACGCTTCACAACGTAAGGGCCGTGCCACATGGGGTTAAATTTTCCTGCCCCCAAGGGTTCTTTAGCTTGGTCATATAAGAGGACCAAGTCACCTTCAACATACTATCGGGGACGGACAGACCTATCTATTGATGTATATTTAACTTCAGAATGTATTTCATCTATGTATTTCATATATATTTATTGTGCCCTTATAAGAGATGTGTTATTCCTCTATAAGGAAGTGTCGTCATGTGGATTGATAAGTGTCGCAAGTTTATGTACTTGTCGATGGGTTATTAGACCACCATATGTGGGGTCGGTCCTAAAATATATATTATATTGTGGATGTATCTAGATAGACAAGTTGGCCCCATAAGGTCATTGGGCAAACAGGTTAAGTATAAATAGAGATCGGGAGATCTATTCGGATCATTCGAAAAGACACACTTCTCTCACTCAGAAAGTGGCACACTAGTGAGGAGGAGGATCATCTGCTCTAGGAGACTATCTCAAGTGTATTTTGGTTGTACTTTGGTTGAGCCATTGCTCTCTCTATCTCTGACGAAGTTGTGGGGTTTTTCACCTTAGGGTTTTCCCCACGGAAACTCTGTGTCTCTTATCTCTCATGCTTTTGATTCTTGTGATGTTTATCATGCTTATTGTGATTGTTATGCATTGATATACTATATATGTTATTCTCTCAGTAAAGATCCAAGAGTATCGTGAATTAATGCTCAAATTTTAACATGGTATCAGAGCTAACCTAAGAAGAAGACATTTTACAGTGACGGAAACCTGAGTTTCTTGTTTATTGGGTTTCTCTCCACAGTTTTTGGAAAAGCAGTATAGTAGATTGACTCTACTCATCAAGGAGAATCTATCTGTCCAATCAGAATTCAATTCTCAGCATTTTTAGATTTGGCCCTAAAAATTAGGGTTTTTACAAAAATAGGAATTTCTGAAATCTAAAGCCATAGCTGGAAGCTCCTTGCAAAAAATCAAAGTTTAGAGATTTGGACCAAGATTTTTGGCTGGGTAGATCTACAGGAAACTCAAACCCTAATTCAGGGCTCCCCCTAGTGAACCCGGGAGGACAAAAAGGCAAATATGAAGGGTAAAGCTTTGCTGATCTCAAATTCTGAATACACCAGGCTGATCAGGTCATCAAGGTGCATCTTTCTATCCTTTCAGAAAGTTGAAATTCACATTTTGAATTTTTAGGGTTTTTTCGACAAACCCTAATCCAGGGCCAGATCCAATTTTCAGCATTTCAAGTGGTAAGACTTAAATCTTTTCTATTTCATTTGAAGTACTCTTTAATTTGTCTCACCACACCAAGCTTAAGGATAAGCTTGAAGGGGCTTATAACTTCCGAGCTTGGAAGTATAGGATTGGGTTAATCCTGGAAGAGAATAAGTTGGACTCATATATAAAAGAAGACATCCCTATCCCAGAGGATGAAGAGGATAAGGTATTGCATAAGAAGAACTTGGTCAAGGCAAAGAGAATCATTGCTGATTCTATCAAAGACCATCTCATACCCCATGTGTCTTCTCTAAAGACACCCAAGGCTATGTTTGACTCTTTGACCAAGCTATTTGAAGGAAAGAACATAAATTGGAAGATGACCCTGCGGAATCAATTGAAAGGGGTCAAGATGTCGAATGGAGAAACCATTCAATCCTATTTCTCCACGGTCTCTCAGATCAAGGAACAACTTGAAGCTGTAGATGAAATGGTGGAGAATGGTGAAATTGTTATGACTACTTTGAATGGCCTACCTAGGTCATGGGACTCTTTTATCCAGGGGATCTGTGCCAAAAAGAAGTTAATCTCCTTCAGCAGATTATGGGAGGAATGTTCTCAAGAAGAAGCAAGGCTTGTGGCAAGAGAAGAGAAGATGGGAAATGAAGATCAAGCTCTCACAGCTCACACTAAGAAGGGCAAGTTCAAGAGGGAGCCATCCCATCACAAGAAGAAATCTCCTCATCATTTTCACAAAGACAAGAAAGATATAAGGTGTTTCACTTGTAATGAGAAGGGTCACTTTGCTTCAGAATGTCCCAAGAACAAAAGGTACAAACACAACAACAACAACTACAGCAAGAAGAAGAAGGGTAACAAAAGAAGGTACCATGCTCATGCTGCCGAAGATGATGAACCTCCAAAGAAGAAGGCCAGGGCAGAAAGTGATGATAGTAATGATGACTCATCAAGTGAAGAAGAGTATGTTCTAATCTCTGCTCTCACAAGTACTATCTCCCATGGTTGTAATGATTGGTTAATTGACAGTGGGGCTTCCAAACACATGACTGGGTTTAAAGAATCCTTTGTAAATCTGTTTGAACATGAATCACCCCATAAAGTGAAACTTGGGGATGATTATCAATATCCCATCAAAGGAAGTGGTGAAGCCTCATACAACCTAGATTCTGGAAAATCTTTGAAGATGAAAGAAGTCCTTTATGTACCTGGGCTCAAGAAGAACTTACTCTCCATCTCTGCATTGGATACAAAAGGTATGAGGGTTGCATTTGTGGATGGCCAAGTCCTAATGTGGCCAAAGGGAAATACCATAGATGATGCAGTTATGATTGGAGAGCAAGAGGGAGGTTTGTATAAATTAAAAAGACAACCTGAACATGCCATGGTGCATGAATCCATGGAGCCAAGTGAACTTTGGCATAGAAGACTTGCTCATATGCAGTATAGGGCACTTCCAATTGCAAGCAAGGCTGTAGAGGGTCTTCCTAAAATCAAGACCAAACATGAAGGTGTTTGCAAAGGATGTGCAAAAGGAAAGAATATTAAGAAGGCTTTCCCAAGCAGTTAAAGTAAGGCAAAAGATATCTTGGAAATCATCCACTCAGATGTATGTGGTCCTATGTTATCCAGTTCTCTAAGTGGGTATGTTTACTATGTCTCATTTATTGATGACTTCTTTAGGAAGACTTGGGTATACTTCTTGAAAAACAAAGATGAGGTGTTTGATAAGTTCAAGGAATTCAAAAACTTGATGGAGAATCAAACTGAGAAAAAGATCAAAACATTTAGATCTGACAATGGTGGAGAATTCACCTCAGGTGACTTCAAGAAGCTTTGTAGTGATTCAGGGATTAAGAGGGAGTTGACTACTCCTTATAATCCTCAACAGAAT
This sequence comes from Larix kaempferi, assembly GCA_027924585.1. NCBI lineage: Eukaryota > Viridiplantae > Streptophyta > Pinopsida > Pinales > Pinaceae > Larix > Larix kaempferi. The sequence goes on from BSBM01002043.1 coordinate 686,680, forward strand.
GGAGTTGCAGAAAGGAAGAACAGAACAATCATGGAAGCAGCAAGGGCAATGCTACATGACCAGGATCTACCTATGCATCTATGGGTAGAAGCAGCTAGAACAGTTGTATATGTGCAGAACAGAACACCCCACAAGATATTGGACAACAAGACACCAGAAGAGGTCTTTTCTGGTAAGAAACCTAAAGTCAGCCATCTCAGAATATTTGGTTTTCCAGTATACACTCATGTCCCAAAGGAAAAGAGGACCAAACTAGATCCTTCAGGAAAGAAGGGTATCTTTGTGGGTTACAGTGAAAGCTCAAAGGTTTACAGAATATACTTTCCAAGGTTCAAGAAGATTGATCTCAGCAGGGATGTAACATTTGATGAAAACTCAGCATTCATCAAATCAAGGAAGGCAGGTATCGAAGTTTATGAAGAACCTAAGGAAACTACATTTCAAGACACTACCATGACTGACGCAATTCCAGAAGTTTTTCATGAGTTTGAAGATCGATAATAACCTGTAGATCCACCCCGTGAGGATAACTCTCACAAGAGGAAACCTGCATGGGCTAGAGAGCTCATTCAAGATGCAGACAGATTTGGCATTCCAGAAGAAGAACACAGAGCAAAGAAGAGAACCAGATCACATACCAGCTATGTTGCTTTACTCTGTGACATTATGAACAAAGAACCTTCCAGTTATGAAGAAGCAGCGGAAAAGAAAGAATGGAAGGATGCCATGGTTGAGGAATACCAATCAATAATGAAGAATGATGTTTGGGATGCTGTCCCAAGACCTAAAGAGAAGTATGTTGTGACTTCCAAATGGAGCTACAAAATCAATGCTGCAGATGGCGGTGTAGAGAAATACAAAGCAAGATTCGTAGCTCGTGGATTCTCTCAGAAAGAGGGAATAGATTATGAAGAAAATTTTGCACCTGTAGCCAGGTATACTTCCATCAGAATAGTACTTTCCCTGGCTGCAACAATGAAATGGAAAATACACCAGATGGATGTCAAGACTTCTTTCTTGAATGGTGTAGTTGAAGAGGAAGTATACGTGGAGTAGCCACTCAGTTTTGAAATACACGACAGGGAGTCATATGTGTGTAGATTGAAGAAAGCCTTGTATGGCTTGAAGCAAGCTCCCAGAACTTGGTATGGTAGGATGGACAGTTTCCTATCTAGCTTGGGCTTTACTAAGAGTAAAGTGGATTCCAACCTCTACTACAAGGTTGAGGAAGGGAATCCTATGATTCTACTCCTGTATGTGGATGACTTATTTGTAACAGGAGATGACAGATTGATTGCAGATATTAAGAGGAAGCTTGTTGCTGAGTTCGATATGAAAGATTTGGGAATGATGCATTATTTCCTAGGTATGGAGGTGTGGCAGAATTCAAGTGGGATCTTCCTTGGTCAAGGGAAGTACACAGTAGATATTCTGAAGAGATTTGGGATGATGGATTGCAAGGCCATGGCCACATCCATGGCATCAAATCTAAAGCTTCTATGTGATGCTTCATCTGAGCCGGTTGATGTCTCTATGTATCGTCAGATCATTGGGTCCTTGATGTACCTAACGAACACGAGACCAGATATTTGCTTTGCAGTGAACACATTGAGCCAATTCCTGACGGATCTGAGGAGTGTTCATCTGGTTGCTGTAAAGCATGCTCTGAGGTACCTAAAGGGTACAGTGGATTATGGGCTCAAGTATGAAGTGAATCAAAAGTTTAACCTGTAGGGTATGTTGATTCAGATTAGGCTGGCAGTGTTGCAGATAGGAAGAGCACATCTGGGTGCTGCTTCAGTATGGGATCAGGTGTGATCTCTTGGTTCAGCAGGAAGCAGTCCTACGTAGCACTAAGTACAGCTGAGGCAGAGTATGTTGCAGCCTATTTAGCTAGTTGTGAGGCAGTATGGCTACGAAAGCTACTGTCTGAGTTATTTGATCTCCCATTGGATGCTATTGGTATATTCTACGATAACCAAAGTTGTGTGAAGCTGTCTGAGAACCCAATGTTTCATGACAGGTCAAAACAAATAGAGATCAAATATCACTATATCAGGGATATGGTGCAGAGAGGAGCCTTGAAGCTCCTGTATGTTGCGACGGACGAGCAGATTGCATATGTGCTGACGAAGCCACTAGCCAGGGTGAAGTTCGAGTACTTCAGGGAGAGGCTTGGTGTTCTTCAGATCGACGACACTTCGAGGAAGAAGTGATGGACACATTTGCTAAAGCCATCCCAAGCATGTTGGAAGGAGGATCCTTCGCATGGCTGTGGATGTAAGCGATGGATGATGAGTATCAGGACGATGCTCCAGTTACTGCTCTGTATATGCATCATGTTAGATGTTGGATATGATCAGTTGGATCATTTATATTTGTATGTATGTACGCATCGTGTTGATGCTGGATATGATCAGTTGGATCATTTATATTTGTATGTATGTATGCATGATTCGTGTTGATGCTGGATATGATCAGTTGGATCATTTATATTTGTATGTATGTACGCATCATGTTGATGTTGGATATGATCAGTTGGATCATTTATATGTATGTCTGCATCATGTTGGATGCTTGGACCATGTATTTGTATTAGGTGGATACATTGTATGATCAGGTAGATCATGTATGTTGATATGTATCATGCATTTGTATTTGTATCAGGTGGATACACTGTATGATCTGGTAGATCATGTATGATGATATGAATCAGGTAGATACTTAGTGTGCATTAGGTGGATGCATTGTATGATCAGGTTGATCATGATGATGAGCTTCAGAATGTTGCTCCAGATGATATGTACCAGGATGGTACAAGTGATGATAATCAGTATGATCATGGGCATCAGGATGATGCCTCGTGCGATGATGATCCATTGGATCATGAGTATCAGGTTGATACTTGGAGGTCAGAGATGATATGTGGAAGGTTGTGCAAATAGCATGTAATCAGTCCTGGGAGATCTTTCCGGTTGTGCTACGGCACATAAATTTTTTTGGGGTACTCTTTTCAGTATTGCTATGTAGTATGTAACCAGTCCTCAGATATCCGATAGGTTGAGCTGTGTGCTCGTAATCAGTCCTGGGATGAGGTATTACTATGGAGACATGTAATCAGTCTTGGATATCCAAGAGGTTGAGTTGCATGCCCATAATTAGTCCTGGGATGCTCTTTAGAGATCTTGCCGGTCGTGCTGCAACACATAAATGTTCCTGGGATGCTCTTTAAAGGTTTTGTCTATCCACATGTAATCAGTCCTAGAGATCCGAGAGGTTGAGCGGTATGCTCGTAATAAGTCCTGGGATGCTCTTTAGAGATCTTGCCAGTCGTGCTGCGGCACATAAATGTTCCTGGGATGCTCTTTAAAGGTATTGTGGAGGAGATGCATGTAATCAGTCCTGGGAGATCTTGTCGGTCGTGCTTAGGCACATAAATGTTCCTGGGATACTCTTTCCGATATTGCATCCGCACATAAAATTAGTGCTGAGAGGCCACCTCTATCAGACCGTTCGCATAGATGATGAAGACCTACAGGTGGTGGGCCTACATCCAGTATGAAAAAGGACTGGCTCTGTAGAAATTCCTATGATGAGTAGAGTCAGAGATTGGTTGAGATAGCAGCAGCAGTGACGATGATGATGACGATGCATCGATGATGATGCTCCCGAGAAGAAGACTTGTCTAGCAGAATAGTGTCGAGAAATACCTTCCTAGTTAAGAGGGAGTGTTGATGTATATGTAACTTCGGAATGTATTTCATATATATTTTTTGTACCCTTATAAGAGATGCGTTATTCCTCTATAAGGAAGTGTCGTCATGTGGATTGACAAGTGTCGCAAGTGTGTGTACTTGCCGATGGGTTATTAGACCACCATGTGTGGGGTCGGCCCTAAAATATATATTATATTGTGGATGTATCTAGATAGACAAGTCGGCCCCATAAGGTCACTGGGAAAATAGGTTAAGTATAAATAGAGATCGGGAGATCTCTATTCGGATCATTCGAAAAGACACACTTCTCTCACTCAGAAAGTGGCACACTAGTGAGGAGGAGGATCATCTGCTCTAGGAGACTATCTCAAGTGTATTTTGGTTGTACATTGGTTGAGCCATTGTTCTCTCTATCTCTGAGGAAGTTGTGGGGTTTTTCACCTTAGGGTTTTCCCAATGGAAACTCTGTGTCTCTTGTCTCTCATGATTTTGATTCTTGTGATGCTTGTCATGCTTACTGTGATTGTTATGCATTGATATACTGTATATGTTATTCTCTCAGTAAAGATCCGAGAGTATTATGAATTAATGCTCAAATTTTAACACTATCATACTGCACCTTGACACAATGTTTATTGGCATCTATAGCCATGGTGGCATCTCGACGTTGCTCGTCAAGCTGCTCAAGGTGGATTAAACGTTGCTCAATACCCGTCGTATCAGGGAGGATATCTATGGCCAGTTGAAGCAAAGGGATTTCACATTCAATCGGTAAAATCGACTCCACACCGTGTACTAGCTGAAACAGTGAGAACCTGATGGCAGTATTGGCTATGGTTCGATATGCCCACAAAGCAAGATATAACATAATGTGCCAGTTGTTCTTGCTTTGTTGGATGGTACATTAGAGAATGGTTTTTAAAGACTTATTGACTTCTTCAACCTGACCATTCACTTGGGGAGAGTAATAAGATGAGTGTTCTTAACGAAACCCAAGCTTGAGTGACAAATCCTGCATCATTTTGTTTTGAAAGTGACTACCATGGTCAATTACAATCTCTTTCGGAATACCAAACCGAGTAATAATATGATTGAACACAAAATGGGCTATTGTAGCACCATCGAATTTTACGGTAGGCATGGCCTCAGCCCATTTGGAAAAGTAGCCCATGGCCATTATGATATGGTGATGCCCCTTAGCCGAAGCTAGTTTGCAATCCATGAAATCTACCCCCCACTTGGTGAAGGGACCGATGGTGATGACTGGATGAAGGGGCTCTGGATGCGATTGTATGTTTCAAGAAAAAACCTGGCAAGGGTGACATCTCTTCACAACGTTAACACAATCTTTAAAGATTGAAAGACTAAAGTAACCATCTCCCATAATACGTTGGGTTGTAGCAAGCCCGGATAAGTGACTACCACATGCCCCAGCATGGCAATCATTAAGCACATGCTCCAATTCTTCATGAGTCAAGCAACAACAGAGAATAGAATCCTTTCCTCGGTGATACAAATTGTCACTGACGATAGTATAATCTTTAGCGTGATTTTTCACACACCGTCGCTCATCCCATGAATAATGCAAAGGAAACTTCAAAGTTTAGAGATATACATTGACATCCCCATACCAAGGGTCCTCCAACGAGATAAGAAATAAGTGTTCATCCACAAAGGAATCCTCATGGATGACATCCTCATCTAGTCTCAAAAGGTCTGACATAAGCTCAACAAACACCAACGATTTCATCGACTTCACCGAAGCAAAATCAAGATTGAACTCCTAAAGGATCACAATCCATTTATTGTACTTCCCCCCTATAAGGCATTGTGATAGCACGAAATAAAACGAATTGATTGCGCTACAACTGTGGTTTTTCTAAGCAAAATGTAATGTCGTAACCGCTGGACTACATGGACAGTCGCAAGTGCTAGCTTTTCCATGTGAGTATATCTCAGTTCAACGTCTACTAGATTTCGACTGAGGTAATAGATGACATGCTCGACGAGTACATCATAAACCTCAACTAAGACCATGCCAATCGTCTCTTGAGATGTAGCCACATAAAGTATAAAATCACATGTGAATTCAGGTGGACTAAGCACAGGGGCTGATACCAAAGCTTTCCTAAGGGAATCAAAAGATTGCTGGGCTCGCTCATCCCCTATAAATGGTGTGTCTTTCTTCAATAGGCACGCGAAACTTTTGGTAATATTAGCATAATTGACTACAAATCGATGTAGAAAAGTAGCTCTCCCTTGGAGGCTTTGAAGTTGAAACAAGTTGCGTGGAGGAGGTAACCGAAGTATTTCCTCAACTTTAAGAGGATTGACTCTAATACCCTCTTTCGAAACTATGAATCCTAGAAGGCGATCAGACCTCACTGCAAAGATGCTTTTGTTGGGATTCAATCGGATCTTGTAGCGTATACATCGTTCGAGAATCCAACGGAGGTGCATGGGGTGGTCCATTCTCTTACGAGAATGGCCAGAAAGATCATCTAGGAAAACGTCAATTATACTTTTAAGGTCATGAGAGGCATAGGTCATGGCACGTTGAAACATAGCTCTGGCATTTATAAGGCCGAAAAGAATTTTCCGATATGCAAACGTACCCTAAGGACAAATGAAAGCGGTATTATGTTGGTCCTCAGGTTTGATTTGAATCTGGTTATACCTTGAAAAGTCGTCCATGAATGAAAAAATCTCACTTCCTACGCAAGCATCCAAGATCTGATCGATTAATGGCGTGGAGAAGTTGTCTTTCGGACATGCGTGATTCAGGTCTCTAAAATAAGTGCATACACGGATCGTTCCCTGCTTCTTATCCACAACAACAGGGTTTGACACCCATTCGATAAGGGGAACGGGTAGATGAAACCAGCTTTGAGTAGCTTCTCCACCTCTGCCTTGATAGCGGCTGCCTTCCTAGGGTTAACAACTTGAAGACGTTATCAAACCAGTTTAGCATGAGGATACCATCTAATCTCATGTTCAACAATACTAGGGTCTATTCCTGGCATCTCCTCGTAAGACCAGGAGAAAGCTTCCCGAAGTTCTGTAAACAATTCGGTGTAGATGGAAACCTCTTCAGGAGAGCAATCATCACCGATGTAAACGTTCTCAATTTTTTCGGGAGTGCGAGAGATGTTGATCGGTTGAGTCGGGGAAATATTAGCCATGTTCCCCTCCACGAAAATCTCATGTGAACCCAAAAGAGCCACAGGGTGACCAACCATCTCTGCAAGAGTCATCCTAAACTCTTCTTGCTCAGCAAGATCGAGGTTGGGAAGGAAATAAGAGCGATGGTGCATATCTTCCAAAGTCCTCTCACTACCACACATGGCCTTGATAATAGCTTCTTTCAAAGGTAAAGTACCATCAGGGAAATCATTCGAACAAGAGGAGTCGGCTACCCAAACTGGAAGCATAATGGGATCTTCCTCATATGTCCGAGAAGAAGAGAGATCTGGCTCTGCAATGGCTTGTTGAATATCCTGGTAAGAAAGCTCAGCTACAGATAGTGGCATAGACATCTCGATGTGCATAATGTCTACAGACATAGAATTCGTGGATGGTAAAGTCCACGGATCGTCAAAATATTAAGTCTGGAATGGTACATTATGTGAAGGAGGAGATGCATTGTCAGAAACAGTTCCAATAAAATTCACGGGTGTAGGAAAATCATAAGATCCCATCAACGAAGGGTACATACCCACATCCATGTTTCCAGTTGTCGGCTGAGAATCTGTAACCTACGGGACTATGGATCCCGTGGATGCTTACGGAGGAGGATTAACGAAATCCAGTTGATCGATTGTCACTATCTTGCCTTCATGTGAAAAGCAAATAATCCTGAATACAGTTGACGTGACAACTTTGATAGTGTACATCCAATTCTGTCCCAGTAAAAGGTTGTAGTCGATGGGCGCATCAACCACTTCGAATTCAATAGGCATAGGCTTACCCCTTAAGTGGAAAACAAGGGAAGAGATAATCCCATGAGGCTTAAATGACCGACCGTCAAATGCAATGAGCATGGTTCTAGAAGTGAGTAGGGGAGGAGAGCTAAGAGCTTTCCAACAAGATAATGACATCACTGAAGCAGAAGCACCTTCGTCAACCATCGTTCTTTTGAAGAAATTCTTAAGGCACTCCACATGGATTTGAAAAGCCACATGGTAAGGAGGTTGAATATCAGTAGTGTTGAACTTGATAATCTTGGGATTTCCCCCATCCTGACCTCCTAACGCACTCAAAAGGGCATGCCTTTGAGAAGGACACGCCTGCAAAACTTCAAGAGCCGACATGACACACGGAGTTTGGCCCTAATATTCTACAATGGAGTAGTTATGGGCGGCTCGGGCATTGGGATTATGCGTAGAGCGCTTGAGAACATCTTTCAGTATCCACAGCATAATAGAGAGCTTCTCAATATGCAAGGAATTATCAGGGCGAGGGGGAGGCTCATTTCCCATATTACGTTGTGGTGCACCATAATTGTGTTGATGAGTAGCAACACTAACCTCCGATTGAACCATATTCACGCATCCATAACCACTAGTATTAGAAGAAGACATTGTGGTCTCATTAGGTCCATAACCAGTGGAGGGAGCATGCAAAGCCATGTTTTGGTGATGAGGAAGGGGATCCTTCAACACAGTAGGGCTCTGTGCCAAATGCTTCGATTCTTCTTCTATTCAAGGACATAATTGAGTAAGATGATCTTCCCCGCAAAGCTTACAAGGAAACTTCACCTTACGCCTATGTTTATGGTCCTCACCAGCATTTCTGCCTTCCCGAGGAGGGTTGGCATTCTCCTTACGAGGGGTATTGAGATTGCTATTGTTGTTACCATTGTTTCCACCCTTACGGTTGTTGTTCCCATTGTTTCCACCCTTACGGTTGTTTCTCCCATTTTTCTTACCACCAGGTTGTTGGTTACCCAATGGGTTCATCGATTGCACACTGTGTACATTGGACGATGGGGTGGAAGTGGACAAGGTGTGAACCTATCCGAGAGTAGACTGGTTTAGAGAGAAATTTTGCATTTGATTAGCCACCAAATCTATAGGGTGAGTGCTTGCGGATCCCACAATGCCATCGGCGTGCGGTCTAGGAACTGACTTGGGCTCATGGCATGTTCGCGATGCGTCAAGAATAATGTCATACAAAATTCCAGACTGAGAGTATAGTAAATCTAACTACTGGACTTTCAAGATGGGTTGTTCCTTAGTCACAATGTCAGACATTGAAACATCCTTTGCAATATATGGGAGTAAATATTTGAGGAACCATTCCAATAGAAACTCTGGAGGAATGTTGGCTTTCACCAACCTCTTCCGCCGATGCCACTCTTGAACGTGGTTAGAAATATGAGTGGCCTTATTCTGACGAAAGGTAGACAAAAGTTCAATACCAGTATCATAGCGAACCGGCAACTAGAAATGATCCAAGAAAACCAAAGCAATCTTATTGAATCCCCTATAAGTGTTCCCAGGCAACTCAACATACCACTTCGCGGCTACCCTCGTGAGGGTGCATTGAAATAGTCATAATCTAACAAAATCGTGATTCAACGAGTTGGAGGAGCACCAAAGGTGAAACGTTGTGACATGATCACCCAGATCCTCACCACCTTTCCCCTCAAACTTAGGAATGTCCAAAGGGATATTGGTAGGGACCGGAGGCCAATTAGGGTCGTGACACACCGGATCATTCATGAGCTTCGAAAGATCCAGAAGATTCAAACGTTCAAGGAATGGGAGCTGCGGCTGGAAAGCTTGATTATAAGCCCCCATAAAAGGTTGGTTGAATGGAACCGAATTATAAGGTGGACCAAAAGATTGACCAAGAGCATTAAACTACTGATAATGAGGACCTGACGGACCATAAGCTTGACCATGGCCATAAGGTTGATAACCTCCTCCGACCTGACCCATATGAGAGTAAGCAGCTATATAAGTGTTTTGGGCACCATATATAGGTGGGTTGTACTGGTGGCCAACACCGACTGTGTTGTAGTAAGGGTTGCCACCATAAGTATGGGGCATATATGTACTATTCATAGCGAGAACCGTTTTGTAATGAACATAATGGTGAGGTATGTTCCCACCCCCAACATTAGGATTAGCATGAGCAATCGCGTGGTGACTATAAGCATGAGATGTATTCCCAACCTTAACATTGGTGTTACTAGTAGGAGGAATGGTGGCATTATGACCATGAGGATAAGATATATTTCCACCTCCTACATTAGTATTACTAGTAGCGGTAGTGGACGCAAAAGTATGCGGTATATGTCCACCCCCGTGGTTAGGAGGAGCATTAACATTCGTGAAAGTGGTCCTAGGTTGACGGATAGCGGCATGTGTCTTAGGTGGTGGATGGTGAATCGGGTTGCGAATAGTGTTCCTATTAGGTTGGGTAGCCCCAGGAGGCAGTCGTCTTCCAACATTAGCATTGTTAGGAGGAATATGACCGGTCCCCATACTATGTGTGTGAGTGGACAACATGGTGCCCCCGGTGAGGGTATTGCCCCCAGTGGGTGCAGTGTTGCTAACACCATGAATGGCGCTAGCATGACTACCGAAAGTAGTGGAAGGATCAACTATGGTGTAATTCATCATACCATATGAGAACACGGTACGGTTGATCGTAGGGCCTATGTCATCAGGTAACTCTATTATCTCGTGTAGATAATTATGTGGATATGAAGGATCGAACGGGTCATTCTCGGGTGGATCTGAACCAAACAAAATAGGTCATATCTCAAGTGGATCTTGACCAAACAAATTAGGTTGGGTCTCAGGTGGATCACCTCCCCATGCCTCACGAGGAGTAGAGGTGTCTGAAGTGTGCTCAACTCTACCCAATGCATTGGTTAGGATTTCTCCCATGCCAGAGTGTGCAATCATGGATTCGATAACGTATGTCTCATAAGAATATGAAGATTCAGAGGGAGCTCGGCGGTGTCCCTTCTTGACACAGCGTGAAAGCTCGGCAACTGGTAAACCAGCTAACTGATGAGATCAACGAGGAGCAGGACTCCATGCCACGATATCTCTGGAGAGACTATAAAATCAAAACGTCCCCTAAAGGCCAACTATCGATCAAAAATAGTAAATCAAAAGCACACACCTAGAGAAACTACAACCAAGAGTAGACAAATAGAGTGGCTAAATGAGCTCTCGACACTAGAGCCAATATGTCTTGCCTAGGAGAGGCTTGAGACTCCCAAACTATAGCCAGAGGTAACAGAATTAGTTATAACGGCCCCCGGACTTCACTGCGTGCACAGGGTCAAGTCCCTATACAACGACAATTATGCTGTCCAACCCCCATCTGACTCAGGACATAAACAGCATAACCACTGCAAGTACCCTATGTGATACCTAGGTAAGGAAACTATGGTCACCATAATATAACCAATGCTCAGGGGGACAGTCGTAGGTGGGATTCGTCATATGGGCAGGGTAGCTAAGATCGAAGCACAAGAGGATGAACCTCCGGTACCCCCATATAAAAACAAACCCTGGAAATATCTCCCACTTTTAGTCGGTATTGGAGGGATATCTCCTCAACCAACCTCCCGTAACCTTGTGCTTAACTCTGGTCTGAGTAGATCTCCCTGAGAACACCGATGTATATCATGGAGTTCACCACTCCCTAGTCAGACACATAATGTTTCGGCTAGTAGTCTTGGATTGTTTACTCGCAATGATCTATTCCAAGACTCTAAACCTATGCTAGTTGTTGTACCCGATAAATAAAATCGGTCTAATCAATTTTAAGATTAAGCTTTAATTTTAATGGTTGTGGTTACTCAAAGGATATGGTAGTGAAACTAGTGATGTATATGACTCAATAATATGCAAAATCATCAAATCCTAGACTCATCTATCCAATAAAGACAATGCCACTAGCATGCAAGATCAATCCAATGGTTTTGTAATAAAAATGCAACTCTTTTATATTTTCAATGCACAAGAAGAACCTAAATGAAAGCATCAAGCACTCAATGCAAGATGCAGTACATGAAAGTAAATTTTTTTTTTGTATTTTCTCTTATAAACAAAAAGGAAAATGCAAAACTATTTTTTTTTGTATTTTTCAATATATTGAAATGAAAAATGAAAGAAAAATCCTACTATTCAGTCACTGATATGTAGGTGAGATCACTAAGACAACCCAGCAGATCCCAAATAGTAAGACTCAGCCAAGGGAGTGAGCTCGATACGAAAAAAAAACAAGGCTAAATCCAAAGATGGGTAAAAAAAACAACAAGGCTCAACCAAGAGAAGAGAAGAGTTCTGGTCACAAACAAGCCATGGAACAATCAAGAATCAAGCCAATAAAGACTCTGAATCATCCAAATCCAACATAGCAACAACCAAGGGTCATGAAACAACCAAATCCAGAGTTGTACACTATTGTCGAAGGAATACCTACGGGTACCCACGAGCAGTAGTGTAAACAAAGGCGGGTGTACGCAGGCAGAGCTAATCTCACCCGTGGGTAAGGAAAGGAAAATGGGAAAACAAAGAGTCCAATGGCTCAGAAAAAACCAGTTTTCTATAGTGTATCTCAATGACCAATCAATGACACAGAGCTTCGACAAACAACAACTCTAAATAAAGACTAATGCTCAAAAATCCCCAAAATGGATGTTATCCCCAGCGGAGTCGCCATTTCTGTTTTGGAGAAAAATTCCTATGGCTTGGGGTAGACAACAACAGACAGCTGACTACCAGAAATTAACTCAATTCTCAGTATTATGCTATATAAATGACAATGCTAAGATAATGAAGAATATAGCCAACCTCTATCCAAACGTTTGATGTAGATCCCTGTTGGAGCTTTCAATCCGTGCACTTGAATCTACAAATTAGTCTTGACGGCCAATACACAACAAGTATATATAATATATAAACGACATTAACATCATCAATAGAAATGGTCCACGATATTATAAGCAAATGCAACCCAATGTAGTATAAACAACATTCAAAACATTAATGGACGAGAATATGAGTATTTCTATTAATAAACAACAAGACGTACAATGTTATACGACCTCTTGCCGACAACCAATCTGAACCAAGATCTAGGTCAATCCACATGCACCTCCACCACTTCAATCCTCCATGGAATGGCAAACTCAAACTATCATAGGATTTTGGAAGGTGAACATAAAAGGTTCACAACTACAAGGATCAATGAGTGTAGACTCAAGATAGGACAAAAATCCACTAGAGTTCTCTGGCTCTCCTTTCTCCTCCTTTCAATAAGCCATATGTGCTCAATATATAGTCCTCCCAAAGGTATGTGAAAGGACACATCGAGATGTTTTTGGGCAAATGGAGGGCCAAAGGTCACCCTATGACCACTTTTTGGGAGTAAAGAGAAATAAACTAGTGATTTTTACCATTTTACATGCTACCCATGGGCTATAGTGATGCAACACGCGGATACAACCACTGTAGTGATGCAACTAGCATACAAGGGAAAAAAATAGGGAAAAATAGTGTTTGAAGGATATAAAGTGGATCTGAGTCAGTAAAATGGATCCTACAAGCCAAAGAGTGTTGATGCTCACAAGGTGGAAAATTACGCTGTAACACTCGTTTCATCCAAGGAGTCAACATCATATCCTTCAGAGATTCAACACCCTTTTCCCAATTGATAATGATCATTGAGTCACTTGCGATTTCCTGTAAAATGAAGTGATGACGCTTCTAAAACAGGAGTACCATTTAGAGAGCAAGGAGCTTGCCTTTTGTATTTGTCCCATTGCGGCAATTCATCCACATGTGAAAATTTATGTCCTGGTCCAGAAATATGGCCACACCTGCACCATAAACAACTGCAAAATTTTGATAGGCTCTATCAAATTGAGCACTACATCTAGAGGAAAACATCTTTAAAGGAGGTATTAACTTATGTGGGGAACATGGGATATTTTTAGGAGAGCTAGAGAGATCCAAGAAACCAGTAATCTAAACCAAGATCTAGGTCAATCCACATGCACCTCCACCACTTCAATCCTCCATGGAATGGCAAACTCAAACTATCATAGGATTTTGGAAGGTGAACATAAAAGGTTCACAACTACAAGGATCAATTAGTGTAGACTCAAGATAGGACAAAAATCCACTAGAGTTCTCTGGCTCTCCTTTCTCCTCCTTTCAATAAGCCATATGTGCTCAATATATAGTCCTCCCAAAGGTATGTGAAAGGACACATCGAGATGTTTTTGGGCAAATGGAGGGCCAAAGGTCACCCTATGACCACTTTTTGGGAGTAAAGAGAAATAAACTAGTGATTTTTACCATTTTACATGCTACCCATGGGCTATAGTGATGCAACACGCGGATACAACCACTGTAGTGATGCAGCTAGCATACAAGGGGAAAAAATAGGGAAAAATAGTGTCTGAAGGATATAAAGTGGATCTGAGTCAGTAAAATGGATCCTACAAGCCAAAGAGTGTTGATGCTCACAAGGTGGAAAATTACGCTGTAACACTCGTTTCATCCAAGGAGTCAACATCATATCCTTCAGAGATTCAACACCCTTTTCCCAATTGATAATGATCATTGAGTCACTTGCGATTTCCTGTAAAATGAAGTGATGACGCTTCTAAAACAGGAGTACCATTTAGAGAGCAAGGAGCTTGCCTTTTGTATTTGTCCCATTGCCGCAATTCATCCACATGTGAAAATTTCTGTCCTGGTCCAGAAATATGGCCACACCCGCACCATAAACAACTGCAAAATTTTGATAGGCTCTGTCAAATTGAGCACTACATCTAGAGGAAAACATCTTTAAAGGAGGTATTAACTTATGTGGGGAACATGGGATATTTTTAGGAGAGCTAGAGAGATCCAAGAAACCAGTAATCACCCTCCTTGAACACCACTCACGTGTAATAATTTTTCCTTAAAAAATATGTACATTTCTTGCTTTCCACGTTTCCCAAATGATGTAGCAGGCTACTTCACCAAAATCCCTATTGAAAGTGAACCAAGAAAGGAGGCACTCTTGGATCGCGTTCCATTTCCAAGAAATAATACTAGTGAGGGAAAGGTGTATAGTACACCATATTTTGGCCACAAAAGGGCAAGAAACAAACAAATGTTGCATAGAGCCTTTATCATTTTTGCATAGACAAAAAAGTCTGAGGCCATAAAACCCATGCTTTTGTAAATTGTCTCACATCAAAATTTTATCCTCTAAATTCATCCATATAAATAATCTAACCTTTGGAGGAATTTTCCTTTTCTAGATAGATGTATACCACCACTTAATTTCTATTGAAATATCAGACATCATGTCTTGATAGGAAAGTTTAGCGGAGAGGGATCCTTAATTTGAATTACAAGACCATTTTATAGAATCCAAGCTTTCAGGTAATAGAATGCTACATCTATAAAGGCCATTATTTACTCTGTCCATTCCAAAGCCAGTCTTCCATTTAATCCCAATTGTGTAGCATTTATCCATATACCAGAACTGATGATAGGAGAGCAATTTTACAAAGCATGGTGGAGGAGCCCAGTTCCATGCGATCTGAGATGAAGAATAAGTTCTTAAGACAATATGAAATGGATTAGTCCACCGATGATGGGATCCTCCCCGCCCTGATGGACCAAGCATTCCCGGGAAGCCATGTCAGCCAGTCTACAATGATATAGAAGGATGAAAGTAAGCCTACCTAGATATTGGAAACACTCTTTTTGTTTTTGTTTTTTGATTGCATCACTGACTCGTTTCTGATGTATCTCTTTAATAATGAAACACCATAAATTATCCTCGGTCAAGGAATGCCAAATACTTTTTGCAAGTAAAACAACGGATAATTTAAAGATTTTTTTTATAGATCATCTGCCATATTCCACTGGGTGAGCTATTATTTCCCAATCCGCAAGATGATATTTATGGTTGTGATTCCCAACCTAGATAAAATGGAAAATTTTCCTGTGAATCCCTGATAAAATCGATTTTGGAACCTTACACGTGGATAACCAGAATACCAACAAATTTTGAAGCACTAATTTTTCTAATGCAAGACGATCGCCCATTGGAATCCATTTCCATCACCACGGGAGCATGCGTTTATCAAAACGTTTAGGTAGCCATAACCAATTATCATTCCTATAACCATTTGTATTCGAGAAGTATCCCAAATATCTAGTGCCCTCGACAGGATTACAAACTTTTTATGGGAGGAGTACCGATAAGGCCATCATTTGCTCAGTCTTGATATTTTGTTTTAACATGATGGATTTTTTTTCACTAATTATCATGCCAAAAGACCTGCAAAAAAGAGTAAGTATCTCATTGAATTTACCCCACACCTTTAGCTTTCTCATCCCAAAAAGCATAACATCATCAACAGAAACTTGATGAGTAAGTGCCACAGAAGGAGAGATTTTTATGCCTTCAATAAGGTTTTGTATCTTTGCCTTGAAAATAAGCATGCTTAGGCCTTCAATGACGACCAGGAAAAACAAAGGGGAAAGTGGGAAGCCCTTACTCAGACCTTGGGTGATAGGGAAGAACTCTGATAGGATTCCATTTATCAAGATCACAAAGTTAACTGAAGTGATGCATTCCATAATCCATCCAATGTCCTTCCATGGAAACCCAATTTGCATGAGGGTGACTCTCAAGAAACCCTAGTTGACCTTATCATAAGCCCTCTTTAAGTCTAGTTGTAGAATGATTGCATTTAATTTTATGGTCTTGACAGTATGAAAGACTTGTTGCCCCACACCAATGGCGTGCAAGATTTGCCTATTTTCTAGGAAACCAAATTGTTCCTGTGACATACATCTCGCCAACGTCGTCTTAATTAAGAAAATGATTATTTTTGCTATGATTTTATATATTAAATTACACAAAGAAATCGACCAAAAATACACAAATGTTTAAGGATTTGCAATCTTGGGGATTAAGGCATTAAAAGTGGATTTTATTGCCATCGATACCTTACTTGTATTCCTAGTTTCCTCAACCATAGTCAGCAAGTGCTTCCCCATAATATCGAAGAATTCGAGCCATAGGTTGTTCTTCCTCTTCTACAGATGAAGAGCTAGAGGAATGTTCAGTTTCAGATGAGGAGGATGATGATGAGGCAAGAGTAGGTCGTGGTCCACTAGTTGCAATGGTAGGTTGATCTTGTGATAGTCCTTGAAAGAGCGAATCAAGGTTGTACTCAAGGGAACCTAGTTGATCAGTTGTCTCCTAATTCTCAGTGTTTTGGTCAGTTGTCTGTTGACCTTCTTGGTTACTAGTCTGCAAAATGTTGTTCAATTGAATTGATGCTAGTCCTCTATTTCATTGTTCAATGATTCTTCGTTCTATCCTAGCAACACTATCATTAGAAATTTTCAGTATTTTTTCAAGTGAAAGGGGTCCTCTAGTAGGTGATATGATAAGGATATCCCTTCTATTTTCCTGCTCAGCTGCAGGTGTAGTAGGAATTACAGTTGGTTGTGGCACTATTTGATGTTCAAATGTAGATGCCTGTGATTGGATATGAGTGACAATCGACGATGATCATGCTGGAGGAGGTTTATGAGTATTCTGTTTAGGCATATTTTACTACTGGCCCTCCTTCTAGCGCCATTTGTTGAGGCCTCGTGAGTGTAGGGTCCTGGAATGGGTTCCAAATCTCTCAACAGAGGAAGAAAAGCTAGCCAAAGGCTTCAGATAATCCTGCGCAAGTATTACCCTATCCTCGAGCTGTTTGGAATAGTGATCTCCCACATATACAAAGGCTTCCGTTGGCACTTGTGGTTTTCATCCTGAAAGGATCTGTCTTCCAATGAAGGAAAACAAAGTATGTTCAGTTTGAAACAAATCTGTCTAGAAAGGGAAATCTAAGCTAAGTTAGACCTATTCTAAAAGGTATCTTGTTTGAATGCAGGTCAACTTGATGTGAAAGTAAATAAGTATATTCATCCACTTGACAGAAATGTGAAGGATATCAATTCCTTTTTTGCTTAAATTACAACCAATCAATTAAAATTAACTGAATGCAACATTCAGTGTTTAAGCTCATTCAAGATTAACCTGTAACCAATATTTTAATTGAAAAATTAACATAGATTATAATTTACTGTAAATGATTTGCAGAAATCGATAAACATTTTAGTTGAAGAAATTCAATTAAAACATAATGTATACACAGATCAAACGTAAGGACAAATTCGAATCATAGATCTCTGTATAAGATAATGATTGCAAAAGATTAAACAATATAGATAACAATCTGAAGTAAGAAATCAATATTTATCAAAGAAACTTAATCAATGAACAAAAGATGATGCAAGAGAATAACATTACTATATTAATGAAAGTCTGTAAGAAATTCCAAGCTCAGCATAAAACATAGTATCTCCAGTCTTCTTCTGTCGATTTCTACCCCAAAATGTTCATCCCTTTCCTGAGAGAGATCTACCCTTTAAATAATAATTTAGAAAAATAGTACAAAGGATAAACTTCCCAAAAACAGGGATTACAAAATTGGATTATTCTATGAAGTGAGGAAATCTTGCCACTTGGCCCAAACTTCAATTAGTTCATCTATATCTGGGTAATTGGGAGATTCGAGCCCTAGCTAGGCATCACATGTGGATCCTTCAATCTCTTTCTTAGCCAATTTATGCCAAATGTGGGTAAAAACAAAGATTTTTCCTTCCATGGAAACATGCTGCCTAATCAACCAATCCATGTCTTCAATTTGAATGTGCTCAATCCACATGATTTTCTCTCTGACTTCATCTCGACGGGATTCGACCTACTCAATCATCAATTTTGGCGGATCTACATTCTTGATGAGCCCCATTGCAGG
Source organism: Larix kaempferi (assembly GCA_027924585.1). Classification (NCBI taxonomy): domain Eukaryota; kingdom Viridiplantae; phylum Streptophyta; class Pinopsida; order Pinales; family Pinaceae; genus Larix; species Larix kaempferi. Next base: position 705,256 of record BSBM01002043.1, read on the forward strand.
GAATGCCAATTTCTCCTTGAGATCCTCTAATGCATATCGTCTTCTTCTACAATGTGCTTGAGCCTGATTGATTGTATCCTCTACCATTTCAATGACATTCTCCCAAGCCTGCACGGTGGTCCTGATCCTTCTGAATTTGAGGCCATCCAATTCAGGGATATCAGCTGGCTTGTCTTCAATGTATTTCTACCAATCCATGATGTCTTCTACAACTTTAGAAGCCTATTTTGTTTTCTCTACCTACTTGCTCAAGGTACCATACATCTTCTCACAAGCGATGAAGGTGTCATTAATTTCCCCCAAGGTGGTGAATAACTAGGCTAGCAGCTTATGATGCTCGTGGTTAACATGATTAGCTAGGTCCTTGAACTCTTTTTATGAAAACCTAGAAAACGCAGAAGAAGCTGCACTTACAGTTGCATCCTCGAGTTTCCTTTTAAGTTCAACCATTCTTTCCTTCTTGACAACATTTTCTACTTCTGCATCATTTAGTTCATCTTGGAGAGAAGTATTCTACATCTGTAGATCTTCCAACTTGTCTTCAAAGGATTTCCTTAGATCTTGAAAGTGAACTTCATGCTCTTCCTTAGTTTTTTCCAATTTCTCTTGAAGATTTTTCAGTTCTTCCTTCTTCAAAGTCAATCTCCCTATTCAGGTTTTTGACTGAATCAAAATTTGCTCCCGCAAATGCACCCAAAGCTACAGCTGCATCCACTGCTTTTGCCTGGATGTCATCAAACTTCTTGGTGCAGATTATCTGATCAGGAATGGGTGGCTCCAAACCTCCAGGTTATCTACTTCTCTTTTTTCCTTTCTTCATGACTTCCTTTGTTTCCTTACTGTAAAAATAATCTCCCAGGGGAACAACTACATCATCTTCAAAAGTGGCCACCGTATTAGTGAATAATGTGGTCATATCTATTTTTGTAACCAAACGGGGTGTCTGGGTGACAGTAGGACTAGGAATAGGCATAGAAACCTGAGATGAGACTTGGGGAGAGAGGAGAACTTCACTAGTTGATGGGATAGTGGTTTGTGAAGGAATGGAAGTAAAAACTTCATGTGATGAATCTTGAGTGTCAACAATTGAAGGTGAAGAAGGGGGAAAGGGATTTGGAGGATCAGTAGTTGGTGCTAATGAAAGAGATGGAGGTGATTGCAACGGGACAGTGGAAGATTGGATCTCTGCAATGGTTGATGGAGGAGTAGGGAATGCTGTTTTCAAAGCTAGAGGTGTAGAAGTGAAAAGTACATAAAAAAACTGAGACAAGGTTGTTGGTGGTTTCACCTCAGAAGTTGTAACAACAGAGACTTCTATTGAGGGGAGTGATGATTCCGAAGTTGTTGCATCAAGAACAGCATAAACCTGAGACATATTCTCACCTGAAGTAGGTTCATCCAAAACTATGGTGTCAATCAAATATGAGACTGCCTGTGAACCTTCAGTGATTTCTTCATGTATAGGTACAAGAGAAATTACTTCATCCTCCCTGTCACTATCTTCAATGTCAAAAGTGGGAATCTGAGAGGGATCGGTTATGAGCTTTTATCTCTTTGTTGTATTGCTGACCACAATTACCTGCACATCACTGACTGAGCTAGATGTATTGAATTCTTGGGTGTGCAACACTAAGTTCATCTGTGCTAGTTCTTTCATCGTTTGCTAGGAAGTTTGTATTAACACTTTGTATTCTTCAGAAGTCTTCAGCTTTGGAAACTCCTCCATGGGTCCTTTTCCTTTATCACCATCGGTAAATGTCACTAGAAGAGGAGCTTTATGCTTTTGAGCCTCCTTCTCTTCTCTTTCCCTGCTTTCCTGCTAAATAATATTGAGCTCCAATTTCCTAAAGCTGAAAACCTTATCTCTGAGTTCCTGCTGGCACGAAAAAATTTGGTTATGTTCATCCCTGTCTTTAGATCTTGCGAGGAATTCAGAAAAAAGTATTGAATCCCAAGTAAATGGAGTCATTAGGGACATTTTCATGTGAATATCCCATATTCATGTGATTGTGTTTGAAATGAGACTCCAGGAAACCTTTAGGATCATGTTTTCTCTTAGGAGCAAATCCTAGCTTCAAAGAAGCAATCTTGTTACCCAATACTTGAGCCCAAGTAGAAGTAGGGATAGCCAAAGGTCCAAGGTTCAAGGGGAATTTGGTCCATCCTTTCCTCCTAGGACCTGTAAGTTTGAGATAAACCCCTTCTATTACAGTCCGATATGATACTTCTTCAATCAACAATTTATCTAGAACAATTCTAGGTAACAGGTGTTGTAGAAATTTCTCCCTATGGATAGGTAGAAACTCTCTTAGAATAAAGCAGGATGCACTGACTCTATGCTAAGACAAAAAGGAAACAAATGCTACCTTGAGTTCCTGAACTAATCTTCACAATAAGATTAAATGCATTCAGAAGAGATGAAAGACATAACTCACCTTCCAATTCGATGTTTGTCCCGCTTCTAGCTCTTGATCTCGAAGCTCTAATGTAGAACCTGTTGAATTCAAACAAAGGACAAGCATGTGATCTTCCAAATACATTGAAGCAAATATTAAGTTCAAATCTAAACTAGATACATTTCATATGAAAGATCCATACAATACACATGAAATGGGAAAAACAAGACAAGTTATCTTATATTACAAACTTGAAGAGTACTTACAAAGGTTGCTTGATATCCAAGCCAATCCTCCAGCTCCAAGTGCTTCCTCTAGCTATCTCTGCAGAAGTCTAAAGATCATAGGTTTGATGCCCCAAAATTCCTCCCTTTGGCTCATGGAAGGCTTCTCTCTTATAGCATATGGGAAGGTTAACCAACAAGAGAGAAGTGTCGATCTATGGAGGGTTTAGTGGATCAGGCTAGCTAAACAGAGAAGGAGTTAGGATCGAACCAAAGGTGGTAATCCCAACAAAATCTCCTTGAAGGTTGAATCCCAAAGTCCAAGGAAAAAAGGCTAATTTCAGACTACCGCGCCCCTATAACTGATCATAATGCGGTAGTACCGTGCCCCAGAGAAAGAGCAATGCACGGTAGTGCTAACTACCGTGCCCCTATAGATGTGCAGGGAGTGGTAGTGCTCACAAACAGGGCTAAGTTGGCTTGGCGGATGGCAGAAAAAGGTTTTGCTTTCAGTGTTCAGTCAGTGTTTTTCACTCTAGATGTTCAGATGATCTTTAAGGGAAACTGTCGTTTAGGTCACTAGTGCAAGGATGCGACACTAATACATGATGTGTAATATTGAGGTCTAACAGATGCCCCCTAAAGTGTGAGATCAGAAGAGACTGATGGCCGAAAGACTTTACAAATATGGTTTGGAAATAGCATCGAGGGGAGAAACAAGGAGCTGAAACAGAAACAAAATGTCAGAGACTGATGGCCGAAAGAATTTACAAATATGGTTCGGAGATAGCATCGAGGGGAGCAACAAGGAGCTGAAATAGAAACACAATGTCAGATATACCACCAAGGTGGGCATTCCCATGCTCGGAAACAAATGACTCAAAGCATGGTTGCCGACCAATACATTGCAGATCCATGAGTATTGAGATGATATAGACTGTAGACAAATCATGGCTACTATGAACAAGCATAGATCCTTGAGACAATAATGGCACAGTCATGACCAATACATAAGTGGATCTGTGTGACAATACAGAAAAATCTCCATTGCAACCTGGACGTAATCAAAATACAAAAGGGTGTCCAGGGTCTTCTACCCAATCGCAAACGATACGAATCTAGCCATGTGATTACAAGGTGTTGAAGTCAAACATGGTAGAAACCATTTGATTACCGGTCAATGATGTGAACCGTTAACAAATGCAAGGGAAATCACCAATAATGACAACGATCCCCAAGGTATCTATAGTACATCTCAACGAAATGCGAATAAACGAGTTGATGTCGAGCATTCGAGAGATCATTCAATCAGAGGTCATTGATGAAAACCTACTATTGAATACGAGGAAACCTGCCATTGAGGCATGCAGGAACGAAGGTACTAGTGGTTGACTCCTAAGCCTGATTCCTAGATAGTGATTTGGTGTCGACAGGAATAGACTCGTTGAAGGTGGGCCATAATGATTCCCACATCATCAACACGAAAGAAAAATAAGAGATAGTATGGACTGATGAAACAATAGAATATGTATTGACACAAAGGGAGGTTTGACATGAAGTGTAGGTGGACTCAAGGTAATAACCCTTTGAACATATAACGGCATGAAGCAGAGCTTGGCAGCAGGGACTACTTGAACAGACAGAACCACGGGAAGTGTGAACTCATAGCAATAATGAGGACGCATGATCATAATGATGACACTATCAGCAAGACTGACTACCCAAAACAGACAAGGTGAGGATGCATGCCATGTTCAAAGGTGACGACTCACAAGCTACCAACAAGGTAAACTTGACTCATTTTCCCAATTTTCGCCAACATGATGGATGAGTACCTCTTTGTTGTTTTACGAGCTTGAGGAGGATAACAGATGCTCCGTATAACTCATCTCATAGATGAGTCCAATCTCACATTTTTTTCGAACCTGAGAAAGGAGGGGTTCATCCCAAAGTGGGCCCTTCGATGTTGAATTTTAACGAGTCCAAGGAAGGAAAACTCGATCATCATTTCATGTTTAGAGAGTTTAAAAAGAACTAAAGAAGAATCCAACGGTCCTTTTTCGTAAAGTTAGCCTCATTGCCTGAAAAAGGGTAAAACAACGCAGGAGAGGACTCTTCCAGTCATGATTGGCTGGAGTATTCTTTTTTCGTAAGTAGTGCCCCCTAGTCTGAAAAAGGGGTAAACTATCACTAGGGAGACAATCATTCAAATCCTTTTACAAGCGTGAATGAATCAATTTCGCTTGGCCATCTTTTCCTATTTTAGGAGTCTGAAAAGAGATTAAAGAGGACTCCATGTACAACTTTTTCATGGTTGATGACCGAGTATGACAAAGGAAAAGTAAACACGGCACAGTTCCTTTTCCGTAAATAGTCTAGCGAGGCCGGATAAAGTGATAACCCTATACTCGTTAGACACACCTTTTTACTCCAATTGTTTAACGAGCATGATAATGGTATCAAAAGCACTCGGAATCTTTTTCATGTTTGGATCTAGAGCAAGAAAAAGGAAAAGTAAGCTCAAACCACTTTTCATGTTTTAACCAGAGCACGAAAAAAGTGAAAAGTAAGCTCAAACACCATCTTACTGTTTTTAACAAGCTCGAAGATAGGTTGGAAGAATTCTCATGATGTCTGCTTCATTTTTTAACGAGCTTGTAACAGAAAATGAACTATGCTCAGGATAATTTTCATGGTTTAATGAGCTCGAAACCTAAAAAGGAAAGTATACTAAAAAATGTTCCCAATGGTGAACTTCTTCCCGTCATGAAATCCAAAGGTTGGTACATGCGCCACAGCATGATTGCTAGAAGTAAGTAACTTAGCTCCAACATGGTGTGGAGAGGTGATCGAGTTGACTTCAACATGACTTCCAGAGGTTGAAGACATGCCCCCAAGCTTCATTTCATTCGCCTAAGGTATAAGCGAGTGAAAAGAAGGTTCAGGTACTAAGTCTACGAGGAGACTCGACTCAAAGGGAAAGGATATGTTTCATTTTTTAACGAGCTTGACACGGGAGTAGAACTTTGCTCAGACTACTGGTTTCATTTTTTAATGAGCTTGAAGCCAATGGTAAACTCTGCTCACGGTTAAGGCCCATTGACGGGTTCCTTCCCAACATGATGACCAGAGGTTGGTAAATGCCCCCAGCATGATTGCTAATGGCTAAACATGCCCCCCAAGCTCCGTTTCGTCTAACTACTCTTCTTCCTTACCCAAAAATCCTGGCTACTAATCTGAATGTGTTCACCACGGGGGGTAGGGAGAACCAGGACCAAGTGACCCAGGAAAATGAAATGAAGGTTCAAATCCTGACTCTAGTGAGAGACTCAAACAAATGGAAGGGAGATCTATTTCATTTTTACACAAGCTTGAAAATAGATAATAACAATGCTTGGAAGGGTCCTTTTTATTTTTTAATGAGCTTAAAACATAAAGAAATTATGCTCGAAGGTAGTTTCATTTTTATGCAAGCTTGAAACTGAACATAAACTATGCTTGGGATTGGTTTCATTTTTACACAAGCTTAAAACCAAAAGTAAACTGTGTTTGAGGGTCGGTTTCATTTTTTAATGAGCTTGAAACAGAGAATAAACTATGCTCATGGGAACCTGTTTCATTTTTTAACGAGCTTGACATAGAAAGGGAACTATGCTAATGGTGACCTATTTCATTTTTTAACGAGCTTAACACATAAAGGGAACTCTGCGCAAAATGATGGTTGGTTTCATTTTTACACAAGCTTAAAACCAAAAGTAAATTATGCTTGAAATGATGGTTGGTTTCATTTTTACACAAGCTTAAAACCAGAAGTAAATTATGCTTGAAATGATGGTTGGTTTCATTTTTACACAAGCTTAAAACCAAAAGTAAACTATGCTTGAGAAAATGGTTGGTTTCATTTTTACACAAGCTTAAAACCAAAAGTAAACTATGCTTGAGAAAATGGTTTCAATTTTTAACAAGCTTGACACCGGAATAGAACTTTGCTCCAACTTCCCCCTCTTAGGGGGAAGAAACCACTAAAACATGTGGAACATTTAGGGAAGTCTGGTGACTAGGAGTCATGCGATGAGTGGGCGTCACAAAGGAAAGCTGATCGATGGTCACAACATTCCCATGATGGGGAAAATACATCACTCAGAAGAGTGAGGACACTACAGCCTTCATTGCATAGACATAATCACGTCCAAGGAGTAGATTAAAATCTAAGGTACCTTGGACAACCATGACATCAATATAGATAGTTTTCCCTCCCAAAGTGATAGGTAACTGAGGAAGGGACCCTATTCCAAGACTCTAAACCTATGCTAGTTGTTGTACCCGATAAATAAAATCGGTCTAATCAATTTTAAGATTAAGCTTTAATTTTAATGGTTGTGGTTACTCAAAGGATATGGTAGTGAAACTAGTGATGTATATGACTCAATAATATGCAAAATCGTCAAATCCTAGACTCATCTATCCAATAAAGACAATGCCACTAGCATGCAAGATCAATCCAATGGTTTTGTAATAAAAATGCAACTCTTTTATATTTTCAATGCACAAGAAGAACCTAAATGAAAGCATCAAGCACTCAATGCAAGATGCAGTACATGGAAGTAAATTTTTTTTTTGTATTTTCTCTTATAAACAAAAAGGAAAATGCAAAACTATTTTTTTTTGTATTTTTCAATATATTGAAATGAAAAATGAAAGAAAAATCCTACTATTCAGTCACTGATATGTAGGTGAGATCACTAAGACAACCCAGCAGATCCCAAATAGTAAGACTCAGCCAAGGGAGTGAGCTCGATACGAAAAAAAAACAAGGCTAAATCCAAAGATGGGTAAAAAAAACAACAAGGCTCAACCAAGAGAAGAGAAGAGTTCTGGTCACAAACAAGCCATGGAACAATCAAGAATCAAGCCAATAAAGACTCTGAATCATCCAAATCCAACATAGCAACAACCAAGGGTCATGAAACAACCAAATCCAGAGTTGTACACTATTGTCGAAGGAATACCTACGGGTACCCACGAGCAGTAGTGTAAACAAAGGCGGGTGTACGCAGGCAGAGCTAATCTCACCCGTGGGTAAGGAAAGGAAAATGGGAAAACAAAGAGTCCAATGGCTCAGAAAAAACCAGTTTTCTATAGTGTATCTCAATGACCAATCAATGACACAGAGCTTCGACAAACAACAACTCTAAATAAAGACTAATGCTCAAAAATCCCCAAAATGGATGTTATCCCTAGCGGAGTCGCCATTTCTGTTTTGGAGAAAAATTCCTATGGCTTGGGGTAGACAACAACAGACAGCTGACTACCAGAAATTAACTCAATTCTCAGTATTATGCTATATAAATGACAATGCTAAGATAATGAAGAATATAGCCAACCTCTATCCAAACGTTTGATGTAGATCCCTGTTGGAGCTTTCAATCCGTGCACTTGAATCTACAAATTAGTCTTGACGGCCAATACACAACAAGTATATATAATATATAAACGACATTAACATCATCAATAGAAATGGTCCACGATATTATAAGCAAATGCAACCCAATGTAGTATAAACAACATTCAAAACATTAATGGACGAGAATATGAGTATTTCTATTAATAAACAACAAGACGTACAATGTTATACGACCTCTTGCCGACAACCAATCTGAACCAAGATCTAGGTCAATCCACATGCACCTCCACCACTTCAATCCTCCATGGAATGGCAAACTCAAACTATCATAGGATTTTGGAAGGTGAACATAAAAGGTTCACAACTACAAGGATCAATGAGTGTAGACTCAAGATAGGACAAAAATCCACTAGAGTTCTCTGGCTCTCCTTTCTCCTCCTTTCAATAAGCCATATGTGCTCAATATATAGTCCTCCCAAAGGTATGTGAAAGGACACATCGAGATGTTTTTGGGCAAATGGAGGGCCAAAGGTCACCCTATGACCACTTTTTGGGAGTAAAGAGAAATAAACTAGTGATTTTTACCATTTTTACATGCTACCCATGGGCTATAGTGATGCAACACGCGGATACAACCACTGTAGTGATGCAACTAGCATACAAGGGAAAAAAATAGGGAAAAAATAGTGTCTGAAGGATATAAAGTGGATCTGAGTCAGTAAAATGGATCCTACAAGCCAAAGAGTGTTGATGCTCACAAGGTGGAAAATTACGCTGTAACACTCGTTTCATCCAAGGAGTCAACATCATATCCTTCAGAGATTCAACACCCTTTTCCCAATTGATAATGATCATTGAGTCACTTGCGATTTCCTGTAAAATGAAGTGATGACGCTTCTAAAACAGGAGTACCATTTAGAGAGCAAGGAGCTTGCCTTTTGTATTTGTCCCATTGCGGCAATTCATCCACATGTGAAAATTTATGTCCTGGTCCAGAAATATGGCCACACCTGCACCATAAACAACTGCAAAATTTTGATAGGCTCTATCAAATTGAGCACTACATCTAGAGGAAAACATCTTTAAAGGAGGTATTAACTTATGTGGGGAACATGGGATATTTTTAGGAGAGCTAGAGAGATCCAAGAAACCAGTAATCTAAACCAAGATCTAGGTCAATCCACATGCACCTCCACCACTTCAATCCTCCATGGAATGGCAAACTCAAACTATCATAGGATTTTGGAAGGTGAACATAAAAGGTTCACAACTACAAGGATCAATTAGTGTAGACTCAAGATAGGACAAAAATCCACTAGAGTTCTCTGGCTCTCCTTTCTCCTCCTTTCAATAAGCCATATGTGCTCAATATATAGTCCTCCCAAAGGTATGTGAAAGGACACATCGAGATGTTTTTGGGCAAATGGAGGGCCAAAGGTCACCCTATGACCACTTTTTGGGAGTAAAGAGAAATAAACTAGTGATTTTTACCATTTTACATGCTACCCATGGGCTATAGTGATGCAACACGCGGATACAACCACTGTAGTGATGCAGCTAGCATACAAGGGGAAAAAATAGGGAAAAATAGTGTCTGAAGGATATAAAGTGGATCTGAGTCAGTAAAATGGATCCTACAAGCCAAAGAGTGTTGATGCTCACAAGGTGGAAAATTACGCTGTAACACTCGTTTCATCCAAGGAGTCAACATCATATCCTTCAGAGATTCAACACCCTTTTCCCAATTGATAATGATCATTGAGTCACTTGCGATTTCCTGTAAAATGAAGTGATGACGCTTCTAAAACAGGAGTACCATTTAGAGAGCAAGGAGCTTGCCTTTTGTATTTGTCCCATTGCCGCAATTCATCCACATGTGAAAATTTCTGTCCTGGTCCAGAAATATGGCCACACCCGCACCATAAACAACTGCAAAATTTTGATAGGCTCTGTCAAATTGAGCACTACATCTAGAGGAAAACATCTTTAAAGGAGGTATTAACTTATGTGGGGAACATGGGATATTTTTAGGAGAGCTAGAGAGATCCAAGAAACCAGTAATCACCCTCCTTGAACACCACTCACGTGTAATAATTTTTCCTTAAAAAATATGTACATTTCTTGCTTTCCACGTTTCCCAAATGATGTAGCAGGCTACTTCACCAAAATCCCTATTGAAAGTGAACCAAGAAAGGAGGCACTCTTGGATCGCGTTCCATTTCCAAGAAATAATACTAGTGAGGGAAAGGTGTATAGTACACCATATTTTGGCCACAAAAGGGCAAGAAACAAACAAATGTTGCATAGAGCCTTTATCATTTTTGCATAGACAAAAAAGTCTGAGGCCATAAAACCCATGCTTTTGTAAATTGTCTCACATCAAAATTTTATCCTCTAAATTCATCCATATAAATAATCTAACCTTTGGAGGAATTTTCCTTTTCTAGATAGATGTATACCACCACTTAATTTCTATTGAAATATCAGACATCATGTCTTGATAGGAAAGTTTAGCGGAGAGGGATCCTTAATTTGAATTACAAGACCATTTTATAGAATCCAAGCTTTCAGGTAATAGAATGCTACATCTATAAAGGCCATTATTTACTCTGTCCATTCCAAAGCCAGTCTTCCATATAATCCCAATTGTGTAGCATTTATCCATATACCAGAACTGATGATAGGAGAGCAAATTTTACAAAGCATGGTGGAGGAGCCCAGTTCCATGCGATCTGAGATGAAGAATAAGTTCTTAAGACAATATGAAATGGATTAGTCCACCGATGATGGGATCCTCCCCGCCCTGATGGACCAAGCATTCCCGGGAAGCCATGTCAGCCAGTCTACAATGATATAGAAGGATGAAAGTAAGCCTACCTAGATATTGGAAACACTCTTTTTGTTTTTGTTTTTTGATTGCATCACTGACTCGTTTCTGATGTATCTCTTTAATAATGAAACACCATAAATTATCCTCGGTCAAGGAATGCCAAATACTTTTTGCAAGTAAAACAACGGATAATTTAAAGATTTTTTTTATAGATCATCTGCCATATTCCACTGGGTGAGCTATTATTTCCCAATCCGCAAGATGATATTTATGGTTGTGATTCCCAACCTAGATAAAATGGAAAATTTTCCTGTGAATCCCTGATAAAATCGATTTTGGAACCTTACACGTGGATAACCAGAATACCAACAAATTTTGAAGCACTAATTTTTCTAATGCAAGACGATCGCCCATTGGAATCCATTTCCATCACCACGGGAGCATGCGTTTATCAAAACGTTTAGGTAGCCATAACCAATTATCATTCCTATAACCATTTGTATTCGAGAAGTATCCCAAATATCTAGTGCCCTCGACAGGATTACAAACTTTTTATGGGAGGAGTACCGATAAGGCCATCATTTGCTCAGTCTTGATATTTTGTTTTAACATGATGGATTTTTTTTCACTAATTATCATGCCAAAAGACCTGCAAAAAAGAGTAAGTATCTCATTGAATTTACCCCACACCTTTAGCTTTCTCATCCCAAAAAGCATAACATCATCAACAGAAACTTGATGAGTAAGTGCCACAGAAGGAGAGATTTTTATGCCTTCAATAAGGTTTTGTATCTTTGCCTTGAAAATAAGCATGCTTAGGCCTTCAATGACGACCAGGAAAAACAAAGGGGAAAGTGGGAAGCCCTTACTCAGACCTTGGGTGATAGGGAAGAACTCTGATAGGATTCCATTTATCAAGATCACAAAGTTAACTGAAGTGATGCATTCCATAATCCATCCAATGTCCTTCCATGGAAACCCAATTTGCATGAGGGTGACTCTCAAGAAACCCTAGTTGACCTTATCATAAGCCCTCTTTAAGTCTAGTTGTAGAATGATTGCATTTAATTTTATGGTCTTGACAGTATGAAAGACTTGTTGCCCCACACCAATGGCGTGCAAGATTTGCCTATTTTCTAGGAAACCAAATTGTTCCTGTGACATACATCTCGCCAACGTCGTCTTAATTAAGAAAATGATTATTTTTGCTATGATTTTATATATTAAATTACACAAAGAAATCGACCAAAAATACACAAATGTTAAGGATTTGCAATCTTGGGGATTAAGGCATTAAAAGTGGATTTTATTGCCATCGATACCTTACTTGTATTCCTAGTTTCCTCAACCATAGTCAGCAAGTGCTTCCCCATAATATCGAAGAATTCGAGCCATAGGTTGTTCTTCCTCTTCTACAGATGAAGAGCTAGAGGAATGTTCAGTTTCAGATGAGGAGGATGATGATGAGGCAAGAGTAGGTCGTGGTCCACTAGTTGCAATGGTAGGTTGATCTTGTGATAGTCCTTGAAAGAGCGAATCAAGGTTGTACTCAAGGGAACCTAGTTGATCAGTTGTCTCCTAATTCTCAGTGTTTTGGTCAGTTGTCTGTTGACCTTCTTGGTTACTAGTCTGCAAAATGTTGTTCAATTGAATTGATGCTAGTCCTCTATTTCATTGTTCAATGATTCTTCGTTCTATCCTAGCAACACTATCATTATAAATTTTCAGTATTTGTTCAAGTGAAAGGGGTCCTCTAGTAGGTGATATGATAAGGATATCCCTTCTATTTTCCTGCTCAGCTGCAGGTGTAGTAGGAATTACAGTTGGTTGTGGCACTATTTGATGTTCAAATGTAGATGCCTGTGATTGGATATGAGTGACAATCGACGATGATCATGCTGGAGGAGGTTTATGAGTATTCTGTTTAGGCATATTTTAACTACTGGCCCTCCTTCTAGCGCCATTTGTTGAGGCCTCGTGAGTGTAGGGTCCTGGAATGGGTTCCAAATCTCTCAACAGAGGAAGAAAAGCTAGCCAAAGGCTTCAGATAATCCTGCGCAAGTATTACCCTATCCTCGAGCTGTTTGGAATAGTGATCTCCCACATATACAAAGGCTTCCGTTGGCACTTGTGGTTTTCATCCTGAAAGGATCTGTCTTCCAATGAAGGAAAACAAAGTATGTTCAGTTTGAAACAAATCTGTCTAGAAAGGGAAATCTAAGCTAAGTTAGACCTATTCTAAAAGGTATCTTGTTTGAATGCAGGTCAACTTGATGTGAAAGTAAATAAGTATATTCATCCACTTGACAGAAATGTGAAGGATATCAATTCCTTTTTTGCTTAAATTACAACCAATCAATTAAAATTAACTGAATGCAACATTCAGTGTTTAAGCTCATTCAAGATTAACCTGTAACCAATATTTTAATTGAAAAATTAACATAGATTATAATTTACTGTAAATGATTTGCAGAAATCGATAAACATTTTAGTTGAAGAAATTCAATTAAAACATAATGTATACACAGATCAAACGTAAGGACAAATTCGAATCATAGATCTCTGTATAAGATAATGATTGCAAAAGATTAAACAATATAGATAACAATCTGAAGTAAGAAATCAATATTTATCAAAGAAACTTAATCAATGAACAAAAGATGATGCAAGAGAATAACATTACTATATTAATGAAAGTCTGTAAGAAATTCCAAGCTCAGCATAAAACATAGTATCTCCAGTCTTCTTCTGTCGATTTCTACCCCAAAATGTTCATACCCTTTCCTGAGAGAGATCTACCCTTTAAATAATAATTTAGAAAATAGTACAAAGGATAAACTTCCCAAAAACAGGGATTACAAATTGGATTATTCTATGAAGTGAGGAAATCTTGCCACTTGGCCCAAACTTCAATTAGTTCATCTATATCTGGGTAATTGGGAGATTCGAGCCCTAGCTAGGCATCACATGTGGATCCTTCAATCTCTTTCTTAGCCAATTTATGCCAAATGTGGGTAAAAACAAAGATTTTTCCTTCCATGGAAACATGCTGCCTAATCAACCAATCCATGTCTTCAATTTGAATGTGCTCAATCCACATGATTTTCTCTCTGACTTCATCTCGACGGGATTCGACCTACTCAATCATCAATTTTGGCGGATCTACATTCTTGATGAGCCCCATTGCAGGGAATGCCAATTTCTCCTTGAGATCCTCTAATGCATATCGTCTTCTTCTACAATGTGCTTGAGCCTGATTGATTGTATCCTCTACCATTTCAATGACATTCTCCCAAGCCTGCACGGTGGTCCTGATCCTTCTGAATTTGAGGCCATCCAATTCAGGGATATCAGCTGGCTTGTCTTCAATGTATTTCTACCAATCCATGATGTCTTCTACAACTTTAGAAGCCTATTTTGTTTTCTCTACCTACTTGCTCAAGGTACCATACATCTTCTCACAAGCGATGAAGGTGTCATTAATTTCCCCCAAGGTGGTGAATAACTAGGCTAGCAGCTTATGATGCTCGTGGTTAACATGATTAGCTAGGTCCTTGAACTCTTTTTATGAAAACCTAGAAAACGCAGAAGAAGCTGCACTTACAGTTGCATCCTCGAGTTTCCTTTTAAGTTCAACCATTCTTTCCTTCTTGACAACATTTTCTACTTCTGCATCATTTAGTTCATCTTGGAGAGAAGTATTCTACATCTGTAGATCTTCCAACTTGTCTTCAAAGGATTTCCTTAGATCTTGAAAGTGAACTTCATGCTCTTCCTTAGTTTTTTCCAATTTCTCTTGAAGATTTTTCAGTTCTTCCTTCTTCAAAGTCAATCTCCCTATTCAGGTTTTTGACTGAATCAAAATTTGCTCCCGCAAATGCACCCAAAGCTACAGCTGCATCCACTGCTTTTGCTTGGATGTCATCAAACTTCTTGGTGCAGATTATCTGATCAGGAATGGGTGGCTCCAAACCTCCAGGTTATCTACTTCTCTTTTTTCCTTTCTTCATGACTTCCTTTGTTTCCTTACTGTAAAAATAATCTCCCAGGGGAACAACTACATCATCTTCAAAAGTGGCCACCGTATTAGTGAATAATGTGGTCATATCTATTTTTGTAACCAAACGGGGTGTCTGGGTGACAGTAGGACTAGGAATAGGCATAGAAACCTGAGATGAGACTTGGGGAGAGAGGAGAACTTCACTAGTTGATGGGATAGTGGTTTGTGAAGGAATGGAAGTAAAAACTTCATGTGATGAATCTTGAGTGTCAACAATTGAAGGTGAAGAAGGGGGAAAGGGATTTGGAGGATCAGTAGTTGGTGCTAATGAAAGAGATGGAGGTGATTGCAACGGGACAGTGGAAGATTGGATCTCTGCAATGGTTGATGGAGGAGTAGGGAATGCTGTTTTCAAAGCTAGAGGTGTAGAAGTGAAAAGTACATAAAAAAACTGAGACAAGGTTGTTGGTGGTTTCACCTCAGAAGTTGTAACAACAGAGACTTCTATTGAGGGGAGTGATGATTCCGAAGTTGTTGCATCAAGAACAGCATAAACCTGAGACATATTCTCACCTGAAGTAGGTTCATCCAAAACTATGGTGTCAATCAAATATGAGACTGCCTGTGAACCTTCAGTGATTTCTTCATGTATAGGTACAAGAGAAATTACTTCATCCTCCCTGTCACTATCTTCAATGTCAAAAGTGGGAATCTGAGAGGGATCGGTTATGAGCTTTTATCTCTTTGTTGTATTGCTGACCACAATTACCTGCACATCACTGACTGAGCTAGATGTATTGAATTCTTGGGTGTGCAACACTAAGTTCATCTGTGCTAGTTCTTTCATCGTTTGCTAGGAAGTTTGTATTAACACTTTGTATTCTTCAGAAGTCTTC